>JAMXBB010000009.1:62579986-62616882 GCA_024138015.1 Lumnitzera littorea
CAATAATAATAACAATAATTGTAATAAGACTAAAATCTCAAAAATAGGAAAAATATGCTTAAAATAATAAAAATATCAATTATATGATTTAAATAATTATTAAATCATAAATATATTAAGAAAAAACTAAAATTAATATTTTATAATTTTTAAATTAAAATAATAAATTTTGTGATATTTTTATATCACAATTCAAACTGCGAGTTATAATGTCCAAAACGGATCTCGCTACGAGAAAATACGCTCGAAAACGATCAAAATAGATTATAAGTTCATAACGATCCGAGCTAAAATGAAAAAATTATACGCAATTAGCTAAAAAGCTCAAATCGACAATTTCGCGTAACTAAGTGAAGTAAACTTTACAAATTACAATACTAGTTTGGCTTAAATTCCCAAACTTATAAATTTTTATTATTCTCAAGTGATTTTGATATTGACCCTGAGCTACCATCAGATTATTACAACTCTTGAGTTGATTATGACTGAGTGAGTTTTCTTGATGATTCCATACTTGTTTGTATTTGTAATTAGTGAATATAAGTTATGATCAATAAATGAATGTTATATAGAGTTGGGTTATGCTTGTGTTTGATAATTGATTAATAGTGGTGAATTTACTTTAATTACAATAATGTATTGATTGTTGTATAGTAGATTCACTAGGAATTGATTGTTTGTAACTTTGAATGATCATTGAATAATAAGACCTAATTTTACTCGACTAGAAAAAGTTAACTTGAAACACACATAATCATGCACCTCATAACTAATTTCGACAGTCACATTACACGAAGGTAGCGAGAGGCCATATGTGGGTTGATTATTGATTGTTATAGATTTTGTACGGTGCGCACGTGCGATATGACCTTACCTTGGCCCATGAGATTACTAGGCGTTGGAGGCGCCAACCGCCTGGCTAAGGGTCAAGTTTAGAGGCCTTCGTTTAGAGGTGAGTGAGGGCTACGTAAACCGACTCACTATCATATGTAGAACTCGTTTTGATAAAACTGATAATGGATATACCATTACATTTTAAAAACGAAACGCGGAATTTCGTTATGAGATAAGTTCTAATATGATACCTGGATCTGATTGTGCCAATGTATCTCTAACCCTGACTTCAGAGGGTGTTAAATCTAAGTTGCATGTAATACCTGGTCACCTGCATGTATTTGTTTGGCATACTGATTGTCATGCATTCATTTGATTGAACTTAATTATTGTATAACTTGATTGCTGTATGGTTGAGGGAATTATCTTATTAAGCTAGTTAGCTTATATCCTCGTAGTTTTCTTTCACAGGCAGAGTTATTCATGGAGTCGAGTCGTCACATGCTCGAGGTTAGTGTTCATCGCAGGGTTAATGTGGGAGTAAGACGTGATCAGAGTGTACTTATGCTAGATTATCTAGATTAGAGAGCTGATTATGTAATTGAATAATACTAGTTTAACATACGAAATACTTTAGATTTCTTATTTATAAATTCTTATATAAATAGATATGTGTTACGTTTCTATATTTTATTATTTATCATTAAAATGATATTACTCATGCTTGTGTACTCTTGGTAGTTAGTTGTAGCTGTAGTCTTGTGTATCGTATAAAAGGGTCGTTGATTATAAGAGAATTCAATCTATAATCCTTTGTACGGTATACGATGACTGCTACGACTAGCCCCCCTCGGGTTGTGACACTATCATCTATCAAGGTTTTCTCTTAATTTTTAGGAGATATTTATTTTCAAAGTATTCAATTTTTCGAAGGACTTATTGATATGGTCAAAATAGACCATATACACAAGAAAACATGCTGACTTCATTCATTATATGTGCAGTAGTACAACGTTCGAATTAAACTGATCAACAAGAGTGACTTAGCTTCCACAAATTAAGGGATTACAACTTCCAACGGCTAGCTCGAGATTGTTCTTAAGATCTTTCAAGTTGTGTCAAAGATATATCTAAGATCTTAACAAAGAGACATTACATCTAAATAATATGTAAGCCAAGCAATTCAAATTTTCAAGAGACATCTGACTTGTAATTGTTTACTATAAGCTTCATACTCAAGAAAATTCAAAGATACTTTCAGAAGCTAAGTTAGAGACAACACTGTCTACGCTAGTTTAAAATTTTAATTTTATCTTGTACTTACATTGTGAGGATCATTATATTTTGTCCTAATTGTCATTGTAAATCTTATTGTTTGAGTAATAGGATTAGTGTTAAAGAAGAGATTCAAAATTTTATAGATCTGTGTATAGGCAAAGCTAACCTAGTGAGACAAAGTAGAAGACTTATATTTGTTTCCCTCTTGATTGAGATAGTGAAAAGTAGATAGTGGAATGACAACAGTGTGGAATATTAAGTCCCTAGCAATAGAGCTAGAAGAGTGTAGCAAGCATAAGGCTAAGGCACTATAATTCTTGTGCTTGATCTTCTCATGCCTACTTTCCTTTAGTTTGAGCTTTATTTGTTTTATATATTTTGTTTTATGCCATACTTGCTAAAGTAATTAAAAGGGATATGTTTAAGTTTTGATTTGCGAAAATTTTAAAACTTTCTAAGTAACCAATCTATCCCTCTCTTGGTTACTTTTGGGAGTTACAGTTATGGTTTGAAATGATTTGGGTAAAGTAGGTGTTCCTTGGTTCCTAAGGTATTGGGAAGCATCTAATACCAATACTTATGTATATATATATTGTGTATCGGAGTCATGAGTTACTCTAAATTCCAAGACATTGGAATTGTGTTGCTGGATGGACCTAAATAAAGATAACAAATTATGATTGTTACATTTAGTTATATTGAATAAGTTAATATTTGTACTTGTGCATTACTGTGTAAATATGCATATGTGTATATTATCCTGTACTAAGCTTTACTCACCCCTTTAGGGATTCTTGTTTTTACATGCAAGAATAGGTAATGGGGATTATGACAATTATTAGAGTGAGTATAGCTATCTTAGCAATGATGTTGATTACTAGGACTATTGTTTTGACTATGGAGATGGCTCCGTATAGTTGGTGTAGGATGAGAATTTTGTTAGACCTTGTTGTTAGATAGCTTATTATTTACTTTTATTTTGAAATTTGGGTCATGAGAAGTCACTTGAGACTTCTCTTGTTATAGTCCTTGGTAGTTGTTAAATTTTCATATCTGGCAAATGTAAGATGCTTGAGTTATGGTATAAGGTTCCTTAAGACAATTGTATTGAATTCTAAATTTAACTCTATTTTCATTGAGTAAAATAATTCAGGTGTAGATCATTTGGTAAGTATTGGTGAAGTGAGGATGGTTAAGACATCCTTGAAATATTATATTGGAGTTATCATAGGTGATTAATGATTGTTGAAGTATGTGGAGATGTTGATAGGTTGATTCTACATCTATGATGTGTCATTACATTATATGGACAGGTGACAGGTTATAATTTATTATATTTTGGGGTAGTACAACTTTAATGGTATCATTGCCATAGGTTTTAAATCATAGATAACTTAAGTATGAACTTCAATAGAAATAAGATGTGAATCAAAGAGTTATGATTAGATTATATAGATAGGATGGGTAGTATGTAAAGTAATGTTCAGATTGTGTGCTTGAAGTTGTTCTGTGTGCTAAAGTTGTTCCTCCTATTTTATGCTCTTAGTAATTCCTTCTTGTCTTGTAATTTGTTGTACACTCTAGATATCTAAACTCTCCCTATGAAGTTAAAGTTATACTAACATGACTTTGTTTGCTTGTTTCCTTTTGTAACGTACCTAGATATTGGTACAGGTAGTTGCACCAGGGGAAATACTTTTGATAAGTTTGTGAAGATTACCTATGACTTCCACCCTAGGCCTATCGATGAGTAAGAGCAGAAGAGTGGATTACAGAGGTAGAGAAATCTTTTGCTATGGTAGAAGTATTAGAGAACAAAAAGGTGATCCATGCTACTTTCTTTTTGAAGGGTTCTACAACTTAATGATGGGAGAATGCTCCCAAGACTAATAGGAATGCTATTGGTCCTATCACTAGAGGAAGGTTTGTGCAGTTGTTTTTCTATAAGTTCTTCCTAAACAGCACTAAGGAGCAAATAAAGCTTGCTATTAAACTCTGCAGTAGGGTAATCAATCAATATTTGAGTATGAAGTAAAGCTGAACCTCCTAGCTCAATTCCTGCCAAAGCCAATCAGAAGAGATGAGAGGTCACGTGCTAGATGATTTACTTTTGGGTTGGAGCTTGAGCTGCAGGAAAGAATGGTAGGGTTCAGGGGCACATATGTTGAGATAGCCGAGAAGGCTATAAGCTTAGAGCAGGGCATGAAAAGAAAAGAGGAGATACTAGCTTGCAGAGAGAAGAAGGCCCTAAGTAAGAGACTTATGCCTAGTTATAGACCATTAGAGAGGTTCAAGAGACTAGCCTCAGGTATTGTGATAAGAGAGGGCGGTAGGCTACCGTTTGTATAGCTTAAGCTAGTTATGTAGCCAGCTCTAATACCACCCGACTACCCATGCTTATACCAGCTAGGTACACCCACTACTACATACCATACGATATTTCAGAGTCTAAATAGACTTTGAGTGCTTGCTTTTTATGTGGTAAGACTAGGCATGTCAACAAGGATTGTAAAGAATTGACTTTGATGCACCAGGTGATAAGAATCAGACTACCAAACCTCTAAGCTGAGCCTAAGCACAAGGATTGGAAAGCATGGTAAGGCAAGTTCTCTCTTTTCACCCTACAGCTAATAAGCTCAAGGCAACTACAATCTACCGACTTGATGCCCTATCTAAGCCGAACCCTCTTGTATCTATCAATAATCTCCATTTTCCGACTAAGGATATGCTTAGACAGTAACTCGATCCACTCGACCAATTGTACAACCAACTTAAATATGAATTACTTTGATAGTCTAACCCCTCACACATTTGCTTGACTATGATCGTATTAACCTCTAGCTCGGTAATATTGGTGTCGAAAACCTCAGCACACATCTACACCCACATCTTCTCAAAATGAGCCCCAAGTTTGCTCAGCACCTTAGCTCAATAGTCACCAATCTGATTGTATAGTTTGTCTTCTTCTGTTAGAAAGTCACCCATCCATAGGGAGCTACGTATCTGAGCAAACATATGATAGAATCCTCCATACTAGATAGACGTTTTTTTTTTTTTAATTTCTCTTTATGCCCTTTTCCATACTTTGTACATTATTTCTTTAAGACATTATCCTTTTTAGTCATTTCCATTTATAGTTGTTGCCCTAATATTTTAAGTATAAATACCCTTTGTAAATGTAGCTGCAGGGTACATACATCAAATATTAAATATACTTCCCTTTTTTTGTGAGCTAAGTGTGCTTACTTTCCTCTTTGACTCTTATCCTAATCTTTAAGCAAGGCTATGTAGTGAGTAACTGCATTAGATTAGCTCGTGCATCATATCAAGTTGAACCATAAGTCCTCGATAGTTCCTTAACGCATCCTATTTTCAGAGCTGATCGTGGGTTTTGCTTATCTTACTTTCATTATTGTTTACACATTTCCCTTTCCATCCTCATTTTCAAGCTTTCTACAAGCTTGGGCCTACCCCAATATCATCGCCTTTGTTAGCCTTCGGCACAGCATATCACTTAGGCTTTTGCTTTAAATGTAACCAGAGAGGTTACTGGGTAGTAGAATGTAGAGATACGAGGAAAGAACCTGTTTAGACCACTTAACATACCATTACTCAAAACACTCGAGCTACTTAAACCTAGCTAGGACCATGCTAAAGAGCATCAAACTAAGTCTTTGCACTTCAATAACAGAGTTAGAGTCAGGAGACTACTGATGTGGATACTTTAGTAAGTACACTCACTATTCTTAACTAGAGTGTACACATTTTATTTGATATTGGAGCTTCCTGCTCTTGCATTCCTGAATCTTTAGTGAATGCTTAAGTATCATATGCTGTATTTTTGGACAATCCCTTGATTGTGAATATACCTTTGGGGAGTGAAACTGTTGTGAGTTGAATATATTAAGATGCAGAGATTGTTATAGAAGGGAGGAATTTACTAGCAAACTTACTAGTGTTAGATATGTCAAACTTCCACATTATCATAGGTATAGACTGGTTGGTAAGGTATTATGCAACCATTGATTGCTATAACATAGTGATTACGTTTGAGTCTTCTGGGGAAGTACCTTTTGAGTATTAGGTAGAAAGTCGAAGGCCTATAGAGAGCATTGATTATGAGTTGTGGGGGAAGCCTACCATTGTAGCTTTAAATATAAAGACTGGTGAAGTATTGAAGCCAGAACAAGTACCGGTTGTTGATGGGTGATTCTTGTTCTAGTACATGAACACTTGCAATACGAGAAAATAGCTACGAGGAGTGTTAGAGAGTGCTTTGGTATGGCCACTCCGATGCTTAAGTTAGCCCTCTTGTGATGAGAGTAAAATTGTTGAATGATTATGAGAGTGAGTGAATGGAGAAGAAAGTCCCTTTACTTGGGGGTCTTACTTGGTATTTATAGTAAGCTAATAGAGATTATCCTTAGATTGGATAATTAGACCTAGTTTAAGTATTGGGCTGATTAATATAAGTTTACATAATAATTATTGAAAAATTTCTATTAACACTTGCCTCCTACTCTCTTTAGTGATAAAGTTGGAAAAGAGAGTATCTAAGGAAGTCAATTTTGTAGGATTTTTCAAAAGGTTTGTAATTTTAGCTTGGAGAGATTAGAGTGCATGAAGAAGCAAAGGCCTGAAGAGGCTCGAGCGCTTGAAGAGGCAAGGGCTTAAAGAGGCTTGAGTGCTTAAAGTAGTGAGGGCTTAAGGAGACTGGAGCGCCTGAAGAGGTGAATGCCTAAGGAGGCTTGAGCACTTGAAGTGGTGAGGGCCTAAAGAAGCCAGAGTGCTTAAAGAGGTGAAGGCCTAAGGAGGCCGAAGCACTTGAAGTGGCAAAGAAAGCATGCAGGTCACCCAAGCTAGGCATGAGCTATACTAAGTAGAGCCATAAAGTAAGCTAATTAGCATCTAGTCTGTAAATGATTGAACAAATCATAAATAGCATTAACGGAGCTTACTCATCTTGCATCATTAGGTGTAAGCAAGTGAATGGGTCCCGATGAGTGGTAGTTTCAATGTTGCATGCTTAGCGTGGTTGTTTAGTAATTTTTAGTTATAGAGCTTGGCAATATGAGTTCGATACTCAAAAAAGGGTTGGTATCAGGACTACCACTTGACCTAAAGAGGGCTCGAAGCTCAAATGTCCTATCCTCATGCCGACCAGCCGAAAATTAAAGAAACCTCAAGGTATTTATCTTGCTACACGCATTTTGGAACTTAGATCATGAGCTTGAATTAGGAGCTTGATCATCTACTATGCAAAGGCCGGTACTTTATGTGTGTGATAGCTAGCTTAGTAAGTGTTATACGGCATGTGCAGTTGTACACATGCAATGGAACTTGATACTTGTCACTATACATATAAAATTCAAATACAATTGCTCTGTTGTCTTCATCAAGTATTGTCCGAAGCATCACATTGTACAACTACTTAGTCTGTGTTGGTTAAAAAGATCATCGTAACTCAATTCGGCTCTACCTTTATCGGCTTAGCATTTTAATTTACAATCCAGTATAGCTTCATTGTTACTTTCATGCACTCAATTTAGTTATTCAGAACTCAGCATGATAATGCTCGGATACTTGAACAATTCAACTTCTAAGGCCAAAAGTTACTCCACTTAGAACTTGGTTTAATTTATTGCTAAGGTCAATAACACAACATGAGTTAAGTTACTTGGCAAGGTAGATGAATGGCTTGGATGTATAAGTGCTAGTATAGAGAGGTAGCTTTGGTCAGCATCTTTTGGTTGGCTTTTGGAGCTAATCAGGATCTATGACATGTTACGCAAGTCCGTTAAGAGGAGCTTGGACTTAACTTTAGTTCGAGATGTTGTTACATGCTTGACAATGGATAGTTTGGATCCAACGTTGGAAATGAGAAGCTTGGTGATTTAAATACTCTCCAACTAGGCATCGACTAAACATCCAAAAGCTTGGATCCGATCTATACCGGATCCCTCATTTGCCATGTACATACTACATTCAACAGCTTAGTAATCTAGTTCGGCATACTAATGTGTAGCTTGAAGAAACTGATCGTCTAAGTAAGAGTAGCTTAGATAGAGATGTATGAAGGTCGATTAGATTTCATTATATAGAGCTTAGACAATGAGTAGCTTAACTCATCGCTTAGATGCGTGAAGCTAATAGTTCACTAATAAACAACTTAAAGCTTTGTTCCTTCGTTTAGTTTGACATAGTATAGTGACCTAATCGATGAAGTTTGAATATAATTTCTTCAGCTAGTGCTTAAACATTGGTTGCAAAATGTATATTGCCCAAGCTAAATGAAGTTGAATTTTGGTTGCTAAAAATCCAAAAACATGCCCTGTTACAACTTTATCCCTGTTGGTTCACTTCCAAGTAAGCTCAGCAAAGACTTTGCAACTCCGTTATAGAGCTCGGTTCTATTTTATGTTTAGAGTGAAGACAATTTTATACACATATTTTTTACTGTAAAGTGGAAAGTTCATGGTTAACATAAAGAAGGCAATTTTTGAGGAAAAGCTCATCAAACCCTTTCTCTTAGGCAGATGTTTCTTAGGGGAAGCCAACCCTACAGTGGAGTATACATGTAGATGGACTTGGTAACCTTAGACTTTCTTGACAAACTCAAAGTAGCTCGATAAGTGCAAGCTGTTGTAAGCTTGGCCATGGCTTTGCTTTGATCTCATACGTTGAGGCTTCTCAATTGTCCCTTAGCTGTCACTGCTATAATTTGTCCCATGAATTCCATAAGAACTTCGATTTCGTATAGTAAATTGGAACTCAAAACTTCTCAAATTTTCATTCCTTTGACATCTAACCCAAGATGAGTACAAACATTTCCTTGTTTTGAAGCAACTTATATGAGATGCTATTGTAGCCACTATGAACTTGCTCGGTACAAGTATCTATAATAGCTTGGCATGTGATTCTTTTCATAAAAATTTAATGCAGGTTAGATACTTAGATCAGACTTGCTACAAATCAGCTAAGTCATGTGAAGGTTAATTTGACATAAAGAATACCTCAGTCTGGTGGATGCTAGAGCTCATTTGGCCATGAAACAGTTTGGCTTCTTGACAACTTGCAAGCTAATAGAATTTACTTGGCATGGCATGAACTACAAATCAGAGCTCGATCGAAAGGATCTTGGAGCTTGGGCTCCTATTACGTTGCTTAGAGAAGCTCGGATCACTCGGACACTAGGCTTCTTGGCGACTTGTACACCGATAGAAGAAACACTAGCATCAAAAGTTTGGCTTCAGTTGCTCGGTTGCATGGATTGTGGTAACTCAATGAGAAGAGTTCTTCATTTAAGTAAATCAATTTGGCATTAAAGCTCTATTGTATTAGCTCGGCCACTCTAAAATTAGGTAGCTCATGAAGTCCTTAACATAACACAATCACTAGCTTTATAACTCAGTCTCCTTTGAGCATTGCTTGGCATTAGGCCTAGACGACTATCTCAAAGCTTGGGAAAGGCTCAAATTTCGACTATACAGTTACTCAGTAGAGCATTGAAACTTGCTTCTAACTTTGATTGCTCGGCTAATGGAGTTGATCAACTTAAGTATGTGAATGAGTTCTACTTGGCCATATAGCTAACAAGGACAAGAAACTCAATCGCTTGGCAAGTTATGGACAACTCAGTAGTTTATACTTTGGAACACCATACACTTAGAAATAATTTTCAATTGTCCAGTATAATAGCTTAATTCAATGCTATTTTGTGAAGGATATATCTCGGTGTGAAGATGAAAGCTTGGAACAGTGGAGCTAAACTCAGTACCATCAATGAAAGACCTGTATGAGTCGGTGACACTTGTGCTTGTAATTTGTAGCTATCTAAGTCAGTGCTTATAATTCTCGCTTGCCCATCTAAAGTGCTTAGTGCATTGATTGCATCTAAAACCAAAATTATAGCAACTACTAATATCAATTTTCCTTTTTGTAGAATGTGGACCCAAATCGTAGCAGTTACTCAAGGAAATTTTCAGTTTGAAACTGCATATTTTCTCAACATGTAGTTCCATGACAGTTATCTAGAGTGCTTTTCCACTTTCATGGAGTAAGTTGATCTTGAAAGAATGGAAAAAGGAAAAAGAATCGGTCTTCAATGAAAAACAACATTGTCATCTCACAGTAGTTTTCGCATACGAATGAAATATAAGACAAAGTATCAGAAAAACTTGAGAATTCCAAACAAACTAATACGAAGAGAATAAATCCACTATAATAGAATCAAAATACGTTAATGCACATCCTCCTTTATTAGATGAATAATAACCTTGAACAATTTTGCCGTTTTACATTATGGTGGTTACATGGCGGTTTTGAGCTTTTCTCACTTCACTGGTTACACAATGAGAACCAAGAATCCAAACCAAATTATTCTCTAAGATCATGATCAAGCAAGAAAAAGAAATACTACAGTTAGACTTTAAAGCCAGGAGAGAAGAAAAATCCCAATCGATGCAACATAATCAACTAGTTATAAATAGAATCGTATGGATTCTAAGAAAATATGAATAGAACTAAGTATAGCAAACCAAATTTGGAAGAATCCATCTAAGGAAGAATGTCTCACTAAGTGATTTCCGAATACCATTGGGAATTGTGGCAATAAATTACATATTCCTACAGACGGTGCCAATTATTGACGGGTGATTCTTGTTCCGGTATACAAGCACCTGCAACACGAGGAAATAGCTATGGGGGGTGTCGAAGGGTGCTTTGGCGTGACCACTCCAATGCTTAAGTTAACCTTCTTATGATAAGAGTAAAATTATTAAATGGTTATGGGAGTGAGAGAATGGAGAAGAGAGTCCCCTTACTTAGGGGTCTTGCATGGTATTTATAGTAAGCTAATGGAGATTATCCCTAGACTGGATAATTAGATCGTCGGCTAATATAAGCTCATATAATAATTATAAAAAAAAACCTATCAATATTGATGGTGTAGGAATTCCTAAATGTGTTCCCAAACAATTTACCTAGTTACCACTAGACAGAGAAGTAGAGTTCAAAATAGGATTGGTACTGGATAATAAGCTCATTTCAAAACCAGTGTACAAAATGGCACCTACTAAGCTTGTTAAGTTGAAGAAACAACTGCAAGGGTTGCAAGACAGAGGTTTCATAAGATTGAGTTCATCTTCTTAGGGAGCTTAGTGCTTTTCGTGAAGAAGAAGGACGGAAGCATGAAAATATGTGTGGATTATTAAGATTTGAATTAGGTGACAGCCAAGAACAAGCACCTACTTCCCTAAATTGACAACTTGTTTGACCAGTTGCAAGGGGCACAAGTATTATTAAAATTAGATTTGAGGTAAGGTTAGTTGAAGGTGAAAGAAGAAGATGCGGAGAAGATAGCTTTCTGAACTAGATATGGGCTGTAAAAATTCCTAGTTATGTAGTTCGGTCTTACTAAGACACCTGTGTTATTCATGGACCTTATGAATTGGGTATTCCGAAAGTATCTAGACATGCTTGTAGTAGTTTCATAAATGATATGCTCGTATACTCTAAAAGTAGAGAGGAATATGTCCAATATTTGAGAGTCATATTAAGTAAATTGAGGGTAGAGAAGCTGTATTCTAAATTTATCACATGCAAGTTTTGGTTGGATTAGGTAGCCTTCTTGGGACACATTGTATACAACAAAGGTATTCAGTGGATCTAGAGAAGATAAAAGCTATGGTAGAATAGCCAAGGCTGAAAACAGTAACCGAAATCAAAAGCTTTTTAAGGCTTGTAAGTTATTATAGAAAGTTTATGGGAAGATTCTCCAGACTAGCAGCACCCTTCGCTTGGTTCACTCAGAAAGGGGTGAAGTTTGAATGTGATGATAGATGTGAACAAAGTTTTCAGCAGCTGAAAGAAAGACTTGTAACTACTTCGATGTTGTCTTTACCTTACAGTAGAGAAGAGTTCATGATTTGCAGTAATGCATCAATTTAAGGACTTGGGTGTGTGTTGATGTAGAAAGGTCAAGTAATAGCATAAGCATTGTGTTAACTTAAAGCCTATGAGAAAAGCTACCCAGTCCATGACTTAGAGTTAGTTGTAGTGGTCCACGCCTTAAAACTATGGAGGCACTATTTGGTAAGGGAAAGGTGTAAGGTATATATTGACCATAAGAGCCTAAAGTACTTTTTCACTCCATCAGATCTAAATATGAGGCAAACAAGGTAGCTAGAGTTGATAAAAGATTATAATTTAGACATACAATATCACCCTAAGAAAGCCATAATGTAGTGGCTAAAGCTTTGAGCAAGAAGCGACATGGTAATCTAACCATTCTTATAACAACAAAGAGGTTGTTACTAAAGGACATGAGAAGGTTAGATTTAGAGATTTTAACTAAAGAAGTAAGCATTAGGTTGGTGAATATTCGGATTCGTCCTATGATAGTAGGTAAGATTATAATGGCTTAAGTTGAAGATGAGGGTATTCAAGAGGTAAAAAGGAAGATGGAAGTAGGAAAGGTAGTAAAGTTCATAATGGATCCTAAAGGAGTACTTAGGTATAAGGCTTGATTATGTGTGCCAATAAGGCCAGAGTTGAGAAGTGAACTGTTGATAGAGGAAAACTACTTAGGATATACAATACACTTGAGTAGCATGAAGATGTACCAAGACCTAAAGGCACATTATTGATAGAATAATATGAAGAGCAACATAGAAAAATATGTGTTAAGGTGCCAAACTTGTTAGCACATAAGAATTGAGCATCGAAGGTAGGTTGCAACCATTATCAATTCTAGAATAGAAATGAGAACAGGTCATCATGGATTTTGTGATAGTGCTAATAAAGACTCTAAGTAAACATGGTGCAGTCTGGGTAATTATGGACTGACTAACAAAATCAACTCACTTCATCCTTATTAACATCAGTTACTCACTGGAGAAGCTGGCCAAGTTATATATTAAGGAAATGGTGAGGTTGAACAAAATACCAGTAAAGACTAAGTCAGATAGGGACACATAATTTGTTGGCAAGTTTTGGAGGAGTTTACATAGGGCCTTAGGTATAAAGTTATAGTTTAGTATTGCTTTCTACCTTCAAACAGATGGGTAATAGAGAGAACTATACAAATACTCGAGGATTTGTAACGGGTATGTGTACTTGATTTTGGTGGCTATTGGGATGAACACCTACCTTTAATTGATTTCGCCTATAATAACAGTTATCAGGCGACCATTCAAATGGCCCCTTATGAAGTCCTATTTGGTAGGAAGTGCAAATCACCCATATATTGGGATGAGGTAAGAGAAAGGTAAGTTTTGGGTCTAGAGTTAGTATAGGAGGCAGTAGACAAGGTGAGATCAATAAGATAAAAAATGCAAACTACACAAAGTCGTTAGAGGAGCTACATTGATAAATGGAGACGCTCGTTGGAGTTTCAAGTAGGAGATGAAGTTTTGTTGAAAGTATCTCCTTAATAGGGATTACGGACCAATTGTTCACTCTTAAGCTCGAGAACTCGCTTATATGGTTTGCTAAGTTACCCAAGGGGAGTTAAACTCTAAAGAAGGACCCTTTCTCTAGTTCATCCTACTAAGTTATTTTGCTCTCCATCTCATTAAGGAAACTCTTAAGGTGACCAACTTGACACTGAGTTGACTCCTTTACGACACTTCAGTCCAAGGTCAAGAAATGAACTTACCCTTTGCTAACCTGACACATTACTGAGGCCAAGTTGCCTTGATCTCAAATTAACCAATCGGGGCTAACTAAATAATGGACCATCCCCTAAATCAATCCTTCCTCAATCTAAAACATTCGAATTTTTGAGTTATGGAGCACCTGACCTCGACTTAATCTGCTCAAATCTTGTTCTGTTCGATAAAAAACATCATTAGGGCTACAGAATGGACAGTTGACACGTACCCCATTTTCTAACATCCACACTATCTCATTTATACTCGAATATCCCTTTTCATCTGATTACAACTCTACTATTGTAATTTATTCCTTTTTCCTTTTCTAGTAAGATTCTTTTTGTAATTTATGTTAACTTAGGACTTACCTTAATTGGGTCTTATAAATACTTGTAATATGAGATAGTCACATAATTAGAACGAAGACATTGAATTTTCAAACATATTTCCTTGCATGAGCTAAGTGTCTTCTGTTTGCTCTCGCTTACTCTTATCTAGTCCATTATGAGAATAAATTAGTGGCAAGTGCCCTTTGGCCACACTTGTGCATAATATCAAGTGCAACTCAAGCTCGTGTGAGGCGTTGATACATCATATCTACCATCAATACACGAGAACCCCTGCTCAACCTTCGACTACCATTTAACCTTAAGACCATCTCACAGTTTGGACCTACCCCCTCATAGTTTGCGTGATACTGGAAGTCGTATGTTCCCTTTTCGGTAACCCATACTAATCGTACTAAAGGAATTTTTATAGTTAGGCTAAGAGGGAAATTATCTCAAAGATATTTTAGACCCTTTAAAGTTATAGAGAGAATTAAGAATGTAGCATACAAATTGGAGCTTCCTCCCAAATTAGAGGGTGTCTATATTGTTTTTCATGTCTCAATATTGAGAAAATTTAAGTCTAGTCCAAAGGAGGAGGAAAAACGGTATAGGATACAAGTAGTAGACTTAGAGACTTTAGAGTTATAGTCAGACTTGTTTGCTATGGAGCGACCCATAAAGATCATAAACATTAAGGTCCAAGAACTAAGAAGAAGGTGGACACCCTACGTTAAAGTTCAGTGGGTAAGTCATTTAGAAAGGGAAGTAACTTGGGAGCTAAAACAAGAAATTAGAAAGAAGAACCTAGAGTTGTTTCAAAATTAGGATATGTAGACTCTTAACTTTAAAGGATGAAAGTTTTTGTAAGGAAAGGAGAGTTGTAAAACCTAAAATTAAGAGAAATTTGAAATATAAAAGTAAAAATAAAAAGAGTAACAAATGGCATTATAAGCTAAGGACATACGTGGCATTAACAATAACAATAGGGGGTATTTTGGGCATAGGAGAAGTCTTAATGAACCCAAGTATAAAAAGGACAACTAGGGTTTAGGAAACCTTTTTTCTACAAAATAATCTCATGTGCTACTTTGTATGTTAGGGTTTCTCCATGCATCTTGAACCAAGGAAGATTTAGTGCATTTTGATAGAGACTATCATAAGAGGGTTAAGGTAAGTCGCAGGATTTATGGAGGTTTAACATACATTCTACAGTAGATATTTGGTGGTAAAATAGAGATTAAGGTGGAAGATTTTGAGGTAAGGTCTTTTGGATTGATTCTTTTGGATTCTTAGTTAAATCATTTAAAAAATTCATTTTATTTGTAGGATACTATGAATATTAGGTCTAGGGTAGAGGTAAGACTTGTTGTTATACTATTTGCTTTTGTTTTTAAGAATTGTTGATGTGATATGTGAAGGTTTGATTTGAGTTCTAGATGTAAAAATAGATGTTTAGGGGTTGTTTAGAGTGGCGTGGAGTCAAGTTGTTGTCGGTTGTCATTTTGGGAGTGGCAGTTTTTTAATTTGGTGAAAGGAGGAGGAGATTTAGGCGATGAAACATTGTTGCAGTTTGTGAAATTATGCAGATTGCAACCTAGTGTTCTGATGCCATCCTTCTTAGCATCTGGATGCTGGGGCAAACTACTCCCCTCGACCATGGCATTTGGACACCACTTAATGTAGCATTTAGACACTATGACTCCTGTTATGAGTAGCAACGTTTCGTTAGGTTCCTAAGTATTTTTTAGGCATGTTCTCCTATCCTAAAATCCTTCTAAAACTTTTCTAAACATGAATCAATATCCTAAATGTATCTTAAACCAACTTATCCTCTTAAAAATTCTAAGTTCCTCAAGTAATTCAAAAATAAGTGTGAGATGGTTGAGTTGCTATGTTAGAGATCATTCTTAGATTAGTTTAGAAGCTAAGTAAGTGTGTTCTTCTTACATGAATGGGTTATGAGCCACTTGTTGCAGATTTTAAGCAAATCTTCTGTTAGGTATGAGGTTTATATGCTACTTGTGTACGAAAGGCTTACTTATTGTTAAAACGAATCTAATTCATATTCGACTTAAATAAAGTGTGTTGCGTATGCTTAGCTAAGCCTAAGGGACTGAGAGAACTAGACCTTAAGGTGGTACCTTAATGATCTTGGTGTAACATTGTCTTGATTGGAGTCTCACTTTAAAATGATCAAGATGGATTAAGTATTCCTTGGTTCCTAGGGTATTGGGGAGGACTCAATACTAATACTTATAAGTGTGTGTGTGTATGTGTGTATGTATTGCGTGCTAGAGTCATGAGTTACCTTAAGTTTCGGGATGCTGGAACCATGTTGCTTAATGGATCTAAATAAAGATAAAAAATTATGGTTGTTGCATTTATTCATATTAAATCAGTTAATGTGTGTACTTTTGCATTACCGTGTGCACATGTGTATGTGTTTGTTACCCTGTATTTGGCTTTACTCACCCCTTTAGGGATTTTTCTTTATAGATGTAGGTTTAAGGATTTGAAAGTGCATTTGTTCAATGGAATTTTAAAATTTTATTGTCCCTAAACATCTAAGGATCCAAGTGTTTCAACTAAACCAAAAAGAGGACTATGAATTTTATTTTATATGATGCTTTTCAAAATTCTTGGTTAAGTGGATCAATAGGTGTTGCTAATCATGGACACCTTCTATCAATATCCATATAAGAATTAATGCACTGGAAATAGGCTATAGTGTGTGCTAGCACTCTAAGAAAAATCTATATTCATGTAGGAGTCAACTCACAATATCTCATGTTTAGCTCACTCTATTTTGGTCTGTAGACTTTCTTTATGGGTCTAATGTTGACGATAAGGCATCAGTATAACACTATTAGAGAGCTACCTTTATCTATATATAGAGGAGCGATAATATCTTCTAAAAGATATTATGAGATATTCTAAGATATTAATAATATCTAATAAAATACGTTATTTTATTATTTATTATTTTTCTCCAAATAATAAATGTCATTATTTATCATTCTTAAACTATTAAAAATAATAAATATTTCAATAATTCCTATTAGGTTTATTTAAAATAAAACCATGGCCCATTTGGTTTGTTCTTTCTATGTGCCCTATAGATTTACCTGATATTAGTAGTAGGCCTAAAATTTCTTTTTAGACCTACAAGACATAAGTAGCCTCTAACAAGACATTATGCCTACCAAAATTAAGTGAAGCTCAGTAATGCAACTCTACTTATTAAACAGTCAATTAGTTAGTCCCTTTGTCACATGATATCTAATGATTAAACATAAGGTGTGGATCAAGATACTCTTATCTTGTTTAATCACTTTTTTCTTGAATCCAAAGCTTGACTAACTTAAAAAAATGACATTGATAACTCCTTATCATTTCATTTGAGTACAACTATACATTTTTCTCGATCTTGCTCTTCAAGAGGCCGAAAAAATTATATCTCTCAAATTAATGAGAAAGACAAATTCCTTTATGAACATAAATATTCCTCTACATAATTTATTCCATAGCCAACCACAGTCTTATAATCATCCCATTAAAAATGATAAAGAACTAAGTCAAAACATGAAACTTATTATGTAAGAACCTGTGGTGTCATCAGGTCAAAGGACTAAAATAACACTATAATAAGTAGTACTTATTAGATTGATTCATGTAGTACTCTTATGGTGGGTTGATACAATACAATGTACTCCTACATGTATCTATATACTGAACTGATGTCTCATATCCATAATCAGTAAAACGTGATTATCATTTACCCAATATACTAATCTTAATTCACTATTATTCCATATAATGAGCAAATCAGGGTAATTTAAAATAGTGTTCTTATTGCTTATGGTTTTACTATTGAAGTCACCTACTTTAATGACATAAGGAAGGCTAAAATATTCAAGTAATCCTTTTATCATGTTAAAAGGCCAATAGTAACATGATAAATAAAATGACTTATTTCATAAAGAAAAATAGATGTTCAAATGGCATAAAATCTATATGTTCTAGGGTACATTACTAGCGGCAAGAACATGTAATAGGGATTACGAGGATTATTATAGTGAGTATGGCTATTTTGGTGAGAATATTGATTACTACGATTATTATTTTGACTATGAAGATAGGTCCATGTAGTTGGTATAGGATTGAGAAATTTGTTAAACCTTATTGCCAAACAGCTTGTTATTTACTTTTATTTTATAATATTGGTCATGAGAAGTCATTTGAGACTTCCCTTGTTAAAGTCCTTGGTAGTTGTTAAATTGTCATATCTGGAAAATGTGAGATGCTTGAGTCATGGTATAAGGTTCCTTGAGACAACTATGTTTGAATTCTGAATTTAACTCTATTTTTATTGAATAAGATAATTCAAGTATGGATCATTTGGTAAGTATTGGTGAATTAAGGATGGTTAAGACATCCTTGAAATATTGTATTGGAGTTATCATAAGTGATTGATGATTATTGAAGTATGTAGAGATGTTAACAGGTTGATTCTAGATGCCTAACATGTCATTAGACTATAGAGATATGTGATAGGTTATAATTTCCTAGGTTTTGTAGCATTATGTTATGATTGAAACAAGATTTCCTACAATTACTCCTCAAATATACGTATACTTATATACTTTTGACTCTTTAAGATTCTATATTCTTAAGTCTGCTAATATCCTTAATTAAGATCCATGTTTTCTTCCATTGGGTTCATTCTTTTTGAATTTTTTTCTATTTGACCTTGATATCAAGATTTCTTCCTTTAACTTCCTAATTTGTATCTTAGTCCATTCCATTCAAACATTCAAGCCTCCTTTGTTTAATTATTTGTTCTTTCTTAACTAACTGATACCAAAATCAACTTCTTAACTTAGCTAAGTAGCACTAGCATCTCTTACAAAGAATTTCATAACTTTGGTTATATTCAACTGACATCTCCAAAACTTCCTCTTATCCTAATTATTTTATTTATTCCACCTCTCTTTCATTTGTAATCCAACTTCCTAAATTTTCTTCTACATTCATACTTCTAGTCATGGTTCATGATTTGTATTCCTCTTAGGTATTCCCTTTAGATTGAGATACATAAGGGTGAACTTAGTCTATTTGATTGTTAACAATTTTCCACCAAACCAATCTGGAAAAATTCTCATATTTCTAAAGTTTAATACCTTTATCTCAGTTGTTGGAAATCACTTCTGCCCAAAACTACTTGCTTCTCTTTTCTTGTTGCAAATCAATTACAAATAGGAAAGGTTATAGTTATCTTTATTGTTATATAAGCATACACATATATACACAAGTAGCGGTCTAGAATTCTTCACATCGAGGTATTATCTGCTTTAGTGTGTATACCTTATGATTTCATTTTTTGTGCCACTTGTAAACCCCACAATTTAGTCTTTTAAGTATATAATAGAATTCATGTACTGTAGATGATTCTCTAAGTTGATTGAGTCAATAAGTTTAAAATTGATTAAAATTTTAAATTTGCAACTTCAAACAAATATGAAAAACCTAAACTTATTAATCAAAACTCTAATCACATACGAAAACTTTAAACCCTAAACATATATAATTGTAAGAGATTGATCTTGAACTTGATAAAAACCTTAATTACGTATAAAAATCCTAAATTTTACTCGCATATACATATGAGAAATCAAACCTAAACCTAATCAAAACCATAAAACCAACACTTCATGCTTATAAACATACCAATTTGCTACTAAGGTGATAAAACCCTAATTGAGTTAAATAACTAAACGATATGCTCAATGCATAAAATCACTACTAAACGATTAGAGATAATTTCTAAATTCTTAGAAACATAAAAATACTAGATTAATTCATTAAAAATTATGATATTATTTTATAATTAATATTAACCTTATATTTATATAGATAAGTTAACATTATGTCAATTTAGACATTTATTTGTTATTTAAACAATATGTAGTAAATATTAATAATATGATTTATAATTTACCTTATAGTTATATTATTTATTATTTTAAATTTTATTTATAGGGTTAGAAATATGTAAGGAAGTTCTAATATATATATATATATATATATATATTATTGAGATATTACATTTAATTTTCTATTTTTTTTCTTACTTCATTTTTTCTATTTCCTCTTTATTTTCAAATTAATTATATATAATATACTAAGAGTTGACCAAGTCAACATGTCTTTTTCATTTCATATAATGATCTTTATCTTTCCTTTTCTTTTCTCTTTTTCTTTTTCTTTTTCTTCCATTTTCTTCCAATGTGGCCATGACACTAATAGAAGGCTAGAAAATTCCACCAAATTTTACATCCAATACACATTTGTACGTGTAATTAAATTACATACACATCAAACAACCCCAACCANAAATAAATTAATAATAATAAAAAATTACAATAAATAGTAAATCAATCTTAAAATAGGAAAATAATGAAATCTATATAAATTAAAGTTAAAAATAAGAAATCATAAAAATATAAAATTTAGAAATTTATTTAAGTCCTAAAATAATAAAGGAAACTCGAAAATTTATAAATAAAAACATTTAAGTCACAATAATTAGATTTATAACAATTTCGACTTATCTCGGAAAATGCGACTTTTAATGTTCAAAATGAATTTCACTACATAAACATACGCTTAAAAACGATAAAAATCGACTATAAGTATAAATAATGAAGTAAGAATGAAAAAGCTATACGCGTTTTAAGATTTAGAGAAAATCGAATGATATAACTAAATTAATTGCATTATTTAAATGATAAGATCTTGCAAAAAAATAATTAAGATAAAACCCTCACCCATAAAGAAATATTCAAACACAATTATTTATGAATGTACATATACAGATTCTTGTAGGAAGAAATCAATGAACACATATAAAACACGAATAGGGCATAATTATAAGACCAAAAGATTCTTTCAAATGTCAAAATGTTAAATATACGCATGTATACTTAAAAGTAAAAACATTTTGAAAAAGATATGTTTTTATATGTAATAGCAATATACGTGTTAATAAAAAACGGTAATAATAACGATAACTAATAATAATGATGATGATGGTAATAACAATAAGATAAAATCACACAAATAAAGGAAACAAATTAAATATGAGTATACATACATATATAGTATAATCTTTAAATAATACTACAATATCATTGAGTTAAAGTTTTTAGTTGTGTAAATATACAATTTCAATACTTCCACCTAATTTTATTACTTTATTTAACTTATTCTACTATACAGGGGAATCACAATTAAATTATAATGTAACAATATAAAATGGAAAGATAAAACTTATGAAAAATGGAAAGATCTAAACTCATATAATATTTACAAAGTTATGTATTATTACTTACATAATGAAATAATCTTTCCCAATCATCAGAATAGATAATTTAAAGCATGCTTATACTATACTTAGGTTATAATAGAAAAATAAGCAAACTGTGATTGGTATATAGTTGATTAAGAAACATAGCATTTTAAAATACTTATAATTCCTATTATCATTTAAGTACTTAATTGTCAAGTATAGAAAACCCCTAAGGTTTTAAAAATGAGTAATAATCTAGGTGAGGGAGTTCTAATAACCTACTATTTGCTTATGTGTATTATTTGTATGATGTTTTGTTAGTAGTTATTACCTGTGAGCCTGAATGATTGTTTTGCTTGTTTACTGTCGAGCCCTATTTTGTTTTTTTTTTTAATTTAACTTATATTAAGCCTAGCTGGCTTAATATAAATTACTCTTCATTAAATTAAAAAAATATTTATGAATAATTTTAAAAAAATTGGAGTTGCCAACTAGTTTAATTGGTAAAAAAATAAAATTAAGGTTTTCGGGTGGAAAAACCCTAATTTAATCACTAGTCTGCGGTTATTCTAAAAAATTAATTTTTACAAAAATTGAATTAGAAAACCGGGTTCGAGGCTAACCTATTAAGACTAAGTCATCATGTGAAAATTAAAAAAAATTAATGGGCTTTATTTTTGTAATTTTTTTAAAAATATTAAAAATATACCTAAATTCACAAAATAAAACAAAATAAAGATTTTTTAATTAATTTTTATTACGATTTTTTTTAAGAAAAAGTGAATTTAAAAAAATTTTTTTTAGATGGTTATCTCAAAGGTGTCTACGTATCCACTATTCGGAATTAAATTGGCCGTAGTTCTCTTTTATAAAATTTTTAGTGAGTAGGTTATTTTTATTTCGAAAACCGAGCTAGATTTACATTTTTTTATCAATTTATTATTTTAAGAAAAAAACCTAATAGATCTAATTTTTTCAAATTAAATAATAAAGAAACCCCCTAACTAACTGAATCTTTTTGAAAAAAATTCAATTTAAATATATTTTTTTTATTTTTCAAAACCTTTATGTGTCAAAAAGTATCTTTCCTAAATCTTAACGATAAGATATGATTTAGATACCTTTATTTTCCAAAAAACCACGATCTTGCTAAAAATTTAATTGAGCTAAATTTATTAAAAATTGAGATTATTTAAAAAAACACGTAATATGAAAACAATAAAAACCTACATTGAAATTAAATAAATAAGTTAGTAAAAATAATTAATTTAACTAATAAAATAAAAATAACAAAATAAGAAATTTTACCTACGAGTTGAGTTATGCGTCGAACACTATTTTCGAATGGTCACGGGCATGATCAATGGCATGCTAGTTTTTGTTTCCATTGATCATGGGCGTGATGGAAGGTGTGTTGGTTTTCTGTTTCTATTGGTCATGAGAGGGCATCGGTTAAGGAATGTTTGGATTGTAATTGGGCGTGCACTGGCGAGCTTGGGCAAGCGATGGGGCGTATGTGGGTGAGTATGGGCGAACGTCAGGGCAACAGGCTAGGTGATGGATTGGGCAAGAGGTTAGGTGATATGTTGCGCCCTATCGTGCGATCGTGGGTAACGTGTAAGGCGCTGTTGGGCGAAAGCTTAGGTGAGATCGAGCGTAAGTGTGGGCGATGGAGTAGGTGATGCGGCGAGGGCTTGGGCGATGGTGGTGGTGCTTTGATGCGTCTGGTGGTTTGGGTAGTGTTGTGGGCAACAATGGATGGTGTTTATAAAGGAGTATATGGCAGCGCATGGTGTATGGCGATGGTGCTTTGGTGGCGAGTATGAAGTAAGTGTTTTGTGGTGGTGGTATGTATGATGTAAGTGGCGTGTGAATAAGAAAACCCGTCCTCTGAATCCCTTGTCTATGTGCTATTTATAAACTCAAAATTGAATCATTTGTATCGAAGATACGAAAGATACAATTATGATTTGTCAAGGATTTACCTTAACTTCTAAAAACCTTAATTTATTTTAGGCTTTTCTATATTTTTTTCAAGGTTCGATTCGATCTGATTCGATTTGATTTGCTACAATTTAGCTCAATAATTCCCTAATCTGATTTGTGCCTATAAATTAGATGAATTTTTATTCTATATTGGACTGGCCCAAAATTAGTTAAGCCTATATCATCACCTTATCTAATAACCTAACTTAATTCAACTTAACGTAACTCGACTCATGACTCAACTTACTATAATCTAACTTGATTTTCTTTTTTTATTTTTATTTTTTCATTTTTTTCTTTTAATTTTGTTTTTTTTTTTATTTTAATTTTTTTTTTCAATTTTTCTATTTATTTATTAACTTGGCTCAATTAATAAAAAATAAAAAATTGGTAAAATGAGGTGTTTACAGCTGTTCCTCTTTATAGTGAAGTTCGATTAGAACTTTGTTACAAAGACAAAAAAGATACCTATTTTTGCTAGACTTAACTTGGATAACCTGAAGAGAATAGATCTCTTCGAGATTTGTTTTGACTTGTGATCTGAAGAGGATAGATCTCTTCAAAAACTGATTTCACTTTGGTAACTCCAAGAGGATAGATTTATTCAAGATTAAAACTTTGTTCTGGTTAGTGGATGACTAGAAGAGGATAGATCTCTTCAAAATTCGTTTTGACTTTAATGACTAATCTAAAGAGGATAGATCTTTTCGAGATTTGTTTTGACTTTATTGAATAATCTAA
This sequence comes from Lumnitzera littorea, assembly GCA_024138015.1. Lineage (NCBI taxonomy): Eukaryota > Viridiplantae > Streptophyta > Magnoliopsida > Myrtales > Combretaceae > Lumnitzera > Lumnitzera littorea. The sequence goes on from JAMXBB010000009.1 coordinate 62,604,154, forward strand.
AGAGGATAGATCTCTTCAAGATTCGTTCTGGTTAATTCAAAAAGGATAGATCTCTTTAAGATTCGCTCTGGTTAATCCAAAGAGGATAGATTTCTTCTAAATTCGTTTTGGTTAATCCAAAGAGGATAGATCTCTTTTAGATTCATTTTGGTTAATCTGAAGAGAATAGATCTCTTCGAGATTAGTTTTGGTTAATCTGAAGAGGATAGATCTCTTCAAGATTGGTTTTAGCTAATCCAAAGAGGATAAATCTTTTTAAGATTGGTTTTTTGTTTATCCAAAGAGGATAGATCTATTTGAGATTCATTTTGGTTGATTCAAAGAGGATAAATCTCTTCGAGATTCATTTTGGTTGATCTAAAGACAATAGATCTTTTTAAGATTCGTTTTGGCTATTCTGAAGAGGATAGATCTCTTCGAAATTCATTTTGGTTAATAAAAAAAGGATAGATCTCTTCAAGATTGGTTTCAAAAACTAGTTTAATTCTTCTAAATATCTCTTTCCAAAGAATTTTAAGATTATTTTTTCTAAGACTGAAGAATTTCTTAAATAGCAATTGATTGGTATGCTTACATCAACTCTCGATATTTACTCATTTAATTAGTAGAATTTCACCAAAGGAATGTGATTGCTTCTTCTTTCTTTTTTCCTCTTTTCTTCTTTTTCTTTTTTATTTTTCTTTCTCTGAAATCTCCCAAACTTTTGAGCTTTGTAACCATGCTCATGCCTTGAATTTGCTTTGTTGATACCAAATTTCAACTTCCACTCTTCATGACTTTTGAATGATAATTCTCTTTTCAAAATAAACAAGATTAAATTATTAAGAACATTCAATTTCTCTCTTTTGTGGTGATTCAGATTCATGGGTAAGGGTTTAGTGTTTAAGTGTATGAAGCTAAGAAATAAGGGTTTATTGGTGAAGTGTTTGTTGGTCAATGACTATCCGAATTTGAAAACATTCATGGATATCAACTTTACTTGTAAACGATGAAAGATTAACCACAAACTTATTCAAGAAAAATTGAAATATTTATTGAACTCAAATTTCATGGATAATGCAACTTGATTGCATTTGAATTCACCGGTCCCCTTAATTCCAAGCCATCCATCTTTGTCAACACTAATGTACCTCCTGATAATATCCTTTTCACCATCTAAGGGCCTTCATAATTTGGAGCAAACTTGCCCCTAGGGTCTTTTGCATTCGATAACACTTTTTTTAACACCAAGTCTCCTTCTTTGAAGTGTTTAAGGCATACTTTCTTGTTAAAAGCTTGTATTATCCACTGTTGGTAGTACTGACTATAACATATTGCTGCAAGCCTCCCTTTATCTAAGAGATTCAAATGTTCCATCCACTTCTTCACCTACTCTGCTTCATCGAGCTGAGTTTTTGCCAATACTTAGAACTAAGGTATTTCTACTTTTACCGATAGTACCGCTTTAGTTCCATATACCAATGAATATGGTGTCTACCAATAGAAGTTCTGACTGAGGTTATATAGGCCATGAGGGCAAAGGGAAGCACCTCATGCCAATCTTTATAAGTGATCACCATCTTCTTAATGATTCTTTTAATGTTCTTATTTGCAGCTTCAATTGTCCCATTCATCTATAGTCAATATGGAGTTGAGTTTCTATGATTGATCTTAAATTGGTGGCACACTTCATCCATTAACTTGTTATTCAAATTTGTCCTATTGTTTGTAATAATAGACTCGAGTGCACCGTATCTTGCAATAATATCTCTTTTTAGGAATCTAATCACTACTCCTTTAGTTACTGTGGCATATGATGCTACTTCTACCCATTTGGTAAAATAGTCGATCGTGATTAAAATGAATTTGTGCCCGTTTGAAGCTGTTGGCGAGATTAGACCAATCATGTCAATTCCCCACATTAAAAAAGGCTAAGGAGCTGATAACACATGCAATTCTGAGGGAGGAGCGTTAATTTTATTAGCATACACCTGACATAGGTGATAGTACCTCATGTACTTGATACAATTTGATTCCATCGTCATCTAAAAATACCCCATTCTCATTATCTTTCTGGCTAACATATACCCATTCATGTGAGGACCACAAACTCCTTCATGTACTTCTTTCATTAATTTCGTAGCTTCTTCTTCATCCATACACCTTAGCAATGTTGCATCTCATGATCTTTTGTACAACATGACTCCACTTAATAAGAAATGAGTAGCCAATGTTCTTAAAATTTTTCTATGTTTCCTATTAGCATCTTCAAGAAATTCACCAGTTTGAAGTAACTTTTTGATATCACAATATCAAGGCTTCTTTGATTCTTTTCTCTTCAACTGCAAGGCAAAAAGCCGGTTTTTCTTCCACCTTAATCTTCACTTGTCATGAACTGAGGACGATCTAGTTGTAGTAGACGCCGTATATTGTATGAAGAACCCTTGATTGGTTACCTTTCCAATCAAGAACTCTTCACACAATATACAAGGCTCTACAACATACTATCTTCCTAGAAACACATAGATTCAAAGGATATCATCACATAACATATTTATATAACGTTTAAACTACAAAGTTTATAGTAAGCAGTAATTTAGTACATCTAGGTCTATATTACTAACAAAACAAAAGTACATAAGTAAAAGTCTACATAGTCAGTTCTCTCATCACATTGAATGGCCCGCTCTTGCCTAAGTCCCTAAGCTAACCTTTGGCATCCTCGACTAGCTTCAATGAATAAGCCATCCTACAACAAAAGTCTAAGGGGGTGTAAGATTAAGCTTAGTGAGCAAGACCTTCAGCCACACTACAATCAAGTTATCAATACATTATATTCACACATATGAATAAATGATCAAATAGAATGCCAAACAATACGTATAGTTAACTAGTCAATATACACAACTCAGATTTAATGCCCTCCGAAGTCAAGGTTGGAGTATATACGATACCAATCAGATTCGGGTATTATATTAGAACTTACTTTACTATGAAACTTCACGTTCTATACATAAATCAAACAAGTCCTTTATTTTCATAAAACCAAGTTCTAGTATAATTATGAGTAGGCCTCCGCAGTCCACACTCACTCCTAAACAGAGGCCTCTAAACTTGACTTTTAGCCAGGCGGTTGGTGCCTCCAATGCCTGGTATTCCCACGGGCCAAGGTAAGGTCATTTTCTATAAGTACACAATATAGAACCAATAAATTTATAATAACAACCCTTGAGTAGCCTTTCTCTACCTTCGTATGATGTGATGGCTCGAATTATGTCTATGCAATGCATGTTGATGCATGTACCGGTTTCTTCTTATGAGCCGAGTATAGTTAAGTCCAATTATGATGTGACCATTTAATAGTACACATAATCATTATCTATACTACCATACAACAAATAAAGTATTATTCATACTTAAGGTAAATTCATAACTCAGTACATAATAACATACATAAGCATTTCTCGACCCCACACAACAATCAATTAACAATATCATTTAAGTCCACTATCTGTAATCACATACAAGCATGGAATCATAGGGTAAATACTCACTTAGCCATGACAACTCGCTTTAGTCATAGTAATCGATTGGAAGATCTTCACCCACGTCGGGATCACCTGATCATTACAATATAATAATGATAGTAAGCAATTGAATTAACTAATGATTCTAGATATCTATTTACCTAATTCTACCTAGATTACTATCAATTTTTATTTGATTAGACTATATCACTAATTGTATGTAACTTTTTCATTCTATTTCCAATATTTACGAACTTATAGTTGTTTTTCATTATTTTCAAACGTACGTTCACACGAGAATGTTTGTTTTGGATGTTAAAACCCGTGTTTTATGATGTAGACTAAATTTATTGAAATTCTAACTATTAAAGCTTAATTATTCTTATTGGCTAGTTTTATGTTTTATTTTAGTAGTTATTGATTTCATTAGCCATTAAGTCTTACACTTAAATGATCTCATGGTTTATTATTTTAGAAGCTTATGTCATCAATTGCTTATGTTATTGCTTATGTCATCATTTGCTTATATCAGGGCTTATGTCATCATTTGATTAGGTCATTGCTTACATCATCCATTACATATGTACTCTTATCCTTATGTATTCATACACTTTACACATATGTTATATATATAATTATATTTCTAACATACTAGTATGTATACTTATGTACTCATATGTATATTAGTACATATACTTGTATACACATGGTGACATACGTATTTTTATACATATTTTCGTATGCCTAATGTTTCCTCTTAAGAAAGCTTCACAAATTTCATATTTTTGCACTTTAAGGGTATATTTAGCAAGGTATATGTATGTATAGTTAGTATATACCCCATTTTAGGTTATGTACATAATGGGTACTTATGTACAAGGGTCTTCATACATGTATTTATTAAGTGTACTCTTATATACATATACTTAAGCATATGTACATATGTTCTTCTTCCATTCACTAAGGATATCTAGACTTCTAAGCATAAAAAATGGAACTTTCTTCCTTTAACAACACATATGTACATATTACTCCAAATTTCTACACTAACCTAATCTATACATCTAACTGTTAAATAAGATGGAAAAATACATAATAACATACTTTTTTCTCCTTATAATATGAATAGAAAGACAAGTATATATGTGATGTTAGTTTGGTTTAGTAGTTGGAATTATGAAAGTGAAGTGTTGAAAAAGTATGAGAATAAGGAGAAAGGGGGGGTTTACGATTTGGTAAGGGGAAAAACAGAGTGTTTTGTTGTCTCAATTTATGTTTTATAAAAGGAATGAGTGGGGTCTAAATCAGAGGGGAAGTGGATGGCAAGAAAGGCGTGAAAATGGAAAAAAAAAAGTGTAGAAAGTTAAGGAAAAGGAGAGAAAACTCTAGATGATAATGACATGTTTGTTGACTTTTCAATATGTTGACTTAGTCAACATTTCAAAATTACATGTAATCTAAGTGTGCATAATGAAGTAATTAAGGAACATTAGGAGAAAGATTAAGGTAATGAAAAGAAATAAGGAGTTTATTGAAATGATTAGTAAGAATAGGTAATGAGATCTTCTTTTAGGTATTTATACCCTATATAAATTATTTGGTAAGCTATTTAATGTAATTATCATGAAAAGTATCATTTAGGGTATTAATACTTACTACATGTAACATAAATATCAACTAAACTCTTAACTCTATGTAATATTAACCTAGTTATATACTTAGAAGATAAATGTGATCTATAATGCAATATCTTAGTTTCTAAAGGATTACTTTAGTATTATATGTTTTTATGAATGATTGAAAGTTATCTTTAATCTTTCACTAATGATTTAGTATAATACTAAAGTTATATTATCAATTAGGGTTTTAGGGTAAATTATGGTGAATTAATGCTTTTATATCCTTAAAGTTATAGTTTTAGAGTTTTTATCACTTTCGGATGAAATCTTTAGTGTTTTGCATACGTTTAGGGTAGAAAAATTTTATACGCGATTGATTAGTTATTTTAGAGTTTTTACTTTCACTAACCTTATCAACTTTTTAGAATATCTAACACACTTGAGTCTACTTTAGATATTAGGTCGAAAAATTTAAGAGTTTACATCAAGGGTTGGATTTCTATCCCATCCGTGATTTTCACCATTGATGCTAATGTAGCCAATGCATCGGCAAACTGATTCTAGGTCCTTAGAATGTAAGTGAATGAAATCTCTTGGAAATTTTCAACTAGCTTTCCTAAATGTTCATGATAAGGTGCCAATTTCTCGTCCTTTGTCTCATATTCTCCTAAGATTTGGAGAATTATAAGGGAAGAATCTTCTTATACTTCAAGCTCTTGTATTCCCATATCTAATGCCATTTTGAGCCCCAAAATGCAGGCTTCATATTTTACTATGTTGTTGGTATATGGAAAGGTTAATCTTGCTGCCATAGGTAAATGGTTACCTTCAGGTGATACCAATACCGCTCCTATCCCACATCCAAACACGTTGCTTGTTCCATCAAAATACATTTTCTACCTCAATTTTTTGCCGCTTAATTCATTTGCCATCATTACATTTTCATTAGGAAATTGTGCTTCTAAACCATCATCTTCATCTTCTAATGGGTATTTTACCAATTGATCAGCCACTACCTACCCTTTGACTAAACTTTGACTTACATACATGATATCAAATTTAGATAGTAGCATTTACTACTTCGATATTCTCCTAATCAATGCTGGCTTTTCTACTAAATACCTCAAAGGGTCATGTTTTGTCAACAACTCTATTGAGTAATAAAGAGTGTACTGCTTGAGCCTATGCATTACCTACACTAAGGCATAATACGTTTTTTCTACTTCTGAGTATTTTTGCTCGCCTTCTTTGAATTTTTTCCTCAAATAGTATATAAGATGCTCTTTTCTTCTCGTTTCATCTTTTTATCCTAGCATGCATCCCATCGATTTTAAAAGGATTGTTAAGTAAAGGATCAAGGTCCGTCCTGGTGTAGGAGTGACCAATATGGGAAGATTCGTGAGATACTCTTTGATTTTAGCAAATGCTTACTCACACTCTTCATCCCATTCGATGGCTACATTCTTCCTTAAAAGTTTAAATAATGGCTTGCATTTATCAGTTAACTGCGATACAAACCGAGTGATGTAATTCAACCTTCCCAATGGTCCTCGAACTTCTTTTACAATCTTAGGTGTTGGCATGTTTACAATTGCCTTGACTTTATCTGAGTCTACTTCAATTCCTTTTCTACTAACTACAAAACCCAACAATTTGCTTAAAGTTACTCCAGAGATGCACTTTTTAGGATTTAACTTCAGTTGAAACTTCCTCAATCATTTAAATAGTTTATGCAAAATATCTGCATGACTTTCATCTTCCTTGGATTTAGCAATAATATCATCTACATAAACTTCAATCTCTTCACGCATCATGTCATGAAACAAGGAAACCATAGCACACTAATAAGTTGCCCCAGCGTTCTTTAACCTGAAAGGCATTATACGATAACAAAACGTTCCCCAAGTGGTAACAAAAGTAGTTTTGATTTTATCTTTTTCTACCATTTTAATTTGATTATATCCTGAGAAACCATCCATAAACGAGAAAAGATGATTCCTAGCTGTATTATCCACTAATATGTTGATATGCAGTAAAGGAAAGTTATCCTTTGGTGTTGCTTGGTTTAAATCACGGAAATCTACGTAGACCCTAAGCTTCCCATTTTTCTTCAACATTGGCACCACATTGGCTACCCATTCGGGGTAATCTGATACTTTTATCAACCCAACTTCTAGTAACCTCTTCACTTCTTCTTTTATTTTAAGGAGTGTATTCGGCATAAATCGTCTAAGCTTTTGTCTTTTTGGTTTTATTTCTTTCCTGGTTGGCAATTTATGAATCACAATAGACGAATCTAAACTGTACATATCTTCATAAGACCAAGCAAATATGTCCAAGTATTCTGATAGAAATCGTGACACCTCTTGTTTTTGATTATTCGTTAGATTACCGCTAATTTTCAAATTTCGTGGATTCTCTTCTGTCCCTAGATTAATCTCATCTATTGGTTCATCAATAATCACTCTACCTTATTCATGTTGATGCCAACTCTCCTGAATTTCGTTTGGAGTCTTAATATCATCTCCAACGTCTGACCCAGTAGGGCCAAAGGTGATATTGGTACTTTCATCATTTACATGTGCGAAATATCCATTACGTTCATCGTTTTTATCAGATTTGAAGAATAAAAGAAAAAAGAAAAAGGACAACAAATAAATAATAAAGAAGAATTGATAGAAATAAAGGAATGAATTTTATTGGATGAATAAATTTAAATTGTTTGAAAGGAAACGTTTAACTAATCGGACTAATTATTGAAATCGAATGTTCCTAGTTAATCTAATTTTGCGTTTCTAAAGAGACCTATTAATAGGAATGGAAAACCAGTTGCATAGGGAAACTGGTATGCTAATATATTCCTTCTCGTCTAGACCGATGCTACGTTGCTAGGTCAAGGCCTTAGATAAACTAGCTACTTTGGGTTCTTGAACACTAACTAATATTGGCAACATCTGGAAAATGTCTAGAAAGTCCATGTGAGCATGGTACAACTAATTTCCTCTCTTGCTTCTGGTTTTAGCCTTTATTTCTTGAATCTCCTCCTCAGTGGTCTCATACCCAATCTCAAACATTCCAATCTGCTACTTAGGCTATTTAGACACCCGTACCTCCTGTCTTGCTTCTTTGATCACACTAACTTCGTCAAAGATCTATAACCTTGGCTCTTCTAATTCTTCATCCTTGACATAAGGAATAGTCATTTCTTTGTAAATCTCGTAGTCTTGCTCCTCGAGAATAGTAACCAACTACTCGTTTGCTATAAATTTCACTTTCTAATGTAGACTGGATGGAATTACCCCTGTTGAATGAATTTACAGTCTTCCTAACAAAAGGTTGAAAGTTCGCAGTTTATCTAAAACTTAATATTTAATAGTGAACATCTGCGGGCCGATCTCAACTTATAACTCAACTTTTCTAATTATCTCCCTTTTTTATCCATCAAAAGCTCTTATTGAAATCTAGTTGGGCTTTATTTCAGTTGCATCGACTCTAGGTAAGTTTAGTGTCACTAATGGACACATGTTCAATGATGACCCATTATTTATTAGAACTTGAGCAACCACTTTCCTTACACCCTTAACCACTATGAAGAGGGGCTTCATGTGTTAGTCTCCCTCTGTACTTAACTCATCTGGAGAGAATGAAATTTGATCTACTGCAAATATTGAGTTCACCACCAACCCCGGATTTTTAGTGAAAATCTCTTCAGGTACTTTGACATCTTTCAAAATTTTGATTAAAGCTTCTTAGTGAGTATCTGATGATAACAGTAGGCCTATTAGGGAGATTTAGGCTGGTACTTTAGCTAACTGATCCATTATCTTATACTCACTAGCTTTCACTATCTTCTCGGTAACATTATGATCTTTATCATCCGTATCTTTAAAGATCTTTTGAGAAGCCTCTTCTATAGTAGTCTTCCTTTTGGCTTCCTCGTTCTAGTCATAAACTTGTCCCAAGCGTATAAGCTTACCGACCATAGGTGATGAGGCCTTAGCTATCTGATTCACCTCCTGGTAATCTAGAGGTGCTGCTTTGTAATTCTCTGGGGCTATTGAGACATTGAAAGCAATCTTCTTGGGCTTTCCCAATTCTTCAACCTTCTTAGTCTTCCCATCATACTAAAAAACTAATTGCTTGGGCCTGTCTCCAAGCATTCTAACCATCACAACCATCTTCTTGGCTTCTGCAATAAGTCTGTCTTCTTCGTCAAATTCTAAACCCCATCCAGTGGGTGGTGCGTCAGTATATACAACAAGAGAATTGGCGTAATCCACCAAATACTCAAATTTCCCTGACGGTTCTCCTAGGGTGTCAATTGTCAAATCTCCGATTTCATATCTTTTTCTAAGCTCCTTTTGAGTACTTTTCTTTCATGGTTTTCGAATTGTCATAGCCATGACATCAGCATTCTTTATCTTCCCATCCTTCAGCAGCTGATATATTGCCGGTCTAGTCCAGGTCCTATCCTTGAGATTCATATTCTGTAAATACTCGACTTGTCTTAGATTCTAAGTTATCTCCTCAATAGTGATGGGGAGACTATTTACATCAATATTTGGTTCAGAAACTTCAACAATATTCATATTGATTGAATTTCCATGATTCAGTAGAGGGTTGTTACCTACGTTGGGAGTAGGAGTCTAAATGAAATCCAATTGAACCAATTTGGCATCAATATGATCCTGAATCTTATGTCTAAGTCTTTAACATTGATCTGTAGAGTGCCTTACTTGCCCCAGATGATAATTACATTGAAGCTCTAGGTTATAATCCCTTGGTCTTTATCCTTCCCTTGGTATTTCAAACATCAGAAGGTTCTCTTTCCTTAATCATGCAAGAACTTGGCTCAAAGGAATGGGAATATGGGTAAACTATCTTCTTTGTGGCTATTTGTTTTGATTTGGATTTAGCGAGGGATTAGATCCTCCTATCATAGCTACTAAGGCTGCGAGTTTGATAAGGTTACCGGTATTGACAATGCTTACGGTGGCTTCTTTTGCTTTGTTGGAAAACCTTATGGGAGGTGTCTTCTTCTCAACTGCATCAGGATTAAGAAGCCTTCTAGTGGTAATAGCTTCCTCAATTCGGTACCCTGAGACTACAATTTTTACAAAGTTAGAGGCGAGGTACTTGACCAGATGTTGGTAATAGGGGCTTCCAAGAGCATTAATGAAAGTGAAGGTCTTCTCGGTTAAGGGTGGAATCACTCTAGCTGCTGTAAGCCCCAAAGTTAAGCCAATTGATCATAAGATTGAACTTAGAACATAAGGTTTTGGATGATCGGTTAAGGAATCAGATCAAACCCCAAATTATAAACTATTGAGAGAAATATTAGTAAAAATGACCCCGTAAACGTGAATTTAAGAAAATAAATAGTAAAATAGAAGACTATAAAATTTTCAAATTTTAAACATAATAATTGCTAATTATCGAAAAGGCGAAAAGTGTAATTTAATAACTAATAAATTACTAGAGATAGATTATATGTATACTAAAAATTTTAAAATGACTAAAATAATAATTGGGAATGTTCACATGTACCCTACATGTATTTACGTATAGATAAAAATACGCAAAATTACCTAAATTGGTTAAAAACTAAGTAAATAATTAAAGAAAATTATAAATTAATTATGGAAAAATCAGAAAAAAATCAAAAGAGGATAAGATGATCCAAATCAGGTCGTAGCATGTCAGGATGTGCAAAAGAAAAATCAACAAAAAAAAATTAGACAACATAAAAGCCAAAAATCAAGGAAAATGGGCAAAGTCTTATCAAATTAATGCATATTAATTACAACAAATGTCTATAAATAGGGGAAAAATTTCCAAAAGTCATTTGGACAGTTTAGCATTTGGGAAAAATAGGAACACTAAAAAAATCGAGAGAAAATCCAGAAAAAAAAAAAAAAAAAGAAAACTGTGCAGATTGGGTAAGTGAACCAAACCCACCTCTCACCACCACTTGGGATCGAACCACCACCACCACCACCCTACACTAGACCCACTATCTGGGCCAGCCGACAACCTTGGACCGGGTTTGGACGGCCAGAAATCTTCGAACCGGTTAGTCCCTCATTTACCCCGATTTTTGAATAATTTTGTAAAATTAGTTATTTTACCTAGAAAATTATGAAACTTGTTATTCTGAGGTTTTATTGTATGTAGATTTAGGGAAAAATATTTATTTAGTTTAATTACGTTTGAAAATATAGGGTCCTTAACAAATTGTGTAAAACCAAGCATGATTAGAACGGAAAATAAATAGGCTTAGAAGTTTAGTTTGGAGCTCAATTTTTTTTCTATAGGATACTCATGTGATATAGAATAGTGCTATGAAGCCATTTTTTAAAATTAATTTTCAAAAATTTTAAGTTAGTTTTTAGCCCTAAAATGATGGAAAAATTGGGTAATTTGGGGTTAATTAGGTGATTAAGATATTAATTACTGATTTAGATAGTAATTAGATGTTTAGGGATGTTAATCTTTGATGTGGAACCCTAATCCTAACCTTTGGAGTATTAAGTATGGTTAATTTAGGAAATTAGGTAATTAATATAAGAAATTAGTAATATGTGAAATTGTAAATTAATAAATCTAAAAAAAATTAGGGTTATTTAGATAATATTAGAGTAAAAATCAGAATAATATTAAATCTGAATTAAGATTGAATTTTAGGTAATTACATAAAAAAGTAAGATTTTCTTACATTAGGGATAAATCCGATACCCTAATTAGGACTAGCGTGTACTGAATAGCTTAGAATACTAAATTAAGACCCAATAAGATATTTGAATACTCGAGCGTAATGTGATTAATTTCACATTAGGATTCGAGCATGTTTAGGACTTAGAAATCGAACTAAAACCTAATTTAGAAATTGATGCGGAAATCGAACCCGAACGTAACCCCACACCTAGAATAATTATAAAAGACTTAAGACCTAGATAATTAGGTATATTAAACCCGAAACAAAACATAACAATAAGCGTTATAGGATAAAATGAACTTATAATAATTATATGAAAAGCTGAAACCATGTTTGTGTTATAGGGATGATCGGCGATGGCTTGAGCAAATCGAACCTTGAGTGAGCGAGTGATACGAGGCAAGCGCACCTATCAATTTTAATATAGTCGGATATGAGTCCGAGTCGATCCCTCAGAGATTTTGAGTACTAATATTAACTTTAGCTTTATTATCTAACCGGAAAATTATGTCGAGTTGAATGAATTAAAAATACTGAAATTAATAAACTAGACTACTTATGAGACTTAATTACGCAAATTAGAAAGCAATAAACTATTAACGACTTCAAGTATGCAATAATGTATTTAGGAATTATTTCCCCTAGTGTTTAACATGTAACCTTTTTAAAATATATTCAAGTCAATTTCTATTATTCTTGATCGGAGGGATTCACAATTAAAGCTAATAGCTTTCTCAAGCATATTAACCCTAATCCTAAATTATTTACCGGAATCTCTTCACATAGTAATATAACTTAGAATTGCATTAATGTTTAATGAATTCCTATACAAACAATTAACTTTCCGAAAGAAACATGTATCTTATCTCTAAGTATACATGTAATTCTC
>JAMXBB010000009.1:62616887-62706104 GCA_024138015.1 Lumnitzera littorea
AACGTATCACAAATCTCTAGAAAACTAGAGATGTGGGCATTAGGATCTTCGTCTTGGAAACCATCAAACTGAACATATTGTTGCACCATTTGTATGATGTTAGGTGCAATTTGGAAGTTATTAGCCACGACGGTTGGCCTTGAAATACTGGAGTCAGCTCCAATAAGTGTAGGTCTTGAATAATCGGACATGGTCCGATTTGCTTCATTCCCGTTGTTAGCCATGTATGGTGGATCTTCTTGCTCGATGAATTGAGTAATGGCCTCTTGACCTTCTTCCTTGATTTCAATGATTGACTCGTCGTCTATGGTCGCCACAATTTGTCTAGGTCGTGATCTCAAATTTTGAAGGGCAGTTCTCTCAATTTCAGGATCGAGTTCTACCAAATCTTCCGGATTACTGCGGGTCATGCACTACAAAGGCAAGAAATAAAATCAATTGTAGCTCTAGATAATAAAAATAAACAATGAAAACAAAAGAAAATAAAGAAAAAAAATGGTTAAAGTAATAAAGTAGCTAGCGTTCTTAATATCAAAAATCCCCGGCAACGGCGCCAAAAACTTGATACGAGGCAAGCGCACCTATCAATTTTAATATAGTCCGATATGAGTCCGAGTCGATCCCTCAGAGATTTTGAGTACTAATATTAACTTTAGCTTTATTATCTAACCGGAAAATTATGTCGAGTTGAATGAATTAAAAATACTGAAATTAATAAACTAGACTACTTATGAGACTTAATTACGCAAATTAGAAAGCAATAAACTATTAACGACTTCAAGTATGCAATAATGTATTTAGGAATTATTTCCCCTAGTGTTTAACATGTAACCTTTTTAAAATATATTCAAGTCAATTTCTATTATTCTTGATCGGAGGGATTTACAATTAAAGCTAATAGCTTTCTCAAGCATATTAACCCTAATCCTAAATTATTTACCGGAATCTCTTCACTTAGTAATATAACTTAGAATTGCATTAATGTTTAATGAATTCCTATACAAACAATCAACTTTCCGAAAGAAACATGTATCTTATCTCTAAGTATACATGTAATTCTCTTCAATTATGTTAAGATCTAATTACACATGTAATTTCTCAATCAACATGCATAATATCATATATTGATACTCTAGAATTATCAATCCACAATTAACGACATAATTGAATCAAGAAAAGATAGAAACTTTCTTGAAATTATAATTCAATCCAAGAATCACATGAAACCCTAGGTTCCATAATCCTAAATACTTGAATTCTAAGCTATCATAACGAATCTAAAAACGAGATTCATAAAAAACATGAAATAAAGCATAAAAAACCCCTCTTGATTTGATGAACAATCTCTAATCTTGAAATCGATGTCGTTATCGCTTCTTGATGTTGTTCTCCTTAATTCTCTTCTTGTCTCTTGTGTCTCTCCGTTTTTGTAATGTCTCCCTTCCTTTTGAACCCTAAGATCCCCTTTTATATGTGTATTTCACGGATTTTATTTTCATCACCAGACACGGCCTGGGACATGGCCGTGTCCCCAGGTCGTGTAACTTTCTGCACAAAGGCAAAATTTCTACACAACTTCAAAATTTCATAACTTCTTCGTTTGAACTCGAAATTGAGTGAAACTTGATTCCTTTTCTTCGTTTTCGAGCCTAGAACGCGTTTAAACCTTGAAATCAACATTTTACTCAATTAAGTATCATTTTCTTTAAAGAAAACCAAAAATGTGAGGGAAATACTATAAAATCACCATATGAAATATGTTTAAAATTAGAGTTATCAGCGAGCGAGGAGTCGAGATAAGTTGGGATTAATACGATGCTGTATTTTGGAGGCTTAAGATTATGCTTGGTTGTGCTTGTTAGATAGTTGAATGTGTGCATGTGCTTGATTATGGGTGATGCTATGATTTTGTTTGTTGCTCTAGCACGTATTGTATGAATTGTATGAAAGGATTGATCACCCTAAACTGGACTTAATCAAATATCCGACCAGTAATCATAATCGGACATGTATGGCAAACCGTTAGGGGAACTTAGGACTCTCCAGCCAAATACCGACCCCTTCAGAAAGGATAGTGTAGGATTGCAAAATGGTTCCTTCTTCATCCTCGGTTGAACTAAGTGACAGGAGAGGAGGTTGCAGCGAGGGTAAAGACAATGGTTCGAAGGTAGTCGCTGGAGGAGCAAGGTCTCCATTACACAAGCCTGAGTTTGGTCGTGAGCTATTGCATTAACGGCAACTCCTCAACCCGGATTAGAGCGGGCGCAATTTCTCTAATCTCACGACGGGCTGGACAACGTCGTGCGATGGCATTTGCTTACACATTCTTTGTACCTAATAAGTGATTGAAAAGCTTGTTGTGTATATGGTATAGTTTTAAGTCCTCCGTTTTAACTTACTAAGCTGTGGTTGCTCACATCCCTATAGACGTCGTGCAGGTACTGGCTAAGAAGCGGCAAACAATTACTCTGAAGTTAGCAACTGCTGGATCTTGGGGAGTGAGGAAAAACATTTGAAGAATGAACATATATTTTTAAGGTTTAAACTTTTACTTTAGAACTTCTCATTTTTTTAATAACGTAATAATTAGGAAATATATTTCGGAGAAATATTGCAAACGATAATTGTAATAACTAAATTATAGTGAATATATATTTCTTCACTTTCTTAGATTAATGATTTATTTAAATTACAAACTGTTTACTTCAAAGCGGGTTAGTCGTTGACGCCTTATGTAGATCAGGTCTAAGATAGCGGTTGTAAGGCCAACTTCTATCTTAGGATGGTTTATACGGCGGGGCTGTTATGACTCTACCGCTTCGGGGCGTGATAGCTGCCATGCCCCTTTATATTTGAGCATATTCTTTAAAGATCTCATTAGCCTTCTTTTGTAGATTATTCAAATCCTATATGGATGAAGCCACTTCGATATTGAATTTATACTGGTTGTAGAAAGCCCATGCTAACTTATCCCAAGTATCGATCTCATTCAAATCCAACTAGGCGTACTAAGTTAAGGCGGGCCCAGTCAAGTTATCTTGAAATGTCTAGACCATCACCTTGTCATACTTCATGTATTTCCCCATTTTCTTGATGTATAACCTAGTATGGAACTTTGAGCAACCAGTCCTATCGTATTTCTTGAATTTAGGCACTTTAAATCTTTTTAGGAAGTCACCATCTTCATATATCAGCAAATTAATCATTCACATTTGTTTAAACCCATTAACCATTGCCAGGGTTTTCATTTTCTCGATCAACTTCTGCATGAACTTTCTTTCCATCTCCCAATGTTTCTCCTCAATTTCTTTTCTCCATACTTCAGCATTAGGGACTGATTCTTCATCTTCCAGTTCAGGGGGAGGGGTCATTTCTATATTCCAATTTGGGTTGACTTGAGATCCTTATCTGTCATTATGAATACCGATAGCTTAAGTGAGAGCTTGAATTTGTTTGGCCATCTTGTTCATGTTTTCTTTTCAAGTTGCTACTCTCGGGTCGAGCTTAGCTTGAATGACATTTCCGATACCTTGAGTTAACATCCTAGCCTTAGAACGAGTAAATATTAGGCTTCTAGTTGAGTCTACTCCTTTGGACTTTATCTTTGAAATCCTACACGAAAACCTAAGTTTTAGACTTTTTGGTGAATTAAAGATTTTTTTACCCTTTTTTTTATTGCTTTTTTGTTGTGATTTTTGTTGTTTGCTTCTTTCGTGTTTTTTTTTTTCAATCTTTCTCTCTTTTTTTTAAAAGTAACTAAATAAATAAATGAACAACAAGGATAGTGAGTAAGAGACTGTGCAATTAATGAAAATTTCATTTGCTAAAGCTACAAATTTATTAATCATAAGATCCAACTTATAAAATGGACTAAGGGAAAAGAGAAGAAAAACTCCTGACTAATCCTCTTAAAAACTTAAATCTTATATCTATAAGAGTCGATAGATCTAGCTGGGATGAGCTTCATTAACTTCCCTCATAAGTCTTCGTACCATAACGTTCCTTTCTCAGATCTTGCTCCTTAAGAATTGATTTTCCTCCAACAATCTCTCATTTTCTAGCTTTAACTCTTCAACAATTCTCTTACTTTCTTGGAATTGGGCTTCAACTCTAGCCTCTATGGTGTTTCGATAGGCCTACTCAATGGGTGAAAGATGTGCTAATTCTGGCTCATGTTTGAATAGGTCCGGACCTTCATACCTTATCTTTTCAGTCTTCTCCAACTAATCATAAATGAACTACTTGGTGGCTTTGTATTCTCTAACTTTGCCTTTCAAAGTTCCCATATTGACTATCTTTTTTATTTCTCTTCGTTCCCATAGCTTTACAAGTTTTGCTAGTCATTGAATCAAAGTAGCCGTAGGGAGACAAGGATCTTGATAATTTATCGTGATGATGTCCAAGGAGTCTCTATAGGCTATCTCTTGAAGTAGACCCAACTGTTTGGTGACACAATCTAAGAAGTATCTTATACAGCCAGTAATACTGATAAGGGGGACTCCTGCATAGTCGACACACCTTAAGACGGCTTGAGTGCAATGACTCCATCTAGTTGTCCACATAATGTCTACTAGTTGTATTTTATTGATAACTGATACCCATCCATTAAATTGAGATTCATTTGGTACCTTGAGGTAACGGGCAAAGTCGTCTATCAGATTCATATTTTTAGTTAGGGACTCTCTGAGAAGATTCCCTCTATACCCCTACGTATGACTGAGAAACTACACAGCAAGGATTGTAGGATTAGCCTTGAAATAACCATACCTATACTTCTTCATGTGGGTGAATGTTCTGAACTGTTCTACTAGTAACGTCAGTATATAGGATTTACCGGCTAGGAATTGAGTCACTAGCTTGGCTACCCTCTAATAGACTTGACCATATTTGAAGAGAAATAACATTGTCCCAAACACTGCTACAATAAATGCGTTGACCCTCTTTTCGGCTCATGATTCATATCCTCCATAGAAGATCCGACGATATCTTTGATAAGCATGTGGGCTTGAAAACCTCTCTACTAATCTTAAGATGCCGAGACATTTCTAGCCGTTTGAAGAAAAGAATGGTGCCAAGGTTGACTTCTTAACTCCCAACAATGTCATGAAAGCTTTCTTGAGATGAACTTGGAGATTGAGGATAGCTATGCTCACTTTGAGGGATGAGGCATTGAGTAGCTACAAGTACTCCTCTATAGTGGGTATCAATATGTGTGGGCCAAAGTTAAAAGCTATAGATTCTGGATCCCAATAATGGATAAGGGCCTAAATTAAAGACCAGTAAAGTTGGACCCGTATAAGGGATATGACTGGCTCGATCTTCTTACGAATGTGGTCTTGCTTAGTAGGCGAAAGCTAGTTTAACCAATCACTCAGGATAGCTTTAGGGAAGGAGTACTTATCCAATTAGACTTTATGGATGGGCTCTGGATTGACACTACCTTGACTTTCCATATCTATATTACAAAAAATATAAACAAAATAAAATGTAGCGATTATTTACAACAAGGCTACTAAATTTAGAGTACAGTTGGATATGATGTTAATAATTTCATGGCTTTTTCAAAGATTTTCTTAGAAATTGTGCAACCTTTCACTGACTAAGGAGTAATAAAAAAATAATAATATACATATAACATAAGAAAATAAAATATTCATAGAGAAATGAGCATATATAATAAAAATGCAATATGTTACACACTGATGCAACGCAGTAGAGTTGATAATTAATAAATTATAAGAAGTATGATGAATCTACGGTCAAGGATCACCTTTATATATAAGTAGGTTCGAAATAAGGTTTTTTTTTTTTTTTAAAAAATGAAGCTCACGAATACTCTTATATAAGGGTTACTAGTTTTTCTTGAAGAATAAGATTGGGCCAGCCACGGATTGATTGGGTTTTTTCTATAATTTAAAAATAACTCCCCTTTTTCAAAAAGGATGGTGTAAGAGGGTGGGGTTTGTGGATCCTAAGCTCTATAGCTTCAAGGCTTTCTGAAGAGAAGCCTAATGGGCCATATCGAAGCTTGAGTGGGCTTACCTATTATCACTAGGTAGGGGTAAAGAGCCCAGCGACCTGAGGGTTATATAATGGCGACCTATCTTAGGTTTTTAAAGTGGCTCAAGTTCGACCACATCTAAACATACAAATGGTTAATTAAAAAAAAAAACCTTCCTAATTCCCCTAGAGCGCCCATTGGGCCAGGCTTTTTCTTTTTTTAAGGCATGCATCACTAAAAGACAATTAGTACAACTATAATATAATACAAAAAGAAAATGATAATACAAAAGCCCATTAATTTTTTTTTTTAACTTTCATATGGTTAGCCCACCAAGCATCCCTAGTTGAGTTACCAATTCTGTCAAGCTCTATTTTGGTTTCCTTAATTTAACCTATATTAAGCTCAGTCCACTTAATATAAATTACTCGATATTAAATTAAGGAAATATTTATAAATAATTTTTAAAAGATTAGAGTTGCAAACCATTTCAACTGGTAAAAATAATAAAATTAAGGTTTTCGGGTAGGAAAACCCTAATTTGACTACTAGTCTATAGTTATTCTAAAAAATTAGTTTTTAGAAAAATTGAATTTGAAAACCAGGTTTAGGAGCTAACTTATTAAAACTAAGTTACCATGTGAAAATTAAAAAAAAAAATTGATAGGCTTTATTTTTTTAATTTTTCTAAAAATATTAAAAATATACCTAAATTCACAAAATGTAATTGAAAATGATTTTTATTAATTTTTATTACGATTTTTTTTACGAAAAAGGGAATTTTTTTTTTATTTTTTTAAGATGGTTGCTCCGATGGTGCCTGCGTGCCTGCGTACCTGCGTACCTACTATTTGAGATCAAATCGGTCGTAGTTCTCTTTTATAAAATTTTTAGTGAGTTGATTATTTTTATTTCGAAAATAGAGCTAGATTTACATTTTTTATCAACTAATTATTTTAAGAAAAAAAAACTAAGAAATCTAATTTTTCCCAATTAAATAATAAAAAAACCCCTTAACTAACCAAATTTTTTGAAAAAAAAATTAATTTAAATCTTTTTTTTTTATTTTTCTAAACCTCTATGTGTCAAAATGTATCTTTCTTAAATCCTAACGATAAGAGATGATTTAGATACGTATATTTTCCAAAAAAACACGATCTTGCTAAAGATGTAATTAATCTAAATTTATTAAAAGTTGAGATTATCTACAAAACATGCAATATGAAAACAATGAAAACTTGCATTAAAAATAAATAAACAAGTTAGTAAAAATAATTAATTTAACTAATAAAATAAAAATAACAAAATAAGAAATTTTACTTATGAATCAAGTCGTGCGCCGAACAGTGTTTTCGGATGGTCACAGGCATGATCAAGGGCATGTTGGCTTCTGTTTTGCACTGATCATGGACATGGTGGAGAGCGTGTTGGTTTCTATTTCCACTAATCACAAGCGTGATGAAGGGCATTGGTTGTTGTTTCCATTGATCACAGGTGTGATGGAGGGCGTCGATTAAGGAACATTTGGATTGTGACTAGGCATGTACTGGTGAGCTTGGGCAAGCCATGGGGTGTGTATGGGCGGGCGTTTGGGCGATCGTTTGGGTGATGGATTGGGCGATTTAGTTGAAAGTGGGCGATGTTGGGCGAGAGTAGGTAAGTGGTTGGGCATTTTAGGCGACGCTGGGCGACAGTGGACGACGTATAGGGTATTGTTAGGTGAGAGCTTGGGCAAGATTGAGCATGAGTGTAAGCGATGCGGGCGATACTGGGTGATGGAGTGGGCAATGCAATGAGGGCTTAGGCGACACCACAAGGATGTAGGCAATGCTGGCGGTGGTGCTTTGATGTGTTTGGTGGTTGGGTGGTGTTTGTAGAGAAGTGTGTAGCAATGCATGGTGTATGGTGGTGGTGGTGCTTTGATGGCGCATGTGATGGTGCATGGTGGCAGCATGTGTGATGTAAGTGTTTTGCGGTGGTAGCATGTGTGATGTAAGTAGCATGTGATTAAGAAAACCCATTCTCTGAATCCCCTGTTTATGTGCTATTTATGAACTCAAAATAAAATCTTTCGTATCGAAGATATGAAAAATATGATTATGATTTGTCAAGGATTTACCTTAACTTCTAGAAACCCTAATTTATTTTGGGCTTTTTTAATTTTTTTCAAGACCCGATTTGATTCGCTACAATTTAGCTTAATGATTCCCTAATCTAATTTGAGCCCTTAAATTAGATGAATTTTTATTCTATATTACTCTAGCCCAAAATTAATTAAGCCCATATTATCACCTTATTTAACAACCTAACTTAATTCAACTTGATACAACTTGAATCATAACTCAACTTACTACAACCTAACTTAATTTTCTTTATTTTATTTTTCTTTTTTCATTTTTTTCTTTTAAATTTTTTTATTTATTTTTCTGTTTATTTATTAACCTAGCTCAATTAATAAAAAAATAAAAAATTGGCAAAAATGAGGTGTCTACATTTGCTATCATCCATGTAATCACCCTCTTAAACCAAAGGATATAAATATCTTACTAAAATAATTGGTTATATTCGTTGTATGTCTATGACTCAACTGATGTATTGATGAAGAGTACTAGCTTTGCAAAATTTTGAGACAAGTAATTTTGGAAAATGTTTTTCTAATCTTAAATATATTTTTGTACGATTTCTATAAGGGCTCATAGTGCCTATAAATGATATTTTTATTGTTAAGGTAAAGGTAGCATTAGATCCTTAATTGATAGCTAGAGGACTTGCTTTATTGTGCTCGTGGGACTTTGGATATATGTTGATAGCAAGAGGACTTACTTAATTGTGCTTGAGGGGCCTTGAATGATAGATAGCCTTAGTTGGGGTCCACCTATTCGGATTGGTATTTCTTTCTCATTAAGGTAATAATAGAGTGTCATTTGGAGGGGTGGTGCTCCTAGGCAACCTCATGTGGTTAAGGTAAGGTATCCCATGCAAGTAAGTACGGGGCATAATTGAAACGTAGACGATGTAATTCTATACCTTCCATAGTTTCGAACTCTTATGGATGTGTTGCTTGCATTCATCGCATTTGCATTCATTTTGTATGTAGATAACTTACATAAATGCTAACACTTGCTTGAACGGTAGTGGTGAAGAATAAACTCACTAAGTAGTGGTGAAGAATAAACTCACTAAGTAGTGGTTTGCTCATTCCTCCATAGTTTCTTTTGCAGGTTCATTTATGTTGTGGTTGAGATAAAGTTTCTGACAAAAAGCTGTTTAAAGGTTACATGAAAGGTAATATTTATGTGATTATACCATCAAATATCTTTGTTGAACATTACTTGTTGGCTAAGTTTGATAGTACATTTTTATGGCACAAAAGACTTAGGTATGTAAATTTCTCTCAATTGAATAAGTTATCTAAAAATAGCCTAATAAATGGATTGCCTATAATCAATGATAATGATCACTTGAACTGTAGTTTTAGTGCTAAGAATAAGTTAGTATCAACTGCTTACAAGAGTGAAAATGTAATTTTAACTAATAGGCCTCTTAAATTATTGCATCTAGATTTCTTTAGACCTACACAAACTTTCAGTTTAGAAAAAATAAGTATTGACTTGTACTTATTGATGACTTTTTAAGATTCACATGAGTGTTATTTTTACAACATAAGAGTAATGCATTTAAAGTATTTAAACATTTTGCTAAAAAGATACAAAATGAAAAAGGCAGTTAATATTGCTAATCTAAGATTAGATCATGGTAAAGAATTTGACAATCACGAGTTTGTTACATTTTATGATCAAAATGGCATAAATCATAAGTTCTCAACCCCTTATACTCCACAGCAAAATAGGGTTGTAGAAAGGAAAAATAGAAATTTGCCAAAAAAATAAAAAAAAATGGCTAGGACTATACTAAATGATAGTGGAATAACTACACATTTATAAGTAGAAGCCATTGCAATTATATGCTATATAATTAACAAACTTTATATTAGACCCTTAACTAAAAAGACTGCATATGAGTTGTACAAACGAAGAAAACCTACTTTCTTATTCTCATACTTTTGGTTGTAAATGTATTATGAAAAAGACTAATGCTAATCTTGGTGAGTTTGATGAAAGATTAGATGAAGGAATTTTCTTGGGTTATTTGTTGAATAGCTAATCATACAGAATCTATAATAAACCAACAACAGTTACTGAAGAATCTATTAATGTTAATTTTATTGAAGATATTGACAATATACTTGATGATGATGATGATGTTCCTAAAAAGAAGAAAAGTTCTTATGACTTAGAAATTAAATAAGAAGGTACCGATACACAACTAGAAGCTAGTGTGTCAAACTTAGAAGGTACAACAAAGAACTTAGAAGATACCATAGGGAAATTAGAAGGTTCACCAAGAAACTTAGAAGGTAACATAAATCCTTCTACAAGTCAAGATGTTGATCCAAATGTTTCAAGATTTGGGAGATTTAAGCCTTCTCATCCACAAGAACTCATAATTGGTGATATACAAAGTGGTGTTAGAACCAGATCCAGTTATAAGGAGTCGAAAATCACTTTACTATGATTTTTTGAATTTGAACCTAACAATATTGATGAGGCATTGTAGGATAACAACTAGATTAATGCTATTCAGGGGGAAATAACTCAATTATAGAGAAATCAAGTTTAGAATTTAGTACTTAGACCAAAAGGTAAATTAGTTATAGGCACTAAATGGTTATTCAAGAATAAAGTAGATAAAACAGGAAAGATACAAAGAAATAAAGCTGGATTAGTAGCTAAAGGATATTCTTAAGAAGAAAGTATAGATTATGGTGACACTTATGCTCCAATAGTTAGGTTAGAAGCAATTCATTTATTACTTGCTTAAAAAATTTTAAGTTGTTTTAGATGGATATAAAGAGTGTTTTCCTAATGGTTATATAAAAGAGGAGGTATATGTTGTACAACCTCTTAGATATGAGGATACATTTAAGGAAGATCATGTGTATAAGCTCCAAAAGGCATTCTATGAACTTAAACAAGCACCTCATGCCTAGTATGAAAGATTGAGTGAATATTTAATTAAGCATGACCTCATAAGTAAAGTGAATACTACTTCATTTTTAAAGCATTTTGGTAATGATTTGTTAGTTGAATAGATTTATATGGATGATATAATATTTGGTGTTACTAATGAAAAATATTGTAAAGAATTTTCTAACTTAATGCAGGTTAAATTTAAAATGTTCTTAATGGGAGAACTCAATTTCTTCTTTAGACTTCAAATTAAACAAAGTAATGAAGGGATATTTGTACATCAAGAGAAGTACTCAAATCAAATCCTAAAAAGTTTGGTTTTGGTAAGGTTAAGAGTGCTCCAACACCTATCTCTACATCTACTAGGTTAGATCTAGACTTGAGTGGTAAGAAGGTAAATGAGAAGCTTAATAGGATCACTTTTATACTTAACTGCATGTAGACTAGATATCGTATTCAGTGTCTATATCTATGCTAGATTTCAAAGCAATCATATTGAGGCACATTTAGCTATTGTTAAAAGGATATTTAAATATCTATATTGTACTTCTAAATTGGGCACTTAGTATCCAAAGAATCAAAATTCCACTTTAATAGGATATTCAGATGCTGACTATGTTAGGTGCAAAATAGGTAAGAAGAGTACTTTAGGAACTTATTAATTTTTAGGTGATAAGTTAACATTTTGGTCATCTAAGAAACAAAATTTAGAAACTCTTTCTACAATTGAAGCTGAATATGTGTCTATAGGAAATTGTTATGCATAGATACTTTGGATTAAATAGCAATTAACAGACTATGGTCTAGCTTATGAAGATATTCCTATTAAGTGTAATAATACAAGTACAATAAATTTAATCAAGAATCCAGTGCATCACTTTAGATCCAAGCATACTAAAATTAGACATCATTTCATAAGAGATTATGTTGCTAATCATGACGTGAGTATTGAGTTTATTTGTACAGATTTATAGCTTTTTGATATTTTTACCAAGCCTTTAGAAAAGACAAGGTTTGAATTTATTAGAAATGAGCTTAGTAAATGTAATCCTTTTTATTTGTAAAATTTATGCAAATTAATTGTTTATAGAATTTTTAATCCATGTTAAATGTATATTTAGTTGTAAAATAATTACAATAAGGCTGTTAGCCCATCTATCACGTGTTAGTAAATAAGGAAGTTATTAATTTCCCCCTAAGTTAGTTTCTAAAACTCCCTATAATTTCCATAACTAATTACATTTTTCCCTCTCTATCTTTCCTTTTCACTTAATCTTTATAAAATCCTCTACTTCTTCTGCTTCTTGATCGTAATCATTTCATAACCATGCAAGCTTACAAGAGAAGATCTTTTAGGCTTATGAGTAAAGGTATGAAGATTGTCATCTCTTCATCTCCTTCCAACCCAATTGTTGTTGAAGAAGACCCACCAACAGAAACCCTACCAACTAAAACCCTAAACCTTCTAACTGAATAGTAAATAGCAAACCCCATTTTAGGAGAAGAAAAAGATCGTCATCATTCTTCATCTTCACTAAATGAGAGGCAAACTCCATCTCAAGAGTTGCCTCCACCTAAATTTGACAAAACCGCAGTTCCACTAAGTGATTATGCTCCATCATATTATGAGTCTACAAATTCTAATGTTCCTCTTCAACAATTGTTGAAGAAGAAAGAACCTATTCAAAAGAAGACACCACCTTCGACACCCAAAGTTAAAAGCTCTCCAAGAAGGAAGGACAAACCAGTCTAGTCTACAATTGTCAAGAAGCTTCAAGAATCCATATTAAGAAAATCACCAAGATTCCAATGACTACTTAGTTCCTATTTTGATTTTAACTTCCATGAGAAGAATGGTTTCTACTTAGATGAGTATTTAGAGGTTTTGGGTGTAAAAAGTCTATATAATTAAATGAAAAGTTAGCGGTGGTGTTGCAGCTACATTTTATGTCAATATGTGTGAGGAAGGCAACAATTCAATTAGGACTAAAGTTAGAGGTTATGATATTGTAATTAGTAAGGATGATATCACTAAGTGTCTTGGCTTAGTTTATGTTGAAAGAGATCGAGATTTGAGGAGGGAACAAATTTATTTGGATTTGACCAAAGGTGTGAAACTCCCTAACTATGAGAATCTATTGATAATGTGGTTCACTTTAGAGGTTAGGCTACTTCATAAGGTAGTGACCAGTTGTTTACTACATAAGAAAGGTAGTGTAGCTTCTATCATAGGAGAGGATGCAAGTGTGATTAGGTCTTCGATAAAGAAGGAACTAGTAGAGCTAGCTTCTTATATGATCAAACATATGTTAAGGATTAAACATAGGATGCCCTATGGATCTATAATTATGAAATTAGTAGAATTTAAGGGATTTTAACTCCTTGAGGATGGCCCGTAGCCACTAGAGGTAAGGAAGATTGGTGAAATGATATTGCATGATATGAGCATTAAGGTGTATGAGAAAATTTGGTTTGCTCAAGATGGATCACACTATGTTCATCCTGATAATAGAAAGATCAATTTTAAGGTAAAAGAGCTCTTATCATTGGCTAAGGGGGAGAAAATGAGGTCAGAGGAAGAAACTGCCAAAGTAGAGCTAAAAAACCTTAAAAGGGAAATCTTCAATTGTTGAGGAAGAAGCTCCACTAAAAAAAAGCAAAAGATTATGATAGGTAGAAAATTGTAGATATAAGAACCATCATAATTAGATGTACTAACTAAAGCTGTTACTAGATAAGAAGAAACTAAGGTGAACCTATTGCAGAAGGAGAGTTGACCAAAACTATAGGTGTTCCTACAAAAGGAAAGGAGGATCTACCATAAACTCTTAAGCAACAGATCACAAACTCCATACAAACTGGATTTTAGACCACTTATAAGCTCATAGATGATGGATTTGACTAATATTCTATCTTACATAGTTAGCTAAGAAGCTAAGGGTGTTAAGCTCAAGGAGGAAAGATGACTCAATATTTGCTTAAGTCAAAGGTTTTAAGCTACAAATCTAATAACTAAACCAATGGGTAGAGATTATGGATACTAGTCTTTAACATATCCGCTCTATTATTACAAGACCTCTAGATGTCCTTCCTATCACTATTCAACCAACAGCATCTCAATTTCATCCCATTACTCCAACCTCAAGCCAAACAACTCTCCTTACTCCACATCATAAACCATTATCTACTTAGAAATTATCAATTTCTATTTCTGTCTAATGCCTAGTATTTATGACAATTTCTATTGCTTTTGTATTTCTGTCTGTCAATGTTTTGTTCATGTTCCTTAGATGTAATGAACTTTATTTCTATTGATATCAATTTCCTTCATGTTTTGATGATGTTATTTCTTTTCCTTCCTTATTTGTTGATAACAAAAAGGGCAAGAAATGGGCTAACTAATCATAAAAATATTTTGCTGAGTAAAACTATATATGAAATAGAAGATAGTTGTAAGCTAATGTTAAGATAGTTAAATGCTAATGTTTTTTGGGATCATGGAAATTTTTTTTTTTCAAAAATGTTTTGTTATCAACAAAAAGGGGGGGACTATTAAATTCTCTC
Organism: Lumnitzera littorea; assembly: GCA_024138015.1. Lineage (NCBI taxonomy): Eukaryota > Viridiplantae > Streptophyta > Magnoliopsida > Myrtales > Combretaceae > Lumnitzera > Lumnitzera littorea. Next base: position 62,631,483 of record JAMXBB010000009.1, read on the forward strand.
AAGTAACATGTTTTAATGATAATAAATATTAAAGTTGTCTAATCAAGCTTCTGAAATAAATGTTCCAAAGATAAAAGTTAGAAGCTATCAAAGTCTGTTGACAACAGTTACAAGGAAATTTAGAAGCTGATCATGATTGGAGGTATGAGAAGCATGTTTAGAAGGAGTTAAATAAAGTTGGAAAAGATTCTTTTAAAAAAATTATAAGATCAATTAGAAGCTTAAGTAGAAGCGAGTCTAAAAACGGTGCAAGGTAGTAATACTTAAAAGCAAACTTAGAAGCTTTTCTAGAAGCATGAAATGAAGAAGCAACATGACTTAGAAGTTGTGATAGAAGAACTATGGATCAACATAAAGCCTAGCATTTCATAAATCTAGGCCCAACTCCACTTGACATGTGTATTTTGGGTAATATATTGTCTAGTTCCACTATGAATGCTCAATAATCTATTCAAAAGCAAGATTTAGAAGATATTTTAGAGTTTAGTTGGATTTTGTGGAACTGACTACAACCAATCCTTATCCTCTTTATTGATTAAGATTCAACATTCAGAAGTCATCTAAAATATCAAGATAATTAAATGTTGAAGTGATTAAATATGGAGGAGAAATAACTGTCATATTTCCCCAATTAACAACTTGGATAAGGATCAAAGGTTTTGGATCAGTCTTAAACTAGCTATTACAGTAAGAGTTTAAAAATACTAGGAAGGCTTCAAAGAAGGAGACATAGATTACACAATTGCAAGATGAACTTAAAGCTTTTTGAAATACTAACAGATAGTCATCATTCTAAATTGTTTCAAGTTATTGTATCTTATGCTTATCTTACCAAAGACTTAGAAGATTTCTTTTTTTGTATCAAGTGTTTGTAATAGGAGGTTATTTCATTACAGATTTGTATAGCTTGAAGGCAAAGCAATGTGACCAAGGCTTGTAATAAAAGATCGTACTCTCTTATTTTTGAATAGTGGAACATCTAGTGTAGAAGATTAGATCCTAACAGTAAAGTCGGAAGAATAGGTGTAAGTACGAGGTCAAACCATTATAAGTTCTTATGTTCAAGCTCTTGCTAACTCTTATCTCTTTATTTTGTTGCTATTTTTGTTTATTTTATTTCCAAAAACACAAAGTACTCTCTTTGAAAATTTTTAATTTTTTTAGCAAGCAATTCACTTACCCCCTCCCCTCCAAACTCTTGATTGCTTAAGAGGGAGCAACAAAAGTTATGGAGACTTAAATACTACAAACATATACACATCATAGGAGTCTATTAAGATCATCTTAAGTGTAAGCTCCATTTCTCCTCTCCAATATATGAGCCTAACTTAGCAGCAATTTGAAAACCAGCTTACCTAAGGCATAGTTCGGCTAGGAGAAACCTAAAATGGGCCCTATAAAAGACTATAAGGGTGTAATGATGGGAATCAGCCTTTGACCACATCTAAGCCAAGGCCTATCAATGCTTACTGAGGCCGAACTATAGCTAGAAGGATGAAAGGAAGGAAGATGAATACTTGGCATTAGGTCTGTTATTAGTTGAAGTGTCGAGAGATCACACAACTGAGTAATTAGAACCAAAGAACCACTCGACACATCAGAGAGAGACTCGTGCCGATTGATTCTATGACTCAGCAATTGTGGGCCGACCTCTCTGGTGTCTCGGCTAAGACAAGTAAGACATCAAGGACCCCTTCTCGGACCTGGACATCCAACTGCCGACACCATTTGGTTTGAATACTACTCTTCCCAAGACATACCGAGTGACTACATGCTAAGTCCTGTAAAATGTACAGTTTTGTATTCTTGTATATGTTTTCCCTCATTTTATTTATGGGCCCAATTCTTTAGGGTTTAAGGCCTTATACATTATTTACAGTTTTGCCACTAGGATTTAGGATTTGTTATAAATAGCAACATTTGTACAGATACAAATAGACAAATATAGATAGATAGATATATAGAGTGAAACTTTCCTCTTTTTAGTAAAGCTATACTTGAGTTAGTTAGTATTTACTGGATTATCAAGTGTTGATTAGACTCTTTAATCGTCCCCATGTTCTTATCAATCCTTTTCTCAGATTGTGGTGAACCCCTTCATTTGAGCCGGTTAGTGAGTTGCATCTAACCTTCATTTGAAATCCCGAGCAACATTTAGTGTTTGTGAGTCGTATCGAACTCTATTTCGAGCTCAAACTCTTGATCGTGTTTGTGTCTTGGTGAGTTATATCCATTCACATTCACTATCAAAACCCTTCCTGTTCTTTATACCCATTTTCCTTGAATACCCATTCTTGTTCATTTCTGGATTTGCTACTGTTTCTTTCTGGATTTGCTACTGTTTCTTTCTGGATCGATCCTTTGATTCCTTTTCATCTTGGCCTTGAAGATTCAATCCTTATCATGTAAGCTACATCAACTTAATGAGATCTACTTGTATCACCAATACAAAAATACAAGCAAGTTATCAAGCATATGAATACATGAATAGTCGTATAAATGTAACATTGCATGCCATCTACAAGATACTACATGAAGACAAGGGTTTACACCCCACTTTTAACATAGGGTTGAGGGTTATTTGTTCTACCATTGTCTAGGCTAGTTAAAATTAATGCACATCAATCTCTTGGCATGTACCCTTGAGTACTATACATGTTACAAAAACACCTCAGAGAGATAATAAAAATATTTCCCTTAGCTATTAACATGTATAGATACATGCAAGGTATTGATTTTTCCTTTCTTTATGCATATTATCATATTGCTTTCTCTTATTTTGTTTGTTCATCCCTCTTCATTTCAGTTGTTCTCTATTGTTGACTGTTTTGGTTGTACCTGGTTTTGTTTCTATTTTATCGTTATTTAAAGTTTTAGGTAGTATGGATCTTGTTATCCTACATAGAGGTAAGGATGAAGCGCATGATATTATTTTTTTGAATTCCAAAAGATTGAATGATGCATATTATCTATTAAGTAAGATTGTCTCACTGAAGAATTTGAACATAAATGTAGTAGTAAATATTCTCAAGGAAGCGTGGTTGGGTTTTGGATTTTTCTACATTGTTTTTATTAAAATGATGTTATCTTGAGTACTTTTAAAGAGAAGAAAAATTTGCAAAGAATTTCTCAAAGGGAGCTATGGTTTGTAATGGGGAATCCTGTTGTCTTACATGAATGGGATCAGTTTCAAAGAATAAATGATATTGCTTTTTCAAGTACTAGCTACTGATTTTAGAGCTGTGGCCTTTTACTTAGCATGATGACAAATTATAATGCTAGAAAATTACATCTTCAATAGGGGAAGTGGGGTAGATAGAAGATTGTTCTATTATGAGAAGGGATTTCATAAGGGTGAAAGTGGTTCTAGATGTAGAAAAGCTCTTGTAAGTGAGTAAATGGATAAAAAGACATTACTAGAAAAACTTTATGAATCAAATTATGATATGATCACTTATTAGATTTTTGTTATTATTGTGGACTATTAGGACATACAAAGTCGCTATGGTTGAAGAAATAAAATAACTTATCATCATAAAAGAATTTAGGGAGATGGTTGTGAATGCTACCAATAAAGAAAACTGTGGTAAATTCATTGATGAGGATTAGGGCTATACAAGAAGGAAATAGTTGCATATTATGGAAGCTAATCATATTGATGGAAATAATGAGGTTTCAAGCAATATGGAATTGAATGCTAATGTTGAGTCTAATATAGCTATCAATAATTTAGCTATGTTGCCAATTTTAGAGTCAAATAGTCTAGTGGTGTTGACTAGTGATGAAGGTTGAAATTAATCCTTTGTTAATCAAGTAGAGCCTAATCTTTACATCTCTATGTCTCTATGGCCTATATGCCTTGCACCATTAACCCAATTATCAAGGAACTCTAAATTTTACTCTCTCCTTCTTACATTTCAACACCTTCCCTTAAATTGACCTTCCTTTGCCCTCTGTAACCAATGTTGAACCTAGTGCATTTTCCTCATTTGTACAACTAAACCAAACACTAACCCTATTATCTTTATCAAATTAACCCTTTCAAAATTGTTATAGGTTATAATATAGAAAGTGTCAAATGGTTATTCCCTACATTTATTTACTTTCTTTATTTAGTTTTCCTAAACTTGAATATATACATGTAACATATTACTTGATGACATGAAATATAATAGTACTCTTTCTTCTCACAAACATGGTATCAGAGCAAGGCATGGTTATATTAAAAAAAAAAAAACCAAATTAGTGCATAGTAAAACCCTAGTTTTTTAAGTCAGTTCGGTCAAAATTCCAGAAGAAGGTTGTATTTTTTTTCTCATCACCACCTTTGAAGGAGAGATCATGTTCGCTTAGGCTGGTCACCAAATTTCAATGACTTTCTGACTAGTGCGTGAGGCTTATACGCCGTTCTAAGCACGTCCGGTGCATCCAATCACAGTATTTTCATCTCTTGCGATCACCTGCTCGATATACCTCTCATCCCTCATGGTTTACAAGTTATTTGAGGGTGTTAAGGTTTTCTATCTTTCCTTTTATTCATCAAGGATAGTTAATTTTAGGTATTTTTGGTGGTTGTTTTCCAATCAAGACAGTATTTGTAGTTCAAATTAGGTTTTATATGAATTTTGTTTATCTCCTTAATCTAGGCTGTTTTATTTGGTTATTGTTTAGAATATTTGGTTGCTGTTTGATAAGTGTGCAAAACTATACATTTATCTAAAGGATTTTTCTAATAATTATATGTGATTTAATAGATTTTTGAACTAAAGTGTATGAATTTTCATTAAAATTATATATAATTTCTCCACAAAAGTATAATGCATATTTTTGTGTTTTAATGTTTAAAAGTTATGTTTACGTAAAGAATTTAATCTCTTTGTGCTTATTCTTACAAGTCTTAAGGCTTTAATGTAAGGGCAGCACCCACTTGAGAAGTTGGAGGGAAACTAAAGATTAAAACATGAAGCAAGAACTATTATCATGATGGTAATGTAAGTGACCATCAAGCCAGCATTTTGAATAGAAAGTTTTGAAGTATCACAAAGAATTGAGAATACTGTCAAGCTGGTAGTACTGACAAGATGGTACATTCTATATATAAAAAACTACAATTTATACCTCATTTTAGGACACAATTGTTTCCTTTGTCAACTTCCTTTCTTCTTCTCTCATCATGGTTTTTAGGGTTTCACTTTCTTAGGTTATTTAGGTTAGATTAAGCTTAAATTAAGTTATTTTTAGCGGATTCCAAGCTCAAGATGCAAGAAAAACATCATTCCAACATAGATTGAAAATTGAAACTTATCTAGTGAGTTAGTTTCTTTGGTGCAAACCATGACTAAGAATAGACAAAGCCAGTTGCTGGATAGGTCTAAGCTTATAGAAAGCTTGAAAAAGGGGCTAATGGGGAAAGGTATGGAAGAGTGACAAAGACGAATGGAGCAATAAGCAAAAACCCACGAACAATTCCTGAGGATATGATACACTAAAGGAACTTCCGAGGACTCACGGTACAATTCGATATGATGCAGAATTGGTCTAGTGAGGTTACTCGTCACCTAACCTTGCTTAAGGGAAAGGATAAGAGTAATGCCGAGAGCAAACAAGTAGTATTTATGTAAGGAAGAAAGTACTTAAGTGTATTTAAGGTAATCTACTCATCTTACAACTATAAGTATAAGGGTATTTATATCCGCAAACTAGGGTAACTTGCCCAAAAGGGAAAAGACAAAAGGGCATTTCCTAAAGGGGTAATGTACATATTACAAAGGGGCAAAAATGAATATACAAGGAAAATAATCATTGGTACTACAGATTTTATATATGATACTGTACACATGGCAATGTGGCATTGGTAGGGTCATTAGGAGATGCAGACAAAAAAGTATGGATAGATGGGCTTATTTGAGCAGGGATGGCTTAATCAATCTGGATTGACTCTTTCGACTTCTTGGCAAGGATGATGCTGAGTGATTGGGTGGCTCAACAATAAAGAATAATCATTAAATCGGCATGCCATAGAATAAAGGGCGGTAATATGACATGTCATTAGAGGTGACTCGGCAAGTAAGTACTTGGTTTCAATAGGGGTTAGTTGGAATATGAGGATTCATTGTGTCAGGCCCTTTAGTCCTCGGGTATGGCTGTAGGTCAGGGATCTCATAGCTTGATTCTTATATTTCCTTTTGGGTTGTTTTGGATTTGGGATCAAATCCAAATAGTGTTCGCTTAGTCCTCTGTCAGGGTAGTATGGACTGAGGTCGACAATGTTGAAGGTATAAAAAACCCCACAATCCTTAGGTAGCTTCAACTTGTAGGCATTGTCACTGATTTTTTGGAGGATTCTGAAAGGTCCTTCCATTCTTGTAGATAACTTGTTCTTCCTTTTGTTTAGGAACTGCTCCTTATTGAGGTGTAGCCATACTAAGTCTCTTGGCTAAAATTGTTTGGCCGACTGACCTTTGATCTTTTCATGCATTCTTCTGGCATCCTAGTCGATGTGTAAAGTGACCTTGTCATAGATGTGTTAAAGGGATTGTGCTTTGGCGGAGGCATCGGGGTCCTCTTGTACGGGTGTGGGTATAGAGGCGTGGTTGAGGGGCAACTCAAGATTGAATCCATAGACTACTTCAAAGGGGGTCTACTTGGTGGTGTCATGTACAGTTCGATTATAAGTAAACTTGACTACTAGTAGGTAGATGTCCCAATCAGCCAAGTTCTTACCTACTGTACTTCAGAGCAATGAACCTAAAGTATGGTTAACCATCTCTATTTGGCCATTGGTTTAGGGGTGACATGAGGTGCTGAAGAGTAATTTGGTTCCCAGCCGATGCCATAGGGTTATCTAGAAATGGCTCAAGAACTTTGGGTCTTTATTGGAGACCACACTTCTCGACACACTATATATCCACATAACCTTTTGTAAAAAAAGAAAAGCAATAGTTGAAGCGTCGTTAGTTTTGGTGCAGGGTACGAAGTGTGCCATCTTACTAAACTGATCCACAATGACCATTACAAAATCTTTTCCCCAGGTAGTTCTTGGTAGTTTGAGAACAAAGTCCATACTTAGTTTAGTCCATGGCCTCATTGAGACAAGTAGGGGCATTGCCTTCCTTTGTTTGGCTGGGCACTTGGCCTTTTTGTACACAACATAACTTTTGACCACTTAGTGCACATCTCTTTGCATTCGCGGCCAAAAGAATTAGCCATTCAATAGTTCATAAGTCCTCCTTTCTCTAAAGTGTCCGAAGAGTCCACCGCTATAGGCTTCTTTGATTAATAATTCCTATAGGAAATAAGTCAGCACGGACAATTTCCCCCTTCGAAATAGATAGCCATCCTCTACAAAATACTTGTCCACTGTCCTCCCATCCATGCATCGCAAAATTATTAGTCTAAAGTGTAGATCCTCAGAGTACTATTTTTTGACACTCATAAAACTAAATAGTATGGTTTGTAGTTTTGACAAGAGCATATGCCTCCTCAAAAGAGCATCCGCAATTACGTTGCTCTTTCCTCACTTATATTTGATCACAAAATCGAATCCCTCAAGGAATTCAACCCATATCGCCTGCCACTTTGATAGTTTGGTCTGACTTCGGAGGTACTGTAGTGACTTGTAGTTTGTATATATAACAAATTCTCTCGGCAGTAGATAATGTTGCCATACTTGCCGTGCTTAGATTAGTGTCAAGAGCTCTTTATCATACATGGAGTAATTTAACTGGGGTCTTCGGAGCTTCTCACTGTAGAAGGCAACACTTCACACTCTAGCTCAAAAATTTTGTCGAAGTCAGGGAGCACTAACACCAGGGCGAAGGTCAACTTCTTCTCTATCTTGGCAAAACTCCTCTCTTCCCTTTCCCCCCATTAGAAGTCGGTGTTTTTCTTCGTTAATTTAGTAAGGGGTGCAGTGAGTGTACTAGAGTTCCTGATGAACCTTCAATAAAACGAAGCTAGTCTATGGAAACTTCTCACATTGGTACAAGTAGTAGGGGTCGACCATTCAACAATTGCTTGGATCTTCTCATCATCGACTCGTAAGCCTCCTCTACTAACTACATAGCCCAAGAATACTACTTCCTCCTGATAAAAGAAACATTTCTTTAGGTTACCGAATAATCTCTTGGTATGGAGAATATCCAAGACTGCTTTGATGTGTTTCCAGTGACTCGGCATGTTGGTACTGTAGATCAAGATGTCGTCGAAGTACACCACGACACACTTTTTAATGAGATGTCTTAACACATGGTTCTTTGCCTCATGAAGGTGCTTGAGGCATTCGACAAGCCGAAAGGCATGACCATTTACTTGTAAAGTTTATGTCGAGTCTTCAACGCAGTCTTTCACTCGTCTCCTGGCCTCATGCTAATTTGATGGTAGTTAGACTTGAGATCAATCTTGCTGAAAATTTGGGCTCTACTCAGTTTATCCAACATGTCTTCTAGCCTTGGGATCGGATACCTGTATTTGATCATGATTTTGTTTATGGCTCAACTGTTAACACACATCTGCCAGGTTCCATCCTTCTTCGATACTATAAGTGCAGGCATAACACAAGGGATGAGACTCTCTCTCATATATCCTCTTTCTAGCAACTCATTAACTTAATGTTGAAGCTCAGAAGCTTGCTCGAGATTCATGCAATAAGCTGGCTTATTCGATAGTGCAGCGCCGGGTACTAAGTCAATACAGTGCTCTATACCTTGAGTCTGGGGCAACCCTTTAGGCAACTATTTTGGTAACAGGCCGGCATATTCATCCAATAATTCCCTCACCTCCTGGGGTAAATCATCTCGCTCCTTCATTTCCAATAGTCGCCCGACCAATAGGAGGGTCGACTCATTAGCATTAATGGCCTCTTAGAGTACGGTTTTACTCATCACTAGAGCCTTTTTCAATCCGTGAGCAAGTTTTGTCTGTAACTTGTGAACTTCTCTCGGTGGCATCGGATTTAACGTGATCTTTCAATCATCCTTCTCAAGCATGTAGGTATTCCTATAGCTGTCGTAGATAACTCTCTTATCAAACTGCCATGGTCTTCCCAACAACACGTAGGAAGCATACATAGGTAGTACGTCGCAGAGAATTTGGTCGGAGTAATTGTCAATAATGATTGGCAACAGTATTTGCCAAGTAATGTATAATGCTCCCTTCTCACTTAACTAGTGTAACTTGTACGGCTTCAGATGTATAACAGTCTGCAACTTCAGTTTTGAGACTAGGTCATCTGACACCATATTGGTGTAGCTTCCACTGTCTATGATGAGGGCACACATCTATTCATTCACCTTGTAGGTGATGTGACATAAGTTCTCTCTCTACTCCTCTTATCATGAAGGTTCTACACTCATAATATGTCGAACATCCATAAGTAGTGGGTCCAAGTCCTCAGCATATATGTCTTCCTCAATCAACTCTTTCTCAGTGTTCTCCTTCTCAATAGAAAACTCCTCCTCTTCGGGTTCCTCATCCATACTCTCTATGTTTAACTTCAAGATGTTTCCCTTAATGACCATCGACCTTCAGTTCGAGCAATAAGCGGCCATATGTTCGAACCCCTAGCACTTAAAGATTTGATCTCGCTGGTCTTCCTACTAGACCCTTGCTATCACGACCCAACAATATCGTTATCGTGGTAGGTCGCCGTATACCGTACAAAGGTCTACTATCAACCCCCTTGCTGATTGCAGGCCTTTCATGCGACAAACAAGGCTCTTTCTACTATACATTACTACCAAGCCCATAGATAAGTAATGTAGAGTAATTTAACTAAGATTACTTCTATAGTATAAATTAACTAATTATGTGGACTCATATGACCCACACCAAAAGAATATTATAAACAAATGCAGTTCATAAGGGAACTACATTATAAATTTTAATCTATGTTATAAATAAAAATATAAAAGTAACTAGTTATCTATAAATCTATTACAAAATTTCCTCTTCGCTCTTTGATCGCTCCAACTCGTCTCTATGTAAGACTTACCATGGGCATGCCTCGGCCCGGATTAGAGAAGAGGTTTTCCTGCATCAAAAGAAATCTATTGGGGTGTAAGCTTAAGCTTAGTGAGATAAATACCTTCATTAATAACACATGGCAGAAATTTATTAAATATATAATCATATAAATGCATGAATAATCGGTATGCCAAACAACGCATATAGTGGCCTAGGAATTGCATATGACTCAGAATTACACCCCCTGTAGTTGGGGTTTGGAGATAATTAACCGACCTAAACCAAAATCCAAGTTCTAGTCCTTGGGTTTTATTTCATTTGCAATATTGTGCTTAAGTAAAAACAAAACTAGGCATATGTATGTATGTATATATACACTTTCATTTCCGAATGATAAATCATATTTTCAAAATTCCAACTCTAGCATTGTAGTAGCCTCCATAATTCACAAACACACGCCCTAAGCAGAAGCTACAAGACTTGACTCTTCGCTGATGGTTGGCGTCTCCCGGCACCTAATAAACCCATCAGCTTAAGATAAAGACTCAATAAAAATGATGACATAGTTAGTACCCAATCCTGTAGGAGGCTCGTCCTCCTCTGAGCCCCTTCCCATCTTTTGCATGAAGCGGTAGTTGGTGTTATCCGAATGTAATTATAGGGAATGCATGATCCATTTAATTTCTTAATCGTATAAATGATTAACTCGATTTTCAAGGTGATTAGACACGTATAAATTATCATAAACAATTCCTATTATTATATAATTAACAAGTCATCACATTCATTCACAAATTCATACACATGCATTTCCCATATCCCATAAGCATCCAAATTTATATATATAAGTTTAGGTGCATCTATTCTACAAGCAAAATCAAGTAAATAGTTATCGAGAATTTACTCACTCCGCCATACAGTTAGTCAAAGTAATTCGGGGGCAAATCATCTCCATACGTAGGGTCCCCTAGTCATCGAAATCATGATACTATAAAGAATTGATATAGACTTAAGTTACTAAGCTAAAATCCCTTAAGTTATACTTTTGACTAGTTTTCATATCTTTTCCCGATTTTTACTTAAAAGTTCAATCACGTATAACTTTTTCATTTTAAATCCAGTTTTTATGATCTTATAGTCAATCTTCATCATTTTCGAGTTTACTTTAACATGGTGAGGTTAGATTTTCAAGATGAGGCATGTAAATCTGTCCATAGGTTAGAACAGTAGCAGTTTTCATGTTTTGGAGTGCTTTTAGGCCTTGTTTGGTTAATGGGCTCTATGGTAACTTGAGAAATCCTTTGGGCTTGGTCTTAAGATTTCCTTCTAAGCTCTAAATATTCCTTAAGGTCAGATTTGCAACTTTGATTTATACTCTTAAGGCTATCAACCACTTTATGGGCCTTTTAGTGGGCTTAAGTTGTCAAATGGGCTTGTTTTTTGTTCAACTCAAAGATGGTTACTTTCTTGGGCTTAGAGAGTGTTTCGTAGGCTTCTTGAAAGTCTTAAAACAACTCTTATGGATGTGTCAAGTTGCTGGTCAGAAATTTAAGGGTGGTTTAACTTGACATTTGAGGCCCGTTTTGGAAGTTTTAAGCTCGGTTTTAAGTTTTAAACTTAATATACTTATCATACTTTCCTTGGTTGGTCTTTTTACTTTGTTTACTTACTTTTATCATATTTTTAAGTGTCTTTTAAGGATGTTCCAGATCTGGTCGGTTTGTATATGAGGGCTTCCGACTTGGTTTCTAACTTTTTTTCATCATTTCCTTATGTTTAGGTGTTAGATCATGAACTTAAACTATTTGTATTCAAATCCTAACTTGACTTTTCTTTCGTGGGATGATTCTTTAGCTCATGCTTTATGTGAAAAATAGAAGATCTCATACTTATTACAACTTCCATATCATAGCTCAAGTCATACAAAGTTGGTTTCCTCATAAAACTTCATATGATACATTTTTTCTTAACCTAAGTCTAGATTTGAGCATATTTAGCTTAATGGAAATAAAATCAACATCCAAATGATCTTTGAATCCTCATGTCCAGCATTTTCATCTTTCATTCAAGTTCTTGTTTCAAGATTTTCTCAACTTAAAATCTTTCATTCTAAATATTAAACAAGTATCTTTACAAAACACCAACTTTATAGGATTATATATATAACTTACATATATGTAAAAAGGGTTATAAAGTAATAATGGTAAGTAATGTATAACATAAACTAACTTCTAACTTGATTGTTTTCAGATATGTAAGAATGGTCATATACATGCATGGTAGCATTTTGAATGGGAAGGAGATGAAACACCTATTGCATATAGGATTTGGATGAAAAAGTTATTATTAGATATGGCAGATTGGAGGGTGTTTCATACTATCAATGAGATAATTAATAATTATAAGTATGGAATGTCTTTTAGTAAGCAAGATGATTAGAGGATAACGAGGGATGAATTAAGACTTGCATATAATGAGTACATTGCCATAGTTGCCTACGAAAAGAAGTATTTACAGGAGAAAGGGATTTTATCTACAATGATTCTTATATTATACCTTCCTACTATAGTAGAGGCAGATAAGAATTACCCCTTAAGCTTCGATTAGGTACCTTTAGGTGTCCTACATGTTCTTAAAAATTATCCCTTTGGTATGGTTGACTGATTTCCTAAAAATCCTATAGTTGAGTTGAGACTATAGGAATAGAAGTACTATTACAATCTCAAGAACTTGAACCCCTTGTAACCACTTGAGAATCTACCTTAGAACACTTAACCAAATGTAGGGTTTAATGATGATGAGGATCTCAAGGAGGATTTGGAAGAGGAGTTTGAAGTAGAGGCTATAGTAGAAGGTTAAGTAGAAGCTGTTCTTGAAGATGAAGTATAGGATTGTGGGAGTGAAATGCAGGAAGTAATTGTGATACCAAATACCCTTGTAAAAGTGGAAATAAGTTCAAATTCTGAAGAGAATGGAGAGGATTATTGGTTTTCCTTGGAAGATGTGACAACTTCGAAAAACTTAAGTAACTAAAAGTGTGAGAAGATAGTGATAAGGCATGTTTAAGGCTTTCGATATCATTTGATCTAGTTGTTTTGATGTACCTAAGTTTCCTAGTGACTTCTAATATACTTTTGACCTTTTGAATGTAGCTTTTGTACTTTTGATGTTTTGGTTGTCGAGAATATAAATGATGTCAATAGAATTTTGTATAGATGAAAGTAATGTAAATAGGTGATCGAATGTGTAATCTTATGTTATAAATGAAGTGATGTAATCTTTTGAATGTAAAGTTCCAACTATCTTATGTGTTAATGTAAAGTAAATATAATTATGAAAGAGTGCGGCATATCTTTATTCCCAATATTTGTTTGAGATACAAACATGAGTAGTGACTATAGGAAATGAAGTGAAATGATGATATGATACCATAGGTGAAGTCTATATGATCTCATGATGTTCAGGTATATTTGATCACATGATGGAATGTGTATAAGTGATGTATGAATATCATTGCTTTATACAAATGGATGAAATTTTACAGGTCTTGTGTCTATTGAAATCCTTATTGAGGAATCTATAGTTGTGTATTACATATACTAGTAATAATTGATCTATATGTTAATGTGGATTGCTTAGTTCATATACTAACTTTTGATATACATATTATAAGTATAGGGTTGATAGTTAGGGATTATGAATCTAAATATGGCCAACGAGTTAAATAGAAATGGAAATGGAAATGGCCGAAATGATGTAGTAGTACTACCTCCTAATTCTAATCTATCGGAACCACCTAGAAATGATGTACCACCATCTACTCTAAACATGCTTAACCTAACTTAGTTTGGGCAAATGTTGGCTAATATAAATACCATAATCTAATAGCAAAGGGCTTTAATTTAACATTTGATCACAGGTGGAAATGTAGTGAACCAAAGGCCATTAGAGGTTGAACCTAGAGGAATTTGACCTCAAGATGTGAGTTGACTTCTTAAGTTTATGAAAACAAACTAGTATTTTGAAGGAGAAATAGGTAAGCCTACCTTAGCTAATGATTGGTTAGCATAGATCAACTACAGTTTTGAGGCATTTAAAATTTTAAATAATTAAAAAGTCTCTTATGGTACTTTCTTGCTAAAGATGGGAGTACAAGTTTAGTGGGACTCAACAACACGAACAATCACTAGCCCCATTACATGGTAAGTATTTCGAGAGGCATTTAAAGGGGAATACTTCCTTGTAAGTTTGCAAAATTAGATGACTCGATAATTGATGGAGATAAAGAAGGGCACTATGAGTGCGACTCAATATGAGAACGAATTTAATTGGTTGTTACAATATGCGCTTAAGTCATATAGAGATAATCGGGTATTAAAGAAGGATCTTTTCCTTAAGGGGTTTGACTCAACAATGCGATGTAAATTGATGGATGATGAATTCACCACTTATCATTAAACTGTGGATAAGGTACGTCAACTAGAGAATAATTTACTGACCACACAAAATGAATGGAGTAAGAAACTAAGGAGAGTAACCTATCTGTAAGAGGACATTCTGATAGGAATCAGCCCCCTGGATCGATTACCTGAAGCCAAGCTAGAGGACTCTAAGGGCTCACACGAAAAATATTAGCTCTAAGCCATAGCCGAGATGGAGATTCTTATCTCGAGTTGACCTCCTGTCGACCTTCTATCATATCCTCACATGTATCAAACATGCTCCTGCCCAATAAAGAAGTCTTAACCCAAAAGATAACCTAGAACTGGCTTAGCCGAGCTTTCGACCTGATCTACTAGCATCTAACTTCAAGATGGTTAACCTTTTGCTAAGCTGATTGGCTCTCGACTTAATCCAGATTAGGTCGGCCCTTGATTGTAATGCATTCTCGCTTTTACCTATGTTGTATCATATCCCTGATGTCCAGCCACTAAGCGATACGTATTTTCTAACACAATGTTCTAGAATGATTCTTTCTTTTCTGTATTGAATATTCTTTGTCTCTTTTATCCTTTTTAGTATGTCTTATGTAACCTAGTGTAGAATACCCTTTTGTCTTTTTATATATGTAAAGCAACCCTAGTGAACGGTTATATAAACCCTTACTTTCTTAAATATGAGCATCATTTAACTTTCAATACAGAATTATTCACCTTGAGCAACCTTAGTGTTTTCATTATCACTTAACTCTTACCTATTCCCTTTAGCAAGGAATAGTGGCGAGTGACCCTTCAATTCGGACTGGTGTGTCATATCCGATGGATTGTTGGCTGAGTAGGATCGAGTGGTGTGTCATATCCATTTAGTAGCTACTTAGACTTTGCTAGCTTTTTCTTTCTTTCTTTTCGGTTCACTTCGTTGTGGTGCCTCTCCATGTGTCGACCTCGAAGACGTATTAGTTTCGCTAGTATCAAAGTACGGTTTTGCAAGGAAGTATGTAAAGCTGTAGTGAAGTTTTTGTTCACTTTATTGTTAGTGGCTACTGTGTTCCTTCTGTAGCTACTACAGTGTGTTGGTGTAACGGTAAGAGTAGTTTTATTGTTACTTAGTTTTACATTGCAAAAACAGAGCAAGTTTGTTTCTATCTTATTTGGGTGACTATTAGGTATTAAAGTTGTTAGCAGGTTGTTAATTTATTTGAGAAGTACTGTTCTATGTTTGATTCAAGTGTTCATGGTGTTATTGGTGACCAAAGCAGTGGTGCCCAACTTGGTCGTGGTCTTAATGGTCGTAATACCTTAGGGTCGGTTGACGACAAGCTTGATAGACTCACAAACCTTATTAAGAGTCTAGTTACCATAATGCAAGTTAATAGATAATAACCCCAAGGTGTAGAGCGGCAAAACCCATAGGAAGATGCCCTTGAGAGATGCTATGGCCAAGGTAATTGAACTAATCACCTAATTCGACTACCACAAGTTGGAAGAGTAGCAGATCGAGCTATTAGACGAAGACTGGAGTTGGAGAAAATTGGGGAAGATGACGAGGAGTTGGGTGTTAAAGGGTTTGGTGAAGAGGAAGAAGTTGATTATTACCAAGCATAGGGACAAGGACACCAAGTCCCTTGAGGGTTAGATAATGTAAAGGTACAAATCCCGCCCTTCGATGGAAGTGGAGATACAGATGAATGCTTGGAGTGGGAAGAGAAGGTTGAGAAAGTATTTGAATGTTATGGGTATGAAGATGCGATCAAAGTCCAACTTGCTGTATTGGAGTCTACTGGGTATGCTACCATGTGGTGGAAGAATTGGAATGCAGCTAGGGCAAGAGATAGAAGACGAGGTGTTAGGACTTGGGATGAGATGAAAAGGTTGCTAAGAGGTAGATTTGTGCTCGAGACTTATCTATAAGATATGTTTGCAAAGTTACAGGAGTTGCACTAAGGAAGTTGATCTATTGATGACTATGTGAGGGAGTTTTAGATGTTAATGATCCGAGCTAACGTAGAAGAGCTAGAGGCCTGTACAGTATCGGGGTTTATTTTTAGGCTTAATTATGAGATTTGCAATATTGTGGAAGTACATAGGTTTTATAATTTGGAAGAGGTCATTAAGATAGCGTAGAGGGTTGAAAAGCAGAGGAGAAATGTTTCGAGCTAACCTAAGCTAACATTTTCCTAAGCCTCGGTACCATGTCGACTTGTTCAAGCTGAGCTTAGGAGACCATACTGGGCTGAGGAAAAGAATGACCGACCTGACGATAGCCGAGTAGGATAACCAGGTCGAGCCGAGGTTAGGTCGCCCTGAGAATATATGAGAAAGGATAAACCTCTGGACGGAAGTCTAACGAGGTGAAATGCTTAAGCTTCAAACACATGGTTGCTGAGTGTCTAAATCGATGTGTCATGGTGCTTCAAGGAGATGTAGTGGATAACACCTATGAGAGTGAGCTTGAGGAGGAGAAGGATGTTCAAAAGGTAGAAGTTGAGGAGGAAGAGAAGACCTGTATCTATGCTGACCAGGGAGAAGTGATTACCCTATAGTTGCTGAGTGTCTAAATCGATGTGTCATGGTGCTTCAAGGAGATGTAGTGGATAACACCTACGAGAGTGAGCCTGAGGAGGAGAAGGATGTTTAAAAGGTAGAAGTCGAGGAGGAAGAGAAGACCTGTATCTATGCTGACCAGGGAGAAGTGATGACCCTAGTCTTGAGATGAGTCTTGAGTTCCTTATCGAACCTTGAGGAGGACCAGAGAGAGAATTTATTCCATACTAAGTATACCATTAAAGGCCAATTACACACAATCATAGTGGATGGAGGAAGTTGTACTAATGTGGTAGTGCAATCCTTTGTGCAAAGGTTGGGTTTGCCAACCTCGAGGCATCCCTGACCTTAAAAGTTGCATTGGCTTCATGATAAGGGTGCTTTGCACATGACTGAACAAGTGAACGTGCCGTTCAGTATCAGAAATGTATATAGGGACGAAGTAGTGTACGATGTCATCCCTATGGGAGCTTCACATCTACTTCTTGGATGACCTTGGTTGTTTGACTAACGTATTATGCATGATGGGTATAAAAACACTTATGCCTTTGTAAAGGATGGAAGGTCGATAGTGTTGCAACCCCTAACCCCGTCTTAGGTAAATGGAACCCATAAACAGCTTACCTGAGCTAGTAAGAAGAAAGCATTGGTGATGAGCCGTAAAGAGCTCTGATCTGCTAAGAAAGCTAATGAACCGAAATTCCTATTGGTTAGGAGACTGATGGAGATGAGGGAGTTATAGAATGCTCCAAAAGAGATCCGAAGCTTGCTAAATGAGTTTTTCGACTTGCTTTCAGAAGAACTGCCTAAAGGACTACCACTAGTTTGAGGCATAGTACATTGTATTGATCTACAACTAGGTGCTACCCTACCAAACTAACCTGTGTATAGAATGAACCATGAGCAGGCTGCTGAGTTGAAAAGACAAGTTGACGAACTCATTGAGCGAGGGTATGTGAAGGAGAACATGAGCCCATGTGCTGTACCAGCTTTGCTCATTCCAAAGAACGATGGTTCATGGTGCATATGCATTGATAACCAAGCAATCAATTGAATTACTGTTAAGTACTGACACCTGATACGAAGGCTCGATGACATGTTAGATGAGCTTCATGGCATGAAGATATTTTCGAAGATTGATCTGCGAAGTGGCTACTACCAAATTTGCGTGAGGCTAGGCGATGAATGGAAGACTACCTTTAAGACTAGGTATGGACTTTACGAATGGTTGGTTATGCCGTTCGGACTTATAAATACGCCAAGTGCATTCATAAGGTTAATGAACCATTTAATATGGCCCTTGATTGGGAGGTATATGGTCGTGTGCTTTGATGATATATTGGTATACAATGCCAGCTTGAATGACCATGTTCAACATCTTCGCGAAGTATTTGAAATTTTGTGAGTTGAGAAGTTGTATGGGAATGTGAAGAAGTGTATGTTTTGCCAAAAAGGTGATTTTCCTAAGGTTTGTAGTATCAAGAGAAGGGATTCGAGCAGATGAGGAAAAGATCCGAGCTGTTTTGGAATGGCTGACGCCAAGGAATGCCACTAAAGTCCAAAGATTTAATGGCTTAGCTTCTTTCAATAAGCAATTTATTAAAGACTTTAGTACAATAGCTGCCTCATTAACCAGGTTAACCAAGAAGAGTGAAGGGTTCAGGTAGAATGACCGAGCTCATCGGAGCTTTAAAGAGATCAAGGAAAGGCTTACCTTGACCCCTATCCTATCATTGCCAGATTTTGACAAACCTTTTGAATTAGAATGCGATGCATTGTGAATTGGAATTGGTGTTGTCCTGATGTAGGAGCGATAGCCCATCGCCTACCATAGTGAAAAACTTAGTTATCTTGCCTTGAACTATTCTATGTACAAGAAAGAGTTGTAATCTTTATATTGAGTCTTAACTGTTTGGCAACATTATTTGCTGTTGCGAGAGTTTGTTATTTATATAGACCATGAGTTTCTAAAGCATCTGGGGAGTTAAAACAAGCTTTCGAAGAGGCAAGTCAAGTAGTTGGAGTTCATGGAGAGTTTCTTGTATGTCATCTAGCACAAGAAGGGAAGTGCAAATGTGGTCATCGACGCTCTGTCATGATGGTAAACCTTGCTGACCACTTTACAGACAAAATTATTAGGATTCTCATTAATTACACAGTAGTATGCTCATAATTCTCATTTCAGCCCTATCATAGAACAGTGCAAGGATGGCATTGCTATTAAGGGATATTATCTCAAGGATGGCTACCTATTTAAGGATCGTAGGTTATGTATTCTGAATTGCTTCACGCATGAGTTATTGGTTAAGGAAGCTTATAGCGGAGGGTTGTTTAGTGACTTTGGGGAGACCAAGATAGCTAATCTATTGAGGGAGAACTTTTATTGGCTAGGTTTGGCCAAGGATGTTCATAAGGTGGTTTGTGGTTATAAAGTGTGTAAACATACAAGGGGGAAGAGAAAGCCCCATGGAGAATACATGTTGTTGCCAACACTAACCTTACCTTGGGTCGACCTTAGTATGGACTTTGTCCTAAGGTTGCCTCGGACATCTAGAGGTAGAGATTCTATTTTTGTTATAATGGACCATTTCAACAAGATGGTGCACTTCATTCCGTGCCATTGAACTAACAATGCTCTATATATCATTAATTTGTTTTTGTAGGAGATTATCCATCTACATGGGATACCGAAGACTATTTTCTCAGATTAGGACACAAAATTCTTGAGCTATTGTTAGAAGACTTTATGGAGAAGACTTGAAACCAAACTTGTATTCAATTCTCGTAGCCACCTTCAAATTGATGGCTAGACTGAAGTGGTAAATAGGATGCTAGGCAATTTGCTCAGAGCTGTAGTGGGAAAGAACTTGCGGGATTAGGATCTATGCTTACAAGTTGTAGAGTTCGCATGTAACTAAACTGTCCACAGTACTACTAGAAAGACCTTATTCGAGGTTGTCTATAGCCTTAACTTTGCCATTCCCTTAGCTATGATCGGTACCCCAGTAAGTATTGAAGCAAGTCAATTCGGAGTAGACCAAGCCCAAGTATTGCATGAGCTATACTAGTCTGTAACTAGGAAAATTGCCAAGTTCAATCAGAAGCAACATGAAATTGGTAGCTGAGGCCGCTAAACTATTTCTTTCCACTTAGGAGACTTGGTATGGATACATTTCAGCCGAGAATGATTCCCATACATGAGACAGAATAAACTATCTCCTCGAGCTGATGGTCTATTCAAAGTCTTGAAGAAAATCAACCACAACACGTACCAAATCAAGTTGCCTGATGAGTATGGAGTTTCTTCCACCTTTAATGTATCCAATCTAATCCATTAGCAAATAGTAGAAGATGACCCCATGTGTGCTCCAAGAGAGGAGGTAGAAACCACTTCACATTTGAGGGCAAATCTTTCCGACCCCTAGGCAGATGATAGGAATAAGCCCCCCTGGACTGATCACCCGAAGTTGAGCTAGGGACTCCAAGGGCTCACATGAAGAATACTAGCTCTAAGCTATAGTTGAGACAAAGATTCTTATCCTGAGTTGACCTCTTGTCAACCTGTTTATCATATCCTCAAGTGTGTCAAACATGCTCCAGCCCAATAGCAAATTCCTAATCTAGAAGATAACCTAAAATTAGTTGAGCCAAGCTCCTGACTTGATCTACTAGCGTTTGACTTCAAGACAGCTAACCTTTTGCTAAGTTGATTGGCTCCCGACCTAATCCAGATCAGATCGGCTCTTAACTGTAATACATTCCTGCTTCCGCTTACATTGTATCATATTCCTAATGTCCAACCACCAAGTGATATGTGTCTTTTGACACAATGTTCTAAAATGATTCTTTCTTTTCCATATTGAATATTCTTTATCTCTTTTACCCCTTTTAGTATGTCTTATGTAACCTAGTGTAGAATACCCTTTTGTCTTTTTATATATGTAAAGCAACCCAAGTGAAAGGGTATATAATGTCCAGCCACCAAGTGATATGTGTCTTTTGACACAATGTTCTAAAATGATTCTTTCTTTTCCATATTGAATATTCTTTATCTCTTTTACCCCTTTTAGTATGTCATATGTAACCTAGTGTAGAATACCCTTTTGTCTTTTTATATATGTAAAGCAACCCAAGTGAAAGGGTATATAAACCCCCACTTTCTTGTATACGAGCATCATTTAACTTTTAATACAGAATTATTCACCTTAAGCAACCTTAGTGTTTTTGTTATCACTCAACTCTTATCTATTCTCTTTAGCAAAGAGTAGTAGTGAGTGACCCTTCAATCTAAATCGGTGTGTTATATTTGATGGATTGTTGCCTTAGTAGAATTGAGTGGTGTGTCATATCCATTTGGTAGCTACTTGGACTTTGCTAGCTTTTTCTTTGTTTCTTTCAATTCGCTTTGTTGTGGTGCCTCTCTATGTGTTCGACGTTGAAGACACATCAGGAACTGAACTGATGTCAAAAGCTCCATACCAAATGTCATTGATAGAACTTCAAGAGTTAAAGAAGTAACTTCAGGAGCTCTCGGACAAAGGATTCATATGACCTAGTATGTCTCCTCAGGGACCGCTAGTGTTATTTGTAAAAAAGAAAGATGGAACCATGAGATTGTAACTTTAGGAGCTCTTGGACAAAGGATTCATATGACCTAGTATGTCTCTTCAGGGAGCGCTAGTGTTATTTGTGAAAAAGAAAGATGGAACCATGAGATTGTGCATTGATTATCCAGAGATAAATATAGTGACTATCAAGAACAAATATCCATTACCCTAGATTGATGATTTATTTAATCAACTACATCCTGTCGCTATATTTTCACGAATTGATTTAAGA
The DNA here is from genome assembly GCA_024138015.1 of Lumnitzera littorea. NCBI lineage: Eukaryota > Viridiplantae > Streptophyta > Magnoliopsida > Myrtales > Combretaceae > Lumnitzera > Lumnitzera littorea. The sequence continues at coordinate 62,653,268 of JAMXBB010000009.1, forward strand.
TCTTGATATCATCAGTTACCAATTAAACTGAAGGATGTGCTAAAGATGGCTTTTTGAACCAGATATAGGCACTATGAGTTTTTAGTGATGCCTTTTGGTTTGACAAATGCACTAGTTGTGTTTATGAATTTGATGAATAAGATTTATCAAACTTGGATAAATTTATCTTAGTATTCATTGATGAGATTTTAATTTATTCATAGACCAAAAAGGATTATGCTGATCATTTATGTTTGGCCTTACAAAAACTAAGAGACAATCAATTGTATGCTAAGTTGAGTAACAATGATTTATGGCTAGATAAATCTCATTTTTGGGACATATAGTGTTAGGTGAAGGAATTTGAGTAGATCAAAAAATGTTAAAGTAATGGTTGAATGAAAAAATAGCCAACTATAGTAACATAAATAGGAAGTTTTCTTGAAATGGTAGGATATTACAGGTGATTTATAAAAGACTTTTCTAAAATTGCAAAGCTTTTAACTTGGTTAACGTAAAAGGATGTTAGATTAAAATGAAGTGATGAATGTGAACAAAGTTTTTAGGAGTTAAAGGGTCGTTTGATTTCTGTACCAATACTTATTTTTCCAAGTCCAAGTAAATCCTATTGTGTATATAGCGATGCTTCCAAAAATGGATTAGGATACAAATTAATGTTGGATAGAAAAGTGGTAGCATATGCATCTATGCAATTGAGGCCTCATGAGAGGAATTATCTGACTCATGATTTAGAGTTGGCAATTGTGGTATTTGTTATGAAAATTTGGAGACATTATCTATAAGGACAACATTGTGAGATATACACGGATCATAAAAGCTTAAAGTATTTCTTTACTTAGAAGGAATTGAACTTAAGACAAAGGCATTGGTTAGAATTAATCAAGGATTATAATTTTACCATATGCTACCATCTTAGCAAAGCTAATGTTATAGCAAATGCATTGAGTGGCAAGAACTATAAATAAGTGGCTTCATTACTCACTACTTAATGTGAACTGATTAAGGAATTTGAAAAGTTGGAGATTGAATTCAGATGGCATGAGACGGATGTGTAGTTGATGAATTTAGTAGTACAACTAACCTCGATAGAGAGAATTAAGCTTCAACAAGATGAAGACCAGAGATTGAAGGAAATTAAGGAAAATTTAAGTGCCGATGACGTACTTGACTTCAAAATTAATATTGAAAGTGTGTTAAGGTATAGGAATAGAGTTTAAGTGCCTAGTGACTCAAAGCTAAATGGTGAAATAATGGTTGAAGCGCATGACATTGGTTATGCATTGCATCTTAGTGGAAATAAGATGTACCATTATTTGAAATCATTATTTTGGTGGAAAAGCATGAAAACAATATGTAGCTAAGCATAATACATGTCAATAGGTGAAGGCTAAATGTTAGAGACATAGTGGTTTATTATAACCATTAGAAATACTCTAATGGAAGTGGGATCACATTACAATAGATTTTGTAATAAGATGCTCGAGGATGAGAACAAGTTACGATTCAATATGAGTTATAGTAGATAGGATGATGCAATGCTCTCATTTCTTACCTTACTAAATTGGCAATTGAATGGATAAGTTGGTATTACTATATATAAGAGAGATTGTTAGACTACATGGTATATTGATAAGTATTGTATTAGATAGGGATAGTTGTTACTGGGAACTCTTCAAAGGAAAAGGTAAGTGATAGGCTTTTATCAGAAAATAAGTAGTTATTATATCTAGAATAAAAGTTTTGTGGAAAAAACCTTTTTAAGGCTGGTGGAAATGTGAGCTCTTAAAATCGCGTTTAGGGTAACCGTACTTGGATTTAGGGCATTCGGGAAAAACTTATCCGATTGAGCCCAAACTTTATAACTAGATTAGAAAAGTTAGTTGAAGTGACCTAGTGAAGTTAGATTGTACGATAATGACCCAAAATTTCAATTTTAGCCTTAGAAGTGTAATTATATAATATAGCGTAAAACTCGTTGGAACTTCTAAAAATAAGCTCAAAATATGATGAAGACTTAGAAATAAGTTAATTAAGATATAAAAAGAAATAATATAACATAATATAATATATGAATATACATGTATTTTTATGAATATATCCGATATATATAATAATTATATTTGTACATTAATCCAAAATAATATAAATATATATAATAAGATATAAACTTATAGAAATAAATAGAAAATATATCTTAAAAGTAAAAGATGTAAGTGTATACTGTGGGGGTATTGGGTACAGATGCAAGTGTCATCTATGTGCCGCGTGTGAAGTCGCTCTATTCGTGACCAGAGAAATGACTTGAGTGACTCGTATTGGATGGTCAGGAGAGAGGTGTAGGGAGGAGGAGTAGGCGATCTTTGTAAGGCTCTATTACGTATGGTGATAGGTGGAGGAGCACAATGATATCAAACTCTAAGATTAATGAAGAATAGGGTAGTGTTCTTAAAGTGTTTAAGTGTTTGATCCTTGAGGCAAAGTTTTGGCAGAGCAACGACGTTAATGGGGGTTTTTCTCTTATTCAAATGAGGATATGAGTAGGGTATTTGTTGGAAAGGGTAATTGATCACATCCATTAGATCACGACGGTTATCAATGGTTAAGATTAAACCCCCTTATTAATGGATCTTAAGTGGTCTATTTTCATGGGTTTAGGCCCAAGTAAAGGCTTTATTTATTATTTTAGTGTGAGCCAAACCAACAAAGGTTGGATCAGATGGACTGATCTAACGGGCCTTACTCCAAGCCTACTATGCTAAGTCTCCCTTGATCATCCCGATAATTTATGGGCTTGGCTCTTCAGGCCCTGTCACCTTAGCTTGAGGAGTTAGATCCATTTGATTAATGGGCTTGAAGCCTATTATTAAATTTGGCCCTCTACATTTTGCCCCCTAACCAAAGTCCTTTGGACGAAGTCGAAGGGGTTTGGGCATTAAGTGAGCCTTTTAGATGACTCAGGCGCGTGGGTGCTATTAAACAGCTGTGTCGTTACCAAATTAATTTGAGAATTGTCTTATTGTACGAGTCCGTAGCACTTCTTAATTGTATGTCAAGCCTCAGTTAGGTTACATTGTATGTTGCCCCTAAGGCAACACTTTAAAATAAGTCTTCTTTAAGCTATCTCTTCTTGAGTTGATTTGTCTCTTCGATTTGATTCATATGACTTATTGACTCCTTCTGACTTGAATTTGTACGCTAGGTTCACATTAACAATCTAATTGGGTCGACTCCATATATCATTGTTGCCTTGATTTTTTTTTTTTCATATAAGAGTACAGTCTTTATATATAATGAAAAAGTTTTGTTTAAACCAGATTTTATTTGCTACACTACTACTGGTAAGTACGGTGGTCCTGTTAGCCGGTTAACGAGCAGGGGTCAAGGGGACAGCGTCCCTTGCAAGGTTTTAGGAGTAGTGCCCCGGAAGCTCAACTAAATTCCAAATCTCTATTTAGAGAAATTCTTCGAAAATATTTCAAAAAGGCATCCTTATCAACAATTGACCTTCCATTTTTTTATCCATGGATGATTAAGCTCCCATTATTTTCTTTTTCATGCCGTGACTGACAAGTCAAACAAGAGACGAAGGACCTTATCTCAAGGCACGCGTGGTATATGGCCAATCTTCAACCACCTTTGTTACCACATAAAAGCCTTAGTTGAAGATTAGAATACTGCAACCATATAGCAATATTAAACCCATTATCACATTAATGTAGTTAAGGAAAAAATTCATCTTAGAATAAAACTTTTATTTCCTTACTTCCCATTGAGAATTCGACACTTGTTCACTTTACTTTTTGTTGCCACAGCACAAAGAGTATCAATGTCCCCACTATTCTTAGTAGTACGTAGCCACAATATTAGAGGAAAAGAAGGAAAGAAAAAATTCTCTTTCTTTCCAGCCAGTAGTGAGGCCAGCTTCCCTTTTTCTCATAAACAGGATAGCTTACCCTCTCCATTTCTTTGCTTCTCATTTTATTAATGTTTGTCACAAACTTACTTTGATTTTGTACTGAGGACGGTTGAGCTTGGAGGCTAGCGGGGATCATAGCAAGAAAAGTTTGTAGTTGTTAAAGGCAAATGGAATCACTAGAGTTCTGAACGTGGTGTTTTGTTGGTTGTGAAGGCTAGAAAAATTAATCAGAAACCTTATATGCAGTATCGATAGTGTTCTGTCCATTGTGAAGGTTGGAGGAACCACCCAAAGACCCAAACGCGGGACTGGTTGTAAGCCCTAAAGCTAAACCAAGTAACCGTAAGTTTGAGCTTAGAACCTAAGGTTTAGGGCAATCAGTTAAAGGATCCGATCAAACCCGAATTATAAACTATTGAGAGAAATACTAGTAAAAATGACCCCGTAAACTTCAATTTAAGAAAATAAGTAGTAAAATAGGAGAATATAAAATTTTCAAATTTTAAGCATAATAATTGTTAATTACCAAAAAGGCGAAAAGTGTAATATAATAACTAATAAATTACTAGAGATAGATTATATGTATACTAAAAATTTTAAAATGACCAAAATAATATTTAGGAATGTTCACGTGTACCCCACATGTATTTACGTGTAGATAAAAATACGCGTAATTACCTAAATTGGCCAAAAACTAAGCAAATAATTAAAGAAAAATATAAAATAATTATGAAAAAAATCAGAAAAAATCAGAAGAGGATAAACTGAAGCAAGATCAAGTCGTGGCAGGTTCAAATCAGAAAAAGAAAAATTATCCAATGAGAATTAGACAAACAAAAAGCCAAAAATCAAGGAATTGGGGTAAAGTCCTATCAAATTAATGCACATTAATTACTACAATTGTCTATAAATAAGGAAAAAAATTTCCAGAAGTCATTTGGTCAATTTAGGATCTGAAAAAAATCGAAACACTAAAAAAATTGAGAGAAAATTCAGAAAATAAAAAAAAAAAAGTAAACTGTGCAGATTAGGCAAGTGAACTAAAACCACCACTCACCACCACCTGGAACTGAACCACCACCACCACCCTACACTAGAATCACCGCCTAGACCGGCCGACAACATTGGACCGGGTTTGGACGGCCAAAAAGTTTCGAACCGGTTAGTCATTTATTCACCCGATTTTTGTATAATTTTATAAAATTAGTTATTTTGCACAGAAAATTATGAAACTTTTTATTTTGAGGTTTTATTGTATGTAGATTTAGGGAAAAATATTGATTTAGTTTAATTGTGTCTAGAAATATAGGTTCCTTAACAAATTGTTCAAAACCGAACATGATTAAACCGGAAAATAAATAGGCTTAGGAGTGTAGTTTGGAGCTCAAAATTTTTCTGTAGGATGCTCATATGATGTAGAATAGTGCTATGAAGCCATTTTTTTAAAATTAATTTTCGAAATTTTTAAGTTAATTTTTAGCCCTAAAATGATGGAAAAATTGAGTGATTTAGGATTAATTAGGTGATTAGGATGTTAATTACTGATTTGGATCTTAATTAGATGTTTAAGGATGTTAATATCTGAAGTGGAATCTTAATCCTAGCCTTTAGGTATTAAGTATGGTTAATTAGGGAAATTAGGTAAATAATATAAGAAATTAGTAATATGTGAAAGTGTAAATTATTAAATCTAAAAAAATAAGGTTATTTAGATAATATTATAATGGAAATCATAAAAATAATAAATCTGAAATAATATTTAATTTTAAGTAAATATCTCAAAATGTAAGACTTTTACACATCGGGAATAAATCTGATATCTTAATTAGGGTTAGCATGTACCGAATAGTTTAGAATACCAAATTACGACCCAATAGGATATTTGAGTAACCGAGCGTAATGCGATTGATGTCATACTGGGATTCGAGCTTATTTAAGACTTAGGAATTAAAACTAGAATCTAGTTTAAGAGTCGAACCCCGAAATAGAGTACAACGAATCATTAGAGCGTTATAGGTATACATGGGGAAAATGAGTTACATTTTGAATTAGAATAAGAATCCATAAAATATAATTACTAAAAAGATCTATTTGTATTATAGGACACCTAGAGACAAATCAGCTCGCGACTAAAGGATCGAGCGATCGAGCAATTTCAAGTAAGTTGGGTTATTGCTTATTGTAATAAAATACTAGTTTTGTAGTGCTCGGAGACTTAGGCTTGTATATGCTTGTGATTGTAAGTAGTTTGCGCATGTGTTTGATGTATCTGAATTCGTGCTGAAACTTGCATTGTGAGTGATTTGTGACTTATTGAATTGGTATGAAATTGTTTGAACACCTTAACGGAATTTAATCTTAGTCGACCCTATTAACCAAAAAATGTCATGCATTGCAACCCGTTAGGGGATCATAGGACTCTCCAACCAAATACCGACCCCTTCGAAAGGGATAGCGCAGGATTGCAAAATGGTCCCTTCTTCATCCTTAGTCGAACTAAGTGACAGGAGAGGAGGTCGAGGCGGGGGTGAAGTCAATGGTTCGAAGGTAGTCGCGGGAGGAGCGAGGTCTCCATTACACAAGCCTAGGTTTGGTTGTGAGCTGCTGCATAACATGGAACTCCTCAACCCGGATTGGAGCGAGTGAAATTTCTCTGATTTTACAACGGACCGGACTACGTTGTGTGATGACACTTGATTGTTGCATTGCATGAAAATAATTGTTTGATAATCTTGTTTGTGCTTGTATGCATTCATGAGTCTCCAATTCAACTTACTGAGCTGTAGTTGCTCATACCCTTATAGGTCCTTTTGCAGGTTCTGATTTGTGATCACTTCAAGTAACATGCCGCCCTACAATTACCCAGAGGTTAGTCCTTTTGAAGCCAGGGGTGTGAGGATCAAGTTACTTAGTATAATGTGTAACGAGACTGACCTTGTAGTTAAAGGTTAAAGACTGATAGTTATTTTGTAAATTAGTAGACTGCGGTGATTATGTAAAACTTCCTGGGAAACTCTGTGGACTTACTTATAATTATCTATGTTTATTAGAAATTGTAGTGCTTATCATAATTGTAGTATAATTATTAATCGAACTGTTTACTTCAAAGCGAGGAGTCGTTGACGCCTTGTGTAGATCATGTCTATGATAGGCACTGTGAGGCTAGTTACTATCATAGAATGGTTTGCACGGCGGGACTGTTGTGACTCTGTGACTTCGGAGTGTAACACTGGTGGTGGTGTTTGTCTATTGTGAAGATGGTAAGACCTGGAGTTGTGTTTGGAGAAGCCCTAGAGAATAGAGCTATAGTAAAGCTAATTGCAGTTGAAGATGGTGGTTGGTGGAGTCATACTTGGGCTTGAAGGGGGAAAGTAAAGCCGCTACTGGAATTCTTAAAGAAAATATAGTTCTAATACACTGTTTGTTAAAGTAACAACTTATGCCAATACAAGTGAGTGATTCTTTTGTCTTCGCGTTCCTTGTATTTCTCTTCTTCTTTCCTTTTCTTTTTTTTTTTTGTTTTTTATTTATATTTTCCTGGCTTGCCATTTCTTGTTTTGTTTAGGGTTATATTTGTGTCTTCGAATGGTCATAAACATTTGGGAGATCACTTAACGACTATGGCTTGTTCTATCTCAGGTTATATTGATGTCTTCAAATGGTCATAGATGTTTGGGAGATCACTTAACGACATTAGCTTGAAATTAAACCAGGTTTGTAGCTCTGGTCGTTCTATACGAGAATAGTTCAACCACATTCCACACTTCTTGTGATTTCTAAGCTTCTTTCTTTATTAGGTTCGCAAATTGATTATGTGTTTCATACCTCCTTAACTGATTATGAAATCCTCAAATACTGTTATTATCTTACTATTATTATGACCAAGTTGTTTATCCTATTGCTTGTGTTCTTGCTTTACAATTGCTATTGTGCCTTTTATGTTGTGTATCCCTTTTTTTTTTCCTTCAGCAAAATTTGCCTAGCTTAGTTCCTTGCTTAGTGTGGGAATAAATTTCTCTTCTTGGGGACATTTGAGATTTGAAAATAAAATGCTATTTGTTAGGGTCAAGATTAGGGCTTGCTTGGACTTGAGTTGATTGAAAATTGCGCTGTCTAAAACAACGATATCATATTTTCAACCAAGTCACCCTCTTCTTTGTAACCTGACTCTTACAGCCATCTTAAAGGAAGCTTCCTGGTATCAATAGTATTCCCCAGTTGAATCTCAGCTGGAACCACCATGTTCCAGAGCACTACACTCGTTTGGGCTAAATTAGAGAAGCTTAGTCATTTTCTTGAGCTTATATGCACTAGCATCACCTAACGCTTGAAAAGCATCAATAAGGCCTTCAAGCTTGTACTTGCCACGACTTAGTATCATTACATTCCAAGCAATTAAACCCTTACAAGCATTTAATAGAGCAGAGTACATATAGTAGTAATACTTTTTAACATGTACACCTAGAGTAACGTTTCGACCCTATTCATGTTACACTAGCATCGAGTAGACTCAACCCCTCTTACCTACTTCATCAGATAGGTTGAGTACATCTTTTAGTAATGGAGACCAGAACCTTACTTAAGCCTTCTATAGTAACCCCCTCATGTAGGTGGAATCTGCTCTCACTCCTTATAATTTCACTCATACTTTGATGTGTTTCTTTGGATAATTAATCATAACATCCTTCTCCTCCCCTTTTTCTTTAAATTTTAAAAATGACATGTCCGCATTTTCCATGCTTTGCAGGTAGTATAATCATATGAGAATTTGGTTTAAAGAAGATCTCTTCATTGCTCAAATTGTAGCTGCTTGCGATTGAAGGCCAAAAGTCTGTGATCGCAACTTGAGAACCACATCTCGAACTAGCAATGGTCAGCAAATTGGCATGGTTTAAAGAGGGTAGACTCTTTACTACTCGGACCGTGATTATTTGCCAACAGAGGGTCAGGAGTTTATGGTTGTGGCTTGAGTACAGATTTTCATCAACGGGGGATAGCAAAGAGGTGTAACACTTAGCTCATATGTAGCCTCCTTTTATAACCTCTATAAAGCTAGTTACAACTTGTAACATGAATTGAATGTGAGTTTTGAATTGTAGGGGCATGCATACACAAATACACAAGAGTTGAGCATAAGCTGAGCACCTATGATTTGAACATGAGTCTGAGACATGAGCATATGAGAGTAACACATTTGAGTTGGACATAACCTCCCTTTAACATAAGTACCCGTAAAGTAATATGTAAAACGAACTTCACTGCCCCTCAATACAAACACTTATGGAATAATCATGTAGAAGGACTATGAGGCCTCTACATAACCATAAAATGTGAATTTGAACATAAACCTTGAACATGAGCGCATAAGAGTAGAGTGTGAGTTCGTGAGCTCAACGTACATGAACGAGACATAAATCTTGCACTTGAACACATGAGGATTGAACACTTCAATTCAGCATAGGCCCTTTGGCATAAGCATGTATATGCTTCTAACATGAGCAGTTTTAAACTTTCTATACGAGTATGCATGAGTTGAGTGTGCAACTTGAGTGTAGCATTTTTGGTATTTAAGCTGAACATGAGTCTTGTCATGTGCATCGGACATAAGCTTTGATACATGAGACTTGATCATGAGTGAACATGAGGGTTGCATCTAAACCTTGAACATGATAGTGAATATGAGTCTTGAACATTAGGGTTGAATGCGAGTGAGCATAAGCCATGATCACGAGTCTTGAATTCAATGTAAATCCTCAACACAGCACAATCAATGAGTGTAACATGAGCTTTGAATATGGAATGAATCTTAAATATATCACAAGTGTTGAACATGATATATCACGAGGCCTGAGCTAGACACAAGGCCTGAGCTAGACACAAGGCCTGAACATGATGTGAGGCATGAACTCAATGTGAGGCTAGACCATGGCATGAGTCTTGAAAACCATATAACTCTTGAACATAACATTGGACATGATATGAGCACTAAACGCGATGTGAGTTCCCATTACACGAGTTGAATGACAGTCTTCTAACATGAACACGTGTTGGAAAACATCATTTAAACATCATCATAAACATGTAAGCTAGGCATAGTGTCACTAATCTCATGTGTGAATTGCGTATTGTCATAACGTATTGCAAGAATCCTTGTACGCATATGTCATCTCTAGTTTTCGTAATTAGATGTCATACTTTTCGAATACACCTTACTTCTACTAAGTCCCTTGCTCCCCTTCATTTATAGGTGCTCACTTTCTTTCATATAGACGTCACTGCTGCTTTTAAGGATCATCGACATGGGCAAAGAATCTGGTAAGAGCCGTTCTCGTAACAACAATACTGATAAGATCAATGAAATTTTGGCATATTCTGAGGATTACGTCCCGGTAGCCCCCTTACCTTGAGATAAGTGGGTAGACCCAATTATTGAAGGTGACTTCTTTTGGCGAGATATAAAGAGGCGGGATACACATCCACATCCACCTAAGGATGGCAAGCTACGTTTCATAAGACAAGAACCTTTAGTACATAAGAGGGCTGAGATAGAAGTAGATTCTGTGTTACGTTTTAGAAACGAGAAGAAAGAAATCCCTCTCTCAAATAGTAGTTTTGATGGCCTAAAGCACATAGTGAACAGTTGGTTATATTGGGTAATGTACATTTTCAAGAATCCTACATATACATCCGTTTTGGAAGAAGCAAGGGTGTATTACCCCATATGGGTGTCTTCTCGTTTAACTTTGCACTGCCCACAAGAAATAGAAACTTGGCAAGCTATCATGTCTCATTCGAGCACTCACTTACATACCTTTGTGACAGCGTGGGGTGAGATCACTCCAATACTATAGGATGTTGCAGTCCTTCTAAGCCTTCCTAATCTTGGACTGACCAACATCACTACAACTTCAATCTTGGAAGACGATCGAGCATTGATTGAACTATTAGAAGTGGACAAAAGAGAAGCTCTAAATACTCATAGGTATGGTACACTTAATGCGTGGATCAAGCATTTCTTTAGGCTAAACAGGGGTTGTAGACACCCCCTACCCCCTCTCTTATTTTTTAGTTTAGGTTATAGGGTCTTAAATTAGAAAAGTTCAAAAAACGGAAAATTAAAGAAAAACCCCCAAAAATGAAGAAATTTAGAAAAATAGGAGTTCTAGGAAAACTTAGAAAAAAATAGGAAAATAGGAAAAAGCACAAAAAATAAGAAATTTAGAAAAAATAAAAAGAAAGTAAGAAATATAAAAAGTCACAAAATAAAATAGGGAATTTAGAAAATAATAAATTTTTAGGTTGTTTAAATAGAATATAATTTTAATTTTAATAGTTTTGAATAAAAGGTCATTGGGTCTAGGCTTAGATTTAAATCTAGTTCAGGCTGACCTAGTCCATATGTACAATTAATTACACATATGAATAAAGAAAAACCAATAGCTCAGCTGGATAAGTACTTAGACTTCATATTATATATGACTTGGAGATCCTGGGTTCAATCCATGGAAGGTGCAAAATTTATTTTTTATTTTCTTTTCTCACTTTATTGTCATGTCATCGCTACGTCACGGGTCACGTCATCGCCACATCATTTGCTAACTCGCTTCTAAGTATGGTAGACACACTCTGGCACATTCATATACGTACAGCTATGTATTTGGCACCATATATTGTCCAAGTTTGTCTAATCCAAAATTGGAAGAAAATCATATTGCATTTAATTTTTTCCATCCTTAACTCAACCATGACACCTATAAATAGGGGTCTACTCTTTATTTTCAAAACACAACGAAAACTTCGAAACACTTTAGAAAAACAAAAATCAAAGTTTCCTCTCTTTAGCATGGTTCCTCTCTCTCTAAGATAGCATCCCCTATGATGTTTGTTGACGAAAACCACCACCATTGAATTTCACGAGCTGACTCCAAGCTAAAGTGAGCCGATCGAGCCGATTCAAGCCAAAGTGAGCCAACTCCAAGTTGACTAAATTGAAGTGAGCTGACCGAGCCAATCCAAGCCATAGTAAGCCAACACGAGTTGACCGAGCTGGAGTGAGTCAACTCTAAGCTAACCTTCTTCTTTTTTTTAATTCATTTTTTTATTTGTAAATGTTATAAATGAGAAAAAGAAAAAAGAAAGGGAAGAAAAAACAAAAAGAGGAAAAGAAAAAAAAAGAAGAGAAAAGAAGTAGTATATTTATTTATAGAAATAGATAGAATAAGTATTAAAAAAATAATAAAAATAAATAATTAGGTTAGTAAAAAAAAAATTGTTTTGACGCTTAGAAAAATTGAGTTTTCTAAAAATAAATGAAAATAAATCAATCATTTTCCAAATTAGAATCATTTAGAATTTCAAAAATAAAATCGAACTTAGGACTCCTTATAATCTTTTCTCAAATCAACTCAAAATGGGTAAAAACGTAAACCTGGCAATTTTTCCAAAGTTAAAATCAATCACCCCCTCTATATTTTCATTAAAAGAACTATGTACATCTAATCTTAAATAGCGAGTACGTAGGCACCCGTACGTAAGTATGGGGTGACTTAAAATGTGAAAGTTTTATTTTTTCCCTTTTTAGATATTTATGTGAATTGATCAATTTAGTCGCGTGTATTATAATTAGTTGTTTTATAAATTAAAAAGGGTATATTTGAAAAGCGAAGTTAAATTTGGAAAGTTAAAAAGTGGTGCCCGTTTAAGGTTTAGTAAATTAGCCCTTGGACCTAAATATTTGGTTTTCAAAAAAACGTTTTACAAATTGTTTTTTTTTTTAATCGATAAATCGGTAGCTAAGTTATAGCTAATCCACCCAATTGGTTATAACTTAACCCTTTTTCCCGACTCCAGTCGGGTGGAGATTCTAAACCCTTTTTAAATTGAAAAAATGGTTTTCATTAAACCTTAGTCGATGATCAGTATTAAACGAGTAGAGTTTAGTACTAATCGACTTAGAGAAAACCTAATATTATAAAAGAATTGGGAGGGTGAAAAACTAGGCTCGACAGGGGTGATAAGATAGGGCCTCAATATCAGTGCAAGTAAGTTCCTACATTTTGACGTGGCATAGTCATTGTTTACCCTTTTTCTTATTGACGTTTACTTTATAACCCTAACCTAATATGTTTTGTCTTATGTTTCAGGTAAGAGTTGGAAGCTTTCATTGCTTGTTGGTTATCCTCATTTGTGTTCTTAGGGGGCCCCGAAAAAGGAGTTAGTCTTTGACTCTTTTACTTAGCTATTCGTATCACATGAGGGGAACATTTTGCTTTTGAGCCTTTCTACTTGGGTTCCTTGTATAGGCGTTTGGACCTCTTTCATGAAGCTTCGATACACTTGTAAGGGAGATATGTTGTGGTGTCGTACGTAGACTTGGTGTTTCTTCATATGTTCTTCTGCGAGCATTATAGGAGATATTCCGGTCTCCCACTTACATATTTTGATGCTGTTAGGCCCTAAGCTTGGGGATGGGTCAATAGAAAACTCCTAAGTACTTTAAAGAATGTCATTAATACCTGTCACGAGTTCAGCTTTCATTTATACACAAAGGAATTACCTGAATATGAATGGTACTTAGAAATCTACCCTTCCAGTTCAAAGGACTTGGTAAACTTGATAGAGCTTCATGATGAGCATTCTAATGTCAAGATAGAGTTTATCTTATAAAGTATACTTGGGGGTCTTCCGTCACCTCATGATTGGGCTGATGCTTCTAATTGCTTCCTTGAGTGTAGTGTTATGAAATATTCACCTGATTGAGTTGCTTAACAACTAGGGTTTGATCAAGGAGTGCCTTATGATTTGGTCATTAACCAAAGTTTTGATGAGTGTTGCAAGACGTTTAAACTTGAGAGCCGGAAGAACATTCATGGGAGGATCAAGCAATTATTCTTTCCTTCTATGAGTCGTTCTGGGGTTGCTTCCAGTAGCTGGCTCACATATTGGAAGAATTGCTTGGATGGGTTTAACAAGTATGTCTCGAAGACAACTGAAGGGGATTTACCTGAAATAGTCATCCGGAGATATGAATTTCACTTTCGACTTAAAGAAGACCCAAAATCATCGAATAATGTGAAGTCGCCTCATGATGCCTGGGGTAAATCACAAAGCGAACGCTTACCCTCTCCCCCATTAGTCATCAGACAACGTAAGCGTAGCCGCATTCATGAGGTAACATTATCATTACACTCTCCTTCCTCCTCTTTTACACACTAATATTTTCTTAAAACTTACTCTCCTTAGTTTTCTCAATTTTGTGTATGTCACAGGAGCAAAAGGGAAAGGAGAAGGATGCCACTTTTATTAAACAAAAAGTGACGAAGCATCATCTTGATGGAGCGAGCGGTAGCGTCCCTAAAGGAACTTCTTCAAGTCAAAGTATCCTTTCTATCACTCATCCTTTTCCAAGTCACTACGGTATGGGAAAGGTACTTCAAGTTAAAGATTCACCTGCCATTACCAAAATTGTGGAAGAAGGAGAAGATGACGTTGAGTTAGTTGATTATAGGGATTCTCTTGAACACACAGATGATGATAAAGAAAATTCCGTGACAGACATTGATGATGACTGAGAGGGACAATTCAATGATAGAATAGACTCCACAAAACAGGTTGATGAAGACACCCATGGTAATATTAGAATCCTTGACATGTTCGATATCATTGACGATTGTGAAGATAGCGAATTTTTACTCTTAGAGGAAAGTGTGATCTAAGTGTTTACTAATGCTTTGATGGGTGTAGGGTTTTGTAATGAAGAGATACATGTCGCTCCCAATGCTTCCATAGATGCTAATGTAGTTAGTAATGTTCCTACCCTTTGTAGTGACGCGAATTCGCCTATTCCAAGGGATCTTACATCATTACTTCCCTTAGAGATTAGAACAATACAATATGGAGATAAAGGATCAGCAACCAAGATGGTAGTGAGCTCAGAAGATACTTCCTCCTTTCATTGCTTCACGATAACTTCTAACCTCCTAGCACCATTGGAGCGCTTACATAGGATAGAGGGGGATTTTTGGATAAGATTGATCTGTTTGGGTTCTAATGTGACTACTCATATCTTAGGCCTACTTGGGCAAGTTGTAGGGCTATTTGATGAGGCTTGGTGCTCACTATCTATAGAAAATCTCAAACTTTTGATTAATAATGTCACTGCAGCATGTACCTTTAGGTTTAAGCTCAATAAGATGGAAATCATTGCAGTTGAAGCTTAAAAGGTATTAGGCAATCGAGATGTTGAGGAAAGATGTGAGCTACTCAAAGCCGAACTTGCAAAGGTAGAACTTGAGAGAGAGGAGTGTTTGGTAGGCATAGATCTTGATTTTACTATAGCATCTAGTGTTGAGTATTGATAGTATTACTTTTGTTCTCTTTGTACACCCCCCCACTTTTTTTAAATGGAGTTTAAGGACTTGTTAAGCTCGGTATGTGTAGTTTTGCTTCTTGCTTATTTGAGATCCATGCCTTTTCATGGAACATCATGAATTGACGTGAGTTGTTTGTTGATTTAGCAAGCTTTTGAAAGTTCACATCATTATGCGCTTAGAAAACATTACATTTTCTTAGTAGCACTTTACATGATAGTTTACTTCATGGCTTGATAAATTTTCAAGAAAACCTTACGCAGTGGAAATGTATTCCATTTGCAAGTAAGGATTCGAATATATGATCCGACAGTATGGAGATATTGTTTGAAACAAGGAATGTTAGTTCCATTAGATAGTTACGTCTTGAGTTAAGGGGGTATTACCCATTACAACTATTTTTACATGCTCCATGAACGTATACTCAAATAGTGTAAGTCATTTTCTTATTCAATAGAACATCATATAGTGTGCCTGGGAGTCAAAGCTTTAACTAATCGACAACTCATACGATAGATGTATATTATGCACTTGGGAGACAAGTCTCTTACCAAGAAGCAATATTACAAATACTAATACTTCGTTATTATTTTATTTAACCTAAGGTGTGCAAAGGAGATAATAATAAGAATAGATATGTAAAACAAACTCGTACAGCTTGAGCTGTAAGTTTCATTCATTTAACTTTACCATAGTTTCCTTTTTACAAATGGAACCTTTTGATATATTGAAAATTGATAGGAGCAGTAATAGCATTTGTGCTGGGATTCCTGAGTTTGCAATATCCACTTTCGTACACTTCCTTAACTACAAAAGGTCCTTCCCATTTTGGTGTAAACTTAGGCACTAGGGTACCTTGGTGCACATGCTCGGCTGTACGAAGTATGACATCGCCTTGTTGGAATGATCTCTTTCTCACCAGACAATTATATGTCACTCCAAGCCTATGTTGATAATTAATGAGATTATGTTTGGCGATATCACACCTTTTGTCTAATGCTTCCAGATCCATCACTCGCAATATGTCAAGTTCGAGCTCAGCATTGATTGCTAGCCTAACAGATGGGATCAAGACTTCTATGGGAACTACTACCTCAGTCCCATATATTAGAGAAAAAGGAGTTGCCTGCGTCAGCCTTCGTTTAGATGTCCTACAGGCCTAAAGCACTAATGGTAGCTTATTATGCCATACCTTACGATTATCATAAACCATGCGACTTTGTGTCTTCAATAAGCTCTTGTTAGTAGCCTCAGCTTATCCATTTCCTTTCAGTTAATGCGGTATAGATTTTACATGATCAATATTATAAGAAACCAATAGTTGGTGGACATGCGAACTGATAAAAGGAGTGCCATTGTTAGATAAAATACGCTTCAAGATTCTGAACCTACATATGATATTCTCCTTCATGAAACCCGTAACTGCTGCTCTTGTAGCCTTCCTTAGAGGAGCTGCCTCTACCTACTTCATAAAGCATTCTGTTCTTGCTAAAATCCAGATGCATCCTTTCGATGGTAGATGTATAGGTCTAATAAGGTCAAAAGCCCATGTGTGAAAAGGCCGAGGAGTTGTGATGCTATGGAGTGTGATCGTAGGGGCATGAATGGCATCGCCATGTTGTTGACAGACAACACACTTCTTAGTGAAGTTGAAAGCATCCACTTCCATCGTTGGCTAATAGTATCCTCTATCGAGTAGATAATAATATAGTTTCCTTCCTCCTTGATGCTCTCTGCACTCTCCAACATGCACCTTAGTCAAAACCATTTTCGTTTCAGTAGGAGCGATACACTTTAGGGGTTTTCCCATAAACGATACTCTATAGAGCTCACCTTCATGCATAAGATACTTCATGGCCTTTCGCTTTACAAGCTTGGCATCTGTACTATTCGTCGGTAACACATTGTTCCTCAACTAATCAATGTACGGGCACCTCTAGTCTCCAGCACTAGATACAAAATTACACTCACTCTGGTTGGGAAGCTCAGAACATTTAGGGCAATGTACTTGCACTTGAAGTGCATCTTTAGCCATCGATGCCTAATAATACCTTGCATGCTAAATACGATGATATAGTGGTGGCCTTTCCTCCCCACACCAGATCTAGTGATACTTGTCTAACTTAAGATGAGCTTCCTTGGAACTAATACATCAAGAAAGAACACCTTCTAAGCCCTTATAATATAACATTCTGTTGATTTTAATGAAATTCTTCAAAGCTAAAATAGAAGCCGCATTAAGGTATGTTAACTGTTCCATGAATGGACTACGCCAATCGTCTTGCATGTCTTCATCCTCACTAACAAAATTTAAAGCCGTATACGGGATAGATTTCTTGACTACTTAGATATTCACATTACCACTAGCATCTTGAATCGGCATTTTAGATGCTCATGTGGCCAATGTGTTGGCATACTTATTCACCGATCGACTCTTGTGCTCATACTGTATAAAATTAAAATTTTTTACCATAACCTGCACTGCAGCCTTATAAGGCGTAAGTGTAGGTTCCTTCAATCCAAACTCACCAGTGGCTTGTCTAATGATTAAATTTGAATCACCTTGAATACACAAATTATGCGCTCTAACTCTTTATACAAACAACAAACCAAGTAATACTGCCCCGTACTCAGCTTCATTATTGGTGCATCGAAAATCAAGTTTAAATGCTAAGGGTATCTCTTGACCCTCAAGTGATGTTAATACGATTCTTGCTCCCCAGCCTTGATTTCCCATAGAACCATCAAATTGAAGTGTCCATTCACTATCCGCCTTAACCATCAGAGTATCTTCATGAAATTCAGCTGGTATTACGCCTTCAGTCAAGCCCTCTTAGGCATTTGGGAAGTATGATAATAGATTGGCCAGGGCTTGTGACTTGATGGTCTAAAGGGATTTCATTGAGAAATCAAATTGTCCAAGAAGGAGTAACCACTTAACAACTTGTCCTAATAAAGTCGTTTGTGATAATAAATACTTGATTAGATCTGAATGAGTTACCAGACTGATCTTATGTGCAAGGAAGTAATGTTGTAACTTTTGCATGGAAAATTCCAGTGCGAGATAGTGTTTCTCACAAGTTGGGTAATTGACTTCGCTGCCTTGAAAGGTTTGGCTCAAATAGTATATAGGTCACTCTTGACCATCAACTTGCACAAGTAGGGCTCCAACGGACTTGTCGATAGATGTAAGATGTAAAATCAATGGCAATTCTTTGACGGGCATGGTCATGGCCTAAGGAGAAGTCAAGATCATCTTGATCTTTTGAATTGCCTCCTCGTAGACCTGTTCCCATTCAAATGAAATTCCTTTCCTCAAAAGTTGTTGCAATGGGTATGAAATCTTAGCAAGTGGTGGTATAAACCTTCTGATATAAGAGACTTTTCCCATGAAAGTTTTTAGTTCCTTTAAAGTAGTAGGGGATGGCATTGCTCTTATAGCTTGCGCTTTTGCAGGATTGACATCAATTCCTTTCTAATGGATGACAAACCCTAAAAACTTCCCTAAGGATACTCTAAAAACACATTTGAGAGGATTCATGCGAAGCTTATACAACTAACATCGTTTAAAAACCTTTTGTAGATGAACTACATGATCATGTGCCCTTTTAGACTTGATGACTATATCATCGACATAATCCTCCATAAAGTCATGCATCATGTCATGGAATATAGTATTCATTGCCCTTTGATAAGTGGCGCCTGCATTCTTAAGTCCAAATGGCATGACGGTATAATAAAAATTTCCAATTGGTATCCAAAAGGCGGTACACTCCGCGTCCCCAATTACCATCTTAATCTGATTATAACCACTGAATCCATCCATAAATGAGAATAAATCATGTATTATAGATGTGTCTATTAAAGTATCAACGTTTGGTAGAGAAAATTTGTCTTTAGGACAAGCTTTGTTTAGATCCCGGAAGTCTACACATATTCTTATCTATCCATTATTCTTTCTTATAGGAATAATATTGGCAAGCCAACTAGGATGTTGGATGGGCCTTATAAATTTAGCTCGTAATAACTTCTTGACTTCTTGCTTAATTTAGACTTCAATCTCAAGTTGGAAAACCCTTTGTCCTTGCTTTATAGGCATAACTCTTGAGGCAATGCTTAATCTGTGTACTATGAGATTAGGGTTCAATCCTGGCATCTCTTCATTGGTCCATGCAAATATGTCTTTATATTCTCTTAGCAGCTTCACAATATGAACTTTTATTTCTTGTGGGAGGCTCTTGCTTATGAAGATTAGTCGCTGTGACTCTTCTGATCGTGATAGATCAAATTCTTCTATTTCTTCAACCTGTAGCTTCATTTGGTCTTGTAGTTGTTGTGGGTAGGTTGGACCTCTTGCATTGGTATGGGTTCTGAAGCGGAAAAATATACCTCCTCAAACCCCTAAGACAGTCATAAGCGGTATACCCTTCTTCTGTCTTCTCGAACGAAGCTTTCAATTCCTTTAGGTTGCTTGTTCTTCTTCTTTCCCCCACGACACCCACGCATCTTTCTTTTCTTCTACTAACCATCTTGAATTTTTTCCCATGTAGGTAAAGGGACACCAATCGGCTCAACTATTGCGGTCTCGCCTTCTTTAGTAAATTCATCAAAGTAGGTTGACTTAGTAAAATATGATTCGTGTTGCTCGAAAGGATCCTTGGTAGCTGGAATAAATACATCCTTCCCTTTCCAATGGCCCTTAATACATTGATGCAGTGTGGATGGGACCAAGTTATGATCATGCAGCCATTTCCTATCGATGAGTAGATGGTATTGGACTGGTGCATCAATCACATGAAAGGTAGTAGTACCATGGATAGGGCTAACCTTGAGATCAACATTAACATACTTAACAGAATTTGTAAGGGCATGGCTAAATCCATTTATTGATATAGGTTATTTAACTAATCATCAGATATCAATTCCAACAGCCTTAAAAGTACTCATTGGCATGATATTTAATGAAGAACCATTATCAATGAATGTTCTCTTGATCGGGGACCCATTAAGCACACCTTCCACATATAAAGGGCAATTGTGATTGGAATTCTTTACACACATGTCTGCATCAGTAAATAGAATCACATTTTCGTATGCTATGGCCATCCTCTTCATAGGCTACGCTGCACTACACTCTATGTATTGACTCTCAAAGATTTGTCTGAGTGCAGCTGCTGCCATAAGCCGAGCTTTCTCATTGAATCCTAAGAGATCAAAGAAATTCCTAAAGTTAACTACCTTCAACAATGTCGTAACAATAGGTGGGTATTCATCATCTTGAGCTTCGATTAACTTTCCTTTATCTTCATCATTTCTAGTAGTTTGGGCATCAATTATTTCAGTGGTGATGGGATCATGGTTAATGGCATTGATAGCACCCCTTCGGTTGTTGTGGGTAAGAAGTGGATCATTTTTAACATCATTTTTATCGATGATCAACTCACTATGTGCAACTTGATCATTGAATATTTTCTTCAAAGTGAAACAATCTTTAGTTAGGTGACTAATAATCCGATGAAATCTACAATACTTGGGATCACTCTTTTCTTCATTTGTAGGGAGGTGCTTAACCCTCGGAAGCTTGATATTTCCATCATAGAGCTATTGGTCAAGCATTTGATGCACTTTGGCCATGGGACAAGGATATGTCAAAGATGGCCTAGTGTTAATAGGCTTATCATCTCTTTGTTTCTTTGGTCCCCTTAGTGATTTGCCCTGAGCCACACTTACAGACGAAGTATGCTTATTGAATCTCCCAACTTCACTTCTTTGTCATGCCATTGAATTGTTGGTCCTTTACGCGTTCTTAACTAGTGCAGCAAAGGAAGCTAACGAAAGGTTTTCAAGGTAAATTGTGTACTTAGGAAACATCCCTTGGATATAGATCTTGACCAACTCTCTCTCATCACAAATATCTTGTATATTTAGTGAGCGCTCCCTAAAGTGTTCAATATAGTCCATTAGATCTTCTTTGGACTTTTTTTGGATCCTTCCGACGTCAGTAAGGGTGACTCTCTCTTTTGTAGAGAAGAACTTCTCTTAAAACATCTTACACAAATTACCTTACGAATCTACTAATCCTGGAGGGAGATTAACATACCAGGTGTATGCGTTCTCGGTGAGTGACTTGGAGAATTCTTTTAGTTTCAAATCGTCATCTAGGCCATATACTTCCAGTGTCTCGATAAATTTCAGTAAATGTTCTTTAGCACTTCCCTTCTTGCCATTAAATAGCATAAACTTCGGACTGACATAATCCTTAGGGTATGACTTCGTAGCAATGCATTGGTGATACGGAAGCTTCAATTCTGGTATCCCAACCATAGATTTTACTTGTATCTCCTTTAAATATATATCCAAATCTTCTTTAGTTACAAATGAACTTCTTTGATTAGATGCTTCAACCCTTAGTGACATCGTAGGAGTAGGATCTATAGGCGCTAGATTCATAGGTGTAGATCTTGTAGACATGGGTTTCATTGGTGTTGGTTGAACAGAGTCAATAATTGTGATACGTGGCGTAACACATGAGGATGATGAGCCTCCAATCTAAACTCCTTGATTCCTTACTTCAGGTAACGAATCTTATATGGCTGTAGGTTCTATAGTAGGAAGTTGTTCTCCAACCTTAGGAGCAACATGCTCATTGATAGTTAGAGGGTTGGGTAGGGTATATTGTTACACCACATTAGAAGGATTTGAGGAAGTTACTCCTTGTTGTGTAGTAGCAGAGGCAGCCAAAGTAGGCGCATATTGAGAAAACATTGCCATAAGTTCACTTAGGTTCTAATTAGTCTCCCACAGCTCACGCGTTAATTGTACATTATCAAGGATACCTTCTTGTGTGCCGTCACCTTGATTAGTATCTCTAGTTGGAGATGGATTTTGATCATTGCTCATAGTATTAACATTTTGCTCTTGATTAGTTCCTTCAGTAGGGTCAGGTTATCTTTACCTTAGAGGTACCATGATGTGAGTATCAAGTCTTCCCTCCCCTGTAGAGTCGTTAGAAAAATGTGGAGGTGTTGGGTATAGATGCAAGTGTTACATGCGTACCATGTGTGAAGTCGCGCTATACGAGACTAGGGAAATGACTTGAGTGACTCGTACGGGATGGTCAGGAGAGAAGCATAGGGAGGAAGAGTAGGCCATCTTAGTAAGGCTCTACTACGTATGGTGACAAGTGGAAGAGAATGATGACATCAAACTCTAAGATTAATAAAGAACGGGGTGGTGTTCTCGAAGTGTTTAAGGGTTTGATCCTTGAGGCAAAGTTTTGGCAGAGTAATGGCGTTAATGGGGGGTTTTTCTCTAATTCAAATGAGGATGTGAGTAGGGTATTTATAGAAAAGGGTAATTAATTACATTTGTTAGATCATGACGGTTATCAATGGCTGAGATTAAACCTCCTTATTAATGGATCTTAAGTAGGTGATTTTCATGGGTTTTGACCCAAGTAAAGGCTTTATTTATTATTCTTGTGTGAGCTAAACCAAGAAAGGTTGGATCGAGCCCTACTCCAAGCTTACCATATCAAGTCTCTCTTGATTATCTCGATAAGTTACTATTCTTTATGGGCTTAGCTCCTCGGGCCCTGTTACCTTAGCCTGAGGAGTCAAATCCATTTGATTAATGGGCTTGAAGCCCATTATTAAATTTGGCTCTCTACATATACACATTACATGTATCAATTACATAGGATATATACACATATATAAGTAAATATACTAAATATCAATATAATAGATATAAAATACTAATTATTAAATGAAATATCAACTAATACCCAATCCAAACTTCGTCCAATTGCTAGAAACAACTTGGGAAACTTTGGAACAACCTTTGCAACAAGTAATTCGATTGGAAAGTGATGAATAAAAAATCTAAGTAACCAAATAAAGACACATCATGCTAATTAAAAAGAAAAAAATAAATAAGGAAAAAAATTATTTCGGTAGACAACCTTGTTATAAATTACCAAAGACTTCAAATACTCTTCATTTAGCAATTTGGAACCTAGGATAGTAAAAGAAAAACTTTGAAAAAAGTTAGAGAATTTTAGAAAAATAAGTAGAAAACAGGGGAACCCTATTGACCTACCTTAGTGCCTAGCCTTAATGGCTACTTGATAGTATACCCCATCAGCCACCACTAGTTTACCTCATGCACCGCCCTTCCAACAACCCCACATCGACCATCGGCCATTGGAGCTTTGATGAGTAGGCATGTTTAAATTCTACCTTGTTTTTCCCTTAATTTCTAAAAATACTAAAACAATTCAGAAAATTATGAAAAAATTTATTTCTAGGTTATTTTAGATATACTTTCATGTTGTAATTTTATTTTTGTAAAATTATGAATATTTGATATACTTGCTTAACAAAGCTATTGTTCATTGGGAACTTTAAACTAAAATAAATATACTAAATGATTTTTTTTTTTTTTTTGTAGAATGTGCTATACTTAGTTAATCCCTATGTAGATTGATTTTTAATTCATGTATGTTTAGTATTTATTGTATTTTCGACCCTAAAAATGGCTAAAAATAGGGTCAATTATGAGATAAATAGATTATTATAAAATGAAATGATAAAACTAATATCCTATGATTTTTTGGATGCTTATAATGATATTAGGATATAAGGGAATTAATTTTGTATAAAAATAATATTATTTTCCTAATTTAGGGGTAAAAACATAATTATGTGCATGTAGGTGATAAACCTAATAACATAAAACCACTTCTTAACTGAATTCTTTATATTTTTATGAGTCTATAGAAATTTTTATAGAATTATTTGGGGACCCGAGTTATTTATTATAAATTTTAGTGGTAAAATAGCTTAATTTATTAACCAGGATATGTTACTTAGCAATATTAGGCTAGATTATGAGAAATATATGAATGGAGCCTACACATATTCCCACTTATCAGATTTGATTTAGATGAATTTCTTCATATTTTACATTAATTACATGACTTAAGCTATCATATGCCTGTATTAGGGTTAAATATTACATATATTAGTAAGTTATTTTAGGAAATTATATAAAATATAGCTTATTTATATAATGGACATAATATAACAATGATTGTTATAAGGGCATGTTGGTATAATGGAAAATAGAAATAACCTTTAGAAGTGATCCTCGAGATAGAACCTATAGTACATATCGTCATATCGTCAATTTTGTGTGAATCCAATAACACTACTTTTACTAAAATTGGATAATTTTAGGTAATATAATGAATATTTTTATAATATCATAAAAATTTATGTAATACAATAACCTTATTAAAATCGAAACGTAATGTGACTAACAAAAAAATACATTTTAATACTATCAAAACGATATATTATAAGTAATAACTATATATATTGTTAATGCTCACTAACTTAATATAACTTATATAATAGAACTATAATAAATATACATTTAAAAAAAAACTATATTCCATCATATAAGAATAATAATATACTTTAACTATATATACTTATATATACATAACTTCATAATGATATACATAGTAGATAAAACCTTAAAATTTTCATAACTCTTACAAAAACTAAATCTAAGTTTTATATACATATAGAGTCTCCTAGTGAGTAGAGCATTAACGATACAGCCTTCTATAGTAGCATCAATATAGGTAAGTTAGGGTTGTGACTTTACCACTTGTTGAGATATATTAAAGTATCTGAAGGCTTAAGAGTACTTCTACTTGTGGTTTGTAAATTAGTTGTCTATGCCTATGTCATGTGTATGATTGGTATTCTGTTTATGACAAGAGTTAAACTCCTTGGCATGCTATTATATATAATTTCATAGTTTTGTATTGTATGAACTTATTTGGCTACCCCTAAATGGAACTAATAGTGATTTGGCCACTAATGTAATTAGACATGCATAATAACCATTAGGGGAATGATTAGGAGTATTAGACCAAATATTGACTCTTTTCAACGAGGATAGCTGAAATGGCCTTTTTCCTATTCTTAGTTAAACTAAGCAACAAGCGAGGAGGTTACGACAAGGGTAGGGGTCATGGTCGTGGTTTGTAAGTGGTCATGGGAGAAGGGTGTTCTCTATTGCACAAGTTTAGGTTTGGTCTAATTTTGAGTCATAATAAACTCTTCAATCTGAGTTAGAGCAGATGTAATTTCTTTGACCTCACAATGGATTGGATAACATTGTGCAACGTTTCAATTAATTGATTGCATTGCATTTTATTATAATTAATAACCTTGTTTGTGATTATATAATACTCTTCTGTCTTCATCCTACTTACTAAGCTAATTGTGCTTACATCCTTATAGACTTTTTTACAGGTGACGAGTGAAAGTTCAATATATGTATAGTATACCCCTAGGTTAGTACGCGGTGGGTTGGGAAAGTAAGAATAGGAGAATCCACTAAATCTAGGCTTTTAATTTTCTAAAACCTTAAATGCAAGATTTATGTAAATCTACTAAGATATGAGTTTTAAATACACATTTTCACTAAATATATGAATCTTAGAGAAAATATACAACTATATCTAAAAATGTAATTTAGATACATATTCTTATTAAAGATGTGAATCATGGAAAAAATATACAACTATATCTAAAAATGAAATTTTTATAAAAAATGTAATTTAGATACATATCTTTATTAAAGATACGAATGATACAAGTTAGTGGATGAATACACAAGCCCAATATCATGTGTAACCAAGGGGTGAGTCCGGATAGTGAGATGGTTCGAAAGATAAATGAGAGTCAAAGATTAAGCAGGGGTTCCCATGCACCAATGATAAATATGATGCACCAATACCTCACACGAGCTTGGGTTACACTTGATATGATGCACAAGAATGGTCGAATGGCACTTGCCACCAGTTTACACTTAATGGGCTAGATAAGAGTAGCTCAAAAGTAAGCAGAAGAACACTTAGCTTGAGAGAGTGTAAAAGTTCAGTGTATTCTCTATATATTGATGATGCGGTTATTAGAATTTGCAAGTATTTATAGTACCTAATTAGGATAAGTCCTACGTTATAGGAAATTATAGAAAAAAGGATTTCTACTAGCTAAGGAAAAGGGGGAATAATTTATAGGGGTATCAATGTAATTGTGCAAAAAGAATATCTGCTGTAAAAAAAGGACAGCATAGATATCAGAAAAGGATAGCACATGCACGGTTTGCTTATTTTATGGTTAGGTAAGGTTGGTGTTAGTAGTTTAGTAGCTCGGACAGTTAGGATTGGATTGGGGTTGAGTTAGGGGGTAACTCATTTTCGGGTTGACCTTAATGATCGGCTCTTGATAGTTGTTAGCTTGGCCTCAGTACTAATGAGGTTAGCTATATCTTGATTCAATGCTTGGACTAGGGTTTGTTACGAAGGGGTTGGCTTGGCATGTTGGCTGATCACCTTGGTAGCTTCTTGAATGATGTAGATAGTGAAGTAGCTCAGTAAGTTAGATTGAGGAATGCATTGCTCCTCAGTGTTTAGTTCACCTTAGACAGCTTGGCGAGCTAATTGGGTAAGGCCATGAGCTTGGGAGTGCATGATTGGTCTGTGATCCTTATCATCCCCTTTGAGTTGTTAAAGGTTTAGGATCAAATTTGGCTCAGCTCTAGATTGCTTGTCCTTAAGAAGGTATGGTTGGAGATCAACAATATTGAAGGAGTTTGAGACTGTATTTCCTCAAGTAGTTCAATTTGGTAGGCATTAGGATTGATCTCCTCAAGCACTTTGAAAGGTTCATTGGTTTTGGGAGATAACTTTCTCTTCCTTAAGTTTGGGACTTGTTCCTTATTGAGATGTATCTACACCAAATCACTTGGTTGGAATTTTCTCTTTTTTCATCCTCGACCTTACCTCTTGAGCTTAGTAGTAGCTCGGCTTAATTGCTTTACTACCTTTTGATACATAGCTTTGATGGCTTCAACTCTTTCAACGGCAAGCCGATCATCATTAGGTCTTGGTTGGGGTGCTTGGTCTATTGAGAGCTTGGGGTTAAACCTATAGATAACCTCAAATGGAGACGTGTTTGTTATGTTGTGGGCAATCTTATTGTAGGTGAACTCAATGATTGGTAGATACAGATCCCAATCGACCATGTTTTGTTTGATAGCAACCCGTAGTAAAGTTCCTACGATTCTATTAACAACGTTGGTTTGTCCATCAGTTTGTAGATGGTAGGACATGCTGTACAATAGCTTGGTTCTCATTCGTTTCCATAACATCCTTTAAAAGTGGCTCATGAACTTTAGGTCTCGGTTTGAAACAATGGTTTTGGGTACTTCGTGAAGCTTAATCACTTCTTACAAGAAAAGAAAACAGAAAGCTAAAGCGTCGTTAGTTTTGGAACAAGGCACGAAATGTGCTATCTTACTAAATTGATCAACAACCAGCATGATGGAGTCCTTTCCTTGGGACGTCCTTGATAACCCCAACATGAAGTCCATACTTAGTTTAGACCATGGTTTGGTCGGGATGGGCAAGGGTAGATAGTGTCTTTACTTGGCTTGGCTCTTGGCTTTTAGTAAGTCGCATACCTTTCCAACACGGACTGTGCATCTCTCATTATTCTTAGCCAAAAGAATCTTGCAGATAGTACTTCATGAGTTTGGCACTGGCTAAAGTGTCATGTCAATCCTCCTCCATATGGTTTACGCACTAGCAATTCTCTCATGTGACAGGTTAGGATACATAGCCTCCTCTTCCTAAATTAGTATTCGTCATCCCTATGATAGTTGTTCGGTGTTCGTCCTTTCTCATATTGAGCATAAATTGGACTAAAGTGTGGATCTTCAGCATACAAATTCTTTATTGTTGACAAACCAAGTAGCCTTGTTTGTAGTTCAATTAGGAAGTATGTTGTCTCGATAGGGCGACAGCTACTGTGTTGTTCTTTTCGTTCTTATATTTCATGACATAAGAAAATCCCTCCATGATCTTGACCCATTTGGCCTGTCTTCAAGACAACTTCAGTTGGCTCTTTAGATATTTTAAGGATTTATGGTCAATGTAGATCACAAATTCCTTAGGTAACAGATAGTGTTTTCATACCATTAGGGCTTGGATTAGGGAGTAGAACTCCTTGTCATAGACATAATAGTTGAGTGTATATCCTCGAAGTTTCTCCTTAAAGAAAGCAATAGGTCAGCCTTTTTGCATCAGTATGGCACTTATGCTTAGTTTGGATGCATCGCATTCTACTTCAAAAACTTTTTCAAAGCTTGTTAGAGCAAAGAGAGGGGTTGTAGTTAGCCTCTCTTTCACTTCCTCAAAACTTCTCTACTCCTTCTCTCCCCATTTGAATTCAACATTCTTCTTTAAGAGTTCAGTGAATAGGGCCACAGTCGTACTAAAATTTCTTATAAACCTGTGATAGAATGATGCCAGATTGTGGAAACTCCTCACATCGACTGAAGTGGTTGGCATTGGCCATTTGGTAATCGCTCTAATCTTCTCTTCATTAACTCATAGGCTACCACCACTTATAACAAACCTAAAGAATATGACTTCGAGTTGGCAAAATTCGTACTTCTTTAGATTGGCATGAAGCTGTTAAGCATGAAGTTTTGTGAAGACTCTTTGGAGATGTTACTGGTGAGTATCTAGGTTAGGACTATATACTAAGATGTCATCAAAATCAACTAAGACAAACTTTCCTAATAAGTCTCAAGGCACATGATTCATCAAGCACATAAATGTACCCGGCATGTTGGACAGTCCATGCGACATTACAAGTCATATATAATCCATGGCGTGTTTTGAATGCGGTCTTCCACTCATCACCTTCGAGCATTTGGATTTGATGGTATCTTGATTTGAGGTCAATCTTAAAGAAGACTCTTGCTTCGATCAACTCATCTAACATGTCATCAAGTCTTGGTATGGGGTACTTGTACTTGATGGTGATTCAATTGATTGCTCATCTATCTACACACATCCTTCAAGACCCATCTTTCTTTGGTACCAATAAGGTTAGTATGGTACAGGGCTAAGGGACTCGCGCACATACCCCTTCTTCAGTAGCTCATCAACTTGCTTCTATAACTTGGTAGCCTGTTTTAGGTTTAGCCTATAGGTAGGCTTGTTCAGCAATGCGACTAATAACTGCAAGCCAATTGCATGTTCGATGCCTTGGATGGGAGGCAAACCTTCCGGTAACTCATCTGGGAACATGTCGACAAACTCTTCCAGTAATGCTTTCACCTTGGTTGAATGCTCCCTCTCTTCGGACCTTATCTCTATCATCCTTTAGACTAACAAAAAGGTTAGTCCTTTGAGCTCCATTTCTCTTTTTAGTTTGACTTAGGTCAATACCAAAGCCTCTTTCTTCAAGGTTCGGCTCAGTTAGGACTGCATGACCTTTACTTGCTTGGCAGTCATTGGACTTAATTTCATCCTCCTACCTTCATCATATACTATAGCTCGATCAAACATCCACAGTTGTCCAAGTAGATCATGGGACGCACTCGTGGGTAGCACATCACATAGCACTTGATCTCAATATTTGCTAATGTAGATCGGCACAGATACCTATTTGTTTACCTGTAGGGCTCCCTTATCTTTAAGCCAATGAAGCTTATAAGGTTTTAGGTAGGGCTTGGTAGGCAATTTCAATTGTTAGACCATAAATGTAGAGGCTACATTGGTGTAGCTCCTAGTATCAACTATCAAGGCATAAAGTGACTCATTCACCTTGCATCTGATGTGGAAGAGATTTTCTCTCTATTCATCTTTGAGCATAAGACTAACACTCATTGTCCTCTTCAACACTAAAGTGGTTAGCATAAAATTGCCTTCCTTACTGTAGATAACTTCTTCTTTGGATAGCTTGGCCTGTCCATTATCCTTTAGCTCCTCTACTTCCTCATCAGTGTTATCTACTTTGACAGTTAACACCTCGCCTTAGATCACCATAGTTCTTCTATTTGCATACTAAGCGGCCATGTGTCTAAATCCTTAGAATTTGAAACACTTGATCTCACTTGTCTTCTTGCCTAAACTCTACCTTTTCTCAAACTTCCTTAGAACTACCTTGGGACTTCCTTTTCTTTTACTTGGGTAGTTTGAGCAGGTTAGGTCTTAGCAACCTTACTTAGTTCTATTCACACAGGTCTACTTGGAACAGTTTAGCTACTGCTAGGTTGGTTAACTGGTGGTCATAACCGTCCTATTTGGCATCTTTTTATCCTTTGGGAAGCTCAGATTGCATCATCAAGTGACTTAAGATCCATGGTTTCTAGGATATCTTCGATCTCATACTTTAGTCCACTAATAAATCAAGACATAGTTTGGTCTTTTGGCTCGCTGACTTTGCATTGGATCATTAACATCTGGAATTCCTTGACATAAGCTTTAACGATTGATCTTCCTTGCCTTATTTCCTGTAATCTTTTGAAGGCATCCTGTAGATAGTTGGTCAGCATAAACCTTCTCCTCATAACCTTCTTCATTTCATCTTAACTCCGAATTTCTCGTTCCTCTTCTCTGTATTGGATAGCTTTTAAGTTCTTCCACAATAGAGTGACATAACTTGTAAACTCTAATACAGCAAGTCTAACCTTTGTATTGTTAGGCACTTCGTGACATTCAAATTTCCTTTCAATCTTATCTACCTAATCTAGGTAGTCTTTGACATCACCACTTTTAGAAAAGCTTAGAATACACATCCTCAACCCTTCAACTTTAGGGGCTCATACATTCCTCTCGTCAAATTCATAGTACTCCTCTACCTTGTCGTCTCCTTCCTCTTCTTCTTTAATTTCTTTGAGTGTTAGTCTTCACCTAGCATCCTTACCCATTCCTTTAGCATGGGGAGGTCGAGTTGGAGCATTAACTCAGCCAAACTGACCATTGCTTCGCTCTTGCTGCTCATGTCCTCTAGTTAGGCTATTTCTAGCTTGTTGTCTATTTTCTTGGATGACAGTCACCAAATTAGCTACCAAGTTGATAAGTCTATCTAAGTGGTCACCTATTAACTAAGGTATGAAGCTTCCTTCTTGCCCTTAGCTATGTTGAGTTCCACTTTCTTGGTTTTTCAGAGTTCCATGAACACTTGAATTTAACATTGTCGATTAGCTGACAAAATTGATTTTTTAAATAACTCTTAAAGTTCTTTCCATGAAAGATACAATAGAATAGTGACTACTACTTCTTATTACTATGACAACTATATACAGTGAATAAATAAACAACCATACTTTGTTTTGCCTATAGGAAACAAAGGACAATAGAGCGCAGAGTTTTCCCTCAGCACTTCTTAGCTACCCAAACTCCAATGTTAACAATAGAACTTCTATCACATGAGAACAGTAACAAACTACTCAAAGAACATAGTAGTAGAATCTAGCTTCGAATGTAGCTAAGCTTTGATACCAGGATGATTCAAGTTTACAGATGAACATATGAGCACAATATCACGCATAACCAAGGGTTGGGTCTGGACTGTGAGATGGTCCGAAAGATAAATGAGAGTTGAAGGTTAAGCAAGGGTTCCCATATACCAGTGATGGATATGATACACTAACACCTTCCATAAGCTCGGGTTATACTTAATATGATGTACAATTATGGTCGAAGGTCACTAGCCATTAATCCATACTTAATGGGCTAGATAAGAGTAGCTCAAGAGTAAGCAAAAAAAACTTAGCTTAAGAGAGTGTTAAAGTTCAGTGTATTCTTTGTATATTGATGATGCGGTTATTACAATTTGCAAGTATTTATATTACCCAATTAGGGTAAGTTCTAGATTATAGGAAATTATAGAAAAGGATTTAAATTAGTTAAGGAAAAAGAGGGAATAATTTAAAGAGGTATCAATGTAATCATGCAAAAAGAATATCTGCTGTCAGAAAAGGACAGTACGGATATCAGAAAAGCATATCGTACGTGCGGTTTGCTTATTTAGTGGTCGCTATGACATTGTTGTCCAAGCAAGGGCAAATTCCGATCAGGTAAGGTCGGTGTTGGCAGTTTGATAACTCAGACAATTGGGATCTGATCGGGGTTGACTCAGGGGGTAACTTATTTTTGGGTTAGCTTCAGATGATCGGCTCCTGATAGTTGTTAGCTCGGCTTTAGCATTGGTGAGGTTGGCTATATCTTAATTCGATGCTTGGATTAGGGTTTGTTGTAGAGGGGTCAGCTTGGCATGTTAGTTGATCGGCTCGATATGTTGGTTGATCACCTCAGTAGCTTCCTAAATGATGTAGAGAGTGAAGTAGCTTGGCAAGTTAGATTGAGGAATACATTGCTCTTCAGTGCTCAGTTTGCCTTGGATTCAATTGGGCTTTCTATCTTAGGCTCGGCATAGTCCAACTTGTTTAAATTGACTACGACCTTTTAGTATAGCCTAAAATACACACATTAACCATTTAATAAATCCCAAGTCTATTTTTAATTAGTCCAATTAAAAAATTTTCAAATTGGATAAAAATCCACTTTATACATTACCGGACTATATTTTGAAAATACTTTTCTAACAAAGCTCAATTATTTAAAGACTCAAACTTATTAAATTGCATTCATATTTTCAACTATTGTTTGATCCGACCTTAAATTGACTCAATTTGACACTTTTGTCAATTTGTATTTTTTAATATATAACTTTTTTTGAGTTTTTCCATTTTTTGATTTTTTTTTGTAAACCTGACCCAAAAATAGAAAGAGACTAAAATTAAAATAAAGGATAGAAAAATAGGGTGTCTACAGTTGCCCCTCTTTGTAATGAAATTTAATTAGAACTTCACTACAAAGATAAAAAAGAATGCCCATTATTGCTAAGTCTTAACTTAAACCGATAGGGTAAGATTAAATAAAAAGAGTCTAGTCTTGAAAGGAAGGGATAAAAATGGATAAGGGCCTGACTCGACGAGTCAAGGTAAAAGGGATTAAACCCTAACTTGATAGATCGATATAAAAAGGATAAGGTTTTGACTTGATAGGTTGAGGTAAAATGATTTAAGTATTAGACAAATAGGGTCTCGACTTGAAAGGTTGGATATCCTTAAGAGGATAGATCTTTTTAAGGATCAACTACTTGAAAGGATAGATCTTTCGAGGATATGATAACTCTCTATGAGAAAAAATAGGATAGCATTTTTATGAGCAGGTGATCCTAGAAAGGGTTGGGTAACCCTCCATTGAGTAAGCAACCCAAAAATGATTAAGATAGTGCTCATTTGAATAATCGATCTTAAAAAGGATTAGATATGATAGTCCTCTTTTGAGTAAGTGATCTTAAAAAGGACTGGATGGCGTTCCATTGAGTAAGCAACCCAAAAATGAATAGGATAGTGCTCCTTTAAGCACACAATCTTGGAAAGTATTGGATGGTGCTCTACTGAACAATGTAAGCCCCAAAGTTCAGCCAAGTAACCGTAAGATTGAACTTAGAACCCAAGGTTTAGGGCGATCGGCTAAAGGACTCGATCACACCCAAATTATAAACTATTGAGAGAAATATTAGTAAAAATGACCTCGTAAACTTAAATTTAAGAAAATAAATAGTAAAATAGGAGACTATAAAATTTTCAAATTTTAAGCATAATAATTGCTAATTATCGAAAAGGCAAAAAGTGTAAGATAATAACTAATAAATTATTAGAGATAGATTATATGTATACTAAAAATTTTAGAATGACCAAAATAATATTTAGGAATGTTCACGTATACCCTACATGTATTTACGTGTCGATAAAAATACGCGAAATTACCTAAATTTACCAAAAAGTAAGCAAATAATTAAAGAAAATTATAAAATAATTGAGGAAAAATCAGAAAAAAATCAGAAGGGTGTGGAATGATGCAAGGTTGGTCGTGGCAAGTCAGAATCTGAAAAAGAAAATTCAACCAATTAAATTAGAACAACATAAAAACAAAAAATTTAGGGATAAAGCACTTGTCTTGTCCAAATTAATGCACAATAAATCCCCTAAAACCCTATAAATAGCAGGAAAAATCCAGGAACTCATTTGGATAGTTAGAAATCAAAGAAAATTAGGGAGAGTTGAAAATTCGAGAGAAAATCCAGAAAATAAAAAAAAATAAGAAAAACTGTGCAGTTAGGGGTTTTAAAGGGAACCCACACCAAACGAGGAGCTGGGAGTGGACGGCCACCACCACCACACGGTGGTGGTAGCGCCCAGGCCGGCCGACAAGGCCACGGCGGCCCGCGGTGGCCGGAGCCACCTGAACCGGTGAGTCCAAATTCCAGCCTGATTCTTGTATAATTTTGTAAAATTAGTTATTTTGCCCAGAAAATTATGAAACTTGTTATTCTGAGGTTTTATTGTATGTAGATTTAGGGAAAAATGTTGATTTAGTTTAATTATGTCTGGAAATATAGGGTCCTTAACAAATTGTTCAAAACCGAGCATGATTAAACCGGAAATTAAATAGGCTTAGAGATGTAGTTTGGGGCTCAAAATTTTTCTGTAGGATTCTCATATGATGTAGAACAATGCTATGAAGCCATTTTTTTTAAATTAATTTTCGAAAGTTTTAAGTTAATTTTTAGCCCTAAAATGATGGTAAAATTGGGTGATTTAGGATTAATTAGGTGATTAGGATGTTAATTACTGATTTGGATCTTAATTAGATGTTTAAGGAAGTTAATCTCTGCAGTGGAACCCTAATCCTAGCCTTTAGGTACTAAGTATGGTTAATTAGGGAAATTAGGTAAAGAATATAAGAAATTAGGAATATGTGAAAATGTAAATTAATAAATCTAAAAAAATAAAGTTATTTAGATAATATTATAATTGAAATCAGAAAAATAATAAATCTGAAATAATATTTAATTTTAAGTAAATATCTCAAAATGTAAGATTTTTACACATCGGGAATAAATTCGATACCTCAATTAGGGTTAGTGTGTACCGAATAGTTTAGAATACCAAAATTACGACCCAATAGGATATTTGGATACTCGAGCTTAATGTGATTAATTTCACATTAGGATTCGAACATGTTAAGGATTTAAAAATCGAACTAAAACCTAATTTAGAAATCGATGCGAAAACCGAACCTGAACCTAACCCTAAACCTAGAATAATGGTAAAAGACTTAATACCTAGATAATTAGACATATTAAACCTTAAACAAAACCTAACAATAAGCGTTATAGAATAAAATGAACTTGTAATATTTATATCAAAAGCTGAAACCACGTTCGTGTTATAGGGATGATCGACAATGGCCTGAGCAAATCGAACCTCGAGTGAGTGAGCGCGGAGTCGAGGTAAGTTGGGATTAATACGATGCTGTATTTTGGAGGCTTAAGATTATGCTTGGTTGTGCTTGTTAGATAGTTGAATGTGTGCATGTGCTTGATTATGGGTGATGCTATGATTCTGTTTGTCGCTTTGGCACATGTTGTATGAATTGTATGTAATGATTGATCACCCTAAATTGGACTTAATCAAATATACGACCAGTAATCATAATCGATCATGCATGGCAACCCGTTAGGGGATTTAGGACTCTCCGGCCAAATACCGACCCCTTCGGAAGGGATAGCGTAGGATTGCAAAATGGTCCCTTCTTCATCCTCAGTCGAACTAAGTGACAGGAGAGGAGGTCGCGGTGAGGGTGAAGGCAGTGGTTCGAAGGTAGTCGCGGGAGGAGCAAGGTCTCCATTACATAAGCCTGGGTTTGGTCGTGAGCTGTTGCATTAACGGCAACTCCTCAACCCGGATTAAAGCGGGCGCAATTTCTCTAATCTCACGACGGGCTGGACAACGTCGTGCGATGGCATTTGCTTGCACATGCATTGCACCTAATAAGTGCTTGAAAACCTTGTTGTGTGTATGGTGTAGTTTTAAGTCCTCCGTCTCTACTTACTAAGCTATGGTTGCTCACATCCCTATAGACGTCGTGCAGGTGCTGGCTAAGAAGCGGCAACCAATTACTCTGAAGCTAGCAACTGCTGGATCCTGGGTAGTGAGGAAAAATATGGAAGAATAAACACATATTTTAAGGTTTAAGCTTTTACTTTAGAACTTTTCATTTTTGAATAATGTAATAACTAGGAAATATATTACGGAGAAATCTTGTAAACCTTAATTGCAATAACTGTATTATAATATATATATATATATATATATATTTCCTCACTTTTTTTTTTAGGTAAATGATTTGTTTAATTTACAAATTGTCTACTTCAAAGCGGGTTAGTCGTAGACGCCTTGTGTGGATCAGGTCTAAGATAGCGGTTGTAAGGCCAACTTCTATCTTAGGATGGTTTACACGGCGGGGGCTGTTACGACTCTGCCGCTTCGGGGCGTGACAAACAAGTAACCTAAAAATGAATAGGACAGCACTCCTTTAAGTAAGTGATCCTAAAAAAGACTAGATAAGATGATGCTCCTTTAAGAAAGTGATCTTAGAGAAGATTGGATGGTAGTCTACTAAGTAAGTGCCCTAAAAATGAATAGGACAGCTCTCCTTTGAGTAAGCGATCTTAAAAAGGATTGGATGGCACTCTAATAAATTGGCGATCCAAGATTAATTTTCGAAATGGATAGCGCACTAAAGAGCTAGCGATCCAAGAATTTCAAGAACTTTGATGAGTTTTGACAAATTGATCTAAGACTTGAGTTTGAAGGATTTTGATATCAATTTGAAAATTTTAACTTTTTCTTTTTTTAAGAAATCTCTCTTAACAATTTTTAACAAAAGGTTTTACTTCTCTTCTGAAAAGTTTTTTTTTTAGAAAGAAATAAAAAAAAAACACTCTTTGATGGAAAATTATATTGTTAATAAGTAAGAAAATCTTGAAGACTGTAAAGATCACAAATAAGAGGTTGGCTTGCCCCATGTCTATTGATCACTCATTCCTTTAGTCTTGTTTCTTAGAGAATAATTTAAGATTCCTGAACTTTTTAGAAGCATTAATTTCAAACTTGGGATAAATGATCATTCATGCTCTTGAGAAAACATTCAACTATTCTTTAATTTTTCACTAAGGGAATAGATATCATTACTTAAAATGTTTAGTCAAAGAAGACTTTGTTGCACTCTCATAGGTTTATTTTCACTCTAGGCATTAATTCCAAAAATTGTAGTCTATCTTGTAAATGGTACACTCTAGTCAATTAATTAAGTCTTTTTCTAGGTCGGCAATATAAGGCTTTTGGTTAATGGTTTAAGCAAATGGATATTAATGTATTTGACTAATTTTGAAAAAATCATATATAATCCATCCTGGGTTTACAAACAAAGAACCTAAAAGAAACTAAACATGGGCTGGCCCTAGTTTCAAGAGAAAATTTTGCTAAAGATAAGTCTACTTCTTCATTCGAAAGAGTTTCATTAAGGGTGGTATAATGGGTAGGATAATAAAATGAGGGCTTTGCTTTTAGGCTTAAGAATTTAAAATGTTTGGCCTTTGAATACCATCACAAGTTTGGACTTTTGGCCATTTATCCCATCTTTGAAGGTGATCACCTTGCTAATGTTTTCAATTTTTTTCTCTTTTTCACTTTTTCTTTTCTCTTTTCTCTCTCTCTCTTTCTCTTTTTTTTTTTTTTTGGTTAAGGTGATCACCTTCCCTTGTTAAGTTTTCACTTGATGGGATTCAAAGTCTTAAAACTATGGGTACAAAGAATATAGGCTTAGGAGAAGTGTATAAGGCTTTTGAGTGTTTAGGAAAATTTATGGGCTTAAGGTGTTTGAATGGTTGTATGGGCTTGAGTAAGGTGTATATGGTCTGAAACTGTTTTTCATCCTAAAGAAATTGAATTATCTATGACAATATTTACTCATGAATTGACACAACTAAGGCAAACACAAGTTAGTTTACTCCTTTTCTCCAGATTAATGACCATAACCTCCTGATTGCCCCAGCATGGGGTAGTTCTTGATAGGGCTAATTTTAAGTAAAATCCCTAAAAAAGCTCAAATGGGTTTGCAAGGGATAATTGTGTTTAGGTTAGTGAAATGAATGCCTAATATCACTTTGACACGTGTACTAAGTTCAAGATGGGCCTCCTTTAAGAAATGAGCATAGGTACTTGCATTGTATTGCTCAACTCTCATGTGTTTAGGGTAACATTTGGGATTTGGGATATGGTTTACCTCTTTTCAT
This sequence comes from Lumnitzera littorea, assembly GCA_024138015.1. NCBI lineage: Eukaryota > Viridiplantae > Streptophyta > Magnoliopsida > Myrtales > Combretaceae > Lumnitzera > Lumnitzera littorea. The sequence continues at coordinate 62,691,646 of JAMXBB010000009.1, forward strand.
GCTAAACCTTTCAAGTAATGTGTCACATCCCCTTAAGTGGAAAATTTTAAGTTCTAAGTTCATATTTTATCCATTTTCACTCTCCCTAAATCTTGTCTGTAGCATTTCATTAATGAAGGGCTAATGACATGCCCTTATTGAGTTGAGCTAAGAAAAGCAAAATGTATAAGAAAAACACTTTATTTAAATAGCTCACCCATTACAAGCTTTAAAGTGAAAGGTCATTTTGAAAAGAAATAAATGCAGGAACTAAAACTCTTTTTCACTTCTTACCCCTATTTTTGTCACTCCTTCAAGCTTAGCCCATTTAGTTGAATTGAGCTCTTGAAGATATACCCAATTGCTTCAAATGGTAAACTACCTTATAAGATGGCAGTTGTAGGCCTTCAATGTCTGATGCTGAAGGTTATCTTTTTGATACCCCTAAGGTAGGGATACCATTGCATCTAGACCCTTCAGTCTTTAGACAGCTCAGCTAGATAATTTTTGCATCAATCATATCTTGCACCTTATGCTTTAATTTCTAGTAGTCCTCTTTGGTATATCCCACTTAGCCCATATGATATTCACACAATTTGTTAGGATCATGATCCCTTGACTTGTACTTCTTTGCCATGATTTCACATGCTAGCAACCCTGCCTCTCTCAATTGCTTTAACACCTTGGCCATTGGAATCTTGAATCGTCTAAGCTGCTTCCTCTTATTGTGGATGGGCTTGTCTTGGTCTTAGGCTATCCCTATTGGTGTATTCATTCCTAACTTCTCTTTCCCTAAATCATCATATGTATGGGTTGTGACATCTTACTCGCAATAGGAACTAAGGGTTTAAGCTGCTTGAGTACATAACCGATTTCCATTTCTATGCCTATGAGGCTTTCTCCTAACATCACCAACTTTTCTTCTAGGGCTGTAACCTTATGTTTTAGACCTTGATAGTGACATGCCCCCTGGGTTTGACCATGTAAATTTATCCCTAGTAACCTTTCCAAACTTGTATCATGTTGATAGGGAGCTCATGAACTTGTAACTCTTTAGACTTGTTTGCTTGAGATGGTGTATCAATAGGCACTTGAGCTTCGGTACAAGTTGTGGTGTCGACTTACTTCACATGCTTGCTGAGAACCCTTTTTACTGTGGCTATTCTTTATTCAATAGCTATAGACATCTTGATTTTGAAAACGAGTAATTATAGGCTTTAAGTTAAGCCTAAACTGCTTAAAAGGAAATCTTTTAAATCCTATAGGGATCCCTTTTTGTTAGCAATACTATATTCCCTTTCTTAAAAAAAAATCAAGTTTTTAATTTTGAAAACCTTTATTTATTTATTTTTTTTTGGAAACTTTTATTGAACAAATCGATATTAATTTTATGTTATAGAAGCCTAATACTGATATTAAGGAATCTAAACTTATTATAGACAAAAGGTTAAAAAAAATGGAAACATTTGGAGTGACAATTGATGACATAGGATGACAATTATATTGTAAGGATAATATAGAGAAGTGGAAATTCTCTTACAATGCGAAACTTATTAAAAGACAACACAAGAGTGATGACTCATGGGAAAAACTCTATCAGAACCATTACAACTTAATGGGTAAATACGAAGAACAAGAACTTAGAAATTTATGAGATTAATGACCCTTAAGGTGGAAAATAATTTATAATCGAAATATGAGAGTTAAATCATTTTTATTTTGTTAATTCCTAACAGTATGGTACATATGGGGTATTGCAATAAAAATCAACTAAGTAAAAAAAAAAAAATCATGAAACTGATTTTTTTATCATAAAATATCTTTTTTAAAAAAAATTGTTGGAAAGTCTTTAAAAATGACAATTCTATAATAATCTTTGCTGTAGTTGATTTTTATAATTATATGCCTCGAAAAAGAAAATTTACAAGTTGATATTGAATTTTTTTTCTTTTTTATTTTAAAGATTAGCACATCATGGTACATGAGGGAATATTAATGATTTGGTATCTTTTACATAAATCTTATATTATACAACCATTTACTCATGAAACATGATACACATATTATAAGACAATATTCATAGAAAACATAATTAAAAATACAAAAAAAAAAACAACATATAAAAAATTAAGATAAAAATAGATATTGATACAATATGCTACATACATGTGCAATGTGATAAGGATTGATAATTAATAAGTTACAACAATAAAATTATTATAAACCCGCTGTCAATATTCATGTGAACTTGCATATATAAGTGTATGAATTTCTAAAATAATTTTCTTTTTATTTTTTTTTCAAAAAATAAAGTTCATGTACACTTATATATATAAGTACATTAAACTTTGAAAACAAGGCCCAATTCCCTATGGGTTATAACAAATTTTTTTCTAGCTCCAATAATTTTAAAAAATTACTAACTCCTTTTTTTATTAAAGACCATGTAAGAGAGTGAGATCCACAAATCTCAGGCTTTATAGCTTCAAGCATTCCTAAGGAAACACTTGGTAGGCTATATCGAAGCATAAGTGGGCTTGCTTATCACCATCTATTAGAGGTAAAGACTTTAGTAATTTGAGGGTTATATAATGGTAGCATATTCTAAGTTTTTAAGGTGACTTAAGTCCAACTATATTGAAGCACACACATATAATTCTTAAAAGAAAATAACTCCTACAAATTCCCCAAGATGTTGCCTATTGGGTTGGTTACTTTCTAATAGGCCTGCATTACTAAAACTTGGCTAGTATAAATATATTAAAATATTAAATAGGAAGAAAAATAATCCTATTAATTAAATTTTAATTTTTACATGGCTAGCCTACCAAGCGTTCCTAGTGAAGTCGCAAATTTTGTTGGGCTATATTTTGGTTTCCCTTAATTTAATCTATATTAAGCTTAGCCTGCTTAATATAAATCATTGGATGTAAAATTAAGGAAAAAGATATTTTTGAAAAAAAAAAAAAATTGAAGTTGCCAATTAGGAGAAACTGGTAAAAAAATCAAGGAAAAACCCTAATTTAGCCACTAGCTTATGAATTTTTTAAAAAATTAACTTTTTAAAAAATTTAGCCAAAAAATTAGGATTTAAGGACTAACTTATTAAGACCAAGTCATTATGTAAAAATTTAAAAAACTAACTAATGGGCCTTTATTTTATAATTTTTCCAAAAAATGAGAAAACACGTAATGGATGTGAAAATGTACAAAAATAAATTTTTATTATTTTTATTACGAATTTAAAAAAAAAAGTTTTTTTTTTATTTAGTTGCTTTGGAAGTGCATATGTACCTATTAATTGAGAACAAACCAACATTGTTGTATTTTAAAAAAAAAGATTTAGTAAGTTGATTTTTTTTAATTTGAAAATTGAGCCAAATTTACTTTATTTAACGATTTATTATTTAAAAAAAAATCTAAGAAGATCTACCTTCATAAATCTATTTTTTTTTTAAATCTAACTAACTAAATCTTTTGAAAAGACCCAATTAATATTTTTATTATTTTTGTTCTAAAAAAACACTAAGTGCCAAAATTTTATTTTTTTAAAACTCTAAATGCAAGATTTATGTGATTCTATTAATATATGAGATTTACAGACATACTTTTACTGAAGATATGAATCTTAGAGAAAATATTTAACTATATCTAAAAATGTATTTTTATAAAAAATGTAATTTAGATAAATATCTTTATTAAAGATATGAATCTTAGAAAAAAATACACAACTATATGTAAAATTGAAATTTTTATAAAAAATGTAATTTCGATACATTTTTTTATGAAAAATATGAATCCTAGAAAAAATATGCGACTATATTTAAAAATGTAATTTTTATAAAAAATGTAATTCAGATATATATCTTTATTAAAGATATAAATCTTGGAAAAATATGAATTTTTATGCAATTTTCATGAAAAAAATGCAGTTTTTACGAAAAAGATGCAATTTATCTAAAAAAAAAGCAATTTTTCTAGAAATGCAAATTTATTTTAAAATATGATTTTAAGAAAAGTATGACATAGTTATAACTTATGTAAGATCTACGATCTAAAACAAAACCCTACACTAAAAGACAAAATAAGGTTAGTAAAGTAATATTGTTAACTAACTAAATAAATAATAATAATAAACTCATGCACTCAGACGAGTTGAATTTAAGAGAAAACTTACATAGGTCTTGGGATTCGATTGGCATCGTGTAGAGCTACTATTTGTTAAGGTACTATTGTGATTGTGTGAAGCTATTATCGTAGAGTTTTAGAGCTGCTACTATTTGTTATGATGTGGGCTACTATGATCGTCTCTATTGCATAGACTACTACCATTGTGTAGATTGAAGTAGGACATGAAGTTGCTATTGTTCATGCGTTATTATTGTGTGCGTGTGGGGCATTGGAGGGACATTCGTGCTACTGCGTGTAAGGCATAGAGATTTCATGTAGTAGGATGTATGGGGCGTGGAATTTGGAATTATGAATGGAATTGATGTGTTGTATGCTGGACTTATGAAGACTGGGCATGTGTATCGTGAGTGAGACGTGCAATGTATGGAGTGTGGTCTGTAAAGGTTGGTATGTGCGAGAGTCAGAAAAATCGTGTGTAGAATTGTGATTTTTTTTACAACCAAAGTCTACTATTTATAAACGAGTAATTTTGAATCTTTTGGAACTTTTTAATGAGGATTCAATCTTAATAAATCCAATATTCATTGGATACGACAATGCCCGGTTAAGATTTTTTAGTTTTGTTAATAATTTCTTGAACCATTCTCAAGTTTTAGAAGCCCCACATTCTATTTGGGTTTTTTATCTTGGGTTTGACTTAGTCCAACCTGTTTAAATTGACCACGATCTTTTAATGTAGCCTAAAATACATATGCTAACCATTTAATCAATCTCGAATCTATTTTTAATTAGTCTAATTAAAATATTTTCAAATTGGATAAAAATCTACTTTATACTTTACCGAACTATTTTTTGAAAATATTTTTCTAATGAAGCTGAATTATTTAAAGACTTGAATTTATTAAATTGTATGCATATTTTTAACTATTGTCTGATTCAACTCTAATTTGACTTGATTTGACACTTTTGATACTTTATATTTTTTAATTTATAACTTTTTTTTTTAGTTTTTCCATTTTTTTATTTTTGTGGATAAACCTAACCTAAAAATAAAGAGAGATTGAAATTAAAATAAGGGATGGCAAAAATAGAGTATCTACAGTTTGGTTTGATTTTAAGTTATGATAAACTCCTTATTCTGGGTTGGAGTGGAAGTAATTTCTCTAACCTCACAATAAACTGGATAATATTATGCGATATTTCAAGTGATTGATTGCATTGCATTTCATTTCATTATAATTAATAACCTTATTTGTGATTGTATAGTACTATTTTGTCTCCATCCCACTTATTGAGCTAGTTGTACTCATATCTCTATATACTCTTTTGTTGGTAACGAGTGAAAGTTTAACATGTACAGATATCAACACTTCTAGGTTAGCGTATAGTTGGTTGGGAAAGTGAGAAAAGGAGAATTGATTGAATCTAGGCTTTTGACATTTTTTTTCCTGGTTTTGAGGAAACTAATTGGTAATTCCTTGGGATGCTCGTTAGTTTCCTAACTTATTGTAAATTAACTTTAAACTCGTAGCTTATTATAACTCTATATGTAAAATGCTTATATAAGCATTATTGTATTATCAAACAATAGGTCATCTTGAATGGATATTTTTGAAAAGCTATACTATAGGTTTGATTATTGACAAGAGTTAGACTGGATGCTTCAAGTTAGTTAAGTCGTGTATGCCTTGTGTAAACTGTATCTATGATAGTACTTGTGGTGTCAGCTTTCATCTTAGGTTAGTTTAAAAGGTAGGATTATTATGACTTATCTTGTTCGGGTTGTGACAGCGTATGTCGAACATCCTACTTTAGAGGGAGATGTGCATGTTGTTTTATGATAATGGATTACGAATTCCAAGTTCATTTCTATTGTATTCAAATCTTGCTTTTTCTAATGGTTTAGTGAAAATATCAACAAATCGCAAATCGATTAGCATAAATTCAACACAAATATCTACACTAAACAAGTGATCTCTAATATAATGATGTCTGACTTCTATATGCTAAGATCTTAAATGATGCTTAAGATTTTTAGTTAAATTTATAGCACTTGTAATATCACGTTTAATTGGTACATTTTTATAATTAATGTCATAATCTAACATTTGTTGTTTTATCTACAAGATTTAAGCACAATAGTTTCCAATTGAAATGTATTTTATTTTAGTTGTTGATAAGGCAATGGAATTTTATTTCTTAGAAGACTAAGAAACTAATTTGTTACTTAAAAATTGACAAGTAATTGAGGTACTTTTTCTATCATCTTTACATCCAGCATAATCCACATTAGAATATCTAACCAAATCAATATTTTGATTCCTCCAATATTAGATACCTAACTTAGATGTAGTTAATGAGTACTTAAAATTTGAGAAAAACATATAAAACCCCCCTTAACTTTGACTGAGGTACGGATAATCCCCCTAAACTTTCAAAGTGTGGTTTTTGGCCTCCTAAACTCCTAAATTTTCATAAATTGGCAAATAACCCCCACAACTCCTTTAAACTTTGATTTTGGTATATAAACACCCCTTAAACTTTGATTTTAGTGTATAAACACCCCTTAAACTTTGATTTTGGTTTGTAAATACCCTTAAACACTTGATAGTTTAGGGGTGCTTACATATCAAAATCAAAGTTTAAGAGGTTATTCTCAATCTAGGGGTTTTTTGCTAATTTATGAACGTTTGTGAACTAAAAACCACACTTTGAAAGTTTAATGGGGCAATTTTCACCTAAGTCAATGTTTATGGGGGGTTTATACAATTTCCCCTAAATTTTTTTTTTTTTTATCAGTTGTAAGATGTATTTCAATTGGAGAACTTTGAAAACATGTGCACAAACAAACACTAAACAAAATGTCAAGTCTAGATGTTATCAAATATAACAAGGATGCAATGAGACCTTCATATAATTTTTCACTTACCTTCTTACCTTCAGGATTTAAATCTAACCCTATTAATCTACTCATTAGGGTAAAAACTCCTTTAGCATTTTCAAGGTTGAACTTCTTAATAATCTGGTGAGTATATTTTTCTTAGTGCACAAAAATACCTTCACTTGTTTGCTTAATTTGTAAACCAAGAAAAAGTTTAACTCTCTTATCATTGGCATTTCAAATTCGGCCTACATCATCTTAGAAAATTCTTTGCAATAATCTTCGATAGTAGAACCAAAGATGATCACCAATGTAAATTTGAACTACTAAAATATCTTTGACATAATACCTTAAGAATAAGGTGGTATCAATCTTTCCTCTTCTAAAGCCATTTTGAATAAGAAAATTACGAAGCCTTTTTGTAATATCTTAAGATTTCAAACCCATACGAGCACCCTATGATCATAGCCTCTAAATTTAGGGTGCTAGGTCATATTATTTGTTTTAGTTCAAATTTCACAATTAGGTTAGAAAAGTTAGACGAAGAAATTTAAGTAAGGTCAATTTTTTGAAATAAGCTATATAAAATGATTAATTTAAGAAAAACATCAATTTATCAATAAAGTCGATAAATATCAAAAATATGAAATTTGAACTTTTTGATATAGTGAGATATTAGAGATAAGTTATTTAACTAATAAAAATAATAAACAAAGTGAATTGTATATAATATACATATATTTACATGTGATATGCGTTATATATATTAAATACATGTATATAAAGATAATAAATTATAAAAAATAAGGAAAATTAGTATAAAATAATGGAAAATTAATAAAAAAACAAATGAATGAGCCATTAAATGATGTGGTAGCCTAGAATTAATTAGAAAACATGAGTCATCACTAAGATAAGGAGGAGATGACACATGGCAACTAGGGAAATGAGAAAATGACATGTATTATTTCACTTTTTGATATGTAAAAATCTTAAAGCTTATAAATAGGACTCTAAACATCATTTGCAATATTTTAAAATCTGAAAACATAAGGACAAAATTTTAGAAAATTGAAAAAAAATTTGAAAAAATTAAAAATAAAAATAGAACCAGAATAGGGTTAGATATGGGCTAGGGCGGTTCAATAGGCTATCCACAACCTAACTTAGAGTGGCTTAGAGGTTAAAGAGAGGGTAGTTCAGCCATTCCTTCTGACAAGGTGTGGCGGTTCGGTAAGAGTCAGAGGCAACCAATTTAGGTGAACCAAATTTTTGGTCAAAAGTTTCTTAATTTTCTAAAAATAGCAAATTTTGTTAGTTAATTATGAAATTTGGTTTTCTAAGGTTATTTTATGTGTAGATTAATGTAGCAATTTTATTTTAGTTAAATAATTATTGAAAATATAAGATCCTTAAAAAAATGCTTTGTTTGGACAAAAATTAAATTAAATTTTAGAAATATTAAATAATATCCTTTCAAGCTGAAATTTTGTACATAATATACTTAATATATGCATTTAATTGTAGTAGCAAGAATTTTTGAAAATAAGTAAGTTTACTATTTATTGTAATTATATTGGACAAAACTAGCAATTTTGTTGTTTTGTTGAATTAATTAGTTTTTGGTAGAATCAAACTATGAGCACCATATATTATAATTTCTAGAAGTTCATAATGATGTTTGGAACACTTTATTTTTGTCTTGTGATTAAAGTCACTTATTTGCTTAATTTTCACTAATTTTGAGTTAAAACCACTACTTTCGTAAAAATAAATAGTAGATAGTTTAGTGTAATTCATGCTCAATAATTAAACTAAATATTTTTATGAATCTATAGGATTTTTTATGAAATTAATCGAGCTTGTATACTATTTATTTTGTATTTTCATATTATAAACCTATACATTAGCCTAATATATGATATAGTAATTAGTACCAATGGGGATATTTGTTAAATATGTAAAGGATTAGTATTTTTAGGTATATAATGAATGTTGAATAGCTTGGGAAATGAGGAATTTTAGGATTTGTAATTTAGTATTAGAGTTTATTTGAGTTAATCACGAAGTTATAATAACGTATAGTTGAATCAATAATACGAAAGGATATTTTTGGACTTTTGAAAATATTGATTAGTCTTAATTCTTAAGATATCTTAATAGCACTCAAAACAATGATCGTAATGATATAACGTTTATTAAAATTGGATAAGAAATGAATAAGGTAAGATTGAAATAAGTTTGTGAAATATGATAGTGAAAGCTTATAAGAATTTTGTATCAACCTATAGTTGACTTGGCATCTGTATGTGTTTTTTAGGTGTGATAGGTGAGGAAGGACCACATAGTGAAGCTTAGAACTTTATGCTAATATCAAGCTTGGGTAAGTGGATATTTCTGTTTTTGTGCAAGTAGACCTATGTCTACCTGACTTAAAGTCAGTTGTGTTGTGAATTGTAATGATGTGTTGGATTGACTAGATACGTGATTCTATCGAATGTGTATTAACTGAGTGAAATGTTTCCTCATGTATGATTGATTCATCGATGCATATTTTTGTTTGGAAAACTTGGAAATTGAATGGTCTTTTATGGTGTTCACTTAAGTGAACCTTATATGAAAGAATGTATTATAAAGCTAGGAAACAAAGATGAAGTTGAGATAGTTGAATTGTTTAGGGTGTGGAAGTTGAGATTCATGCCTAATACTAGGTTACTATACTATTTACTGCGTTTGTGACATAGCACGAAAGAACCTATGGGTCGAGTTTCTAAAAGCTTGAATATTGCTGAGTTAGCTTTTGAGCATATAGAATTACATTGCTTGACTCATTTTGGCTATGATGTGCTTTAGCTAAACTGACTATGTATTGGATTTTCAAACCATAGTGGGTGGTTTTTGTTTGGAGTCCTACTCTCAGACAGCTCCATATTGCCCTAGGTTCTTAGACATAGTATTCAGATGCCTAAATATGTCGACTAATTGGATGAGGAATTGGAAAAGTATAGGATATTAATAATGATGCATGTCATGTGTATGAGCATGACACGAATTGATTGCATAAACAGTTTCTATTAATAACTTGGGTTATGAAATTGAATGTTCTGTAGTATTAATCTTTGTGAATAAGTATTATTTTTATTCTATACTTTGTTTTATCTACTCTCACTTAGCTCACAAAGAGCTAATGGGATACTTGTGTATCCTTAGGTTATGAAGTAAATTGACTAAGCATCAACATTAGCTGGGGGAAAGTCTTTTGAGAGCGTATAGGATGGAGTTAGCCACTTTTAAGGAAGTCTTGTTGTAATTTTGATCTTAATTCCATGAAAGATCTGTATTTTTGAAATAAAAAAAAAAGTATTGTATTTTAGGTTTGGTTAAGTTTAATGGATGTAAACTTTTGTATAAATAGGTGTAAAGCTAAACTCTATTGTAGTATTATTTTGTTATAAATAGAATTCTTGTTGAATATAAACAGGTATTCTTGTTGAATATAAACAGGTATTCTTGTGTGACGGTACATCCTATATTATGCTAAGATATGATGCTTTTGTACTATGCTCAAGGTGCTTATTTTAAGCCATACAAGGCCTTTTTTAAGTTAAACACATTATCTTCTTTAAATAGGTCTTCAAATTAGGGGGTTGTTTTATATAAACCTCCTCTTTGATATGCCCATTTAAGAAAGCACTTTTTACATCCATTTGAAATAACTTAAAATTCTTAAAACAAGTATATGCAAGTAAAAGATGAATAACTTTTAATCTAGCTACAGGGGCATAGGTTTCATCATAATCAATACCTTCTTCTTGTGAAGACTCCTTGTCTACTAATTGTGCCTTATTTCTCATAACTTTGCCACTTTCATCCAGCTTATTTTTAAACACCCATTTAGTTCCAATTATTGTTTTATTAGATGGTCTTGGAACTAAAGTCGAAACTTGATTTCTATGAAATTGATTCAATTCTTCTTGTATCATATTAATCCAATTTATGTCTTTTAATGCATTTTCCATGGTATTGGGTTCTTCTTGAGACAACATAGCGAAATGATTTTCAATATTTTGTAACCTAGATCATGTTTAGATGCTAGTTTGAACATCTCCAATTATTAATTTGAGAGGATGTAAAGGTATAAACTACTAAGTTTTGGTTAAACCTTCTACAAGTTATTTTATTCTACTTTTAAGGGAACCAGAAGACTTAGGTTTTGCTTTTACTCGTTCTAGGGCCTTCTTTATTATTAGTGGAACATCATCATCAGCTTCTTCATTTCTTAAGTCATCACATAATTTTACATTGATAGACTCTTCTATTACTTTAGTGGTTTTATTACAAATGCGATAGGCCTTGCTATTTGGAGAATACCCCAAAAAGATAGCTTCGTCTTCCTTTTCATCAAATATTTCCAAATTAATATTACTCCTTTTTGCATAACACTTGCATCAAATGACATGAAAGTATGAGACCATAGGTTTTCTTTCCTTATAGAGTTCATAAGCAATTTTATTTGTGAATAGTCTTATGGAAACTCTATTGATAATGTAATAAGTTATTGAAATAACCTCAACTTAGAAGAACTTAGCCACACTGCTATCAATTAACAAGGTACGAGCCATCTCTTGGATGATGTGATTTTTACGCTCAATAACTTCATTTTGTTGTGGATTGTAAGGTACATAAAAATTATGAGTAATATCATGATTTTCACAAAACGTTATGAAATCATAATTTTCAAACTCACCACCATAATTACTCCTTGAATTGATTATGAAGGCACTTTTTTCATTTTGAATACGTTTAGCAAAAACTTCAAAATGTTTAATGCATCCATCTTGTTTTGTAAAAACAACATCTAAGTACCTTGAAAAATCGTCAACTATGAAAAGACCATATTTGTTCCCACTAAGACTCATTGTTCGAGTTTGGAACAAAATAGATCTCGATATAGAAGTTCTAAAGGTTTGGTTGTAGAGATTACTTTCTTCTTTTTATGTGGTACTAACACAATCTTATTCTTTAAGCAAGATTCATAGTGAATATCTTCCTTTATATTGATCTTAGGTAATCTAAATACTAGATTGTTTTTTAAGAGATTTTCAAGTTGATGAAAATTAACATGTCCTAATATTTTATGCAAGAATAAGCATTATCTGTTATAGTTAGGAAGCATTTTTTAGTTAAGACTTTTGAATGATTAAATTTATACACATTACCTTTCCTAAAACCTTCAAATAACAATGATTCTCCATTTTTATTATATGCATAAAACTTGTCTTTCTCAAAGATTACTTTATGTCCTTTATTGTAAAGTTAAATGATACTTAGTAGATTGTGCCTTATGCCTTTCACAAAGGAGAAATACCAATTATACCATATTGAATGATTCAACCCTTTCCATTGTCTACAAAAGTGACATGTCCTTTCTCCTTCCATATTAGATTAGTGAACAACAAAGCATTTCCAATCATGTGATTAGAGCAACCATTGTCTAAATACCAGGTTTCACAATGATTTGCTTCGCATTCCTACATTCATCAAAACATATTAAACTTGTTTATGAATCTAGTAAAGCTTGGGTCCTTTATCAATTAAGCTCATGCCTTGGTTATTTACTTGAGATTTACTAAGCGTAAGATTTTTTTAAAAACAATGCTTTTTTATATGACCTATTCTATTACAAAAGAAGTAAGCATAGGATGAGGAATAATTGTACATGCTTTCCTTTACCTGTCTTTTATTATGCAGAGGGTATCTTATACTATATCTTCTACTCACATTTTGGTTAGTTTTAGGTCTTTTATGGTACCTTCTACCATACCTTTTACTATCTACACTATTCCCTTTGTCAGCAGGTTAAGCTACTAGCTCCTTTTGCTCTTCATTTATAGTTTTCACAAATACAGTTTTATACGAGGCTTTTGAACATTGACCAATTTCACATCCCAAACCTACCTTGGATTGATCAACTCTTTAACTTAATGAAAACATTCGAAGTTTTTGGGCATTGTTGTCAAATTTGATAAAGGTTGATTTTATCAAATGAGACAATTCCTCTACTTTAGTCTTTAAACTATTAATTTCATCCTTTAGAATCAAATTCTCTTTTGACATGTCCACTTTTTCTTTTCTCAAAAATTTATTTTCAAATTTAAGTGTATGTATCTCATTTGTCTGTGCTAATGCCTCTTTTTCATTTTTTAATGCTCAAATCTCATTATCCAACTTTATAATCTTAGCATTGGATTTAGATAAAGCATTTAAAGCCCTTTCTATTTTTGCATAAACATCATTAAGTAGAGAATTAGTCTTAGATTCTGAGTTTACCTTAGAGAAGGCCATCAAACATAAGTTTGCTTCCTCTTCTTTTTCATCTTTATAGGATTCATCATTCTCAATTTTTTATTCATCTAAATTGCTCCAAGTAGCCATTAAGGCTTTCCTCTTCTTCTCAAATTTTTTCCATCTTCTTGATGAGAAGTGGAAACTCATATTTTGTGTCTTGACTTTTTACATTTATAACATGTGAGTTTCTTCTTTTCTTCTTTGTATCCTTTACGTACATCACTAAATGACTTGTTAGATTTATACTTTCTTGAACTTGAATCCCTCTTACCTTTTGATTTGAGAATTTGATTGAGTCATCTAGCTGAAGAGTAATATCTCCTTCTTCATCATTGGATTGCTCATCATCTGAGTTTATGTCAACCTCTTTGGGTTTGAAAGCTAAAGTCATTTTCTTTGAGTCTTGCTCATCTTCTTTGCTTAAGAAGTTTGACTCAAACACCATAGGCTTACTCCATAGCTATAGTAGAGTTAGTTTGCTTATATCACAAGCTTTCTCAATAGCAGTCTTTTTCACATCCTAGACACTTAGGAGTACTCACAACACTTTTCTTAGAATGTCAACTTCATCAATTTTCTCTCCAAGTGAGGATAGTTCGTTTATTATAGTTGTGAGCCTACCAAAAGAATCCTTAACCTTCTCTTTTGGTTGCAACCTAAAACACTCATATTCTTGCAGTAGGTAATTAATATCTGTTTCTTTAATAGTGCTAGTTCCTTCATGAGTTTCACAAAGTCCATCCTAAATGTCTTTAGTAGTTTTGCAAGAAGATATTAAGTAAAATTCAAAAGGACTTATTGCAAAAAGTAAGAGATTCTTAGCCTTTTACATTAGCTTTCCTCTTATCATCTTTAATGGTCACCTTTCCTCTAATCTAGATGTCTCCTAATTCTATAATGTCCCATGACCTATAGTCAATGGCTTGAATATGATCTCCATTCTTTATTTCCAATGAGGAAAGTTTTTACCATCAAAGTAAGGAATTTTGTTAGCTGGGATAGTCAAATTAGTTTCTACCATTGGATCTTAAACTCAATATGACAAAAGAGCCCTTACTCTGATACTAGTTGTTGGTCTCGTTTAACAATTAAGAGTTTGGGGGGGGGGGGGGGGGGGGGG
>JAMXBB010000009.1:62706175-63218555 GCA_024138015.1 Lumnitzera littorea
GTATATTATAATTTTGATGTATGGGGGGGGGGGATGCGTGGTTGGTGAAATGATTGTTACAAATTTTTTGAAAATAAAATTTTAGAGCTTTATATAAAAAAAAAGACCCTCTATATATGCCTATAGTAGAACTAGTTTGACAAACAAAATAAAGCGATACTAAAACAATAATTAAACGAGATATGATAAGAAGATTAGGTGTAGGATTTTATAGAGGTTATACCTTTTGTGTCAGTCCTCTCTTCCAACTCCATTGTTAGGGATTCAATTGTTTTCACGGGTTGTTCCACTATATTAATTCATTCAAACTTTAAAAGAGAGTACACAAATAGGTCTTCCTGACCTTTACAATCAATTGCCTTGTTTCACTAATCTCTATGATTGCCTTGTCTCACTAGTCTCTATGATAGACTAAACATAGGCTACAATATACTTCTATGTCTTCTAAAGTAACAAACATAGATTTAGAAACACTGATTTGAACAACATTGAAGAGAAAATTATAATTCTTCAAATTTTAGCATTGATAACATAATGAATATGCAGTTCTCTTCTTTATAGCTTAATGTATCTTTGAATTTTGGATATCTCCATATGTATAACTTGATTTCCAACATTGGAAAGTCTAATATTTTGCTAGAATTTTGGTGAATGTTATAATCTTAGGATGTATATCAAATCTTGCTATCGTTATCGGAGATTTGCTTGATTGTTTGATCTTGATCCACTTGTGTAGGCTCAACTCTCTCCAGGTGATTAAGTTGTGATTTGAAACAATTCCCATAGATATTATTCCTTCTTAAGTGGAATGGGTTAATTATGTTTTCTAAATATAATTAACCAGGGGAGTTGAGCCTTTTGTCTTCATTTATCTTTTTAAAGCTTCTACTTGTCCTTCTATAGCTTGAGCAATTTTTTTTAAATCTATCATATGAACCTTCTACCAATGTTTCTATAGGTACTCTAGTGTTCTTAGTACATGCTTCTTGAATTTTTGAAGCCTTCAACCTTCTACTAAAGTTTCTACAAATGACTCCGTTATTTTTCAAGTTAAAAGTTTCTACTTAAACTTTTACTGCATCGTTTCACTCTTCTTTTAGTTTGCTTTAGTTTATAACTTCTACAGAATCTTCTATTGATCTTCCATTAGGTATTTTTGAAACTTCTACACAAGCTTCTACATCACTCTAGATCAAATCTTTTAGTACTATCAACCTTTTACATAAGCTTTTACCTATGTTCTTTTCTTCATATTCATCACTCGAAGCTTTTTCTAAAAGTGCTACATGCATATTTCTTTTCATTTTTGAAGGTTCTATAGTATATTACCCAGAATACAGTTCTTATATAACCATGATCAAACAGTTCTTTTTGTTATCATCAAAACTGAGTTAGAGAGAACCTAATAGCAATAAAAGACCTTATTCAGTAAAGTGTTGGGTTAACCAAACTTGAAATTTGTTTAAATAATGCTTGGTTTAGAATCTTAACTATTGGTTGCTACGAATGTATTGATTGGATGACATTTGCTAGGTTACATTCAAACTATGGAAAACATTAGGAAATGATTTAACCTTCAAGGTGTTCTCTTAGGTGAACCTGATACAAAGTTTAGATTGAGATGATAAGACTCTAAGTAAGATTAAGGTAAATCAAATAATAATTGATATAAAGCTTAGACATTATGTTTGATGTGTTGTTTGACACATCACTGGTGCATTCATGGCATGATACGAAAAGGAACTACAGTTTAGATTTCATAAAAGGCCAGTTTTATTAAAAAGGATTTGGCTTTGAAAAGCTAGTATTTTGAAACATATAGGCTTGAATATGTTCAAGCATTTCACTTTGATCACTCCTTGTTGTGATCATCTTTAGTTTAGTAGTGTTATTCCTCGTTTGTAACATAGGTTAGGGGTCCTACTCTCAAGTAGCTCCTTGTTGTTTGCTTGGTACCTAGACATTGCATCTTGATGCTTGATTAAGTTGACCAATTAGATGAAAAATGAGGCTTAAAGCTCGGATATTGGTGCCAATGCATTAGCTCATGTGCATAAGCATGACACACATTTCTACATTATCTAACTTGGCTTGATACTATCTGTTATGTAAGTAAAGTATTCATGTGTTTGCTTGATTATTGTTTCTCAGATATGTTTATATTATGCAATGTTTGTTATCTACTCTCATTCAGTTCATAGTAAACTGAGTAGATATGTGTTGTATTCATGGGTCAAGGTGAAGTATATGAGGGGTGCTACTATTACTGGGGAGGAAGATTTTGAGAGTGCCTAGGTTAGAGTTAGCTACTTTGAAGGGCTTTCATTTTTTATGATAGACTTAGATAATTATTATGTATAAATATTGTAAAAAGAGTTTGAAAGACTATGATAATTGGTCTGTACAAAATTGTAAATATGTAAAGTATCACTTATAAGGTTGAACTCCCCTCTAAATGTATGAGTAAGTTGTTGTATATATATGTAGCCTTGTCCTTTAGTTTATTGCAGGTTAATTGTAGGTGTTGTATTTTGGGCTAAATCGGGATGTGACGCACTTAGCCTAAACCACTATTTAAGTGGGTTAAATAGGTCAATCCATGGGCCAAAACCAGTTTGCACACCTCTAATTCTTAAGACCTATATGAAATTAGTAAAAATGGGATGATGATACGAAGCTCTATTAGAGAATCATTGTAAGATCAGGTGCCTTAGGATATGCGTTACTTGTTAGTTGGCAATTTTTGACAAAATCTAGAAAGAATTGTATTTGGTTGTCATCCGTATAACAAAAGCTTGCGTCTTCTAATAGCTCAACAACTATGTTGGACAGCTCGATAATGGGTAGGATAGTGGATAGGACTAGCTAATTCGATCTAGATGAGGTCAGGATGGTAGGTAGGTTAACTCAACAATAGGCTTGTGTCATGAACTAATTCTTTAGGGCCCTAGAGGTATGCTTGGTATGAGCCCTACTATAGTGAGAAAAGATAGAAGAGATATAGGAAAGAGGTTCTTATGGCCCATTAGAAGAGAAAGGCCTAAGTCTAAACTTAAGGAAGATTCTAGAAGCTGGAAGGTAACCATTAGATGAGATAAATCTTGGCCATCCATTATATGGGGCCATTTGTATATATAGGGGGTCTCCTCCATTTGTATTCATTTAGATAGTAAGTAAAATTTAGTTATCATTTTGAGTTTCTTTCTTTACTCTCTCTTTGTAAAATCTTTTATATGTGGTCTTCAGGTTGAACTTAGCTTTTCTTAGTATGGTTAGAAGCACTAAGTTCTGCACAACAACGTTAGCTGGAATATACTCATGACAAGTGGTATGAAGGCCTTAGTTCAAGGGAGAGCTTAAGTTCAAGGAAGATGTCTTTTAGTGGTGACAATAATGTCTCCATGGTCGAGGAGCATGCTAACTAAGGAGACTACTGTATTACTAAGGCTAGGGCTAGGGTTAGGTTTAAGGGTTTGTTGAACTTTCTTCTAGTCGGAATGTATAAGGTAGAATTAAGTATTGTTGAAGCAAAGGAACAATTGGATGAGTATGAAATGAAGGCTGCATAGAGAAGTTAGGGAGGAACTTTGTAGAGAGCTATAGGGAGGATTAAACTAATCCCTAAAAGAGCTCGAGTAATGGGATGGAGCTATTGAGGAGAAGGGGGAGATTCTCAAGACTTAAGACAATGCTTTTGAAGTTAAGGAGGAGGATTAGGAGACCAAAACCGATGTTGTGATTGTAGCCGAAATTGAAGACCTTAAGAGCTAGTTGGTGGCATGTAGAGTGGTTATAGCATATGGAGTGATTGTCCAATTAGTCCATAGGGTTGATGTCTCGAAACTAGAGTGTTTTAAGGGAACCTAATTTACAAGAGAGGTAGAAAACTTTTTGTAAGGAGTCGAGCAGTACTTTTGGGTGATGAGGCTTATTGATGATGAGAGTAAAGTGAGAACGACAACCTTATATTTAGGGGATATGGTAATTATTTGGTGGATAAGAAGGGTGAACAAGATTACTTCATGGCCAAACTTTGTAAGGGAGTTCCAATACTAGTTTTCTTCCAAAAATGTAAGAAAGGAGGCCAAGATCAAACTTAAACACCTTAAGTAAAGGGGTAGTGTAAAGTAGTATGTCCAAGAATTCTCAAAACTTATCCTAGAGATACCATATGTTAACTTTGATGATGCCTTTGTTATGTTCTTGGATGGGGTGAAACCACAAGCTAAGCTAGAATTGGAGTGACATGGGGTGGAGAATATCTTGAAATCCATTATGAGAGTAAAGGGTTTGGTAGAACTACAGAATAAGGAAGACTAGCCTTCTATGAGTAATGAAGGGGAAGAAGAGGAAGATATCGAAGGTAGAAGATCTCTATATCCCTTAG
The DNA here is from genome assembly GCA_024138015.1 of Lumnitzera littorea. Taxonomy (NCBI): domain Eukaryota; kingdom Viridiplantae; phylum Streptophyta; class Magnoliopsida; order Myrtales; family Combretaceae; genus Lumnitzera; species Lumnitzera littorea. The sequence continues at coordinate 62,710,563 of JAMXBB010000009.1, forward strand.
AAGGAAGAAGGATGATGGTAGATAGGAAAAGGATATGATAATCTAAGTGCTATTTTTGTGAGGAACTGTATTATGCTTGAGATTGTTTGAAAAGGGAATGATTGGATGCTCCCTTTGTAAAGGACAAATCCAATGAAGATGATAAGGGTCAACTTGGTGCCATATGTCTTCTTTACACAATGAAGTCTAAAGATATAGAGAAGAGAAAGGGTTTAATGTTTATGGAGGCTAAAGTGGCTTCAAGGAAAGTAAATGTGACGGTAGATAAGGGGACCTCACATTCATTCCTTTCAAGGGATACTACCATTAGGCGTGGATTGAAGGTTGAAAGGATATAGCCCGACTCAAGACCATTCATTTTTAAGAAACTCCCAATGTATGGGGTTACTAAAAATGTAGAATTTAGTAGCGGAGATTGACGAAGAAGGGAGAATATTGAAGTAGTCCCCATAGATGACTTTGAGTTTGTCATTAGCATAGACTTCTTAGATAAAAATGATGCCATCATTGTTCCTTGATCTAATTGTATTTGCTAGCTCAATCATGGTTCTTAATGCATATTCTAGTAAGTAAGAAGATGGCACAACAACAAAGCTTATTACATTAATGCCAATCACAATGGAGGATTAAATAGAAAAGGTAACATGGATGAAAGGGGATAGTTTGACTTTTGTGGAGGAGGTTGAGGAAAGGATAGATGATGAGTTCTTACAAAGTTTAAACCCAGTAAACTCTAAAGTGCAGGATGAAGCCTCAATAGTTAAGGATAAGGTTAGAAAGAGTAGGGTAATACATTAGGCTAGAAGAAGAAAGGGCACTGAGTATCCTCATGACATAGGTGCATATAGAAAACCATGGCCAAGGTACCTAGTGGATCAGAACTTAAGAAGGAAGTTACAACAAGGACATTACTAGATTGAGTAAGGGAGAATGTCATGGACTAATTTTAGGGCCCTAGAAGTACACTTAGTATGAGCATGATGAGAAAAGATAGTGGAGATATAGGAAAGATGTTCCTATAGCCCATTAGAAGAGAAAGGCTTAAGCTTAAACTCAGGTAAGGTTCTAGAGATGTCTAGATTCAATGTATCATAGTAGGCATGGTAGGTGGTCAGTCGGTAAAGTATGTAGATGTGATTCAATTGTAACCATTAGATGAGATAAATCTCGACTATTCATTCTATAAGGCCATTTTTATATATAGGGGGTCTCCTCTCATTAGTATTCATTTTGATATTGGGTAGAATTCAATTGGTATTTAGAGTTTCTCTCTCTAAAATCTTTGTATGTGGTCTTCAGGCTGAACTTAGCTTTCCTTAATTTGGTAAAGAGTGCTAAGTGCAGTATGGGAACAAGTTTGTCTATCTTTAGGTCAAGTTAGTTGATTCCTTTAGGATCGTTGACTTGTTTTAAAACAAGTTGGTAGTAGTCTTAATTATGGTCAATGTCAAATATTCAGGTCGGTTGAAGAGCAATAGGCCTTGGGTATTGATGGAATCCTCCTCTTATAAGGGTTTTCAAATAAGGATACGTTGAGTTAAGCCATATACTCCTCCAACTTAGCTCCTAGTCCTAGGTTTAAGATGTTGATTCCTATCATCTTCCTAGGGGTTGGGGAATTTGACCTCAAATCTAGGGGGTCTCCATCAATTGACTCTATTCATTTCTTCTTCTCTTCTTCTAATTAGTGGAGAATTAGGTTAGAGATGTTAGAAGTTGAAGAAACATTATAATCTTTAGGCAGTTCGATTTGGTAGGTATTATGGTTGATCTTCTTTAGCACTTTAAATGGCAAATCAGCTTATGGTGATAACTTGTTCTTCCAAGGTATAAGAAGCTTTTTCTACTGAGGTGTATCTAAACTAGGCCACTTAGGTTGAAGCTAATAGCTTAATACCCACAACTATAGATCTGGTGTTGCCTCTTATTGGATATGGCAATTTGCTCAATCAAATGCTAATGTAGCTTATTGACTTCTTAGGCTTTATTGACTCTAGATTGACTCTCCTTGAGAGCTGTTGGAGTATCAACCAAGTTAAGGGGAATGGCTGGGAACTTTGAATGAGGTCTTTCTTGTAATATTATGGATAGTTCGATTATATGTAATCTCCACAAAAATTAAGCATAGATCTTAATCCCTTAGGTGATTTCCCATAATGGCTTAGAGTAGTGTACTTGGGGTTTTGTTCAACCTTGGTTTATCTATTAGTTTAAGGATGGCTACTGAAATTGAACATGAGCCTTATGTGAAGTCTTCTCTATAGTGTCTTCCAAAATAACACAAGAACTTTGTACCTCAATTTGAAATGAGGGACTTAGGAACTCAGTATAGTTTGACTACTTCCTTTGAAAACAAGTTAGCTATATATAAGGTATTGTTAGTTTAGTGGCACAGTATAAATTATGCCATAAATGGTCTACAACTATGAGGATTAAAAACTCATCCTTAGGATGTTCGAGGTAACCCTAGGATAAAGTCCATGCTAAGTTTGGCCTAAGGCGAGGTTGGTGTGGATAGGGACCTGTACTCTCCATGTAAGCTTCCTTCTTCCCTTAGGCCTCTTGTAAGTTTCAAAACTACTAATGACCTTGTGGACATCCTTTTCCATTCCAAGGTAGTGGAAGTTTTCCTTGAGAAGGTCAGTGGTCTTAATTTTATCAAAATGTCTTGATAAGCCTTCATTATGAGCCTCTTGAACTAATAGCTCATTAGTAGAACTACTTGGGATACATAATTGTTGACCTTTGTAGAGGTATTTGTCCCTTACACTTCTTAATAATACGATCAAATTAAGGCTCCTGGGCATACTGTTCAATGATGAGAGAGAAGCTAAGTAACTTAGTTTATAGTGTGGTGAGCAAAGCTTGCCTATGAGAAAGGTCGTCTACTACTACATTGTTACTATCTCTCTTATTTTTGATAACATAGGAGAAACCCTCCATAAACTCAAGCCACTTTGCCTGCCTCTTCTAGAGTTTGTTTGATTACTGAGGTGTTGTAAAGACCCATGGTGCATGTAGATGACAAACTTTCAAGATAATAAGCATTGTTGCCACATGGTTAGAGCTCGATAGAAAGAGTAAATCACTTCCTCATATAAGGAATAGTTCATTGAGTTTTTCACTATGATATGCCATAGGTTGGTGCTCTTACATCAATATAGCACCAACATTGATGCTTAAGGCATTATATTCCAGCTAAAAAAATTTTTGAAAGCCAAGTAAGGCTAAGACTGGAGCTGTTGCCAATTTCTCCTTCAATATCAGAAGCTCTCTTGGCTTACTTAGTCCATAAGGATTCATCTCCTTTCTTTGTGAGCTTAATTAAGGGTGTAGATATAGTATTGATATTCTTGATGAACTACTTATAGAAGGAAGCAAGTCTATGAAAGCTTCTCACTTTAGTAACATTCTTTGAAGTCTGCCATTCTAAGATAGCTAAAATCTTTTCCTCATCAGTTTAGATTCTATCACTTGACACTACATGTCCTAAGAAGATAACCTCGTGTTGACAAAAGGTATACTTCTTCAAATTCCCATATAGTATCTCAATACGGAGTATATCAAAAATAGCTTGGTGGTGTTTAACATAGGCTGCTATTTCGGTACTATACACTAAGATATTATCAAAGTACACTACCACATACCTACCAATCAAAGGTTTCACAATGTGGCTCATGAGTCTCATAAATGTTCTTGGCACATTTTTAAGTTCAAAGGGCATGACTAACCATTCATAGAGACCATGTCGCATTTTGAAAGTGGTCTTTCACTTATCCACTGGCCTCATACTAGGGTTCCATGAAACTCATCCAATATGTTATTGAGCTTCAGTATGGGATAGCCTTACTTCACATTAATGCAGTTGATAGCTTGACCATCTATGCACATCTACCATGAACCATCTTTCTTTGGTATGAGTAGAGTGAGTACAGAACATGGGCCCATGCTCTCTCTTACATAACCATGCTAAATTAGCTCGTTCACTAGCCTCTTTAGTTCGATAGCTTGCTTAGGATTCATCTTCTATGTAGGTTAGTTTGGCAAGGTAGCACTAGGTTGAAAATTAATGTAATGCTAAATTCCTTAGACTAGAGGTAGTCCTTTCTATAATTCCTTACAGAATAAGTTAGAGAACTCTTCAATCAATCTCCTGACCCGTTTTGGAATGCTGTCCATGTCTCTTAGTTTAAGTAGTCTCTCGATTAATAGAAACATAGGTTCTTCGTCCTTCTCAATAGCTTACAATTCTTTTCAGGACAACACTAAGGCCTTATTTTTGGTAGCTTAGGTGAGCTAGTTATATGTTTCATTCACCTAACTGAGGGTCATTAATTGCAACATGATTTTCCTCCTATCCTATGTGAAGGCATACTTGTTCTTGAACCCATCATGTATAACACGACAGTTAAATAGCTTCAGTTTACCTAAGAGCAAATGTGAAGCACCCATGGGGACAACATCATAAATCAGCTTGTCTTAGTATAAGTCATTACCAGAGAATGGCACAACTACCTACTCGGTCATTTGCAATGCACCCTTATCGTGGAGCTAATGTTACTTATAAGGTTGGGGATACTTGGAGGTCGGGAAACCTAACCTCTATATTGTTGATTAGGCAACAACATTCGTGTAACTAACCCAATCCATAATGATTAGGCATAATTGGCCCTTGATCTTGCACTTGGTTTGGAATAAGGTCTCTTTGATCTTCCATGGGGCTTAACATGAAATTCAACACTCAACACTAAGGTCATGACTTCTTCCTTATTGGCATAGATACAAGTTTCTACCTTAAGCTCTACTTCATCCTCCCTATTCTCCTTTACATTCTTCTTAGGATCATCATCATCATTAGTACTATCTACACCATCACCTCACATGACCATAACACATCGGTTAGAATACTAAGTAGCTATGTATTCATAACCTAAGCATTTGAAGCACTTTGTCTCATTAGTCTTTTACTTAGTAGGCTATCCTTTCTTAAATTTTCTTTTGAAAGGCTTGTCAATAGGTCAGTTCCTTAGGTTGGCTTTATCATCTACAGGTTAGGTATTAGCTTCCTCCTTCCTACTAGTCTCTATTCTTGTCGATCTTCTATACTTAGATTGATTGGTTTAGCTATGTGGAATAGATCGGCTTGAACTAGGTTGAAACAAAGTGTTCTACCTTAGTTTTTCAACCCTTTGTGTGATTAGTGTATACAATTTCTATAAAAAAATAATTTTGCAATAAAAATATTCCAGCAAGTAGATCAAGTTGCATACTGTAGTAAAAATAACTGGTGAAATCCTTAGGGATTGGAAACTAGATACCAGATTATTTCAATTCTTTTCTTAGTTGGGCGATCGAAACTGAATAATCAAATAAATTAAAACAAAAAGAAGTAATTAAATAAGAATGCAAACTATTTGAAATTATGAAATTAACTAATAAAAAAATAATAATAATGTCACAAGGAAAGAATTAACGAATTCAATAACATGGGATTTCAACTATGTCATTATCTTATCAATTAATACATGCTTTTAAGATATATTGACACCAAGTAATTGGCTTTTAATCAGATTCACAAAAACTTACCTCTCTTTCGAGTTGATATTGCCTTACTTATAATAGAAGCACCCTTTTTGAGTGGTTTATCCATAATTCTTGGTTAAGTAATAAATTCTTCTCACAAATATTACTACCTTAATTAATATCAAAAGTCATGCATATGTCTATATCACAAAATTCAATACCAATTGCATTAGCCACATGAATCCTAAAGTTAATCTAAAGTACATGTATCCATGACAACAATTAGATTAATTTTAGTTTGAATTCATATGAACCGTTTATTCCCTTTTGAGTTTTTCAAGTTCTATTTACAAAAACATCGTTGGCCTAGTAATAACATCATAAATAATGAAAATGGGATGATGAAATATCACAATTAATCATATCCTAACATATAATGAAATCATATATGAATTATATCATCAAGCAATATCAAAATCCTATAAGAATGAATTTAGTTCATGGTGAGTGAGTGTAACATAATACAAGAAATTCAAGGAGTATGATAATAATTTCAAAACAAATGTCGTAGAAGAACTTGGATAAATTTTTGGAGCACAATTTCATCTTCTAGTCCCGTCTTTCTTGATTTCTTGTATCTTATGACTCGAACAATGGAACAAAAGACTCCAAGCTATGGAACTACAATGAATAAAATTCTCCTTCTCCTTTATGTGGCATGGATATCCTTATATTATTTTTTTTCTAAAACTTAAATTCTTCAATTGGTCATGGACTTAGGCATAGCTTCAATGTAGGCTTCAATTAAACATTGGGTTGGTGCTTAATGTGGGAGCTTAAAGGTATCATGACGTACCAATGGATTTGGACTTAATTTAAAGTAGATGGCATAGACCTTTTCAATTTATTTAATGAGTTTCCAATTACCTTATAGGACTTTGACATTAGACAATGGATAAGTAAACTACATGGCTTAAATTTACTAGACATGGATCTTCAATTTTCAAATTGCATAATGAGTCATTTGCTTCATTGGAAACATGAACCTTAAAGAGGATCAAATGGGTTATGCTTTATGGACTTGTGTGTGATGGACTCCATGTTAGCTTAAGTTGGCTAGAAGCTTTGATACATGGCCATTTTTCTTGTGATGGTTCCTTTTTCATGTCATTTTTCGCTTGAATATGTGTATATCTTTCAAATTCACATAATTTTCCTATTAAAAATGTAAAAATACACATATAAGTGTAGTATAATGTTGGGACAAAATATATAAAATTTACACTTGTCAATTACTCTCCAACTTTAAAATTTGCTTGTTCTTAAGCAAAACATATGTCAATAAAAGCAATTAAGGGTAAGTGCTTATTACACTAATTCCATTATTACAAGGAAAGTAACCATAAATTGCAAATAAATTCTATTCACTACTTAAGAAATATGATTGTCCTATCAATTTGCATCTAAATTAATCAAATTAAAGTTCTTACAACTTTCAATTGCACAAATTCACTCAATCACATTTTAAATACACTAGGAATACTAAAATACTAGAGTTCAACAATTAGTCTATATGAGATAAAGTTTTACCATATCATTTAAATGAAGATTTAAAAATTTGAAATCAAATATAACATCAACTAACTAAGAGAGTCATCCATACTTTGTATACTTAACTCAAATGTATACACCTCGCTCTTTAATCTCCTTAAGAATTATAATTCAAAGTAAATGTACAGAACATCTACCTATTCCTTGATCATCCCCATAGTGTGTGTGGTTATATATATATGTATATACTTGTTGGAAGTATTTTCAATTCAATTCGATTGCTTTATTTATGCATAATTACATTGATTGAGTCCATTGGTAGTGGAATTTGAACCTTACTCTTTTAATGGACCAAAGCCAATCCTTACCAACTTAGGCAACTTAGTTACCCACCACTACCCACTTTTTTCCTTTTTTTTTTTCTTTTAACTACCAATTATTTTGATTTTTTAGGGGATTTTCAAGAAACAAATTTTATTTATTCATTTACTATAAATTATAAGGTTCTAAAAACTTTTAAGGAATGAGTATAAATCAAAGTAAGCTTAAAAATACAAGCATCTAAGTCCTAATTTGTGACATTACCCTAATTCTAAGTCTTAAATCAAACTTTAAATAACACGTAATTAAACCTAACACAAATTTCACAATTTGACTTCATTTAAGTGTTAAAAGTTTATAAGTGATCAAATATAAAAAAAATTTAACAAAAAATTGCTTTTTCTTTTTTTTTTTTTTTAGATGCAAATTGATTTTACATGTGTATGTAATAAAATGATCTTTCATGCAACAATGTAAATTCAAGCACAGAGATTATCTAATAATAGTTCATAAGGACTAATGATATAACAACTAACCAACATTACGATTATAACACTTTTGTTCATCTTTATCATTCCAACTTCATAACAAATATCTCTCCCCTAACTTTAGGATAAACAATTTCCTCATTGTTAAACAAAATAAAAGCATAAAGAAGTGTAAGAAATGGGATTCCCTTAGGGTGATGAGTGACTTGCGAGTTTAGTTGCCTTACCTACCGTAACATGATCTTACCATTCTCAATCAAACAAAAGCCTTTAACTTGTACACTTATTAAAGAGATCAAAGATACCAAAATAAAAGAAAATGAAAAATAAATGCAAAATAAACGAAAAAATCAAAGAGATAGTGAGTTGCTTCCCATTGAGCGCTTGTTTTAAAGTCTTTAGTTTGACTTTCTTTCCCATTCAAGTTAGGTCACTTAGACTTACTACTAGCTACTACTCACCAAAATTCTCTCCCTCATGATAATGTTTCAACAATTGCCCATTGACTCAAAAAGGGGCCTTAATATCTCTCTTAATCTCAACAACTCCACAAGGGAAATCTTTAGTCACCTCAAATGGTCTTGATCGCTTGGACCTCAATTTACCAAGAGATAGTTTCAATGGAGAGTTATATAGCAACTCCTTCTGTCTAACTCAAAACTTTATTAAGAATGTGCTTATCATGCTACCTTTTGGTCTTTTCCTTATAGATCCTAGCATTATCAAATGCTTCGTTTCGAAACTTGTCCAACTCAGTGAGTTAGAGTAACTGATGGCTAGTTGTAGCATCTTTATCAAAGTTAAAAAATTTTATAGCTTAGTAAGCCTCGTGCTCCAACTCCATGGGGAGATGATATGCTTTGTCGAACACCATCTTATATGTGAACATGCCAATTAGATTTTGGTAAGCAATCCAGTATGCCCAAAGAGCATCATTGAGCTTAAGTAACTAGTCCTTACATGTAGCACTGGTTGTTTTCTCTAAAATCTACTTTAGCTCCTTGTTGAAAAGCTTAACCTATTTACTTTTTTGGGGTGATAAGGCATTGCTACCTTTTACTTCACTCCTATTTAGCAAATAGTTTATCAAATTGCTTGTTACAAAAGTGACTCCCCCAATTACTAATGATAGTGCATAGCATCCTAAACTTGGTGAAGATATTTTCTTTTTCAAGAACTTTAGTACAACCCAGGAATCATTGGTTAGAAGGGAAAAAGCTTCAACCCATTTTGAAACATAGTCAATGGTAACCAGGTTGTATTTGTTTGAAAAATGATGGGGGGAATGGTCCCATGAAATCAATCCCTTACATGTCAAACAACTTGATCACTAGGATTCCACTTTGTGGCATTTGGTGATTTTTGGAAATATTTCTAGACCACTGACATTGAGCATAGGCTAACACAAATGGTTTACAATCCCTAAATAGGATAGATTAATAAAATTTGTACTATAAAACCTTATTTATGATCCTTCAGCACCAAAATGACCATTAGCCTCTTTAGAATATCAACGGTGAAGAATGTCAGTATGCTTATACTCAAGAACACATTGCCTAATTACTTGGTCTGTACAACTCTTAAACAGGTATGGCTCATCCTAAAAGTAATACAAGATATTGGATGGAAATTTCTTCTTTTAGTGATGAGAAATCCCATAAGGTAATATGCTACTAACCAAGTAATTGACAATGTTAGCATACCAAGGTAGATCTATTAAGGATGTTAAGTATAGGTGCTTATCAGGGAACACTTCATTGATGGGTAGCTCATCTTTCTCATTTACAATCCTTAAAAGATGGTTAGTTACCAAACTTTCAATGCCCGTCTTATGTCAAATCTCTAGATCAAACTCTTATAACAACAAAATCCACCTAATTAGTCTTTGCTTTGCATTTGCTTTTACCAACAAGTACTTCAATGCTAAGTAGTTAGTATATACAATCACCTTAGATCCTTTAAGATTAGATCTAAATTTATCATAAGCAATTACTACTACAAGAAGCTCCTATTGGTAGGGGCATAATTTTGTTAGGCATCATCAAGCATCTTGCTAGCATTATATATTGCCTGGAACACTCTCCCTCCTCTAACCTAACATAGCACCTACTGCCACATCATTAGCATTGCGCATAAGTTCCAAAGGCAACTCCTATTTAGGTGCTACAATCACTAGTGTGATGGTCAATTTTTCCTTTAGCAACTTGAATTCTCAAAGGCACTCCTCATCAAGCAAAAATGGAGTGTCCTTTTCCAACAAATTACATAGAGATTTTCTGATCTTCAAGAAATTAGGAATGAACCTTCGATAGAGCCTTTCATGTCACAAGAACTAATCCTTGTGGAGGCAACTTTCCAATCACCTCAACTTCTTCCTTGTTTACCTTAATCCCTCTCTATGAAATCTTGTATCCGAATACCATTCCCTCTTGCACCTTAAAGTGACAGTTCTCTTAATTAAGGGTCAAGTGAGTATCTCTACATCTTTAAAGCATGATGATAGATATCTCTAGACAATTTTAAAAAAAAATAGCCAAATACAAAGAAGTCATCTATGAAGACCTCAATATATTTCTTGATCATGTTCGAGAAAATTGTCATTATAAATGTTTGAAAGGTGGTTAGTGCATTATATAGACCAAAATGATATGCTTAAATACGAAGGTCCCATAAGTATCTAGTTATATCTGGAATGATCATCAAGAAAACAATAATATGTATGCCTTACTAACCTCTTAATTATTTGGCCAAAAGGGTAAGGGGAAATGATCCTTGTGTGAGCCCTTAAAATTGCATTTAAGGTAATCGAACCTAGATATAGGGTCTTCGAGAAAACTTATTTAATTGAGCCTAAACTTTACAACTAAGATAAAAAAGTTAGTTAAAGTGACCCGAAGTTATATTTTGAAAATTATGACCCAAAATTCTAATTTTACCTTTAAAAATGTGATTATTCAATATAGAGTAAAAATGATCAAAACCCTTAAAACCAAGCTCAGAATGCGATGATAACTTAAAGATAAGTTAATTAAGTTATAAAATGAGATGATATAGTACAATATACTATATGAGTATATATGTATTTTTATGAGTATACTTGATATATATAATAATTATACTTGTAAATTAACTCGAAATTACATAATTATATATAATATGTGATGAATTCATAAAAAAAAATAAGAAATATATCTTAAAAATAAAAGATATGTTAGAAACATAATTATATGTGTATAAGTGCATCTTACATGTAATATATATAAAGGATTTGTACACATATATAAACAAATTTACAAAACATTAGCATAATATATATAATACTATAAATTAAATCAAAAACCAACCAAAAGACTATCCAAATTACCGAAAAAAATCTATAATTGGTTGGAAACTAACTATAGCAAATCCCTAGTAGTTTGAATGGATGATTTAACATCAAATTACTTAGCTAAGGACACCTCCTACTTGAATCAAAAGGAAAAAGAATTGAAAGAAAATTCCATGTGGCAAATCAACTCTTATAAATAGCAAACTACATCAAAACTTCAATAGTTTAGCAAATTGAAACCTAGGATAGAGGGAGGGAAAAATTCTAGAAAATAGAATTAATTTAGAAATAATTACAAAAAATAGGTGAACCCATTGAGTTACAACCGAACTCAATCCAATTGAATACTGCTATAAAACCTATCATGACTCGAATAGTATCATTGTCGTGGTAGATCACTGTGTATCATATGAGGATCTATAATCAACCCCCTCGTTAATCATAGGCCTTCTATGTAATACATAAGGTTCCTTTCACTCTACATTACTATTCGATATATAGATGAGTTAATCAAACATATTAACTGAAATTACTAACTAACTTTGTAAATTACCAAAAATAAAGTATGTAACTTAGAATTCTACGTCAAAATATTATAGTACATCAAAAGTTCATAAAAGTCTATCATCAGTTTGTCTATTTACACAAAAATTTAGTTAATTAAAAGAAATAAATAGTTTTTGGCTAAACTATGAACTTCTCTCTTCACACTCTTAATCACATAGCCCTATTCTTGCACGAGACTCACCTTAGGTATTCTTCGGCCCGGATGGACAAAGAGATGGTCTTGCATCAAAAGAAATCTATCGAGGTGTGAGCTTACGCTTAGTGAGTTAATTTCCTCGTCATACTACATAACAATTTTATTAAATGCACAAATATATAGATGCATGAACACTTAGAATGCCAAAAAATACATACAATGACCTAAGAATTGTATGTAACTCAGAATTACACCTCTTGTAGTTAGGATTGGAGATAATTAACTAACACAAACCATCAATCATGTTCTAGCATTTAGGTTTTTATTTCAATTGCACCATTGTACTCAAATCAACTCAAAAATCATATATATAACATATAAAAACTTTACTTTTCATATGGAAAATACACTTTCCTTTTCAAATATTAAATTCTAAGTCAAAATTCCCAAGTCTAGCGGTGTGGTGGGCTCTGCAATCCACATCATACACCTTAATTAGAAGTCACGAGACATGGCCCTTTGCTAATAGTTAGTATCCCCTAACACCAAGTAAGCTCGATAACTAGGACAAAGACTCAAATAAATAGTAATGGCATAACTGTTGCCTAATCTTGGTAGGAGCCCTCGCTCCTGTGAGCCCGTTTCTACCTTCTACGTAAGATAGCAGTCGATATAGTTATTATGTAATTATGAGAAATGCATGACTCATTAAATTTGTTAATCGAATACCAAATTTATTCAATTATTCATTGTGATTAGACAATTTCATTCCACATAACTATGCATAACTATCATAACAAACAATTTCCATTATTATTTGATTAACAAGCCATGACATTCAATCATAATATCATACACATGCATTTCCCATATCTTATAAGCATTCAAGTTCATTATATAAATTTAAGTGCATCAATACTACAAGTAAAACCACGTATGAGGTTACTAGGAATCACTCACTCTGCCATAGCGGATCAGTTGTAGTAGTTTGGGGGTAGGTGGTCTCCAACGGTTAGGTCGATAAAATTCAAAGGCTAACCTAAAACCTTTTAAGTTACACTTTTAACTTAGTTTTTGTATTTTTCTTGGTTGTACTAAAACTTCAATCGCGTATAACTTTCTCGTTTTAAATATGATTTTATGATCTTATAGTTGATTCTCATCGTTTTTTATTGTACTTTAATATGGTGTGGTTAGATTTTCTAAATAAGACCTACAATTTTGTTCATGGGTTAGAACAGTAATAATCCTCATGTTTTGGTGCTCTTTTAAGCTTAGTTTAGTTGTTGGGATTTTTGTTATCTTAGAAAATCTTTTGGGCTTGGGCTTAGGACCTTATTCTAAGCTTAAAACGCTTTTCAAAATCAAATTTCTATCCTTCTCTTATGACCTTGGTGCTATCAAAATTTTCTTGGACTCTTATATGGGCTTATGCGGTCAAATGGGCTTATTTTTGGTATAAACTAAAGTTAGTAACTTTGTTGGGCTTAGAGAGTTTTATATAAACTTCTTATGAGCCCTAAAACAACCTTTCTTGATTAATTTAGATGTTGGTTAGAATTTCTAGAGGGCTTAATTAGGAGTTCTAAGCTTGTTTTGGATGTTTTTAGACTTAGTTTTGAGTTTTAGGCTTAGAACACCTCTTATACTTGCTTTGATTAGTCTTTTCACTTTGTTTGCTTTGTTTTGTTGTATTTTTAAGTGAGTTTTCTTGGGGTTCTAGGTCTAGTTGGTTTGGTTCAAGGGCTTCCAACTTGGTTTCTCCAATTGTCTAATCATTTTCTTAAGTTTAAGTAATAAATCAAGAACCTATACTACTTATATTCTAACTCCAACTTAACTTCCCTTCCATAAAAAGATTATTTAGCTTATTCACTAAGTAAAAATTATAGATCACACACTTATCATAAGTTCTTTACCTTAGTTTATATCTCTAAAAAGTTTATTTCCTCATAAAAACATCATGTAATGGTTTTTCCTTCACCTAACGCTAGATTTAAGCATATGTAACCAAATGAAAGTAAAAGTAACATCGAGATACCCTACAAATACTTCACGTCTAGCATGTTAATACACAAAAATATGTCCTCAGCCCCAAAGAATTCGACTCAAATCGTCCTAAACCACCCCTGTTTGACATTGCTGAAGTAGAATGTAGATAACCCAATCCACTTTCCGACCCGCAACCTGCGACTAACTTGACCCACACTTTCTTCTCTAGTTTGAACGTTTGCCAGAGTTTTTATTTATTTATTTGTTTGTTTTATTTAGTTATTCCATGTAAATGTAATCAAATCAAAAAAGAAGAAAACAAAAAAGAAAAAAAAAGATGGAAAAGAAAAAAAGAATAGTTTATTTCTTCTTTTAGTTTAGTAAAAATAGAGAAAACAAAAGTAAATAAGATAATATAAAAACATTAATAAATAAAAATTATTCCAAAACAAATAAAAAAATAATTGGATTTTTTTTAAATTAAGGCACTTTAGAATTTTTCAAATAAGAGTTCTAATTTAGGGCCTTTTAGGAAATTTCATCAAATAAGTCAAAAATGAGTAAAAATGTAAACCTGACAATTTTTCAAAATTTAAAAATTAATCAACCCGCTATATTTTCGGTAAAAAAACTACGTACGTCTGATCCTAAATAACGAATACGTAGACACCTATGGGACGACGATAACAACGAGAGAATCCTAATTTTCCTTTTTTAGTTTAGATTACTTCATTTATCCAATTAGAATAATCAATAACAAATTTCTGTCTTTCAAAATTAAAAGGTGATTTTTAAATTTAATTCTAATTTTGAAAAGTTAATAGCACTCGTAAAAGTTTAAATCTTTAAACCCCAAACCTTTATCTTTGGTTTTCAAAAAGCTGTTTCAAAAATCGATTTTTTCGAAGACTAGTGGCCAAGTTATAACCAATCCACCTAATTGGTTATAACTTAACTGTTTTTCCGGACTCCGGTTGAAAGGCAACTCTAAAGTTGTTTTAAAAAAGAAATGGTTTTCTTTAAACCTTAAGCGATAGTCAGTATTAAACAAGTAAGGTTTAGTACTTATTAGTTTAAGGAAAACTTAATTTTTAAAGAACTAGGAGGTGAAAAACCAAGCTCAACATTATTCTACACAAAAGTTTCAAGATAGAAATTACGTCATTTAGTATATTTATTTTAAAAGTCAAAATTCGATTGAATTGTGACTTTCTTAAGCAATTACATGAAATATTCTAAATTTTACAAAAATAAAAATATCACATGAAAGCTTATCTAAAATAACCTAAATATAAATATTCCCTTAATTTTTTGGATGGATTTAATAATTTTTAAAATTTAGTGAAAAATAGAGAAGTTTGACAGACCTATTCATCGATGCTTTAGTGGTCAAAGGTCGAAGGGGTGTTGTCAAACAACTTAGGTATTGGTGGACCTCCATGGTAGTGGAAGGGTTTTGTAAACCATGCTACTTAAGGGATATGTAATTAACTAATAGTACTTCTCAATCATTTCTAAGAATCAACTAAACTAAAAACTAAAGTTTACATTTAAAAAATGAACCTAGTTTTTCTATTTAAAAGTTCTTTGTTGATAAAAACTCAAACACAAGAATAATGGACCCTAAGTTATTGAAAACCCTAAACCTTAGGATAATTAATGACTCGTAACCCTAATTGAATAATAGAAAATCTAATTTGAATAGTTGTATTTAACTTTAGAAAATTATAAGATTTCCTAAGAAACAAATCCTAGCCTACAAATTAATTTAAGAACCAACCCTTAAAAGAATTACATTTAAGACAATTCTCTTATTTACCTTATAAGTTATGTTACATATAGATAGGCAAACCAACCATCACATTAAATAACTTATCATTTGAGAATTAGAATTAGCTATCACTTGGTAACCTATCAAAAGCATGTGATAAGACCATTTCTATATCTCACCATAACTTATACTACACATTGATAAGCTATCTCATCGCTTTATCAATTTAATTTTTAAACATGTAATGTGACAAAACCCATACCCTAAAAAGCAACCCTATGGCAATTGAAAAGAAAGGATAAGGGAGGCCATACCTTGTTATTTAACCATCAACTCATTGTCTTTTACAAGCACTATTTGCCCCTTAATACTTACATCATCCAATCATTTCAAGGCATGACTTATGTACTTAGTCTAAATGCAACAAAAAGGAGCTTGTTGGATGCAAATACACATAAAACATAGCCAACACACATTCTCTCTTTTTAACACTTCAAGTACATAAACAAAAAGGGAAACCAAGCTCCACTCACCTTGACAATTGCCACCACTTTCACAAGTAGACATACACGACACAAAGTATGTTTTGTAGCCTTCACCTTGTCCACCCAAAGAGCTATTCTAGAAGACTTTGAAACACCCTAAAACCTATCTTAAACACCAAGTCTTGGGTAACCTAAGGGGCTTGTGAAAAGGGAAAGAAAGTAAGTAGATAAAGAGGATTCTAAGTACACAACCATCTTGCATTCTTCTTAGGACAAGTAAGTTTTTAAATCTAAAGTGTTATATTATGCCATGCTTAAGAGTTCATATATGTTCATGAAGATGTTAACATGTGTATAAGGTAATAACATAGTTAGCTTACTTTAGGTGATAAGCTCATGAATCTTTTACATGAAAGTTAGATTATGAGTACACTAGGTTTAGTATTACGAAGGGTACATGAATGGGAGTTTGTAACTTGAGAAAATCATGAAATATGTACATGGATGATGTAATAACATGCTAGACGTGAAGTATTTGTAGGGTATCTCGATGCTACGATGTTTGGGAGTGGTTTGGAGGTGTTTTAGAAGTTAGCCGTAGGTGGTGGTGGTGTTTCAGCCATGTAGGGGTTGCTGGGTGTGGTTAAATGATTGGGTTAGGGGTTTGGGGTTGCTAGGAGCTTAATCATGTGTTTAGTTGGTGCTTAGGGTGGTGTTAGGTGGTGGTTCAAATGGGGTGTGGTGGTGGCGGTGAGGGTTTGGCTTTAAGGTTGCTAAGGGGTATGACGATGGTCGAGAGTGGTCAGGTTGGAGAGCCTAAGCTACAGGGGGCTTGGTTGTAGTAGTAGCTTAGCTTTGGAGTAGCTAGAGAGAAGGTTTTGAAGAGAGAGAGAGCGAGTTAGAGAGAGAAAGTTTGCGAGAGTGAGAGAGAAGGTGTTTTAAGTAATTGTCTAAGGTTGTGTACGATAGTTTGAACTCTTTGAAGCTCCATTTATACACGAATCAATCCTAAAAACAATGGAAAGTTCGAATCAGATTTAATGAAGATTGCTTAGAAAATCAGTTTTTTTTTTTTTTCGATTTTTAGAGCTCAAATTGGATTCATTTTTAATAGAATATGGATGCATTATTGTGTTTGATTCAAAGTAAGCCATGTGTTCAACAAGATTAAGGCAAAAAAACTACATGAGTGTATGCAAAATCAGTATGGAAATTGGAGCTAAAGTGAAGGGGTTGGGTGTTCTTGAGTCGAGAAAAAGGAGGAAAATCAAGAGGAAAAAAGGGGGAAAGAGAGGGAAAGTGCTGACGTGGTGCCACGTCAGCCGCACTAACCACTCCCGACTTACCATGTGTCATCTTGTGACACGTGACAGTTGACATGGCATGTTGTGTAGATGCTACGTGGCGCCACATCAACAAGGCTATCCAAATCGACGTTGTCATGTTTTAGGATAAGTAGCGCAATCAGATCCTAAGACATAACAGCATGCTAGTTAACAAAAAAAAAAAAAAAAAAAGGCCTCCTTACTTTAGCAAAGATTCAAACCTAAAGCCTTACACTCAATATCCAAACCTAGTCCATGTGCTTAACCAATAGGCTATTGGCCTGTGCCTTGTCCATATGTGCAACTAAATTACATATATGAACTCGGTCAGCTTAGGTTAGATTTAAATCTAAACTCAAGTTCAACGGACTAATTTCTAAATCTAAATAAAAAATCTACCCTAATAAAAAGTAAATTTCTAAAATCTTTTATTTTTTTCAAATTTTTCAAATTTTTTTTTATATTTCAATTTTCTAAATTTTATTATCTTTTACGGTTTCTTTCTTATTTTTTTGTACTTTTTCTTAATTTTAAATTTTTTTTTCTATAATTCTTATTTTTTCTAAATTTCTTAATATTTTGGGTTTTCTTTAATATCCTTTTTTAAAATTTTTTCTAATTTAGGACCCTATAACCTAATTTGAAAATAAAATAAAAAGAAAAAAAAAGGGTGGCAAAAATTTGTTGTTTACAAATACAAATTATATAATTTGATTGCTATATAGCCAAAATTTTAATTTAAGCATTTTTAGTATTTAATGTAGTTTTTAACTCTAAAAATAGCTAAAATTAGGGTAAAAACATGAAATAAATAATTTTTAAAGAAATTAATTGATGAAAATGATATATACAAACTTCTGGTCATTTATAATGATGTTGGGATATATTGAAACTAATTTGGCATTAAAAGGATAATATTAGGTTAATTAAATGTAATTTAGGGGTAAAATTATAATTTTGAGTATATAAGTGATAAACTGGCAAGTATGAAACCAAGTGATGAATGACTTCTCCATATTTTTAAGAGTTTATAAAAATTTTCAGGAAGTCATTTGGTAACCTGAGCTATCTATTACGAATTTACATAATAAAGTAGCTTAAATTACGAACAAGGGCTTGTTTTT
Organism: Lumnitzera littorea; assembly: GCA_024138015.1. Classification (NCBI taxonomy): domain Eukaryota; kingdom Viridiplantae; phylum Streptophyta; class Magnoliopsida; order Myrtales; family Combretaceae; genus Lumnitzera; species Lumnitzera littorea. The sequence continues at coordinate 62,729,174 of JAMXBB010000009.1, forward strand.
AGTAATAATAGGCTACAATGTGATAAATAATGAAATAAAAACTACATATATACATGCTGATCAGATTTGATAAAAATAAAACTTTAATATATTAATGATATTTTATGATTGGGGTATGTTATATACAAATTAGGGTTAGATGATACTCATATTATTGAGTTATATTGGAAAATTATATAAAATATAATTTAAGTCCTTAAAATAAGTATAATATGATAATATTTATTATAGACACATATAAGTATATTAAGAACTTGAACTACCTTTTAGAAGTCATCTCTTAAAATAGAACTCGCAATACATATTGTTAGATGTATATAAACCTAATGATGCTACTTTTACTAAAATCGGATAATCTTAAGTAATATAACCTATATCTTTATAATATTACAAGAATTTACATACTATGATAACCTTACCGTAATTGAAATGTGATTTAACCAATTAAAAGTGCATTTTAATATGATTGAAACGATATATTATACATAATAGTATAACTACGTATATTATCGATATTTAATAACTTAACTTAACTTGTATAATAAAACTATATTTCATTATATAAGGAAAATAATAATATACCTTAGAAATAGAAATATATATATATATATATATAACTGTTTAGCTAAATACAGATAGATAAAACCCTAATGTTTTCGTAACTTTTACAGAAACTAACTATGGGTTTAGTATATATATAAGGTTTCCCAGTAATTAGAGCATTAAAGATATGAGTCTTCCATGATGAGTTCTTAGATGGGTAAGTAGCGATTATAGATTTACTGCTGGTTGAGATAATGTATTAGAGCATTTGAAGATTAAGGGTACTTTTGTTTGTGATTGTAATTAGTTGTTTGTGTGTATGCCATACATGTGATTGGTATTTTACAGTGATAGGGGTTGAACTCATTGGCGTACTATTCTGCATGATTGCATCATTTCTATATTATGTAAGCTTATCTAGTTTACCCTAAATGAAACAAATAGTGATTCAACTACTAACGAAGTTGGACATGCATAATAACCGTTAGGGGAACAATTAAGAGTGTCAAGCCAATTACCAACTCTCTTTAATGAGGATAGTTGAAATAGTCTTTTCCCTGTCCTTAGTCAAACTAAGTGATGGTGAGGAGGTCGCGGTGAGGGTGTAGGCCATAGATCGAAGGTGGTCATGGAAAGGTAAGTGTTCTTTATTGCACAAGCTTGGGTTTGGTTTGATTTGAGTCGTAATAAAACTCCTCAATTCGGGTTGGAGAGAATGTAATTTCTCTGACCTCACAATGGTACTTACAACATTATGCGATGTTTTGAGTGATTGATTGCATTGCATTTCATCATAATTAATAATCTTGCTTATGATTATATGGTACTCTTTTAACTCTGTCCCACTTACTAAGCTAATTGTGCTCACATCCCCATAGACTTTTTTTCAAGTGACAAGTGAAGGTCAGGATGTTTAGATATCACTACCCCTAAGTTAGTGTGTAGTTGGCTGGGAAAGTGAGGAACAAAGAATCCATTGAATCTAACTTTTTGACTTTTCTTTTTCGTTTTGAGGAAGCTAACTAGGAATTCCTTAGGATGCCCACTAGTTTCCTATCTTATTGTAAATAGACTTTAAGACTTGTGGCTTTTGGTAAACTCTGATTGTAAACTATAACTCTAAGTACGGAACATTTATGTAAATACTGTTGTGTTATCGGACAATAGGTTATACAAAATAGGTATTTTGTAGAGCTATACCATAGGTTTGATCATGCACAGGTATCAGAATGGATGCTTCAAGTTGGTTGAGTCGTGTATGCCTTGTGTGAACTATATCTACGATAGCAGTTGTGAGATTAGCTTCTATCTTAAGTTAGTTTATACGGTGGGACTATTACGACTTTTCCTGTTTAGGGCATGACACCTTGTGGGTTGAGTCATTGAACTTTCAATAATCGATACAAAATCCCCATCTTGTTATGGTTTGGTAAGTATTAGCTCATTCCTCTCATTCTCCACAACAATCATACCTCCCTTCTTTGGTACCACTTGTATTAATATCAGCCACTTCTTATCCAAGATTAGGTAGATAATCCTGGCATTGAAGAGTATCAAAAGCTCCTTCTTCACCATTTCCTTTAGAGTGGGGTTGAGTTGGCATTGTGGTTAGACTAATGGCTTACACTTGGCTTCTAAGAGGATCCAATGCATGTAAACTAATGGATAGATCCCCTAGATGTCAACAATCACCATCTAATAGCCCCCTTATATTCCTTGAGGACTTCCATCAACTTGTTCTCCTTCTCCTATGATAAATTTGCTGAAATGATATCAAGGTGTATCTCATTTTCACTAAAGAACACATGCTTCAACTCAGTAGGAGGCTATTTCAACTTGAGTTTCAGAGGTTTTTTTATAGATGAAACCATTTTTGCATGTTAGTTCCTATCTCTTCAAACTTTGGTGGACCTAACCAAATCTTTGCCACTCGCTCCACTAGTGCATCACTCCCACTCTCCTCATCTCCATCCTCCTCATCACTACTTTACTCCTTAGATAGAACCATGTACTCATAACCATTTAGTCTAATCTTCCTATCTTTCCTCTCTGAACTAATTGGTTGACCGCATCAATGGTGTAGGAGGAACCACTTTCACTTGAGTAATTTATTACCTTGAATACATTAAAGGTCACCTATACATCCTTGGCTCTAAGTGTTAACTTTCCCTCTTTAACATCAATTAGAGCCTTACTAGTGGCTAAGAATGACTTACCCTAAGATTATTAGAAGTTCCTTATCTTCCTCCATCTCCAAGACAATAAATTCAATAAGGAAAATGAATTTGTCCACCTTAACCAGCACATCTTCCACAATTCCCTTAAGGTATTTAATACTCCTATTAGCTAGTTGTAGTAATACCATAGTCTATTTACACTCTCCTAACCCTAATTTCTTAAAAGTAGCTAAGGACATGAGATTTATGTTGGCGCTAAGGTTACAAAGGGCCTTACCAATATAAGAGTTCCATATAATGTAAGGAATTGTAAAGCTGTAAGGATCTTTGAGCTTGGGAGACAACTTATTTTGTAGAATTGCCATACACTCCTCTGTACGCATCAAGTTTTCATAGTCAACTAGTTTCCTCTTTTTTAAGAGGATCTCCTTCATGAACTTGGCATTAGAGGGCATTTTCTTAAGCACATCCATAAATTGAATGGTGATGTGTAGCTTTTTGAATACATCTAAGAATTTAGAGAATTGGTAGTTAAGCTTTTGTTACTTTAACCTCCTTAGGAAAGAAACAAGAGGAACATAAGGCTTCACATCAGCCTTTTACTATACTAATTCTACCATATCCTCCTTTCTTTTCTCATTTCTAGTGTATGGCTCCTTGTTCTTCTCATCATGCTCTGGGTCCTTCTGTGTAACCTCTTCTAACTCTCTTCCACTTTCGAGAGTTATGACATTCACCTCTTTTAGGTTCTTTTCAGTATTGCTAGGTAGCGAACCTTAAGGATGGTTACTAAGCATATGAGAGATTTAACCCATCTATACATCTAAATTACGAATAGCAATGTCCTAGTTTTGAAATTTCAAGTCAACCCTCTAGATAAAACTAGTCATGAGCTCTTCCATATTTAGCTTCTTCTCCTTTGGTGGTTAAAAGGGATATGAAAAGTGAGGTGGTGCACTATAAGCATTTTGATTCTCTCATTAGGAGAAGGTTGGATAATTCCTCCAACTGAGATTGTAGATGTTTAAGTATGGGTTATGATTCCCCTTATTGAAATTGCTCATAAAGTTAGCTTGTTTAAAGCTCGTACTTGCAAACAAAGTTGAGGGGAATCTTACTTGATAGTCCATTATATCATAGGCGACTCTATAAAGTTTACACACCACTAATAGGTTGTAACTAGAGCTCGTGGCAGTAAGAAACTTACTTATCTAGCTCATATGTGTAGAGAGAGGTGCAACTTATGCTGACATATGTAACATCTCACTCACTTAACACACTCTAACAACTCTCTTAGGCATTGCTCATGCTATCTATTAGCTAGATGTGATTAATGCCATCTCCTTAATTAGCTCATAAGCATCTTCTACTCTCTTTCTCATTAAAGCTCCTTTAAAGGTTACATCAATCATTGTTGGTTCCTAAGCCATTAGAGAATGTTTACACCTAAAGCCAAATAGGGAGCCTATGATGAGGACACCTCCTTAAGATCTCCTTGTACCTTTCCTATGCCTCGTATAAAGATTCACCTTCATATTGCATAAAGGATGTGATGTCACTCTTGAGTTTGATAGTATGAGTAGGAGAGAAGAGCCAAGTGAGAAATTTTTAAGCCAACTAATCCTAAGTGGTAATCAAGCCAGACAAGAGTGAATTAAGCCAACTCTTTACCTTATCCCTCAACGAAAATGGAAATAATCGAAGATGAATGGCATCTTATGAAACTTCATTACTTTTGAAGGTCTAGCAAATCTATCACAAATTTTGTATGTGTTCATTAGGATACTCATTTAGAGATCCTCCAAATTGGTTAGCTTCAACCATTTCAATCCGTATAGGCTTGAGTTCGAAGTTGTTATCCTAGATTGTTGAGCGCATGATACTAGGTGTTGCTCTTTGAATTGAGGGAACAAAATATTCCTAAAGGGCTTGATTATTTTCTTCATTTTGATTTCCATTTTCATTATTGTCTGCCATGATCTCTATTGGCTCTTGATTCAAGCATACATGTTCTCATCTAAGCTTATGAAAAATGCATTCAATCTCGGGGTCAAAGATCAATAGTTCCAAGTCTACACTTTTAGTCCTACGCATACAATTTGGTTTGCTTCTTCTTGTTCTTTTTTGTTTTTTTTTTTTGAAATAAATAGAGACAAAAAGATAAAGAAGTTAAAAATCTAGTCTAAATGCAAATATTCTAATCTAATGGAAAGTAATGAAATCCAATATAATGACACCATGATAAATGTAATGCAAAAAAATTAAATTTAAAAAATCTTGAGACTAGACAACCAGTCATAAAGATCTTGAGAACTAAATGTAATGCAAAAACCATGTAAAATTTTAATGCAAAAGAAAGAAAAAGAAAAAATTAAACTAAATGAAGGTAATAAATCTCTAATGCTAGAGTAGGTTAACAAAATAGTAGTGCATTATTGAAAGAATTTCTTTCTTATAAAAAAAAAACTAAACTAAATGCAAATTATACTCTAATTGACCAACAACATGAAAGATCCATGCAAATGCAATAAGAATTGGTAACATGACTTTAGAATACATTTTCTATGGTTCATGTGTGTTATTTTAATATTAGTTTAGTTAATTTTATAATATTTTGATTCTAATTCATTTGATTTGCATTTTTAGGGACTTCGAGAAGCATTTGATAAAATTTCAAGGATTTTTATCAAATTTCAAAGTTCATTTAGATAAAGTGTTGATTAAGGATTGAAGTGGAAAATTTTCAAGTAAGAGACGAAATCTAAAAACGAACACAGTTGAAGACCATGATTGTGGTCCATGCCTGTGTTCCCTATGACCTCAAATTCCACTGAATTTTTGAAGATTTTGAACAATGTACAAGTATATACCCTAACTCTGTAGTTGTGTACCTTGCCCATGGACTTGCTATGACTTGCCATGATTATAACATCTTTTATTTTTATTAGGTTTTCTTTGTTAATCTAGGTCAAACTCCTACAAATAGATGGTAGGCCTAAGTTTACAGAAAGAGCCCTCGTAGGAAGTGTTATAGGTTAGAATTATATTGGGGGTCTCTCATCTCTTTTCTTCTTTACTTTACACCACGTTGTAACTTTGAATCATTCTTAGCAAATTGTTGTTGAACTTTAGTTCTTATTGCAATAGTGCCTTTTTCTTCTATTTATAATATTATTCCTTGAAGATGTAATTACACTATTTATATTGTTGTTGACTTAGTATTTACTTGAGTTACTAGTTTAATGTATGAGTTTGTTGTTTTAGACATAAGTCCTTTAGTGAATAGACCTCTATAATTAGAAGGAATTGAGAAAGCTAAGAGATTAGATACTAATTTCTTTGAATTAGGGCAACCTAAAATGGCCAACCTAATAGGGGGATCCAAGTTCTTAATAGGATCCTACGGTGCTCTATTCAAAAGCAATTTGGGTAGAGAGGATTTTAGGATTACGAATTAGCTAAAGACGTGGGTTTAGTCAATTCAAATTAGGCATTTTCATGGTCTAAAAAATAATTGAGATTGAAAAGTTGTATATAACTAGGTAGTAAATAATAACAGTTTGTTAAGGATTATGTGATTTTTTATTTAATTGAATCATATTTATTTATGTTAATTAGTTTTGTATATTTAGTTTAGTTAATTTATTCGTTCTTGTTTATTTAATTGTTCTTATTTTATCTATCATTTCTCATTCATCTTTATCTCTTCATCACAATTATCCTTACATTGTTAAGTTAGATAGTTAGTGTATTAGGGTAAATTGCTAGTAACTTAGGTTCTCACGCATATGGTTCCTCATTAGATTGACACTCGGACCTGTATTCATTTTATCTATACTATAACTTGACTAGTTATACTTGCTTGACACCAATCAAGTTTTTGGTACTATTGTCAGGAGCTAAAAAGAATAACCTAGAAAGGATAGTAGTGAAAAACCTAATTTCTCAATTATTTTAACATTCTTATAACAAATCCTCCCTATAGTTCTTTTAGTATATTCTTTATTAGCATGCTTTTAACTGGTTAAGTGTATGGTTATTAACTAGGAAATTGCCTTAAGGAATGGATTCAACCATTAAGCCAACAACATAAAACAATAATGCTCCTTAGGAGGTAGCCTATGTTTGGTTTGTTTTAATTTCGAATATTTCTTTAGCTTGTTTATTTATTCTATGTCTTGTCTTAAGTCTATTCAAGTATCAAGATTTAAAACATTGGTTTGTGTTTTCTTACTTAAGCAATTTAGTTTCATCTAAAAACAGTTATTGAACTTGTTAATGAGATAGTAAATTTAAAGTTGCCATCCAATTGAAGTGTTATTGGAATTGCTTTTATGCTTCAATTCATTCTAATTTTGAATTTGTTAAAAGCAATTTCAGGATTTAAGTTAAGGGAATCAAAATTAAACTATTTTAAGAAGTAGAGGAAGAACATAGCTAAAGTACATGCTTATAGACTTAGCCTGTGTTCCTCTCATAAAACTATTTTAAATGGAAGATTCAAGAAATTTAGTGGAAGAAGTGTCCACAATCAGGAATACACTCGTAGTCCTTGACCATGGAGATACCAGATAAGTAATAATTAGGCGAACATAATGACTACGGCCAAACTACACGACCATAGACCTTGCCAATGGTTTGCTATGAATTCAAAAACATGGCTAAAGCATTCCTACTTCATTCTAACACACATGCACACACTCTCTCTCTAAAACATTATTCTCTCTCATTCCTCTCTTTACAATTATGCCAAATCTTTATGAAACTTCGTAATCTAACATTATACACTACAAATCCAAGGTACGTACATCATTCTTCTCAAGTTTTTTTTTTTTTTCCTTAGATTCATAGTTAGATTACATAAAAATTTGATTTTTAGTGAAGGTTTCATGAAAAACACCTTTACATGTATGTATAGAATTTGGATTTCTAGGAGTGGTTTAAGATAGCTAATGGAATGAAAAGTGTTGTCTATCTATTAGTACTCAAAATTACATAAGAAACACATGTTTGTTAAGGATTGAATGTGAGGATGATTTTCCATATTAGGGGAAAGTGAAGGAAAGAGTAAGAAAGTGAAAGATAGTGAGAGAAAGTGAAGGAAGGTAGGAGAAAGTGATGAGATTGATGTTGTTCTTGCAATTTGACGTTTATAGTTCAAGTTGAAATTTAGGAACTTGTTGTGATTAGAGTTTTTATGCAATTAGAGAAATCCATGAATTCTTTAATATTGAATTGAATTGTTGATATGGATTTATTTTGACATGTCCTAAATTCATAATATAATTAGGAAAATTGTTACTAATAATTGCACATGAATTGAATTGTGAGAAAAACAAGTTTTCAATTGATTGCATATTGAGTTGCTAATTTTTATGACTATTTTAAGATTTAAATTAGCATTACCTATAATTTGATTAATCAAGGTGCTTAGAAATTAGTATTTCAATATACAATATTTTGCTACTTCAAGAATTTTTTATATTGAACAAGCTTTAAGGATTTGTATACTAAATGCAAATTCTCATGAAATAGGATTTGACCTTGAATTAATGCTATAATTGCATTAAGCTAAGATTTTAACAAAATTAGCAATCCATTATACACTCATTTCTTATGTTGCTTAGTTGGATAAACTAGCAATAAACAAGGAATAATAGGCTTCAATTAACATGGGATTTCAGCTATATTATCATCTAATCAATTAACATATGCTTTTAAGATATATTAACACTAATTAATATGCTTTTAATCAGATTAAAAAGACTTACTTCTTTTTTGAGTTAATATTGTCCTAATTATAGTAGAAACACCCCTTTAGAGTATTTTATCTATAATTCTTAGTTGAATAGTAAATTCCTTTTACAAATATTATTGCCTTAATTGATATCAAAAGTTGTGCATATGCTTATGCCACAAAATTTAATACCAATTTCATTAGACACGTGAATCCTAAAATTAATTCTAAGCACATATATCTATGATAACAATTAAATTAATTTTAGTCCGAATTCATGCAAAACATCCATTCTCTTTTAAGTTTTTCAAGTTCTATTTACAAAAATATCATTGGTAAAGTAATAATATCATGAATCATGAAAGCGAGATGATGAAAAATCATAATTAATTATATATTAACATATAATGAAATCATACATGAATTATATTACTAAGCAATGTCAAAATCTCATAAGAACGAATTTAGTTCTTGGCAAGTATAAACAAAATACAAGAAAATTTAAGGAATATAATAATAATTTCAAAACAAAAGGAATAGAAGAACTCAAATAAATTTTTGGAAGGAAACTCTGTCTTCTAGTCCCGTCTTTCTTGATTTTCTTATATCCTTGCGACTTGAACAATGGAACAAAAGACTCTCTATAGCTATGGAGCTGCAAGGAATAAAATTCTCCTTCTCCTTTGTGCGGCATTGATATCCTTATATAGATGAATATTTCGAAACATAAATTATTCAATTGGTTACAGACTTGGACATAGCTTCAATTAAATGTTGGGTTGGTGCTGATTGTAGAAGCTTAAAGGCGTCATGACGTGCTAATGGAATTGGAATTCACTTCAATACGGGTTGCATGGACGTTTCCAATTTATTTAATGAGTTTCCAATTGCCTTGCAAGACTTGACATTGGAATATAGACAAGTAGACTTTGTGGCTTGAATTTGCTCTTGAATTTTCAAATAGCATAATGGGCCATTTGCTTCATTAGAAATGTAAACTTTAAAGAGGATCAAATCAGTTACGATTTATTGACTTGTGTTGATAGACTCTACGTTAGCTTCAGTTGGCTCGAAGCTTTAAAACAAGGCCATTTTTCTTGAGCTAGTTCCTTTTTCATGTCATTTTTTTCACTTGAATTGATATATTTATATATCTTTCGAATCTGCATAATTTTCCTATCAGAAATCTAAAAATACATACATAAGTGTAGCATAAAGTTGGGATAAAATATATGAAATTTACACTTATATGTGATCTTAATGGACTCTTCTAAGGTGTAAAACCTCTATACTTCCACTATGTTGCATATGTCATATTTGATTCCAGAAATGAATCTTGAAATGGTGTGAAACCAAGGCTCATCCACATCTACCCAGACCATTAGCATATGAAATTCCTTGGTGTATTCATCAATAGTTCAACTCCTGTATTCATCAACAGTTTGGTCTCATTGGTGGAGTTCTTGTAGCTTCTCAAAAGTATCGTATAGGTAAGACTTAAGGATAAATTGTCCTCTTAGTAGCCTCTTCATCTCTTCTCAACTCCTTACACCACATTAGTCATCTCTTTTACTGGCAGTTGTTTGGTACTTCTATCACATGGTGGCATAACTAGAGAATTCAAGGGCAGTAAGGTGGACCTTAACATCCTTAACATATTGGTAGCAATAAAATACCTTCTCAACACTTTCTTACCATTCAAGATACTCATTTGCATTTCTACTTCCAAAGAAGATTGAATTTTGGACATTGACATTGTCAAGTCCTTAGGGAGTGTGGTGACCACGTTCCTTGACATCGTAATACTCCTCATCACCTTATTCCGCCTCTTCACCGACTTCCTCAACTTCATTTAACTCAAGTGTTTGCCTAGCAGGTCTTTCTACTCCTCTAACTTGGGTATTCTAAACTAGGTAGTTTGGTTGGCCCATGTGGCCATCACCTTAGTCATGGGCTTCATTAGCTTGAGCATTGTTTTACTTAACTCTAATAAGTCATCCATTGTCCCTCATGGTTGTAACTAAGCTTTCCATTAGGTTAGTAAACTTATCAAGTTTCTCATTGATGAACCTTAGAGTATGACTTCCATGTTGGCCTTAATCTTGTGCTCCACTTTCATTATCTCCAATAACAGCTTTAGCACTTGAATTTGACATCTTTGGTCACTTGCAAGAAACTACTGTATCAAAATAGAACCATTTGTTTAGCTAAATTGAACCTCATACACTCAAAACCCTACTTCAAAATCACCATTGGCAGTCAATCTACTAGACCTTGTAAATTTAGCCTTCTACTACCATGACTATTATTAGCTCAACACTCTAATAACCAACAACCTCGACTTATACTACAACAACTACACTCTATTTTTTAGGTATGCAAATAAAGTACCCTACAAACAACACACTAGCTACCCGTAACAACTACTCTCGCTATAACCTACAATTGTTACACCCTCTCTTAATGTGTACCTTACTCCAACACATTTGCAACCCAACACAACTTCATACATTCACTATAATAGCTATAGAAGGAGCACAATAGCCACTATCTTGTAAAATTCATTCATTTCATTGTCAGCTAATTACAAAAGTAGCCTTATAAACTTGGCTGTTAAATTTACATCCAAATGATGGAAAGAAAAAAAAAGGGGGTAGTTACAAGTATATTCTTAAGACCTATATGAAGGGTGTAAAAATGGGATCATGATACAAGGGATTGTTGGAGAATCATTGGATTAGATGCCTTATGATAGATGTTACTACTTGGCAATTCTGACAAAAGTTAGAAAGCATTGTGTTTAGCTATCATCTGGTGCAACAAAAAGCTTAGGTCTTCTAATAGCTTGACAATCACATTAGACAACTCGGTAGTGGGTAGGATAGTGTATACGAATAGTCGACTTGATCTAAATTAGGTTAAGTTGGTGAATAGGTCAGCTTAGTGATAGGCTTACTTGGTAAATGGACACTTTATCTTAAAGGTTAAGTAAACCAATTCCTCTATAATTGTTGGCCTATTCTACAACAAGTAGTAACGATCTTGGTTATAAGCAATGTCAAATATTTAGGTCAGTTGAAGTGCAATAGGCTTCAGGTATGGATGGAATCCTCATCCTTCAAGGGTTCTCAAGCTAGGATACATTAAGTTTAACCTTGTAGTCTTCTAGCTTAGCTCTAAGATTGGTAGTTTTTTACTTCTTAAATCAAAACCTTTAAAGTAGTGATGGAAAGATTGGAAAATCTAAGCAATGAGAATTGAAAAATCTAAAAAACAAGAACCTATCGATCTGGTAATCACTAAAGTGGCTAAGGACATTTAAAGACAAGTGGATGATATCAATAGGTTTGTTGATGTTAGAGACAAGAATGTCAATGGTGGCAACTAAGATGCCATCATGGTGGTAAGCAGTAGCAATCAGGATCCCTAGCAATTGATCCTCAGCAAATCGCTAAGATGATGGATGCCCTCAATAAGTTGCAGTCCTAGAATGATGAAATTTGAGCTCTAAATGCTTGGAGAGCAAAGCAACACAATTTGCTCAAAGAATAGAACAAGGTGCCCTTAGTCTAATTGCATAGCAAGTGAAAGATGTGACACTTGAGGTATCGCACCTTAAGAGAAGGAAACTTAAGCTCTAGCAATTGTAACTCTTGAAACTCATTTTCAAATCAACAAGCTCCTTATTGATAGAAAAATCACTTCAAGCAAGATATGATCCTTGCACAAGCTATAAGCCAACAATCCATTGAAAGCCATAGAGAAGATAGAAAGTTGGATGGGTTGGATTATTTAGCTATGGAAGCCACGTAAGGGAAAGGAAAAACTCTTTGGGTATACGAGCTAGTAGAAGGCATGAATTATAATCAGTTAGTAGATTTGGTTGCTAGGAGGATGTCAGGAGCCTTTGGGAGTAGAAAAATGGAGGTTGTTACCTTAAGTGCTGACAACAAAACTTTGTTCTCCTACTAGATTTAAGAGCAAGTGCTCTCCTTAGCACTAAACTCTCGACATTCGAGTTGTAGAATGGGATTACTGACCTTGAAGACCATCTAATTCACTTTTAGATACCTATGGACTTACATGACCTTAATGATGGGGTCAAATGCAAAGCCTTCCTAGGCACATTGTGGAATGTTGCATAGGCATGGTTCGATTACTTGCTTGAGAATTCCATCTCAAACTTTGAAGAGCTTGCTAAGAAGTTTGATCTCCGCATCCAAGCAAGTAAGCTTGCATATAAGGACAATTCGTCTCCATACTTCATTTAGTAAAGGAATGTTGAATCCCTTCAATCGCATAGACCACTTTAATAGGGTAATAGTAGAAATATCGAATTTGAATAGAGTGCCTGTATACACAACTATTGTGGGAGTAGATCCCAATGGTGATTTCTTGAATTCCCTATTAAAAAGCAAACCAAATACCCTGGTTGAATTATGGAGAAAAGCTTAAAGGTATATTGACCAAGTTGTAAACATCTACGCCAGATGCAAAGTTGACCAAGGAAGGTCAATAAGGGAAAAGAGAAAGAGAAGGGGTTTGTAAAGGATCTCTTAAGACCTCGAGTTAATGACCATGGTTCGGAAGTCATAAAAATGATTTGTAGAATTTACTTGATAGGCATAAACAACTAAGCCATTTAGCTAAAAAGCATAATTACATTGGACAAGGAGCTTGACAATGATGACAATGTAGCCATCTAACCCACATAATTTGTAGTAGTGGACTACAAGTCCCCCTTCAATGGGATCCTTGAGAGATTGAGCATGAATGCCTTTAGGATGATCACGTCTTCCTTTCACTTAAAGGAAAAGTTCCCTACCTTGATCGAAGTCGGAATATGTAGAGGCAATTAGAGTTTGTCTTAGAAGCTGTATACTAAAGCAATTACGGAGATAGCATCTTAACCCTAGAAACAGAACCATAGCAAAACTTGATCAAGAAAAGGTCTAGCCTTATTGATGGCACAAAGAAGATTTAGCTCAAAGAGGATGCTATGTAGACTACTAGTATTGGCAAAGACTTAATAGATGACTTAAGGTAGAGAATTACTGACCTCCTTACAACTAATGCACATAGGTTTATGATGCGTATTGTAGGCAGCGGATCTTGGAAGGAAGGATAGGTATTTGGGATTCAAGAGGAGTATGAAGAACAAGGAGTAAAACAAGGGATTTTGAGTGTGAATGTATATGGATATCATGCACCATGACACAAACACAGTCAAAGGTTGAGCTCGAATAGGGTTCGATATGATAGACAAACACTAAATGTCACTCGAGATTCAAATGAGAGGTTAGATGCGACTTACTAACTCACTCAAATGAAGGGTTCACCATAATCTTAAGAACAAGATTGATAAGAACACGGGAAAGGTTAAAGAGTCTAATCAACACTCAATAATCCAACAAACAAGCTTTAAGAGCTCAAGTATGACCTTACTCAAAAGAGGAAAGCTTCACTATAAAATATGATTGTCTTCGTTTGTATATCTCTATCTGATATGTTATTACAAATGTTGCTATTTATAGTAAGTCCTAAACCCTAGTAAAAAAACTGTAAATAATATACAAGGCTTTAAACCCTAAAGAATTGGGCCCATGAATAAAATAAAGGTAACATGTATAAGAATACAAAACTGTGCATTTAATGGAAGTTGGCATGCAATCACTCAACCTGTCTTAGAAGGAGAAAGATTTAAACTAGGTAGGGTCGGGAGTTGGATATCCAGGTCCGAGGAGGAGCTCCTGAAGTCTCATAATGCTTGGCTGAAACACTAAAAGGGTCGGCCCATAATTGCTAAGTGCTAGAATTAGTCAATACTAGTCTCTCAATGTTGTACCAAGTAGATCTTTGGTCTTGAGTACTTGGCTATGCAGTCTCTCGGATTCTCGATAGACGATAGCCTTAGTGCTGAGTGTTTCCTTTTCTTCCCTTCGATCTTCTGTTATTAGATTGGCCTCAAAGAAACTTGATCGGTCTCAGTTTGGGATTCATCGGTTTCAGCTTGGCTATGGTCAGAGGTTGATCCCCATCATTACTACAGGTCCAAAAGGAAGTCATCCTCGATGTTAAACATTGAGCATGGGTCGGGATGCCAAACAAACTTCTCTTCCCCTTTCTCTTCACCGTGGGTACCGAGTGTCTTTGGATTTCCTTAACGCTTATGGGGGTCAAGCAATAGCTCTTCCTATCCTTCTGAACAATGTAAGTGTTGAGGAAACCATCATGGATCACTTTCTAATCATACTCCTATGGTTAGCTAAGAAGTAAATTTGTAGCATTCATAGGGACTACATTGAATTCAATCTCATCCTCATACTATCTTGCTGTGAATGTTATTAAAGCCCTTTTATGCACATGGACCATACCCTTGTCATAAAACCACTTCTATCCATAGGGTTGGGGGTATATATAGGTCAGCAACTTCATCTTTTCCACTAATCCGGTACAGACAATGTTGGTACAGCTTGCCGCATCAACAATTAGGGAACAAGTCTTCCCATTCACCAGATACCGCATATGAAATAAAATTTCCCTTTGTTTGGGATCTGCCTTCAAGTCAGCTCATGTTGCCATAGCTAAGAGTTTATTTGAATCCTCAGCATAGACATTTTCTTCTATCAAATGGTCTTTCGAACTCTTATCAATTTGACTCTCGATTTGAGTCTTAGGCTTTTCGCCCTTTAAGACCATGACCCTCTTATTCAGGCATTAGGACACAATGTGTCTATAGCCTACGCATTTAAAGCATTTCACACCTCAGGTTTAGTTATTGGGAGCCTTCTCTTTCTCAGCAATCTTTTTCTCAGCATGAATTGGTCGGTTAAGCTCTCCTTTCTCCTTCTTCTCTAGCCTTTTTCTCTCAGCATACCGCTCAGGCTCAAGGTTACCTTGTTGAGGTTGGCTAATCGGCCTTTGATGCCTTCTTCTCCTCTATCTCTCTACCCTTAATGCTAAATTGATTAGCTCATCTAATGAATTGAACGGCTGGAGTTTGACTATGTCGGCAATGTCGTCTCAGAGTCTACTCAAGAACCTAGCAATGGTGCAGTCTTGTGGCTTAGCAATCTCACATCTCATCATCAAGGTCTTAAACTCCTGTAAGTATTCTTTAATAATGTTTTGACCTTACCTTGGGTGTTAGAAGGCATAAAGTATCTCTTACTTAAAGTAAGTTGACATAAAGTGTTGGTTCATTAGGTGCTTCATAAGCCTCCAAGTCCTGATTGGCTCTTCTCCTTCAGCATCTCACTTAGCAACCAATTTATCCTATTAAAGACTTGCATATTCAACTAGGAATAATGAACCCAGCTTAACCTTTGTTCAATCATCACACTTGTAGCACTCGAACAACTTCTCGACTCGAGGAACCTAGTTAAGGAAATTTTCAGGTAAGTAGTTTAAGCTTAATATTATCAAGTCCTCGGCTAAAAGCTCAGGTTTCATCTCTTGCATTCTGAGCTAGTCGATTCACCTTGGATCGGCTACTTTTGTTGGAGCTTTTCTTAGCCACATCTCTTCTCGACCTTGGCTCTCTTCTCTAGGCTTCTTGATTTGCTTTGGAGTCAACACTCTTTTCATTTCTTCTTCTCGGCATAGGTGGGTTTTCTCTCCTTCTCGGCTCAACAACTTTTCTCGGCTGTCGCTCATCATTATCATGTTCATTGGAACCACTTCTACTGATAGGTGTTCTTTCCCTTCCTTCTTCTCGGCCATCAAGTCTTCGACCTCTGACTAAACCAGTGAGTTCTTGGATAGAGTTGGTGAGATTTTAAGTCTGATATTCCAAGTTATCAACACGGTGTCTCAAACTTCCTTGAAGACTATCGCTACTATTATTGACACTATCTTTTGACATTCTTGTCTATACAGCAATCTCTAGAAAATTGAATAAATATGTGTTGCAACAAAAACAATACAGCAACCTAGAAACGACTACTACTCGACTTCTATAGCTACTGACAACTGATAAACACTACCACAACAGCTAAAATCAATTACCAAATTACTTTTACTTGACTCAACAATACAATACTATGACTACTAAAAATACGAACACATTATACTATAGAATGACGATGAACAGTTGTTCAAATGGTTAAACAAACTTTGAAGAACACTAATACACATATCTCCCCAAAGCTTTGATACCAAGATGATGTGTATTGTAGGTAGCAGATCTCAGAAGGAAGGATAGGTATTCAAGGTTTAAGAGGAGTATGAAAAACATGGGGTTTTGAGTGTGAATGTGTATGGATATCATGCACCAAAACACAAACCCAATCAAGGTTGAGATGGAAATAGGGTTTGATATGAATCACAAATATTAAATGTCACTTAGGATTCAAATGAAGGGTTTACCACAATCTTAAGAACAAGATTGATAAGAACACGAGAAAGGTTAAAAAGTCTAATCAATACTCAATAATCCAGCAAACAAGCTTTAAGTGCTTAAGTATGACCATGCTTGAAACAGGAAAGTTTCACTGTAAAATATGATTGTCTTCGTTCGTATATCTTTGTTTGATATGTTATTATGAATGTTACTACTTATAGCAAGTCCTAAACCCTAGTGGCAAAACTGTAAATAATGTATAAGGCCTTAAACCCTTAAGAATTGGGCCTATGAATAAAATAAAAGTAACATGTATGAGAATACAAAACTATGCGTTTAATAGAAGTTGGCATGCAGTCATTCGGCTTATCTTGGAAAGAGCAAGATTTGAATTGGGTAAGGTTAGTAGTTAGATGTCCGGGTTTGAGGAGAAGCTCTTGAGGTCTCACAGTGCTTGGCCAAGACATTAGAAATATTGACCTATAATTGCTGAGTGCTAGAATTAGTCGGCATAAGTCTCTTAGTGTTGTGCTAAGTGGATCTTCGGCCTTAAATACTCAGCTGTGAGGTCTCTTGAATTCTCAGTAGACAACAAACTTGGTGCTAAGTGTCTCCTTTTCTTCCCCTCAATCTTCTGTTATTAGATTGGCCTAAGCAAAACTTAATCAGTCTCAATTTGGGATTGGTCGGCCTCGGCTTAGATATGGTTGGAAGCTGATCCCCATTAGTTTGCATGGACTCCATATGATATGTTGGGTAAGACTCAAAGATTGTAAAGCATAGGCTTAACATCGATCAAGAAGCCAAGCCAACAAAGTAGAAGAAATGGCATTTTTCCTCTTGTAGATACTCTATTTTTGCTTCCTATAATTTTTGGAATAACGAAAAGGGTTTTAATTGAAAAAAAAGAGTAAAATACAAAGAAATTGAAAAAAAAATAAAAGAGAAAATTAAAAACAATGAAATAAAATTGAAAATCTTTTTCTAAATGGAAGTTAGAATATAAATATTTTAGGTTAATAAAAATAAAATCTTAGTTTAGAATAATGATTGCTCGGGGTTCTTTTCTTTTTTGGTTAGCCTAGGCTATTTTTTTTTTTTTTAATTTAGCTAAGTTAAAAGTTGTTATATACATTTTGTTTATATTAGGAATTAGAGCATAAGCCAACAACCCATTTGGTATTACATTAGGTCTTGACATTAGCAAAAGCTAGAGGTCATGGGTTCGATTCTAAATAAGTGCATTAAGCGCCACTTTGTTTTTTCCCATAACACTAGGCCATGTGTCACAATCTAGAAGGGCCATGTGAATTGTCATGACATGTGGTAGTTGTTAGTTGGTCCACATTGCTGACGTGGCACCAACGTAGCAATATGTCAACCTCTTGCCTTCCCTTTCCTTCTTTTTCTCCCCCTTTCTTGTAATTTCCATGCTTATTCAATTGAATTTGAGGCCATTTTTTTCCCTTTTTTCTACACAATTTCACCAAATTAACGGTGAAATCATGCAAATTACATGGCATACTCTATAATGATTCTAAAATATGACTAGATTCAGACACTCGAGGGATGAAATTGGGTCTCAAAGATCAAGAACAATCAAACCAGCAATTTTAGCCATTCGCTTAATGTACTAAATCTAAGTAAATTAGGTAACAATTGAAGCTTCTAAATTGTTATTCAAGCAAGAATGAATGTATAAGGATCATCTTCCACTATTCATTTCAACTAAAATCAAGCCTAATCGCATCAAAATTGGATTAACCCATTAAATCGTGATTTTGAAATTCAATGATGGATTTTAACTTCCTATGTTAATATAGAGTTCGATTTGTATAAATTAGGGATTTACTTCTAGTAAGAAACAATTATTTGAAATACTCATTCGAGCTCCAATTCTCACTTTCTCTCTCTAACTCTCATGACCGCAACCTCTCTCTCTCTCTCTCACTAAAAATTCTCCCTTCATAGCCACTTTTGAGCAAACCCAACAACCTAACTAGCATTCCTAAGTGCTCAACTCTCAATTCTAACCATTTTCCATTATAGCCATGCCCTCTAGCTACTTTAATGTTACTTAGAGCTTCAAACCCTAACCATCACTTGTCCATTGTCAGTTGCAGTACCCCATACAAAATCACCACCACCATGTAGCTTACAAGCCCCCAAAAACCTTATGTGACACCCTTTGAGCCTTAAAAAAGCATCAACTCAAGTTATGCCATTTCCTTTTACCTTTACCTAGACTGACCACTTAGCTCCATTGTTACATCTCGGCATAGCATTTGATGTATTATCACACAAGAATACATGTTTATATTCAACAAAAGTTTTATTTATAACAAAAGAGTATTACAACATAGTTCAGCTTTACACCTATTTACATAAAAGATTACATTTGTTAGACTTAACCAAACCTAGAATATAGTATATATATATATTTTTTCTTTTATTTCATATCTACAAATCCTTCATGAATCTAAGATCAAAATGTAGCAAGACTTCTTCAAAAGTGGTTGACTCCATCGTACGTACTCTCAAAAAATTTTTTTCCTTAACTAATGTTGCCTAGTCGATTCTCTTCATAACCTAAGGATACACAAATATCCCCTCAGCTCTCTATGAGCTAAGTGAGAGTAGGTAAAACAAAACACAGAACAAGCACAATACACATTCACCTAGATCAATACCATAAAATATTCAATTTCATAATCTAAGTTATCAATACAACTGTTTATGTAAGAAATTCATACAATGCTCATGCACGTGACATGTATCGGTATTGATATCCTATACTTTTCCAATTCATCATTCGGTTAATCGACATACTCGAGCATTTGAATACAATGTCTAGGAACCTAGAGCAACATGGAGCTACCTAGGAGTAGGACCCCAACAAAACAACCTATTGTGTTTGAAAATCTAACACATAATCGGTCATATATCGTAGCCAGAATAAGTTGAGCAATGTAGTTTTATATGCTCAAAAGCTAACTTAGTAGTGTTCAAGCTTTGAGAAACTCAACCCATAGGTCCTTTTATGCCATGCCATGAATGTAGTAAATAGTACAATAACCCAATATTAGGTACGGATCTCAAGTTCCACTTAATAACAATTTGACTATCTTAACTTTATAATACATTCTTTTATATAGGGTTCACTTAAGTGAACACCCTAAAAAACAATTCAGTTTTTAGTTTTCCAAATAGAAATACACATCAACAAATCAGTCATACGTGAGGACACATTTCACTCAGTCAACACACATTCAACAGAATCATGTATTCGGTCAATCCAACACATTATTACAATTCAAGACACAAATGACTCCAACTCAAGTAGACATGGGTCTACTTACATAAAAACAAAAATATCCATTTACCTAAGCTTGATAGTAGCGTAAAATTCTAAGCTTTACGATGTGGTCCTTCCTTACTTATTACACCTAAGAAAATACATCTAAACCCCAAGTCAACTACGTATTGATAGTAAATTCTTATATGCTTTTACTATTGTGTTTCCCAAGCTTATTTTGATTGTATCTTATTCATTTCTTATTTGATTTTAATAAACTTTATATCATCACAATTGTTATTTTGAATACTATTAAGATATCTTAAGAATCAAAACCGATCAATTTAGTTAAGTACCATGTATATGAAGTACGATTTATAAAATCTTCTTTGCTACTTAACTACTATATACAATGGATATATATATATAGAGTGATAATTTAATATACCTGATAGGAGAGGACATAATAGTAAATTGTACCATTTACCTTCATATTAGATGTAAACTCTTATATATGTTTACCTTTAAATACATATAAGCACACACACATATATATATATATATATATATATATTAAAGTAATTGAAGCTATCGATGAAATAATAATGCATATTTGTCTTCTATTTACAAGCATATTCCTAGTTAAGGTATATAATATATAAATATGTAGTCATACCATACAAGGTTAGCTAGCCATCAAAGCATGGGATGGAAAATCAAACGGGGAATGTCACGAAGATGAAAGTGGGACTCCTTTAAATAATGTGTCATGGTGGTGGGATTATTGCTTGATCAACAAGTTTATGAATGCGGTGAACAATTCTTCCTTCGTGAAATCGAAAAAAAAAAAATTGTGGCGGCCATGCTTGAATTTACTATTGGCCAAAGGAATCATATTAAAATTATGAATGGATATTCCTCCATTGCCATCCCAAGTCCCTTTCTTTGCATACATTTGCCCAGCAAATTTTCCTTCCTCCTTAAGGAATCAAAATACGGTTTAAAATCGAACAATCACTCCCTTTCGATCTGTTTCCACTCGACTCTTCAAGTAAATTATTGTTTTGATTAAAGATTTATAGATATTCTATATGATACTTCAAATATACTAGGGCATTATATTATACATGTAAATGGAAATTCTTTACCTTTAAGTAAATTAAACTTAGCCCAATAAGCTTTAGTTTGTAAATGATATTGGTTGCATTTTAACTCATTTTTGAAATCTAAATTTGCCTGTATTCCTTCTAACTTTTAGGGGTATCATATTATCTTTTGGTGTTATGTAATATATATATATTCATTTATTTATTTCTATAAGTCAAATAGTTCATCCGTAAGGCTTCATTATATCTTAGAGTTCTAATTTCAAGTCTCTAATAAATAACTAATGGCACCGATAGAAGTATGCTTTTACTAAATTAAATATTCTAATACTTTATTTTGAGAAATCGACTTTACCCAGTTATTTCTTCTAACTTTCTTGACCTTATCATGAAGTTTAAGCTAAAACGGATAACGTTGCTTGATGTCCTAAATTTAGGAGCTTCTATCTTAGGGTTATCATATGAGCTTGAAACCTTACGGTACTACATCTACTACCAAAAAGACCACCAAACACCATGGCACTAGTACCAAACCCCTATCTCCAATTTAAAACACATGGAAACACATTATCCCATAAATAATTCGCACTAGAAATGCTTAGATCGTCTTGATCAACCGCTCCTTCTTCCTCCTTACGTATATATGTAGGTTACGTGTGACTTGATTTGGGTCTCGGATCGTCTAAACTCAAATTCAACCCAATTCGGGAGTTAGATCCACCTGTTTTTCTAATCTATGCAAGCCTCTAGTAAGTCTTCTTTTCCCTCTTTTTTTTCATTGTTTTGTATTTTTTTTTTTTCATTTCCCCTCCTTTCATTCATTCTTATTTTATTTTGTTGTAAAAGTGTAATAACAAGGCCTAAATATAAGCCTAAAAAAAGAAAAAAAAGGAAAAGTTTTTTGTCACTTAATTTTTTTTAATAAGAAAAGAGAGAGAATTCTTTTTTTTTTTTAAAAAAAAAAAGTTATGACAATAGAAGAAAATGTATAAATAAAAAGAAAAGAAGTTTATCACTTAGAAAAAATGTTTTAAAAAATAAAAGAATTCATTAAGCACCTTTTTTTTTTAGAATTTCCCTTAGATTTTCCTTTCCAAAAAAAAAAAAAATACCAAACATTAAAGTCAGGACCCTCTTTTAGAAATTTTCTCAAATAAAAAAAAAAAATAGTTAAGAGATGTAAACTCAATTGAATTAGAATAAATTAACAAATTAAGATTTTTTATCAATGAACTATGGATGTCTAATCCCAAATAGTAAGTACATAAGCACTTGTAGGTAACTACGGGGTGACTTAAAATACGAAAAAATGAATTTTTCCACTTTTGTAAATAATTTTTCAATTTCTTATTTTTTGCAAGTAGATGTAATTATCATTTATTTATTTACTTGTGAATAAGGATTATTTTTAGAAAGGTACTTGGAACTATAAATCTAAATTCAAAAGATTATAGTGGTATCCGTACATGGTTTAATAGGATAGCCCTTAAACTTTTGATATCTAGTTTCTTGAAAATTTGGGCTAACTTTGAATGATCTACTTAATCGATTTTAGTGTAATCACCTTTTCTTGGTTCTATTAGATGGGTACTGCAAGTTTTTCAAAAATAAAGAAAACAAGTTTTCTTTAACTTTAGTTGATGGTTTAAAATAAATGGGTATAGGGTTTATTTTAAATCAAGTTAGGAAAAATGAAAAACTAAAAATTCAAGTTCAACAACTTGGCGACTTTGTTGGGGATGTTAAGAGGGCTAGTTGCTTAAACCTTCCGAAATTAAAATTGCTTTTCAAAATACCCTTTCCATGTTGTAGTTCTTTTCTGTAAACATATTTTATTTATTTGTATGTATTTATGCTAAACCATGCAAGTATACTAGGGGAATATTAGGTGTTTTATTATATTATAAATGTATGTTAGATATGATCAAAACTAGCCCCATCATAGGAGCTTAAGAGGGAGACCATTATGTAAGCTTTAGATGTTGTGGGGTATCCACCTTCCAGAGCCAATTAGGCTATCTCACTTAAGCTTTGATGAGACTAATGAACTGCTTCTATATAGTATGTGAGGTCACAGAGTTTAAGGACCTTTATAATCTACCTTAATTACATTTACAAAATCTTTCCCAAAATTGGCAAATAAACATGATGTGGTAAAGCCGAAAAAGTAATTGTAACTATGAAGTTTCCTAATCATTTTAATGTAAATATTTTCTCTATAATTTTATTCCTTTCTTTGTAAAATGTTAGTGTAATTCCTATGTAAATTGGATAGTTTTAATGTAATTTTCTTTCTTTCTTTTTTTTTTTATAGAAATGGCTAGTTCCTCTTTTACATTAGCCCTTTTCAAGAAGTCTATATCCATATGCCTTTAGAACCTCGAGGAATACCTGAGAGGTGGTTTCATTTTTTCAATCCAGACCAACAGAAGGTCATACAAGATAAATTTAGGCCTGTTTTCTCATTACTTAAAGTTCATATTCACATTATCATGGTGTAGGCTTTAGTCCATTTTTAGGAGCAAAAAATGTTACCCTTTTGTTTTGGACCATTTTGTTTAAGATGAACTATCTAAGAGTACTCCGATTTAAATCTCTTTTGTTTGAAAATGGTATGTTCCAAACATAACGGCCAGGCCTACAAAGATTTTCAATAAGCTTCTAGGCCTCCATGAAATTGAAATATGCAAAATATGGGTAGATCGCAACAGAAGAATTATTGGGGTAGACGATCTTTTCAACTAGTTTGCAACCCCATCCAATTATAATCAAGAACTCTTTTGTACTAGTTTTGAAGCATACCAGCAACATAGAATCAATGCTTATCTTGGTAACCTTTGGAAATATCTTGTTTCCTAATAAAGTATTCCATATGCATCATAGAATGGTAGAGATAGTGATTTAGTTTTTAAAAGGGACATCTTACATTCCAACCCTGCTTGGTGATCAAGTTAGATCTCTCAACTATCTCAAAGAAGAAAGAAATGGAGATTTAAAGGCCAGTATGACCTTAGTCATTGTTTGATTTATTGGCTATGCATGAAGGTACAAACTTGACTTCTCCTATAGGAAAGACATCCAAACAATGAATCCCATTGATGCATTTGCTTTTGTCATTAAACTCCTTAACGATGTTATTACCTATTACTAGGTTAAAGCTTTCTAGAAGTTCCTTACCGAAGATATCTCTTGGATTGGCAAATGGATCGAGGCAGCTAAGCTGAAGAAAAGAAAGAAGATGAAAGAGGAGCCAAGGCACCATAAGAAAAAGAGAAACTAAACTTTAGGGGACTGTTTGTAATCAAAGTTCGAATAATATGTTGGGAACTTTAGAGTTGCAATATTAATAAAATTTAAATTTTACTACATCATAGTCAACTTGCCAACCTCCCTCTTTACATTAGTGTGCCTTCATATTGCATTTCTAATTTTCCTTTATGTGTAAATATTCATTGTTGATTTTGTTAATTTAGCAAATATTATAAATAAAGAGATTAGGCTCATTTCGAAAAACTTCCTAATTGCATTTAGTCCCTGTTAAGTAGATTTCTCATATTCATGAAAGTTGCATCCTTAGACTTTCAATTGTAAATATTTGATTTTCCTTTACAAGTCCATTTATCTGTTCCTTCCTTTTTAACTATATTCATTCTCACTTATACATCTTTCTCAATGATCTGATTTTTCAGTTGTTTTTCAAATATCCTATAATATTTTCCTCTTGTAAAATGTTTCTCTTCTTTAAAATAATAGGATTATTCTTCTTGTAGGTAACCTTTTAAATACATATAAGATAATAGTAACTGACTATAAATATTTAGTCTTTAGGCTCTTATTCCCTTTGAAATGTTTTTCCATTCTAAGAAATTTTTAGTCCTTTCTCACAACTTGTAAATTATATGAATAAGCCTTATCCATGTTTTTTAATGCCTATTCATCTTTGAATAAGTCCTTTTCTTTCTCTAAAAATAGGGGTTTCAAAAAAAAGAAAAAGTAATCTAAAGAATTGCTAATAGTTATGGATTCTTATATGAAGCAATGGCCAGTAGTGGAAGCAATGACAACCTCAATAACACCAATTCTATAAAAATGAGGATTCATTCACTAGAGCAAACTATAGTGAAAGTGGCTGAATAGATGAACTTCATGGTTGATAGTATAGCTTTGCTTAGTCCAATAACGTTAGCAAATAAAGAACACTTAAAGTATTAGCTATTGAATTCCCAAAAGTCAACCTAGTGTTAGATCTCAATTCTTTCAAGGGCAATATAGGATTGGTCAATTTAAGACCAATCAACTTAGGGCTTAATCAAGAAAGCATCAAAAAGTTGGAAAGGAAATTGACTCAATAGAAAGCACTTAGAAGTTATGATGGTTTCAAGCATGCTAGGATCACCAACTTTTGTGCATATGATGTCATGCTTACCTAAGAAAATTCAAAGCACTAGAGTTTGAAAAGTATAATGGGATCGGATGCCTAAAGCTGTACACCAAATTATACATTCGCAAGAAGGGCAAATACGTTAAATATTATCAACTCATAGTACAAACTTTCTAAGACCATCTAATAAAGCCTGCATTAACATGGTATGCTTAGCTCAATCTTACTTAGATAAATACTTAAGAGAAATTGGCTTAGGCTTTCTATGAACAATACGAATTCAACATTGAGATAGCTCCTTTAGTTTGGCACTTGCACATAATGAGTAAGGAAAAAATAAGTCCTTTAGGGAATATAGCCAAAGATAGAGCAGTACGGTAACTTGAATTGTTCCTCCTCTCCTTGAAAGAGAATTAACATCTATCTTTAATAATTGATTGGAGGAACCATATTACGGGCACTTGTTATGTAATACAACGGCTAGTTTTATTAGTATTGTACTTACTAGAAGCTTAATCGAAGAAGCCATAAAAATAGGGAAGCTAACGGGACAAAGACTAGTCCCACTTGATAAGAATCAGGCTATTGGGCCTTTAACCTGTCGCTGAGCCTAAAGATTGGAAAGGCTGGCAAAGCAGATCCTCTTATTACAGTTGTCTCCTATCAAAGCCGAGTATCTCTTTGTCGAGTCACTTTATGTGTTGAGCCAAGTGATTTTTCATCTCTTTGAAGTATACCAAATTATGGATTACCGAGATAATAGCTAGGTCGTTCTCGAGTACTCACTTACGTCCAAGCCGACCAACTACTCGGCTTCACCCTTGTCAAGATGCCAAGACAGCAACCCTGGACTGATCCTTAGTCATCTTTGCCCGGACTAGCAATCTAATCAAACTCTTTTGCCTACATACTCCAATGGCCTCTCCAATGCATCACTACCACGTATAGAAGACCACATATAGAATTTGCTACACTAATCATTACCTCTCTTGAATATTTATTTTTACTCTTTTGTATTCTTGTACGTTACTTCTTTTGGTTAATACCCTCTTTATCTTTTCCTTTTTAGGCATGTCACCCTAAATTCTCGAGTATAAATACTCCTTGTATCTATAGCTATAAACATCAAATTGAACATTAATACACTTGACTTTTTACCCCTCGTAAACATTACTTGTTTACATTCATCTCACTCTTATTCTAACCCTTAAGCAAGGTTAAGTGGTGAGTAGCCTCACTATACCATCTCACGTGACATATCGAGTTATGCTAAAAGTCCTCGAAAGTTCCATTGGTGTGTCATATCCATCGGAGCTATTCGTGCGTTTTTGCTTACTTTTTATTCGCATTTCTTCTTTCACATATTCTCCATCACTTCCTTTTTTAAGCTTTCAGCAAGCTTAGACCTATTCAACGATCGACCTTATCTGTTCTTGATTACGGTTTTGCATCATCTTGGTATCGGTGCGGAGGTTTTGTTTAAGTTGTAGTTTGTTTTTGAAGTTCTGTTTATACTTATTTTGCATATGTGAAATTGAGCAAGTTACTGTGTTCATCTTAACTGCTGTGTTTGCTGGCTGTTTAGTTTTTGGTTTAGAGAAATGACAAATCCAAATGTAAACATTGGTGTTGGAGATGACAACAGTGGAGTTGTCCACCATGGTCGATAGTCTTAGGGAACCTTTAGGAGCATTGATGAGAGACTTGATGAGGTGGCTAACCTCTTGGTAGATTTAACTTGAGCTATTCATGTGTTGGCTTGCCAATAGACTGAGGCTACATAAAACACCCTATAAGTTGCTCAACCTATTAGTGGTCAAAACCTAGCTCGCTAAGTTCGAGGTAGAGGAGTAAGCAAACGAGTAAGATGAAGGATAGACTTGAGAGAATTAGATGAAGAAGATGAGGAAGAGTATTTTGAAGAAGAGTGAACCCGAGTCCTTAGAGCGTTTGACAATGTGAAGCTTTGTATTCCGAGCTTCAATGGATCTAGGAATGCTGATGAATATTTAGAGTGGGAAGAGAAAATGGGGTATGTTTTTTATTATTATCAGTACAAAGATTACGAAAAAGTGAGAATTGCTGTTATTGAGTTCTTTGGATATGCCACCATGTGGTGGAAGAATCCCTAGGCTATGAGGAGGTGGGAAAGTTACTAAGAGATTAACACTTGGCTAGAAATAAAAAGAATGCTTAGAAACAAGTTCATGCCAGATAGTTATTTACAAGATACCTTTACTTGGCTTCAAGAGTTGAGATAGGGAGGCTAAATAGTTGACAAGTATGTCTAGGAATTCCAAATGGTCATAATTCGATGTGAGGTGGAGGAACCACTAATACAAACAATATTTAGGTTCCTTATTGGGTTGAAAGGTGACATTTGAGACATTGTGAAACTCCAACGATTTACAATAATAGATGAAGACATTAGAATAGCCTAACGAGTAGAGAGGTAGATAAGAAGCCAAGTACCAACTAGAATGCTGACCAGCCGAGCCAAACAGGGAGGTTACCGAGCTCAATCAAATATTGAACCAAATTGAAAGATAGATGTCTAAGCTGAACAAAAAAGCTAACCTGATAGTAACGTGCCTACCCAAACTTATAAGAAAGCGCAAGAATCAAGCAGGAATATTGGCCAGATTAAGTGCTTCAAGTGACAAGGGTTCAAACATATGGTTGCTCAATGTCTGAACCAAAGGACAATGGTCATCAAGGAAGACGTCCCGAAGTTAGAGGTAGAAAGTATTCATGAGGAACTTGAGGAGGAGGGGAGCAATGCTAAGAAAGAAGCTATCGAGAAAGAACTGATTGAAGAGGATGTATTCGTCGAGGACTTAGACCAGTTGTCCTTAGTTTTTTGACGTACAATGAACATCAAACCCTAGCAAGAGGAGGAGTAAAGGGAGAACTTGTTTCATACCACTTGTAGAGTGAATAATCAAGTGAGCGCATTAATTGTTGATAGTGGAAGTTGTACCAATGTGGCATTGATTGATCTAGTCACAAGGTTAGAACTCTTAATTATTGTCCACCTAAGGCCGTACAAGTTGCATTGGCTAAGTAGGAAAGGGGTACTACATGTCACCTGACAAGTATTATTGCCGATCACTGTTAGACATTACTTTGATGAAATTCTCTATGACGTGCTGCCTATGTATGCTTTATACGTGCTGCTTAGCCAACTATGGTTGTTTAATAGGAGAGTTATCTATGACGAGTACAAAAACATGTATATGTTTGAGAAGGGTGGTCGAAAGATTACACTGAACACAATGTCACCAAGAGAAGATAACAAACTACAAACTAAACTTTCTTGCAAATTGAAGAAGGCTTGGTGATGAGTAGAGCTAAACTCCAAGAGGCCATTAATGCTGATGGGCCGACCCTTATGTTAGTTAAGCTCCTGCTAAAAATAAGGGAGTGGGTGAACTACTTAAGGAAGTGAGAGCACTGTTGGACGAATATGCTAATTTGTTACTAGAAGAGTTACCCGATGGGTTGCCCTTACTACGAGGCATATAACATTGCATTGCTAAATACCCAGTGCTATCTTACTGAATAAGCCTGCCTATGAAATGAGTCTCAAATAAGCTCCTGAACTCCAATGTAAAGTCAATGAGTTACTGAGAGAGGGTATGTTAGGGAAAGTCTCAACCTTTGTACTACATTGGTGCTTCTAGTACCGAAAAAGGATGGAACCTAGTAGATGTGTATAGATAGCTAAGCTGTGAACAAGATTACTATCAAGTATAGGTATCCTATTATGAGATTGGAAGACATGCTGGATGAGCTAAGTGGAGCTAAGGTCTTTAGTAAGATTTATTTGAAGTCCAACTACCATCAAATCTATATGAGGTTAGGAGATGAGTGGAAAACTGCGTTTAAGACTCGACATGGACTTTATGAATGGATAGTCGTAGCCTTTAGCTTGTCAAATGTCCTGAGCACTTTCATGGGATTGATGAACCATGTGTTGAGACATCTGATAAGGAAGTGTGTCATGGTGTACTTTAACGACATCTTAGTTTATAATGTCGGCGTATCGAGTCATTGTAAACATCTACATACCATATTGATCGTCCTCTATACCAAGAGATTATTTGGTAATCTCAAGAAGTGTTGCTTTTTCTAGGAGGAATTGGTATTCTTGGGCTATATAGTAAGTAGAGAAAGCTTACGAGTGGACTATGAGAAGATCTTAATAATTTTCGAGTGGCTGACTCCTATTACTTATGTTGATGTGAGAAGTTTCCATGGACTAGCTTCATTCTATAGAAGATTCATTAGAAATTTTAGCACCTTCGCTACACTACTTATTAAGCTAACAAAGAAGAACACCGACTTCTGATAGGGAGAAAAGGAGAAGAGGAGTTTTGCTGAGATAAAGAAAAGATTGACCTCTACCTTAATGTTAGTTTTACCTGACTTCGAGAAAATATTTGAGTTGGAGTATGATGCTTTAAGCATTGGGATAAGCGCTGTCCTAATGTAGGAAGGCCAACCAATTACCTTCCATAGTGAGAAGCTTAGAGGACCTTAGCTAAACTACTTTATATATGACAAAGAACTCTTAGAACTAATCCAAGCACTGTAAGTATGGTAGCATTATCTACTACTAAGAGAATTTG
This sequence comes from Lumnitzera littorea, assembly GCA_024138015.1. Lineage (NCBI taxonomy): Eukaryota > Viridiplantae > Streptophyta > Magnoliopsida > Myrtales > Combretaceae > Lumnitzera > Lumnitzera littorea. Next base: position 62,759,385 of record JAMXBB010000009.1, read on the forward strand.
TCACCTATACTGGTCATGAGTCCTTGAGGTGCCTTTAAAGTCAAACCAAGTTGTCAAAATGGGAGTAAGATGGGTTAAATTCCTTGATTGATTCAATTTTGTAATAAAATATAAACAAGGGAAGACCAATGTAGTTGTAGATGCTCTTTCGAGGAGGCATGCACTCTTGATTGAACTACAAACCAGATTGTTTAGGTTTGCAAGCATTAAGGAGCAATACTGTAGGGATTTACACTTTGGACCCATATTTACGTATTGTATCGATGGTAGGATAATGGATGAGTATCATATGGAGGAAGGATACTTGTTTCAAGGAAGGAAATTGTGTATGCCGACTTGTTCACTTTAAGATCTATTGATCAAGGAAGCCTATAGTGGAGGACTACTCGAAGATTTTAAGGAGAAAAGAACATATGAATTATTGAGTGGTCAATTCTTTTGGTTGAGAGTGAGGTAAGATGTGCACTAAGTTTTTGAAAGTTGTGCTCTGTGCAAGAAGGCTAAGTGCCGAGCTAAATAAGGAAAAGAATGCCTTTACTTGTTCCAATGAAGTCATGGACCGAATTGAGTATTGACTTTGTTCCTGGACTACTACGAACTGCCCGAGGCAAAGATTTTGTAATGGTTTTCATGGATAGGTTCAACAAGATGGTACACTTCATGCCTTATTCCAAGATTGATGATGCTTTGGCTATTGCTTCTCTTTTTCTTGCGAGAGATTGTAAGGTTACATAGCATGTTGAGGAGTGTTGTCTTCGATAGAGACTTGAAGTTCTTGAGCTAGAGGACCTTATGCTGTTAGATGAGGACCAAACTACTATTCAGTACTTCCTATAACCCTTAAATTGATAGCCAAATAGAGGTGGTTAATCACACTATGGGATCACTGCTTTGAGTAGTAGTAGGTAAGAACTTGGTTGCTGGGACATCTACTCATTAGTGGTTAAATTCGCTTACAACCGAATAGCGCACAACACCACTAAGTAGACCCCCTTCGAAGTGGTCTATTGTTTTAATCTTGACTTACCCCTTGATTACACCCCTACACCTGTACCTACGCAAGATGATCTTGATGCTAAAGCTAAAGCACAATCCCTTTAGCACATCTACGACAAAGTCACTTAGCACATTGACCAAGCTACCAAAAGCATGCAAGAGAAGACCAAGGGCAGAATCGTCAAATACTTTCAACTAGGAGACTTAGTGTGATTGTACCTAAGCAAAGAGAGGTTTCCGAGCTAGAGGAGGAACAAACTATCCTTAAGGGCTAAAAGACCTTTCAAAATCCTCTAAAAGATTAATGACAATGCCTACAAATTGGAGCTGCTCAAGGACTATGAGATTTCTGATGCCTTTAACATTACTAGTGTCAGTCCATATCACCCTGATGGAGAGCTAACCAAAGACCATTCAAATTTGATCTTAAATCCAAATCAACCTAGAAGGAATGATAGGAATCGGGCTATTGGGCCTTTGACCTACAATTGAGCTCGAAGACTAGAAGGGCTAGCAAGGCAGATCCTCTTGCTCCAATTGACTCCTGCCAAAGTCGAGTATCTCTTTGCCAAGTCACTTTGTGTGCCGAGCAGAAGGAGTGCCCATCTTATTGAAGTATATTGAATTGTGGATTGTCGAGATAATAGCCAGGTTGTTCTCGAGTACTCGCGCACGTCTGAGTTGACCAACTACTCGACCTTACCCTTGCCGAGATGCAAAGAGAGCAACTTCGAACTGATCCTTAGTCACCCTTGCTTGGACTAGCAATTTAATCAAACTCTTTTGCTCGCATGCTCCAACGGCCTCACCAATGTATTGCCATTATGTGTATAAGACCACATGTAGAATCTACCATATTAATAATTGCCTTTCTTGAATATTCACTTTTATCCTTTTGTATTCTTGTACATTTCTTCTTTAGGGTAATACCCTCTTTGTCTTTTCCTTTTTTAGGCATGTTGCCTTAAATTCTAGGGTATAAATACCCCTTGTATTTGTAGCTATAAACATCAAATTGAACATTAATACACTTGGCATTTTACCCCTCGTAAACACTGCTTATTTACATTCATCTTGCTCTTATCTTAACCTTTAAGTAAGGCTAAGTGGCAAGTAACCTCACTAAGCTATCTTGTACGTCACATCGAGTTATGCTGTGAGTCCTTAAAAATTCCATTGATGCATCATTTCCATTAGAGCTATTTATGGGTTTTTGTTTACTTTTCATTCGCATTTGTTTTTTCGCACATTCCCCATCACTTCCTTTTACAAGCTTTCAGCAAGCTTGGACCCATTCAGCTACTAGCCTTATCTATTCTTGGTTACGGTTCGCATTACCACTAGATTCTCTAACATAAATAAGTTCTACAAAGTTAGAACATACACTAAGTAGGAAAGGCTTAAAGATAACCATAACAAAGTTTACTCAAATCCCTATCTTGTTATCTAAAGTCTTTAACCAATTGAGAAAGGAAGGCTTATTGCAACAAAAAGTCCTAATATCAAGATATAAGCCAAGGATATACGACCTAAATGTACAATGTGAATACCACATAGGTTAGTAGGGGCATTTTACTAATAATTGCCAAGAGTTGAAAAATAAAGTTTAAGACCTGATAAATGCAAGGATAATCTAATTGGACTTCATTAAAGGATTGGGGTAAATTTCACAATGACCTTTCATAAAGTTTATAAAAGACAAATGATTCGAATAAAAGTGCTTTGTTTTCATTTGTCTTATTTCCTTTAAGATCATTCACAGTAAGGGCATTTTAAAGGACTATATTTACAAAATAAGAAGGGCACATAGCCCATTGAATCTTGCCAGATAAAATTGGTATCAAATTTAAGATGTCTCATTAGTTAAAAGGTTTAGAATGAAGAAAGTTGAATCCTAAATACTAATCTTGAGATACTTTGGGAGTTGAGTGGCATCATTGTGAGATTGTTGGACTCATTCCTTAAAGAAAGTCCATCTTAAATTTGATACATGAATCAATATGAAGTTAAGCATTCATTTTCAATATTTTAAACACAAAATCCCTTATCACCTTCATTGAGCCTTTTTAACGAATTATTTTCAAAATTAAACCTTATCATGACCATTTCATTAATATTCATTTTTGAAACCTATGACCAAAAACCTTTATTATATGACTATCGGAAAAAGTCCTAACAGATTGATTAAAACGTATCACTTACAAGATGAGCCATAATTTAGGGAATCATAGTCAAGAGAGAAATTTAAGCCTAAAGTAGGAAGAAGTCCTCTTAGACTAAACTTATCTTCAATGAGATATCTATTCCCAAGAAGTTATCCCTAATGGACATTTGCACTTGGTCTGAAGGCAAATGAGCCATGAAGAAATGCAAAGACCCTTAAGGAAGAAACAACTATCTCAAGCAAAAGATCAAGTTGTTATGCTATTGAAAAGCCTATCATATGAATGCTACTTTCTTAGAACCTATGAGGAATCGAAACTTGTTAGCAATTTAAAAAAAATGAAATAAATTCCATTCTATCTTGTTTTAGGTTAGCATTTTAGGTCTACTCAAACATTCTTTTCTCATGTTACCTTACTAGCCTAGGTTTCTAAGTAAATAATATCTGGCTCATTTGAAAAAGTCTATTCTTTTTCCATGTCACCCTAGTGGTCTAGGTTTTCAACATTTCAAGATAAGAATCTTCATTTCTTTTAGAAGTCATCTTCTCCAAAATTAACCCTGGTGGTAATCTTCTTTCATTTAAATGTGGTAACCTCAACAACTAATTTTTTTAAAGGGGTTTACTTCCTATTATCCAAGTTCAAGGATCTGCTTCCATTTGGAAATTCTACTCTTAAGTAGCCTTGATGACCAGAATCATTCTCTTTTACATGATCACCCTCATTGCTATTGTCATCCAATTCTCTTTCAATTAAGGGACTTTATTCCTAATGTCTGCTTCATCTTAAACGATTGCCAATCAACAAATCTATCATTTTTCAAGTTAAGAAGTCTCCTTACAAATGCTTATACAAACTCTTTTTCTATGGTCCTATGGATCATTTTCTCTTTAGAGTGCTATCCATGTGGTAAAAAAATGTTAGGATAGCCTACCTTAGGAGCGCTATCCTAAGTTAAAACCTTCAGGTTACTTGCTCATTGAAGTGTTATCGTATCTTTGGATTGCATGCTATAGAAGTGTTATGTAGGTTTAAAACCTTTGGGTCACTTGCTCATTGAAGTGCTATTGTATCTTTGGATTGCATGCTATAGAAGTGTTATGTAGGTTTAAAACCCTTAGGTCTCTTGCTCATTAGAGCATTACCCTATCTTTGGATTGCATGCTTAGGAGTGCTATCCTAAGTTAAAACCTTTAGGTCACTTGATTTTTGGAGTGCTACCCTATGAATCACATGCTTTAGGAGTGCTATCTTAAGTTAAAACTTTCAGGTTACTTGCTCATTAGAGCATTACCCTATCTTTGGATCGCATGCTTTAGTACTGCTACTTTGATTTAAAATCTTCGGTTAGCTTACTCATTGGAGCACTAATAACACAAAAATAACGTTTATTTTCTATGGTTCTTTTAAGCTATTTTAGACCTTAAGAAAGTCAATTTTATGATATTTTGAGCTTAATTCATTTAAATTTCATTTTGAAGGACTTTTGTAGCATTTTATGAAATTTTTGAGTTTTTTAGCACTTTTTAAAGCAAAAGCATTGGTTATGGAGTAAGGCGAGGAAAGTTTGGACATGAATTGAGTGGAGAACAGAGTCTAATTTTATTTGATTTGGAGAGATTGATAATTTTAGATCAAGATTTGAAAAATTTGAAAATGTTTTTGATGAATTTTAAAGCCCTGGAAAGGACCATACCCATGAATAATGAATGTGCATCAAAATTTTGAGTAAAGGAGTAAAAAATAAAGAAGAAACTGGTGTCTAGGAATGACCACTGCCATGGTCTTTGTCTATGGTCCCTTTATCAATTAATTTTTTCAATGTTCAAGGTTTCATGCGAGACATAAGTACATAGCTAGCTATCACAACCATGTACTTAGGGCGTGGTTACTGTATGATGAGCGAATCTTTATTTTTTATAGCACATCTTCTATTTTTAGATATGTAATATTCAACATATCTTTTATTTTTTCAAGTCTCTCTTTGTAAACCGAGCCCCATAACTCTATATATAGATCCTTAGGTTAGAGTTTTTAGGAAGAGCCCCCTTTGGCAAGGTTGTAGTTTAGAATATTTTAGAGTTCTCTCAATTTATTTTCTCTTTTTTATTATGTTGTCACTCTTTTAATTTATTCTTAGTGAATCATTATTAAAGTCTAGTTTCTTACAACAATTACTTTTTCTTTCTATGATTTTATTCTTTGAGGATTTAATTACACTGAATATATAATCTTCCTTTAGTATTTACCACGATTTCTAATTGGATGTTTGAGTTTACTGTAGAGATGTGAGACCTATAGTAAATAGATAAGTGTAGTTAAAAGAGTTTCAATGTGCTAAGAGATTAGGTATTAGATCTCTTTGGATTAGGAAAACCTAATAGTAGGATCCATGTACTTAATACAATCTTGAGATGCTTTATTTAGTAGTGATGTAGGTAGAGAAGGTCTTAGGATTAGGAATTAGGTAGAGATACGAGTTCGACTAATTTAGAATCCGATTTTCATAGGAATATGATTAAGAATCTATATGGTCCATAGAATAATTGAGATTAAAAGGTTGTGCGGAACTAGAGAGTGAATAATAAAGATTCATTAAGAATTATATCTTCTTTATTAATTCATGTTGCTTGTTTATTTTAATTAGTTTTATTGCTTTACTTGTTCTTGTTTAGTTTATTTTTCTTATGTTATCAATCTTTATTCATCTTTTGTATTTAATCACAATTTATTATATATTGTAAAGTAGGTAATAGGATATTTTAGGAAACTACTAGTAATTATGTTCTCATATACCAGTTCCCTATAGGATTGCTACTTAGAATCACATATGTTTTATTCTATACTGTAACTTTACTAGGTGCACTTGCCTGCTAATGATCAAGTTTTTGGTGCCATTGTCGATGCCTAAAATGGGTAACCAGGTTAGAACTAGTATGAACCTGAATTTTTAATTATTTTAATGCTTTTATAATAATCTTTCATACTATTCTTTTGATATTTTCTTAGTATGCTTTTTGATTGGTTAAGTGTACAGATATTAATCAAGAAATTGTAATTAGGATGGATTCAACCATCAAACTAACAATGTAAAATAGCAATACTTTTGTGACGGAGCCCAAATTTGGTTTGGTTTATTTCAATTTGGTTATTTTTGTTAGTTAGTTTGTTTGTTTATTTTGTTCATTGTATTGTTAGTCGATTTAAGTATCAATTTTAAACAAGTTAGTTTTCTCTTACTTCAAACAATTTTCTTTCATCTAAAAATAGTTGTTGTATTTGTTTATGCAATAGTGAAATTTAAAGTTGTCATCCAATTTGAAATTTGGTCTATTCTTTATGTTTTAATTTGGTATAATTTTCAATTATTGCTAAGGCAATTGTAGAAATCGAGTCAAAGGCACAAAATTGCATGAATTTGAAGGCTTAGAGAAAAACACGGTAGGGACCTTGCACATGTTCCTTTAGTAAAGAGAATTTGCAAAGAATTTCATGAAAACACAAACAAGAGGCCTATAGGCAAGGACCATGCTTATGGACCACATTCGTAGTCACTCCTAAGTACATAAAAATAAGACGTAACATGGAACATAGTTGAGATATATGGCCATGAATCATGCCTATAGTCTTATACATTTTAAAGACTATGGGAAAAATAACCTTCTTCCATTCTCAAACCCCCTTTATCTCTCTACACACCCCCTCTACTTTATTTCTCTCTCTTAGCATACCCCAAAACCTCACAAAACAACACGATTTGACACCATACATTATAAGATCTAGGTACGTACATAATCTTTTCTTGATTATTTTGCTAGATTTGTAATTAGATCAGTTAGAAATTGTGCTTTTTGATGAAGGTTTTGTTTTTGCATGCATATGTTTAAAACTTGATTTTTAGAAGTGATCTAGGAGTTTTAATATTATGAAGTTTGTTTGCTGTTTTATTGTTAGAAACTCCATAAGAAACACATGTTTGTTAAGGTTAGTGAATGAGAAAATAGAAGAAAGTGTGAGAAAAAGATGAGAAAGTAAAGGAATTCATGGTTAATGCTATGTAATTCATGTTAAAATTATTGAAACTTGTTGGTATTAAAATTTTTGTGTAATTGGTAAATCCATGAATTTTCGGAAAGTAATAACATGAATCTATGGATTTCTAAAAATATGAATTTTTAGAGATTGTTAACCTAAAGTTTTAGAAATTGTTAAAATGAATTTCTTTTAGCCCATATCCTAAATTCATGATAGAATTAGAAAATTTGGTGTTGGTAATTGCACAATCAAATTATGGAAAACAATTTTCAATTGTTAAATGCTAATATTCATGTTTAATTGAGATTATGAAATTATAGTTTAATTTAAAGATTGAAAATTAACATCTTACTAACCTTTTAATTTTATGAATCCATGTTTTGAGAAATTAACATTATATGATAATATCCTTTTTCAACAGTTTTTTATTTTGGGCCAAAAAATTGAGAAATTTATATATGTTATATGCTAATAATTTTTGTCAATAAGATTGTGTAACTAGGACTTAGGCAACCCTATGATCCATTAATCCGTAACTTTAGTGAAATTGGCATTAAAACATATAAATCTTGTTTTCGTTTAATCATTGCCTGTATTACTTAGTGATGTAAACTAGTAATTAATTAGGGATGATAACTAAGCTTTATGAAATCTCTTGAATTAAATGTTGTTTATATCATATGAATTATTCTTTTTTTTTTATCAATTTTAAAATTCCTTCTCTTGTTTTTGTAAACACTTGGTTTGATGTTACTTTCTTTTGGATGATGGTAATAATTTACATATTGTTACTTTCTTATTAGATAGCTGTTTCCATTTTGCTTATATTTTTAAACTCTATAGGAAATTAATAGTTGCTGAGGCTTATTTCAGTTTTTTTTTTTAATTTAATTTATATTAAGCATAGCTTACTTAATATAAATTACTCGACATTAAATTAAAGAAACATTTTTTTCTTTAAAAAATGTTTTGAAAAAAATATTTTAAAAAATTGGAGTTACCAACCAATTAAATTGGTAAAAAATGAAATTAAGGTTTTTGGATGGGAAAATCTTAATTTAACCATTAGCCTACGGATATTCTAAAAAAAATTATTTTTTTAGAAAATTAACTAGAGGAAACTGAGTTTAGAAGCTAACTTATCGAAACTAAGTTACCATGTAAAAATAAAAAATAATTAATGGGTTTTATTTTTATATTTTTTCTAAAAATACTAACATATATATAGATAAGTAAAAATATAACTAAAATGAATTTTTTAAGGATTTTTTTATTATAAAGTTTTATGAAAATGAAAAATTATACAATTGCTCAGGAGGTACTACATACTTGTGAGTTGGGATTAAACCAATATTGTTCTTTTTAGAAAATTTTTATTAGGTAGACTCATTTTAAATTTGAAAATCGAGCCAAATTTATGTTTATTTAAATATTTATTATTTAAAAAAACCTAAAAGATATAATTTCATGAATCCACTTTTAAAAAAAGAAACTTAAAAGATTTAATTTTATGAATCTACTTTTTAATAAAAGGACCTAAATAACTAAATCTTTTTGAAAACTTCGGTTAAGATTTTATTATTATTTTTTTAAATCTGCATGTCAAAAATGTATTTCCTAAATCTTATAAGTAAGATATACAGGTATACGTATCTTCTTTGAAAATACCAAAAATGTAATTTTGGCTAAAACCATAGTTTAACTAAATTTATCAACAAATTGAAAATTATCTAAAAAATATAGCAAAACGGTATGACAATTAAAAAATATATAAAAAAGAACTTACACTAAAGAAAACAAAATAGTAAAATAATTATATTTACTAATAAAATAAAATAATTAATTAAAGAAAATAATTTTTATTACTTAAATAGGTCAAGCTATGCGTGATTGGTGTGTTCATATTGATTGTGTCATGATAGTCTAGACTACGTTCGTATGCCCAATGCATGTACGGCAGTACTGATTGTACACGTAGCTATAGATGACGTATAGCATGTAATAGTGTATTACGCATGGTTGTGTGAATTGTGTGTGTTAGTGAGTGAAGCAGTGTGTATTTGTTAGTGTTTGATCAGTGAATAGCGTATGTGATTGGATTGCATGTAGTGTGCATTAGGTAAACATGTGGGTGTGTTGGCATGTGGCAATGTGTGGCAAGAAAGTGTATAAGTGTATGAGGCAATGTGTGAGGGACATGAATTGATCGTGTTGCAGTATGTGTTGTCATCAGGTGAATGTTTGGTGTGTGTTGATTGCAGTGAAGATGTGTATAAGATAGTATGAGGGACGGCTATGATTAGTGGAGTGCAGGTGTTATGGGTGCAGTGTAGTGGATGACGATGATTAGGCAATCAAAATTAAATTATGAATTAACTAATCTAATAATTGCCCTAAAACTGTTAAAAAGAAAATTACGAGAATATATCTAAAACAAAGCAATCAATTGAGAATGTAGGAAAAATAGAATCCACCCTAGTTATGCAAATCAAATTGTCATCATGTTATATAGATTAATAGCTATATAGTCATTCAAGTGAAATTATCATGCCTTAAAACTTAAGGATTTAAACATCTAATTAATCGATCAACTTCTGTATCTCCAATTAAAAGTGCTATGATCGACTAATGCCCTGAATCAATTATCCCTAATGTCTTAGTGAATAATTAACTTAAAACATTACATTAATCCCTAGATAATTTCTAATTAACCTAATTAACGCCACTCCTACATTAGCTAATCAGTTTAATAAAGAATTTCTAACAAACCCTATATCAACTCCTATATCAATAGTGTTTCTAACAATTATAACCAATTAGCTAATTATAATCAAAATCATAGAATTTGCATTCATGAATCATCTATACATCTATTAACCCTATAACATGACTATAATCATCATCTCACCTATTTAGGGTTTTATCAATTCCCACAATTAAAACTTAGCCAACCATGGAAATTAAAACGAAAGTATAAATAATAATTGAATTTGCAAAGAATTTCATGATTATAAGAACAAATCACATAATTGCATAAATACAATTATAATAGAGATCACCAATTCTATAATTATAATGAGTAAACTTCAATTGCAAACTCCAAGATTGAACTTCACAGCAAAAGCAAAGTCTTCTCAACAATCTAAGAAATTTTAAGAAAAACTCTTCTAAAATAAAACTACTCTCCTTCTAAGACTCTCTAACTCTAAAGAAGATGAAAAAAAAAAAATCCTTAAAATATTAAACACATGTTTATTTATAGAGAAAACTAAGGTTGGCTTTTGAATGGTTCTTTCTTGATGAAGGCCGGCCATGAATGCTAACGGTATAGTGTTCAAGGTCGATGGCGTAGAACTCCAAAGCTGTCGATGTAAAGTATAGGCCAGCTACCTTTAATTCCAATGTACTATGGCTCGATTTGAGCTTCGTTCGTTTTTGTAAAACTCCTCTAAATTGATGGTATTTCCATTTTGAATCCTCTAATATTTGAAATGTCCAAATGAAAATACTTAAGTACCAATTCTTAATGATTTCTATAAAATCAATAATAATTCTATTTAATTTGCACATTAAAACATGAATAAAATATGCCTTTATCAACTACCCCATACTTGAACTTTTGCTTGTCCTCAAGCAAAATAAACAGAATTAAAGAAATCTATCATTAAAAATACAAATTTTCCAATTGCAAATCCAAGCGTTTGATATTTCGCACTTTCAAACTCACTAATTGATAATGCCCACCGCTCAAACTAAACCAAAATATGTTATTGAGGTACTACAATTGAAATTAATCAGCCACTCTAGAGAAAACAAATTTTAATCTAAGCGTTTAGCCTAAGATTTCTATTTCAAAAGTAGATGCTTAGTCCTAGAAGGAAAAACACCCATTTAAACTTTAGAACTATTACCAAGCATATTATCACTCTAATTATCCTAACAAACAAGTTAACAAGTTAGTAAAAGCATATGGTATCTACTCTATCCTTAGATTTTCTTCCTTTTCATTACAAACCTTAATTCATTTCTTGAATTGCATTCAAAATTTTCATTTTCCATTCCCATTTTTTTTTTTTTTTAGTTCAGACATTGAACTTAACCCTTTTGCCTTTCACGTTATAGTGAGTGCATTGAGTTAGCACATCCCGAGCTTATCATCAAAGTGACCAGGTTTTAAAGGGATCCATACGGACTCTTCTTTACTCTAATATTCAAGTTAGGATACTCTTAACTCAATTTCTTAAGTTATTGGAGTAAAGGCTCTAATTTCATAACTTGTTGAATGCTTGCTAAAATTTTTCAGACTTCTTTTATAGGAATCACTAAGTATAGAGCTTCACTTACCTCTTTCACTAAATGTTAAAGTGCCGTTAGAATAACTAAAAAAAAATGATGTACTAACTAACCTTACATAGAAGTAAATCTGTTTACTTTTCACTTAAGGACTTGACTGACTCTTAAACTTCAAATTCTAAAGCTAAAAACTAAATAAATTAGGTTCCTAAAGATTTGACTAATTAATTTTAACTAAGTACAAAAATCACAACAATGGTGAGTAGGGCACCATAATGAGTTAATTATTCAAGCTAATCACTATCATATGCTATCAATAATTTTTCTTTGTATAATCTCTTGATTTTAAATAAGAAATTCAAAAATTAAAAAAAAAATTGGCCTAAAAATTGCTAGATACTTAAGAACAAATAAAGTTCAAGTTGATAGGAAAAAATAGCCATCATCATATTCAATTCAATTCAATTCAAAATCCATTTCTTATATTTCCTTCCCCTCACTTTAGAATAGACAGTATTCACACTATCTCCAATTCAGTATGCAAGAGGAAATAAAAATTCACAATAATAGGAAATGAAACACTAGTACTTCCCTAGATTCAAATTCTCAACAATAAGGAAAATTCCAATCATGATATCATTAAGAAGAGTTTCTAATTCAGATCATACATGTTTCATCAAACATAAAGAAATACGAAAGAGCAAATATAGAATAAAAGTGTACTTAAAAGTACATAGTAGAAGTAATTATCTAAAGTTACCTAATTAGGTGGGTACTAAACAAAAATAACCTAATAGCAAAGTAAATCAACTATTTTTTTTTTTTTTGCATAAATAGAAATAAAAATAAAAATAAAAGTAAAAATAAAAAATTAGTTTTGTTAAACATGAGTTGCCTCCCATGAAGCCCTTACAATGGGTTCATGCCTACCTTGGTAATAGCATTATTATCCATGTTTTCCCCTTTAAAATAGTGTTTGAAAAGATGACCATTTACCTTGAAAGTGTGATTATCTCTTGCCTTTAACTCAATTGTACCATACAGAAAAACATTAGCTATTTGAAATGGCCCTAACTATGGAGATTTCAACTTGGGAATAACTTCAATCAAGAGTTGTATAATAAAACTTTTTGACTAGGCGCAAACTCCCGTTGTTGGATGCTCTTATCATGCCATCGCTTGGCTCTCTCCTTATATACCCTAGTGTTTTCATATGCTTCTTCTCTAATCTCATCCAACTAGTTCAATTAGAGCAACTTATTTTCACCTATAGCTTGCAAATCAAAGTTAAGGTATTTTATGGCCTAGTAGGCCTTGCGCTCAAGCTCTATAAGTGACATGATTTACCAAAAATGATTTTATATGGGGACATTCCTATAGAGGTTTTAAAAGCTATCCTATGAGCCATAATGTATCATTAATTTTTAAAGACCAATTTTTCCTAGATGCATTGATAGTCTTCTCTAAGATATACTTTATTTCCTTATTAGACACCTCAACTTATCCACATGTTTGTGGATGATATAGGGTGGTAATTTTATGAGTGACTCCATATTTTAATAGCAATTTTTCAAATTGTGATTGCAAAAATGTGTTCCCCCATCACTTATAATACCTCTAGGTACCCCAAACTTTGAAAATATGTTCTTTTTCAAAAATTTAATTATAACCTTAGCATCGTTAGTTTGTAGAGCAATTACTTCTACCCATTTTGACATATAATCTACAGCCAAAAGTATATATTTGTTTGAAAAAGATAAGGGGAAAGGACTCATAAAGTCTATTCCCCATACATAAAAAAACTCAATTAATAGAACACTATTTTGTGGTAATTCATGTCTTCTAGAAATATTTTCGATCCTTTGGCATTGAGCATATGACATAATATAATTCTTGCAATCACTAAACAAATTAGGCCAATAAAATCCATAAGACAAAATCTTAGCTACAGTTCTTTCTACACTAAAGTAGCCTCTTGCTTTTTTAGAATGATAGTGTTGAATTATGCTAAACTGTTTGGGTTCAAGCATAAAACGTTTAATTACTTAATCGGTACAACATTTAAACATATATGGTTCATCCCATAAATAAAATTTCACATCATGTAAAAACTTCTTTTTCTTTTGAAATGAGAAAGTGTATGGTATGATTTTACTAACCAGGTAATTGACTATATCAACATACCAAGGTAATCTATGGATCTCTATTGCATACAATTGTTCATCAAGGAACTTTTTATTAATGGATGGCTCTAAACAATTAAATTCTAATTGAGATAAATGATCAACAATTACGTTTTCAGTTTCCTTTTTATCTCTGATTTTAAGGTCAAATTCTTGCAATAGTAAGATTCAATGAATTAACCTAGGTTTAGCATTAGTTTTAGTAAACAAATATTTTAAAGCAGTATGGTTTGTGTATACTATGACCTTAGAACCTATTAGATAAGGCTTAAACTTACCACATGCAAATATAACTACTAAAGCTCTTTATCTGTTGTGGCATAGTTTCTCTAAGCCTCATTCAAGGTTCTATTAAGATAGTTTATAACATGAAATAACTTACCTCTCCTCTACTTGAGTACTACTCCTACAGCATAGTCGTTGGCATTACACATCAACTCAAAAGAAAGCTCCCAATCAAGTGCAATGATCATGAGAGTTGAAATAAGCTTCTCCTTCAATAGATTGAATGCCTACAAACAACTATCATAAAAAATGAAGGTAGAATCTTTTTCAAGTAAATTACAAAGAGGTATAGAGATTTTAGAGAAGCCCTTGATAAATCTCTTATATAAGCCAACATGCCCTAACAAGCTCTTGACTCCTTTGATTGAACTAGGTGGTGGCAGCTTCTCTATTATCTCCACTTTTGCCTTGTTAACTTCAATCCCCTTTTTCAACACCTTGTGACCAAAGACTATTCCCTCTCTTACAATAAAATGGCATTTTTGCTAGTTGAAAAATAGATTAGTCTCCTTACACCTTTTAAGCACATAGCCTAAATTAGTCAAACATAAGTCAAATGACTTCCCAAAGACCAAGAAGTCATCCATAAATATTTCAATGAAATCTTCTAACAAATTAGAAAATATAGACATCATACATTTTTTAAAAGTAGCAGGTACATTATAGAGACCAAAGGGCATTCTCCTAAAGGAAAAAGTGCCAAAAGGACATGTAAAAGTGGTTTTCTCCTGGTGCTCGAGTGCTATATAAATTTGATTATAATCAGAATAACTACCTAAAAAGCAATAATAGTCATTCCTTAAAAGTTTTTCTAACATCTGATCTATGAAAGAGAGGGGGAAGTGGTCTTTACAGGTGGCATCATTTAGTTTTCTATAATTTATATAAACTCTCCACCTAGTCATAGTATGAGTAGAAATTAACTCATTAGCCTCATTTTTAACCACAATCATACCACCTTTTTTTAGCACTACCAAAATAGGACTAACCAACTTACTATCTTAAATAGGATAGATAATACCTGCATCCAGCAATGTAAGCACCTCTTTCTTCACTACCTCCTTAAGAGTTGGGTTAAGACGTCTCTGTGGTTGTACTATGGGTTTACACTTAGCCTCCAGTAATATCTTATGAGTACAAATTAAGGGACTGGTCCCCTTGATATTAACAATGGTCTACCTATCAAAGAAAAGGAGATAATTATTGGCAAAGTATCATATGTTCCAAGATAAGAATATTTTAAATGACTAGGTAATGGTTTAAGCTTAAGCACTAATGGTTGTGTCAATGATGGGACTGGCTTCTTCTAACTAGCTCCTAGCTCCTCATAGTATTGAGCTTTAATTTTTGACATTTGTTCCCTGCGTTCTTCCTCAAGTTCATCATCATCACTCCAATTATCTAGATCCCTAAGAACTGATTCATGGTATCTAAACTTGCTTTCTCTTCTAGACTCACAGGTAATCTAATCAATAATATCAATAGTGTAACAGGATTTACAATCATCAAATTGCTTTATGGCTTCATAAACATTAAAAGTTACTTGATCATCCATAACTATTAAAGTAAGCTTACTTTATTCCACATCTATCAATGCCTTACCTATTGTAAGAAATGGTTTGCTAAGGATCATAGGTACCTCTCTATCATCTTCCATCTCCAGGACTATATAGTCAACTGGGAAGATAAATTTGTTTACCTTTACTAAGACATTCTCTATAATACCCCTTGGGTATTTGATACTCTTATTAGTAAGTTGCAAGGTGACATGAGTCTCCTTACAATCTCTAAGTCCCAACTTCTTGAAAATAAACAAGGGCATTAAATTTATACTTGCACCTGAATCAATAAGAACTTTATCAAAATGAAAATTTCCTATAGTGCAAGGAACAGTAAAACTCCATTGATCTCTTTTTTTTTTTTCTAGGCAAGTTGGATAAATTTTTCAAAAGGATCATAGAGTACTCTCCTATAAGCAACACTGGTTTGTTCCCATCAATCTTTCTTTTCTTGGTGAGCAAATCCTTCATGAATCTAGCATACGAAGGCATCTATTGAAGTACCTCTACAAAAGGAATGTTGATCTACAACTTCTTGAAAACATTAAGGAATTTAGCGAATTAAGCATCTAGTTGTTGTTGCTTCAGTCTTCTTAGGAAAGGGATTGGAGGAACATACGATTTCACTTCTAGTGACTTCTACTTTGGTTCCTCTACTGCTTGTTTCAACTTCCTTTCTACTCTTCAACATAATAGCATTGACACCTTTGGGATTCTCTTCAGTATTTCTATGTAAAGACCTTAATGGTCTATTATTCAACTCTTCAGGGATCTGACTAATATGATTCTCTAAATTCTGAATAGTGGCTTGTTGATTCTAAAACATGGTGTCAGTCTTTTTCATATAACTCAACCTGAGCTTTTTCATTATAGACTAATTCTAATAAGGTGGAGCATTCTGAGCAAGACCCTACAGCGGTCGTTTAAATGCATTATTCTCATTTCTCTATAAGAAATTTGGATGATTGCACCACCTTAGATTGTATGTGTTCGAATATGGACCTTCATTACCTTGTTGGAAATTGTTGACAAAGTTCATCTACTCTCTACTATCTGAAGCTGAGGATTCCTAGATAGACACTCAAGAGTCGAATGTGATCATGAACATAACTCATAAAAAGCAATAAGATTTGCATGAAAAGATTGTGCTGAGGTGAGTTTACTTACCTAGGTAGTGAGAGTTGAAATCTAAGTTGTTAATTGAGACATAGTGTCACTGTCTCTCAACTAGCTGAAGCTTAAGGATTCCTAGATAGGTACTTAAGAGTCGAATGTGGTCCTGAACATAACTCACAAAAAGCAATAGGACTAGCATGAAAAGACTGTGTTGAGGTGAGTTTACTTACCTAGGTAGTGAGAGCTAAAATCTTAACTGTTAATTAAGACATAGTGTAACTATCATTGACCAATGCCACTCTTGACTTACATCTCTCGTTTTGCCAGTTATGTGCACTAGATGTTGATAGTCAGTTTTTACTCAACTTATATTCATCCTTTCATTGGCCAAGATGTTGGGTAATTGACTCTCTTGGCATTTGCCCTTTGTAGAAGACATACAGCACTTATGCCGTGTACAAGAAATGCTCTTGGTTTGAATTCAAATCTATGGCACGACCAGTTATCATAAGCATAGTTATATTTTACAACTACTTGCTATCCCTACATATTAGGGGAGATGTCAAGTCAAGAGGTCTCCACGTGTCTTAACAATCACCTTGACAACTACCTTAGACACAAAGACCATTTATAAATACCAAAAAAAAAAAAAACTCTGTAAGAGCTCTCCGACACTTCTTATTCACATTTTTACTATACTAAATCACCATTCTAACTTAGGCATCGGAGTGGCCGCATCGGACTGGCCCTAGTACCAAGTATCTTACTCTCTTTTACAGGACTATTTCCTTACCCCAAAATTCACTAACAACACTAGAGGTCATCTCTTCTATCATTGTACTTGCTTCATCATAAGTTTTGCCCATTAAAGCCCCTCTAGCTACAGCATCTACTAAGGACCTCAATATCTCATCTAGATTGAGATAGAAAATCTCAATTAGGAGATTATCTGGCAAGCCATGATGTGAGCATTTTCTAATTGCCTCCTTGAATCTCTCTTATGTCTCATAAAGTGACTCACCATTAAACTTGGTAAAATTGGTGATGTCGTTCCTCAGTTTTGTGGTCTTGGCTTATAGGAAAAATCTCCTTAGAAACTTTGATGAAAGATCATCCTAGGTGGTAATAGACTCTTATGGCATTGAATGAAACCAAGCTTTGGCTTTATCCCTTAGTGAAAAGGGAAAGAGCTATAATCTAATAACCTCATCTACAATGTTGTTCATCTTCACTGTATTATAATATTGGAGGAATCCTACAATATGCTCATCAAGACTTTCATTAGGATATACTCCAAATTGATTTGTCTAAACCATCTAAATGAGGGACGATTTCAATGCAAAGTTATTAGCTTGAATGGTAGGCCTCCTCATGGCAAAACCTATAACCGTAGGTACTATATAATCTCGAAGTACTCGCGGGACTCTTTGTATCTGAATATTATCATTGATGCCCACCATCTCAACTTCTTGTACTTCTCTCCTTCTTCTATTCTCTCTCTTCAACTGATGCAAAGTGTGCTTTATTTTAGAATCTCTTAGTAGAATTTCAGCACTCCTACTCCTATGCATAAAACTCCTATAAAGAGAACAAGAAATAACACATGTTATCAAATGTGCCTAAATTACCAACGAAACTAAAAGGTTTAATATCTCTAGTCCCCGACAACATTGCTAAAAACTTAATCCGCTTAAACTATATATATAAAATTAAATCGCGAATACTCCAGTAAGTATACTAGGTTAGAATCAAGTAATAAAGAATGAGTAAGGTAGTCAATCCCTCGAGGACTATAAAATTACTAAACTTATGATAGCTCTTATCAATATTTAGAAAAAAAAAAAAAATTGAATTGTGAACTAACTAATTTAATAATTATCCTTAAACTATCAAAAAGAAAATTACGAGAATATATCTAAAATAAAGCAATCAATTGAGAATGTGGGAAAAATAGAATTTACCCTAGTTATGCAAATCAAATTATCATCATGTTATATAGATTAATAGCTATATGGTCATTCAAGTGAAATTATCATGCCTTAAAACTTAAGGATTTAAATCTCTAATTAATCAATCAACTTCCATATCTCCAATTAATAGTGGACTCTAAATTATAATCATGCCTTAAAACATAAGGATTTAAACCTCTAATTAATTGGTCAACTTCCATATCTCTAATTAATAGTGGACTCTAAATTATAATCATACATCTTCCGATGCTATAATCGACTAATGCCCTGAATCAATTATCCCTAATGTCTTAGTGAATAATTAACTCTAAACAATACATTAATCCCTAGATAATTTCTAATTAACCTAATTAACGCCACTCCTGCATTAGCTAATTGGTTTAATCAAGAATTTCTATATTAACTCCCGTATCAATAATGTTTCTAACAATTATAACCAATTAGCTAATTATAATCAAAATCATAGAATTTGTGTTCATGAATCATCCATACATCTATTAACCCTACAACATGACTACAATCATCATCTCACCTATTTAGGGTTTTATTAATTCCCACGATTAAAACTTAGCTAGCCATGGAAATTAACAAAAAAGCACAAATAATAATGGAATTTGCAAAGAAGTTCATGATTAGAAATAAGAACAAATCACATATTTGCATAAATATAATTAGAATAAAGATCACCAATTCTGTAATTATAATGAGTAAACTTCAATTGCAAACTCCAAGATTGATCTCTACAGTAAAAGCAAAGTCTTCTCAACGATCTAAGAAATTTTAAGAAAAACTCTTCTAAAATAAAACCTATCTTCTTCTAAGACTTTCTAACTCTAAAGAAGATGTAAAAAAAAGTCCGTAAACTATCAAACACATGCTTATTTATGGAGAATCCTAGGGTTGGCTTTTGAATGGTTCTTTCTTCATGAAGGTTGGTGGTGTAGTGTTCAAGGCTGGCAGCATAGAACTGCAATGCCACCGGTGTAAAGTATAAGCCAACTACCTTCAATTCTAACGTATCATGGCTCAATTTGGGCTTCAATTGTTTGCGTAAAACTCCTTTGAATTGATTGTATTTTCCCTTTGAATCTTGTAATACCAGAAATTTCCAAATAAAAACACTTAAGTACCAATTCTTAATAATTTCTATAAAATCAATAATAATTCTATTTAATTCGCCTAATAAAGCATGAATAAAATATGCCTTTATCACTAAGCAATTACAATATTGAGGGCACACTTTTCTAAAATTAAAATTTTCATCTTGTCCTTTAAACATTTTCTTTGTTTTGGTTAAGTAAAAGCTTAAGTATGAGGATATTTGATAAAGCAAAAAAGGCATATATTTTTTATGGTTCATTTGCGCTATTTTAGATGTTAATTTAGTGTTATTTTAAGCTTAATTCATTTAAATTTTATTTTTAGGGACTTTTGGAGTATTTCATGAGGTTTTGAAGATTTTTAGCACTTTTTGGAGTAACTTGAAGCAAAAGCATTGATTAGGGAAAGATGCGAAGAAAGTTTGGACATAAATAGAGTGAAGAATAGAGTCTAACTTTATTTGATTTGGAGAGATTGATGATTTTAGATGATGTTTATGAAAATTTGAAAATGTTTTAGATGAATTTTGAAGCATTGAAAGGACCATACTCATGAATAATGAATGTGTATTGAAATTTCGAGTGAAGGGAAGAGAGAGAAAGTAGAAATTAGTGTTCTAGAGGAACCATGGCCATGGTCATTACTCGTGGTCCCTTCATAAATTAATTTCCTCTATTTGCAAGTTTTTGCATAAGAAGTAAGTACATGGCTAGCTACCATGGCCGTATACCTAGGGAAGGGTCGCTATATGACGAGTAAATTTTCAGATTTTGTAGTACATCATCTATTTTTGGATATGAAATATTCAACGTGTCTTTCATTTTGTCTTGTCTCTCTTTTGTAAACCTAGCCCCATAGCTCTATAAATAGATCCTTAGGTTAGAGTTTTTAGGGAGAGCCCCTTTAGCAAGGTTATAGTCTAGAATATTATGGGGGTCTCAATTTATTTTCTCTTTTCAATTATATTGTTACTCTTTTAATTTATTCTTAGTGAATCATTATTGAAATCTAGTTCCTTTTTGTAGCAACTATTGTTTCTTTCTATGATTCTATTTTTTTATGATTTAATTACTCCGAATATATTGTTTATCATGATCCTATAGGGAGCCTAGTAAAATTGTTTAAAATTTTTATATCACTTGTACACCCATAATATGAAAATGGTCCTACAAGTCAAAAATTGCAAGACATTAAATAATGAATTGCTAGAGTTTATGATTTTAATTTATTAACATATTATCAAATATAAATGACTATGGATATCCAATATTCCACAGTTCTTCAAAACCGTAGAGAATCAGTATCTCTTACCAAATGATAAAATGAAGTAGTAAAGACTTAAATTTAAACTTATTGAAGTTACAAAATCTAAATATATAAATGGTATTTACATTTGAAGTTTCAAATGAGCTAAACAATCTCTCTTTAATTTTAGCCTCTAAAACATCTTAATATTTACACTCAATGCTTGGCTCTTAACCTATGCCCGATTATCTATTAACTTGCAAAAGAAAAATTATTGCAGGGTGAGCTACAAGAGCTTAGTGAGTTATCTCTCATACTATATGAATAAGCAAGTTATCAAACAATTTATTACCAAGCATATGAATGCATAATCAAGCAATATGCCAAACAACATATATTGAGTTGATCAATGTTGCATACAACATCGGATTTAACACTCTCCGAAGTAAGAGTTGGAGATACATTGGCACCAATTACAACCAGGTTCTAGTACCTAAGGTTTTTGTCCATAAATTTAAATTCTGTATTTCACAAAATACGTTTTCATTTCAAAGAAATCCAATAATATACAAAATCCCAAGTCTAGCGTTGAGGTAGCCCCTACAGTCTACTCTCATGCCCTATAGCAATGATCTATAGACTTAACCTCTAGTCACCCATGGTTAACATCTCCAGCACTAAGCAAACTGACGAACTAAGGATAGGGTCTTGTTGTACCAATACTCATGCACTGTATTGATCAAATCATGTAGAAATCAGTCCCTCCAAGGCCTTTCATTACCAACCACATGAGGTAATGGTTGGAACATTATATGCAATGTTTATGCTTATGCATGATCTATTTAATTTTAGTTAAGTGGAATATGATTAAGTCAATTTATGAGGTGATAAACCAATATAAACAAACCATTCAATTATGTAGTAATTAATCAAGTAGCCAATCATTTAGCTATCATGTTTTATAATATTTTACATAACACACAACCGATATTCAAGCACATGCATAATCCAAACCCTCATGCATCAAGTTATTAATATTTACTTCAAGCGTACTAATTACAAGCACAAAACAAGTATAGAGTAATCAGGAGTACTCACTTGGTTATTGAGTCTATCAACGGTTATAATAGTCCACTTGATAAGTCGGTATCCATATCAGAATCACCTAATATTTAATGAATATGAAAAGTAATGAGTATCTAAGTAACATAACTAAGCTATTCATATACATAATAATAACTACTTAAACTAGCTATTGAATGAAACAAAATCCCTAGTTTGAGTCTTTTCATTAATCGCGTATAATTTTTTTAATTTAACTATGATTTTTATGAGCTTATAGTCCTTTTTTTATCATTTTCGGATATATTTTCTCGTAGCAGGGTCCGTTTTAGACATTATAACTCGCATTTTTTTATTATGCTATAAAAATGTTATAAATTTTATTATTTCAACTTAAGTAATTAGAAAATATTATTTTATGCTTTTCTTTCCATATTTATGGTTTAATAAATATCTAAACTTTATATTTTGTAATTTTCTTACTTTTAAGTCTTTTTTACTATAGTTTACTTATTTTTGCTAATTTTTACATTTAAGACTTATTTAATTTATTTTCAATAATTTATTAATTTTCTAATTAATTAATTATTTTATTATTATTTTTAATTACGAATTTAATTAAATTTAGTTAAATGTTGATGCAGTAACCTAATGGAATGCCACATGTCATTTCCGAATTTTTTAACTTTTTCCATCTTTTGTATTTTTATGTAATATGTATATAATAATATTTATTATTGTATTTTACTAAATTTTACAAATTAGTTATTTTATTTTATATATTTTTAAGGGTTACGGTTTATATATATATATATTCATATTTACTATTTTACTTTATTTATTAAATTAATATTATAGTATATATTATATATGTAGTATTCAAATATGCCTGTATTTCTATATATATCATACTATTCATATACATATTTTTATACATACAATATGCTTATGTACTATAATAACATAACCTTAAATATATTATATATATACTATACATATGTATATATATTTATACAGTATCTATATATTTATACTTTTTATTTTTCTGGTTTATACACACATACATATACAATTATATTACATATATTTATATACCCAAATGCTTAATATACATAGTATTATACAAAAATACATATGCATATGTATCTTGTCCTTAGGTGTATATATATATATATATAATCTATATAATAAAAATACAATATATATACACTATGGCATATACATATATATACCAAGTATATATACACTTTTTTATACTTATATTATATTATACTAGTATTTTGTATTTTATAATTATATACACCTATTTTCTGTTACATACTTAAATGTATATATGTACATATGTAAGGAAAATATATAATATATATATTATTATGTGTGCATACATACATGTACATATACATAAATTTCTTATATAACATTTTGTAAAATCCAATGTTACATGTATATACATGTGAATATACTTTAGTATCCTTACATATATGAGCATACATATACAAAGAAATATTAAGATTACATATAAATTCTAAAATACATGTATATAAAAGAATATATCAAGATAATTAATATAAAATAAATATACTACACATACTTCTTGGTAGTTTGATGAATCCAAGGTAGCAAAGTTTCATCTCCTTCTTAATTTTTCTTACTGAAATTTGAAAGTTAAAAGCAATAATAGAAGAAGAGAAAAGGATCGTATGGTTTGTGAAAAAGATAAGAAATTTTTCTATTGTGTTTTGTTTTCTAGATGTGGTAGCTAAAGAAAAGGAAGCACAAGTGAGTTGATTAAAAGAAAAGCTAAAGAAAAGGAAGCACAAGTGAGTTGATTAAAAGAAAAACAAAAGAGGAAAGGACAAAATCAAACAAGATGTGGTATTAATTAAGATAAGACATGATCTGATCTGACTTTGTCTTTAACTCATTATTTTCACATGATAAAATTCCTAGAACTACACATGTTTATCGAAATGTTTGGAATTTTGGGACGTAGCTAGCAAAGAGAAATAAAAATCTAGAGGAGAAAGGGAAAAAAAGGAAAGGAAAAAGAAGGAAAAATAAAAATAAAAATATTAAAATTTTCTAAATATAAAAATTATAAATTTAGTATTTATAAAATAATATTGAAATTTTATAAAAATTTATTGATTTACTTGTTACCCGCTAAGTTATAATATTTACGAGTTATTTCAACGTATTCGTTAATAATTTTACGCGATTACGTGTTTTGATTAATAATTGTATTTGACTAAGGTTTTATTACTATTAAGTTATATTAATTCATTTTATAAGCTTAAAGTTATAGTTTTAGGGTTTTCATCAAGTTTAAGTTCTATTTCGGATATTTACATAGACATAAGATTTAGGGTTTTTGTACGTGATTTAAGTTTCAGTCAAAATTCTAAAGTTTTTATTACTTATAATATATTTAATTTCATAATTTAATAAAATTTTTATTTTGCTCGACCTTAATGACTCATGAAGTTATCTATAGTACTAGAGTTCAATTTTACCCACAATTAGCTAAATTTGTGGGGTTTGCATTGTCTTCCTTTAGTATAGTGACTAATAGGACATTTAAGTTTGCTATAGAATTGTAAGGCCTACAGTAAACAGATAAGTGTAATTAGAAGAGTTTCAATGCGCTTAGAGATTAGGTATTAAATCTTTTGGATTAAGGAAATCTAATAGCAGAATCCATGCATGTCATTAGATCTTAAGATGCTCTATTTAGTAGCAATATAGGTAGAGAGGGTCTTATGCCACTTGAAGGTCTGACATGAATTGAGAGCTCTTCTTTTGTTCCTCTACTAGAGCTACTTCTTTTTCTTCCTTAGACATAGCCTCCCTCTCTACTTTCTTCTTCTCTATACCCCACTTTTCTTGAAGATTCTTTTGCTTACCTTCAACACGAGCAACTTAGTTCTTAGCCTCTTTGACAATCAAGAGGTGAAAGAAGTCATTAGACTTAGTGAATTAAAGGAAAATAAAGATAGTATAGGGTAGGGAGCTTATGACCTTTTTCTCCTCATTTAAGGCCTTAACAACCATCATTGAAAATTGGGAATTTTGAAAAATCAAAACTAAGTTTGATGATAATCTACTATTCTTACCTATAAGAGATCGGAAGGGTCTTACATCATAGATTTTAGAGGCAGCTAGATGTAATAAGTTGTCAAATCTAGAGTCTTAATGGAGCTTAACAATGCTTGTTAAGGGCTGAACATCCTTTGGGAGGTGAATGCCCTTTATCATCTCTAAGGCAACTCGACCATTTCCTAGGGCATGGTTGGCTGTAGTAACGTTCTAGTAAGGGAAGAATTGCAATACTTCTTTGTTCTCTTCTCTAGAGGGAGTGATAGAACTTGGTATTTTGAAAAGGACTGCTTTATCCTTCTTTGGTTCCTTAAAGTTTCTGTTTGCCTTTCTAGGGGGGAAGGGAGTACAATCATGGCTCTTAAGTCACTTCCTCGGCTTAGTGGCCTTAGCGACCTTCCTTTTGGAAATTATGTTTGTTGGTTAAGCATAGTCTTAGTGGTAGTCTACTTTATAGGATGGTTTCAAAGGAGCTTGCTTTGTAGGGATTTTCTTGGAATCTTCCTTTTTCTTTAAGTTATCAACCTTCAGCTCAACAAACAAATCCCTAGAATTATATTCCTTGAGCAATATGTCTATAGGGAAATACTCATATATTAGGTTAGAAAAACATTAAAACATTAATAAAAGGACTTAAGAATCATATCGAGCACAAGCAAGGAAGACCAATCAGCTCCTGATGTGGACACAAAGGTCCCTCCTCTTATGGGCCCTACTTAACATGACAAGATCATAAATGGCTTATACCTTAGTTGGTGATAGTACCTTTGTGAAAATCTTCAATGCCCCCCTCATGAGTAGCCTTGGTACCCTCAGCTACTCTTACTTCATCTTTAGGGAATATTGGAGCAACTTAGGAATACTCGGAGATTATGATGTTTACATCCTAGAGAAACTAATTATGGTTGTAGGCTACCATGATTGTATCAAAGGCTTTCTTTACATTAGGGAGCAATTGTTTAATGTCGGATTGCCTGATTGGTTGGCTCTAAATCTTAAGGAGTTCTAAGTTGGTTTCTAACTTAACTACTACCCATGTTTTCTTCTTGTCATGAATGGAAGATTCTAACCCTATCAGGAATTTTCTACGAGGTTGGCTACATACATAAAATCAACAATCACCTTTCTTTAGTGTAAAAAATTATCGAAACAAGGTTATAGTGGTCCTAACTTCTAAATCTTCAAAAATGCATCCAAAGGCTACTAACAATCTATATGAGTTTGGGGTGACCATAGATGGAAAAATATGGTGGTATGTGAAGTAAGACTTTTGGAAAAGAGAAAAGGGAAACCTCAAAGTACTTCTTAAAGAGGGTGAATTCCTAGTCTCCTAGCATAGTGATATGCTCATCTAGTTAAGGCCTTTCTATCCTTCAATCTCCAAGGGTAGAACGAAAGTTAAGCCACAAAGCATTAAAATCCTGTTCAGTTATTATACTTGTAACTCTGTTAGGACTCATGTTGTACTTGATAATTGAATGTAGCAAAATCGCCTATGAGTTTCCCTCATTATATATGGGATACTCATTAAAGGGAAGTTTTCTAATCTTCTATGATGTGAGAATGCAGATTCTCACTAAACCACTTAGTTTAGATAGATCCTAGTAGCAATCATCATCATTAGAGCTAGTTATGCAAGGGGGTTCTTTGCAAAGAGGAAAGTTGCTTACCTGGTGTTGAGCTACATTTTTCCTCTCAGTTTTTAAATTAGTCTTCTTCAAACTGATTAATATTAAACCCTACCTGTTTAATAGTGATCCTTGACTAGGGTTTAAATAAACCGATTCTTTTAACTTTAAAAACTCTTTTGAGTCGCCACTTGATCGGGAAAAAGAGTTAAGTTGTAACCAATTGGGTGAATTGATTATAACTTAGCTACTGATATTTCAATAAAACCAATTTTTATCAAAACAATTTTTCAAAAACCAAAGATTTGGATCTGGGGGCTAAACTTTTAGACCCTAAACCAGTACAACTTTTAATCTTTTTGAATTTAAATTTACCTTTTAATATACCCTTACAATGACATTTATTTACAAGCTATAATTGAAATTATGTCTATTTACAAAAAATAAAGATTTAAAGAATTAACTACTAAAGGGGGAAAGTAAATTTTTTCATTTTTTAAGTCACCTCATATGTATATGTACCTACATACCGGCTATTTGGGATTAGACTTCTGTAGTTCTTTCTGAAAATATTAGTGGGTTAGTTGATTTTAATTTTTGAAAAAAAAGGTCGAGTTTGCGTTTTTACCCAATTAAATTTATTTAAGAAAATTATTCTAAAGGACCCTAATTAATGTTTATTTTTGGAAATTCTAAGTACGATCCTAATTTTGAAAAAGGTTCATTTATTTTATTTATTAAAAAAATAATTTTTTTTCTAAGTGATTTATTTATTCATTTATTACATACTTATTTTATTTCTAAAAAAAATAAAAATGGACTTTCTTTTTTTCTTCTCTTGTTTCTTCTTCTTTTTTTTTTTAATTTCTTCCTTTCTTTTTTTTTCTTTTTCCCCTTTTTTTCTTTTTCTCATTTATTATTGCATTTACAAATAAATAATTAAATAAATAAATAAAACTTAATTAAAAAAAGAGGTAGTAGAATGGGTTGGCTTCGGGTCGGCTCGGATCGACATGGATTAACTCAGGGTGGCTTGAATCGGCTCAAGTCGATTCAGGTTAGCCTAGTTAGGCTCGGATCGGCTTGGGTCAGCTCAGTTTAGCTCGATTGGCTTAGTTAACTTAGGTTGGCTCCAGTTGACTTCAGTTAGCTTAGATTGACTTAAAAAATCAAATATGGAGTATTAAATCTAGGGTTCTTAGGTGTAAGGAATCTAATGGTAGTGGTGGTTTTCATTGAAAAAGCACCGTAGGGGATGCTATACTAGAGAGAGAGAGGAATTGTGTTAGAGAGAGGAAGCTTCGATTTTTTCTTTTCTAAAGTATTTCGAAACTTTGTTATATGTTGAAAATGATAAGTAGATTCCTATTTATAGGTATCATGGTTGAGTTAAGAATGGAAAATGTTAAATATAATATGATTTTCTTTCATGTTTGGGTTAAGTGAACTTAGATAATATGTGATGCCAAATACAAAGCTGTGCATATAGGAGTATATCTAGTGTAAGAGTGTACCTACCATACTTAGAAGTGAGATGATAAATGATATGGCCCATGACGTAGCGATGAAGTGAGAAAAAAAAATAAAAGATACATTTTGCACCTTCCATGGATTAAACCCAAGATCTCTAAGTCATATGTAATATCAAGTTTGAGTGCTTATCCAGCTTGGCTATTGGTTTTTCCTTATTCATATCTAAAAATTGCACATATGAACTAAGTCAATCTAGGCCAGATTTAAATTTAAGCCTAAGCCTAATCACCCTTTCTTTATTTTACCTAAATTAAAAATTATATTATACTAAACTATTTAAAAGATTTATTATTTTCTAAATTTTCTTTTTTTTTTTTGTATTTTTCTAAATTTTATATTTTTGTGATTTTTTCTAAATTTCTTATATTTTGGGTTTTTTCTCATTTTTCTATTTTTTTTTCTTTTTTCCCTAATTTGGGACCCATTACCTTATTTAAAAAAATAAAAGGAGACAAAAATTAGGTGTCTATACCTAATGCATGGTGGATAATTCTTGGCTCTGCTACTGTATACATGTTAAGTCGTTGGGTTCTGTGGTTGACATATTTACCTTAGAGATGTAGTTGAAAAGAAAAGTAAGTGATGGAAAAATAATTGGTGCTTAAAATGCATAGAGAGAAAGTTGTGAACAAGATAACACAAAGTAGTTAGAGAATGAGAAATGAAGAAGAAGAAGAAGAAGAAAAGAAGGATATGGAAATGAAAGAACAAAAACAATGGAAGAGGTTACAGTTTTTTAGAGTCCATATGGGCAACAATTAGCAATTAATGTAGATTGTTCGATCATACATGCTTGACAAGGATTTAGTAACCCACATTGAATTGCATTACCAAGGGAACATGTAGGTTCTAACATGATTGCATGTATCTTAATAGTAGGATGTGAAACGATACTCATGTAAGCATGAGACTTCTATGACAAGCTAAACAAAATGGCAAGTCGGATACTATAGTTGATGCATATTCTAAAATAGTCTTTCACAATAAGGTAAGAACTTGGGTTTAAGAACTTAGTCAAAGAAATATCAGTAGTCCCTTTGATGCACCAATCAAGTGGAGTCGGCGAGCAAATGTTGATAGCCATTCTTCCTAAAGGTCATTACTGATCAAAATTAAGGAGCATTCAACCTATTTATTCACCCTTAACTCTTTTCTACCATATCTCCAAGATCCTTTAGGTCATTCTTGAAGTGTTGATTAGCTCAAGAATGTTAGAGAGCTAAATATATCGAAGTAGCATATAATAACTTGACTATAGTAGGTTAGATTATCCTTAGTCAGCTCGAAGGAGCTAGCAATAGCTTGGCTACGACTCAGTTAACCCTAAAGAATTCAAATTGAAACATATGGCACGAACAGTTAAGCTTCTTGTAGAAATAACTACCTACTAGCTACCATTACTCTAGCTATACCCCATAATATCAAGACGTGGTCTTAAATGCAAGCCTGGTGCACGTACATGTTTTGGAGGCAAAGGTTACTAGATAGGAATGAATCTATGGCTATAAATAGAGCTTAGAGGACTACAATAAGCTTCTTCTAGATACATTAAAAGACTTACTTTCTTTTCCTTTTGTTTAATTCCTTGACTTGACTTAGTCATCAAAGTGGTAATGCTAGAGTTACCTTAGCACCTACCATAGCCTAACCTTTTTTCCTTTTTGTAGAGCTATGTCTTGCTAAGTGGCCAAGTATCTCCCAGCACTAATTTTTACCATAAACATGGTTAATGTACATTCACCACTTTCCATTAGCCTTCTTTACTAAGACCACATTAGCCAGTCTGATAAGGTATTTCTTCTCTTAGATGAACCTGGATTTCAATAATTTTTGTACTTCTTTGATTGTTACCTATCTCTCAAGGGTAAAGTGTCTCTTCTTTTGCTTAACTAGCTTAACTTTCAAATCAATTCTTAGTTTGTGCTCCATAATTGTTAGATCTATCCCTTACATGTTTAACGATCACCATGCAAATTGGTCCAAATTTGCTTAAAGGAGATCAATGAGGCTCTGTCTTAAGTCTTATGGTAAGTCTTTACCAATGTGAGTGGTCTACCCAACATTTGTACTGAACTATCCTCAATACCTTTACCTAAGCATGACTTCTTTTTATCCAGTTTCTATTGTAGTGTTTTTTGGGATAGTACATTATCCCCCTTCAGTGTTTTGGTGTAGAGTTCTAAAGTTAACACTTGGTTACCTTAGCATACACCAACTCCTATAAGGGTTAAGAACTTTGCTTTTAGTTGAAAAGAGGAGGCTATCATTCTGAAGGCATTCATGCTTGGTCATTTGAGGATCCCATTGAAGAGGGGCTTATGATCGATCACTATAAACTCTACTAGGCAAGCGGCTACATTATCATCATCCTCGAGCTTCATGTCAAGGATAATTTTACCTTTAAGGCATAGTGCTTGGTTATTGAAACCGAACAAATCATGGTGATAGGGCTTCATCTGGGTTGGGAGTTTTTCTTCCATCTAATCATTTGTAGATAATGTTCACTGAGCTTTCAGTATTCATCATTGTCTTTTAAACCTCGAACTCAACAATGTAGTTGTTAATCCCCAAGACATCTTGTTGTGAGGTTTCAATCCCTTGAAGGTTGTTATTTATGAAAGAGATTAAGGTATCGATCTTTTGCCTCTTCTCCCTTACCTCATAAACTTTCCTATCGCATAGGGGAGAATGTTAATCATACCTTCGTATTAGATTGAATCATTTTCGATCTCAATCCATGGTCATCAATTCTAAGACTTAGATGATCCTTCACAAAGACATTCTCCTTTTCTTTCCCTTTTTCATCGGGCATGGATGTTGTCTTATTGATTAGTGTACCTTTAAGCCTTCCTTTAAAACTCAACCAAGGTAGTTGGCTTGCTCTTCTTTATGGACTTAAAGAAATCATTAAGGGGATCTACTCCTAAGGTGGCAATGTGAATAGAAACCCCTTCATTTAGCAATTGTATCTCTATTATCGCTTTGTCAAACTAATCTATGAATGATTGAAGACTCTGTTCCTTTCATTATTAAAAGAGGTAATGGGATGAGTTTGTCCTTTAAGGCAAGCTTACTTGCTTAGGACGGAGGATAAACTTCTTAGTGAGCTCATCAAAGTTGGAGATTGAATCCTCTGAAAGGTGATTGAACTACATGTATGTGGCCTTTTGGAGAGTGCCTAAGAAGCCCTTACATCTTACCCAATTAATAATGCCATGCAAATCCATAAGAGTGTAGAAGTGCATTAAGTGGTCCTTAAGGTTGGTAATCCTATCACATGGCTCAAATGGTGAGAGCTTTTTACTTCTTTGCAGCACTTGCGCCTAAATTTGCCAAGAGAATAGAGTTCTACTATCGGCACTTAAAGCCATAACCTCCATCTTTCCAATCCCATAAGTGCTAAACATCCTTCGTGTGACCAAATATATTAGCCAATTGTAATTGACTCCTTCTATTGGTTCATTTACCAAAGGGATTTTTCCCTTATCCTTGAGTTGTTTGCAAACATGGCTCTTGGACTTTTGAGCTTTATCATGGTTATCTACGGATCGATTATACTCGTTCGTGACTCATATAGGGCTCTTTTATTAGTTAGAATAGTTCTTTTGTGTGTGATGAGCTTGATGGTTAGATGTAGAGCCTTAAGATTGAGACCAAATAGAGCCCTCATTGACTTCTCAAGAAGAATGAGACCTTTTGCAACTATACCTCTCTCTTTCATGTAGTTTCACCCTAAACATCTCGTTTTGTTCCTTGATCAACTCTTCAGTTTAATCCTTTGAGGTTCATCATTTCAAGTTATCAACTTAATCAAGTGAGTAAGTTAAGGGTTTTGTATAGGGTTACCTTAGTCACCTCCTCCTATCATTACAATGGCATCCTTATCAATGCCTTAGATTTCATTATTTGTGGTGTCTACCTCCTTATTGGTGTCAGTTACATAGCTTTCAATGTACTCAACCACCTTGGTGACTACTATATCAGCCAATTCTTGTTGCTTGGATCTTAAGGTTCTTGCCATCTTCAATCTTAGAATGTTGATTCCAGATGTAGAAAACCTTTAATCTTGAATAAAACAGCTCCATAAACGATGCCAAGTGTTGTTACCTAAATTTTGTTGGTAGAGATTGTGCAATTTAGGCCTTGAGGAAAAACTTAGATTTGCAAAAGTAGGCACTAAAGGGTAGTTATCTAGCCCATCCATTCCGATGCTTAAGTTAGTTTTTGTAGGATTAGAGAAAATGAGAGAGAGTGAAAGGGCTTATGTGTATGTGTGCATAAAAGTTTTTTACTTGGTGAGGAAACCCTTATCTATGAACTGCATCGAAGGAATCTTGGACATATACATATCTTGCCAAATTACGCAAGTATAACTTTCAAATAGATATAGGCTAAGATTCCTAAAGGTGATGTGGTACCTAAAATAGTCTTACTAAATAATACTTCGATGGTATTCTTCAGTACCTAGGGTCTAAGGTTCCTTGAAAGACTACTAAGGCCGAAGGTCCCTATGGCATAGATGCAATGTGTTCAACCAGGGTGTAGGAACCAACATGCTATCTTAACCTTCAAGTGGTCAAGGGATAATAGAGGTTGGTCAGACAATAGATGGCCTTCTAAGACTAAGATGTGGATTACCATAGGTTGGTCATAGGTCAAGGCTAGTTAACCCATAGTCAATAGAGATCGAAATGGCCCATCAACATAAGGAGTTAAGAGGAATGAAGTTTTTCTTTGTATGGAAGTTGCTCGAAGTAAGAAGGGGGTTTTTATTTCTTAAAGAAAGCATGTTGAAAATGTTTTAAAAGAAATTAAGAAGCTGAAATGTAAACAAGTGACAATACCTCTTGAATAACATTAGAAGGAAGAATATTGTGAAGCTGGACACTCATATAGATCATAAACATAGATTGATTTATTTATTTATTCTCAACAAGACTTGATATTGCTTAAAAACGTATCTATGTGGTTCTTTAGACGAAAGAGACAATTGTTATCATGCTTAAACAACTATTGTTGTTGCTATTGCTGTTGCTACTATTACTACTACCATTGCAACTACTGTTGCTACTATTACCAATACTACTACTGCTATTACTACTACTAATGCTACTACTATTGCTATTACTACTAATTTACAGCAAAAATGATAAATAACAAATAAAATGGATTGGTTAATATTTTAAAAAGAAATGAGCGAATCTTATTGAGTACATATCACTTTAAAAGTAAGGAAAGCTTCTAATAGAGCCCTTTTGCTCTATGGTGCACTAGACATTTTCATTTTTCATTTAAAAATTATGTATTGTTAGTTATTATTAAGATTTTTAAACATATATATTTTTTCTAATAAGAGTGTGTCAATATATATCTAAAATTTATTTTTGCATAATTTTAAAAATTTTGTAGAGTCATTTATCGATTTCATTATTTTTAGGCAACTTTACTTAATTTTTCAATTAAAAAAGGTATTATATTGTATCATAGTGTACCAATGAAACACTGTAAATTTTATTGAACAAATATTATTTTTTTTTTCCTTACCACATAGCAATTGTGGCAATATATTGATAGATGTGTTCTGATATGCTCTACAACCCATCTTTAAGTTGGACACATAAAACAATAATTTTATGGACATTTAATCCCTAAGTGTGTAAAAGAATTTTCACTTCAAGAAGACAAATAACATTGTATTGTGAAACATACGAAACAATTTGTTTCATAAATTATTTTAGATATTGCTCCACAAAGATGCTAGGAACTCTAACTCAAACTTAATTAACATTATTGCTTTATTTTAATCCATAAACATTAATGAAGTTTGTTAGAAGAGAAGGTTGGTATGCTGTTTATTAAAAGAAAACGTATGGATCCTAAATACAAAGTAATGACTATAGTGGTTCACTGAACCAACACACAATTTGTTAGGCTTTAATGAAATTCCATTACATTGATAATAATACAATCATGCAAATTCATTCTTGGATAGAAACATGCAAGCATCTTGCTTCATTTCCAAGTCAACTAGTCATCATTATTTGCATATTGTACATTTAGATATGCTATGTTACACATCACTAAAGTATAAGGATCCTTTTCATTTTCTAGTGATAATTAGAATTCACTCCATCTAATCAAGATCTCTAGGTTGGTAATGGTACCCTTATAAATTGTTAAATGGTTTATCTAAATCATTCCAAGGGCCTCTTTAGAAACATTAGCCATTAGCCAACCCTACATGCCTACCATGCTGCCACATTTCATTGTGCACAAGTTCGTATTTATCTATATTATTAAAGCCAAAGATACTCCCTTTGATGTTTTTAGTGTTTTAATATTTTTTTTTATTTGGGTTTTTATCAAACAATCCTTACATGCTAAATAGTTATTAATAAATCATCGATGTGTTAGGGTTATTACAATGAAAAACTTGGTATACTAAAAATGGTATCTAAATTAAAAATCTTCCATCAAAATGACAACTTCCAGTTATAGTTCCAATACCTTTAAATCTTAACAATTCTTTCATCAAATTTTCAATTATTATGATATCAATATCATGTTTTATTATTTATTTAGTGATATGTTCAATTGTGCTTATTTCATGAATGGTCCATTTACTTTTAAAATTTTAGCAGAAGAAAAGTTATTGATAATTAATTTTTTTTATTTATCAATGATACATTTAATTGTGCTTATTTCACAAATGGTCACCATAAAAAAGAAATTGGTAATTAAATTGTTTTTTTTTATTTATTAGTAATAAATATAATTGTAGGTATGAAATTAGGGATGAATTAGGATTGGCCAATGGAAACTATTAAAAATATCAACATAAGATTTTGTTATTATTTATTGTAGTAATTCTACAAAAATTCAATCTATTTTTTTTATAATAGTTTTACCATTAAAAGTTTTAGAATTACATTAGATAACCTTTTAAAATTTTTAGGACTAGAACTTATGCTTAAATATTTTTTCTTTCCTTGCCTACATCATTTTTTTACTATTCTATTTTTATGCCAATTTTTGCATTTAACAATTTTCAAATGATTCAATAATATCTTAGTTTATGGTTATATGAGTCTCTTAATCACCATCGCAATGTTCCTCATATTAATATAAAATCTTTGTAAAATAATAATTTTGTATAAAACTATTAATGTTTCATACAGTAATGTTAAATTTGCACAGATATAGTAGGAGGAGCATTTGTTAGTATTATTAAATTAAAATTGATTGTTAGACTTTCTACATATTATATAGTTTTTGAAAATTGTTATTTAGAAAACATGGAAATATTATAAAAATAGTAGAAGTATTTTTAGTTTTTGTTTAGCCAATGTTTTCCCTTGAAACAAATAAAATAATTATAGAGTAAAAGCAAATTAACAAATTTAAACATCCATTTTAATTATCATATGTAAATTTTAAGTTGCTTTTATTCTTTGACTCGCACATCACAAATATATTCCTTCTAGTATGCTATTAAATAATAGCCTATATCAAACAATAATACAACAAGCCATAAGGGTTCTATTAAAGACAATCTCCTAAGACATTAGTAAAAGTCTAAAAACATACCTTTTCAATTTCAATAATAATAACACACCTTACGGAAAAAAATGAAAAGGAAATATAAACATAGGAAGTTTCTTTATTTAACTTTTTAATAAGTAAATATCACTTGAGACTTTCTATATATAATAAGATTAATTTTGCATAAAGTAGTTGGCCGTGCGTTTATATATAAACAAGGAATTAAGAAATTTCAAGTTTGATAAGAATCAAAGTCCAAATCAACACTCTCTAAGGCTAAGAAAACATGGATAGAAACTTAAGAGGTAAGAGAGTCGAGAATGGAAGTTAAGATGTAAAGGAATCAATATGAAAGATGTACACCATGCATCTAAGTGCACCTCTATACATTTCATCATATTGTAAAGAGAAGTGGAAAAAGGAATGTTGCGTAGCCTAGCATATGCCATGCACTTGAACATGCACTTCATTAAAACACATTATGAAATTATTTTGTCTTTCTTTATTAAGGGTTGCATTAATTACATTTGTGCCATTAGTCTAAGGTTTCTTTGTTTAGTATTTAAGTCCTTTAATTTTTATAATAAGCAATTCATCATTACTTTTGATATCATCATTGTAAACTCTCTTTAAAGAGATCACCAATATTAAATCAACATATTTAGTCCTTTTTCGATAGATTATTCTTATCAATTAGATTTCCTATTTAATTGTAGTAATCTTATTTTGATTATTAGATCTTCTCATGAGTAATATTGAGATTGTCTAGTTAAGCCATTGATTTCCACAAAATTATGGGTTACATCTATTATGGAATTTTGACCCCTAGTTCAAATCATTGACTAGAAACCTTTGATTAATAATTTGTCCATATCTTTTCCTATTTCATTCATAAATTAATTACAAAATTCCTTAAAAATTCTACCTTTTTTTCTATCATATTTCCTAAAAAGCACAAAAGAACCATTCTTTATGTTAACATATTTTATAGAATTACTATATGACTAATCATATGAGCTCCTATCTCATAGTAAATTAACATCAAAGTTGTGGCTTGTGCACTCTAAAATTGATAAGTTATAAATTTTTTATCTTTTGAATTTGTTGGTGTTGATGAGCTAGGGTTCTAAAAGGGATGTAGTTTGATTGAGGTGAAAGTTTTGATTTTTATTATGCCTATTGGGATTCTAATAAAGTAATGTCAACTAAAAGCATTAATAATGATAATAGTAGGAGATCTATGAATAATGGTGGTAATTATGAGAAATTACAAGTTAGTACAAGTAGGTGATATGCCCTAGAAGGCAATTGTGAGTATCAAATGAATACATACAGTATTTGATATAGGGAGAACACAAGAAAGTGATTAGAATTATAAATCTAGGATGATCTTGAAGTGAACTAAAAGAACTCACTCAATTGCAAGAAATGCTAGAGAAATTGGTAGTAGAAAGTAAGGAGAAAAAGTGATTGAGAAAATTGCTACAAAAAGTGTGAGGAGGTAAAGAAGGAGAAAATTAAGAAGCTTGAGTTGATTCTTGAAATGAAGAAAGAAGGTGATGTAGAACCATGTGATATTGAGAAAGTAGTGCCTAAGGATAAGAGTAAAGGTGAAGACATTAAAGTTGCAAAGAGGGTTACTTTAATAGTGAGTGATCCTTTAAAGAAGACATGCCAAGTTGAAAACCTTATGTCAAAAGTGCAACATGAAGAAAAGGGACTTAAAGCTAAAGAGATGCAAGCATTGGCTGAAGCTCTTGATATTACTATTGTAGGAAATGAGATGACTTCTAAAGACAGGGTTGTAATTACGAAGGTCTAGGCTAAAGGGACAACTTGCTTTACACTCAATGTTCTATGAACAGAAATGTATGCTCTTTGGTAGTAGAAGGAGGTAGATGCACCAATTTTGCATCTAGTGCTTTTGTTTATCATTGCCAATTAAAGTCTATGCACATCCCAAGTGATAGGGATGGGTTTTGATGTGGATGGACACATGTGAGCCCATCATGCAAACTCAGGGGTAGGTCATAACCTCAAGATGACAAGAAAGCTAAATGGAGGTCCAAGTAAAGCTTGTCTTGTTCACAAATGTTTGGATATTACTTACGGGACACCTCATATGAACTTAAAACTAACTTGATATTATGCACAAGATAACCTAAGGCTTCTCATCACTAGCCCTCACTCAAGAAGAAGCTAGATAAGAGAAACTTGAATTAGGTTTGCATAAAGAAAACAAACACAGGCATAAGCATAAGGAAACAAAATGAGGATCGATATTATTGATGATGACGATGATGTAGCTATTACAATTAGTAGGTATTTATACTAACCATTAGGATAACTCCTAGGTTACAGTAATTTACCAAAAAAAGGGTACTATACTAAAAATAGATTACAAAGGAATATACATGAGCAAAATCAAAAGGTAGCAAAAAGAATATTTTGTATAATAGTACAATATTAGGAGGAAGGAAGGATACATATTGACATCTTGGGCTATGATTCCATTATGGTGACTGTGCTTTTGGATGGGAATTGAGTGGTTCATTGGTAGTTGACATTCTTAAATGGTGTATGAGACCTTAGCACTCATTGCTAAGCTAGGCTGAGTGAGCCCTCACCATGTCGATAAGCTCAATTAGACTGGCCAAGATGTCTTAGCCGTTGGTTGTACTTCTATTGGAGAACTAAACAATTCAATAGTCTGGGGCTCTGGTTTCGAGTGACCTTAGCAACCCCATTAAGTTCCTCTACATAAGAGATTGTCATCTATCCATGAGAGCTTGGGTATTCCATTAAGTCAGCTTAATTGAACTTAGTTTCTCCTTGGTGAATTCATGTTGTAGAACTTAGTATGCCATGGTGGCAAATCTATAAGCTCAGGACCTTGTGATTGGATCAAGATTCTTATCATACCTTCTAGGTTGATTGAGATTTGGGATCAAATCTAGCTTGACATTTGACGATTCGTCCTTAAGGATGTATGGATTGAGGTTAGCGATGTCAGGAATCGGAGACTTCATAGTCACTTAGTAAGTCCACTCTATAGGCATTTTGGTTGATCTTCTAAGTAATCTTGAATGGTCCATTTACTATGCGAGACAAAAGTGCTTTTCTTGTGTATTCTTGATAAACCAGCATTTATATATAGATGTAAGGGATCTCTTTAGGAAGTAAGAAGTCCCTTTGACATCTTTTCATCTGCAAATTGCTCTTCTTTAGTTAAGAAATCAATACTTACTTAAATGAATCCAAACTAAGTCGTCAGACTAAAACTTTTTAACTTGTCATCCTTAGCCCATCCTCTTGACATAGGAGCAACTTGGTTTCAATAATCTACCACCTTTTGATGCATTTCTCTAAGGGCTTTAAATTAGTTTGCTACCATTAGGTCTTCTTAGAAGCTTAGTAAATAGTGTACTTAGGAGCTTAGTTATCACTAAGACTTACCGTGGCAAATTTGAACTAAAATGGGTCCTTAGAAATAGCAAAGAAATTAGAGGTCTACAGGCGAACAAAAGTGGTTGACATGAAGCTGCTTAGAGGATATGACTCACTAATGAACATAACACGAATTGACACATCACTTGATATGACATACAAGTTGATGTTAAGGTTCACCCACCACTAATCTTGAACTACTCGACAAGATTAGATAAAAGTGTATGAAAGATGGACTTGGAGACGGTTATCTCATAAGAATATAATATTCAATCTTAATTATAAGTTATTTGCGGTTTATAAGGGAAAGGGACTATTTATAGAAAGTCCCTAGGGTAACATTACAAATACAGAAATTATAAGAAAGTATATAAAAAAAGGAGATTCCTAGTATATACGAAAAGGGGTAAAAAGGATAAAAGACAAAAATGTATAGGTAGTACAATGTCAGATGAAGTGGATAGGTGGCAATGTAACACCGGTTTCGTACAATGATTCTCTGAACACAACAGGCGAGAGGGATTAAAATGTTGTGACAATAAAGGAGTCGAAACGAAAGAAATGGTAACATGCCAAAAGAAAACTACTTAGTTAGTAAGTGAGTCTCTTGTCACTCAGCAAGAATCTCTTAGTAGCAGTTGGTCAGATTACTTAATACAAGGTCTTTGGCAAGGGAATGGTTGACAACATCACTACCAAAAGTATAGATCATTGTATAATGAAGTAGGGAGCTCAAGGAGTTCAGCTACCTTGCTTCGGTGTAAAGTTTCTCATCATTAGCAAGTTGTTGATAGAGGATTTTTCGAGTGAGGGATTAAAGTCCTCGGATCTTTGTACAAGTAATGGGACTAATGGCCGACAGTTCATCAGCTCCCTAAGGTTATTGAAGATTTGCTCTCAAGTCTTGGTCTTCGTCATCATCGGGTATATTGGGAGTCAGATTGGTGACATTGAATGTGGTAGACATGGCGAAACCTTCGGTTAGCTCAATCTCATAAGCATTGTCATTAATGCACCTTAGGATCCTATAAGTCCCATCTACTATGGGAGATGGTTTGTTTGTCCTTTTGCTAGGAAAGCATTCCTTCTTAAGATAGACCTAGACAAGGTCTATAGGGGTGTAAACAACTCGTCTCCTTTCGTAGTTTCCCATTTCCTTCTATTGAGCTACAGTTTTGGCCAATTGCTCACTAATCTTCTAATGTAACCTCTAAAATTCCTTAACACACTATAGACCGGATTGACTCTTCCCTTGTATAGTTGAACTATTAATTAAATCTAAGAGTAGGTTCAGGTTAAGTCTATAAACAACCTCAAATGGTGATGTTCCAGTTGAGCTGTGAGTTGAGCGGTTGTTGGCAAATTCAATGATGGGTAGGCATAAATCCCAGTCATGAGAGTTCTTTCCAAAAGTAGTATGCAGGAGGTTACCAACTGTTCTATTCACTACATCAGTTTGATCGTCTATCTAGTGCCAACCTTCCTCCATAGGGTCTTTTAAAAGAAGCTCATAAATTTCAAATTACGGTCGGACACAATACTCCTTAGCACTCCATGTATTTGCACAATTTCCTACAAAAAGAGATTAGCAATGAATAAAGCATCATTAGTTTTATGGTAGGGAATGAAGTGACCCATCTTGCTAAACCAATCGACCACCACCATGATTAAGTCATGTCTTCTTAGTGTATAGGGAAAGCTGAGCATGAAATCTATGCTAAGATCAGTGTACGGCTGCTCTAGAATTGGTAGGGGTATATATTCTCCATAGGGCTCTCTCCTTCCCTTTGCATATTTACATGCCTTGCACCTCTTAAGTATGCGGTGTAAATCCTTCATCATCCCATGCCATTAGAAATGCCCCTTTGATATCTTAATCATCCACTTTTCCCCAAAATGGCTAGCCAAACCTCCGACATGAGCTTCTTGAACGAACAGCTCCTTTATAGAACCACTTAGTACGTAAATTTGCTTACCCTTCATCAAGAACCCCTTGCTCAAGTAGAATCCTTTAGTAGCTCCTCTAGCACTACACCTAGCTACTAAAGGTCCAAAATATGGGTAATGTTCATACCAATCAGGCAAAGTGCTGAATCCAAGCACCTTAGCTTGTAATGTTATGATGAGGGTATGATAACGAGAAAGTGCATCAGCTACTATATTAGTGTTTTCCTTCTTATATCTGATGACATAGTAAAAGGTCTCTAGGAACTCAACCTACTTAACATGACATCGAGAAAGCTTCTGCTGTCCACAAAGATGCTTGAGAGATCTATGTTCCAAATAGATGATGAATTCTCTCAGCAATAGATAATGTTGCCAGTTCTGAAGTATACGGACAAGGGCATAGAACTCCTTGTCATAGGTTGAGTAATTCAGGGCAGCACCATGGAGCTTTTCACTAAAGTAAGCAATAGGTCGGTGCTCCTACATAAGGACAACACCAACGCTAACACTAGACACATCACATTTGACTTTAAAAACCTTCTCGAAATTTGGCAGGGTAAGTACTAGAGTAGACATCAGCTTAGACTTTACGTCTTCAAAACTCCTCTAAGCCTTTTTTGTCCATCTAAACTTACGTTCTTCTTGGTTAATTCAGTCAAGGGCACAGTTATGGAACTAATGTTCTAAATAAACCTCCAATAGAGCAAGGTCAATCCATGAAAGCTCCTAAGTTTGACGACAATAGTTATTGTAGGCTACTCATTAACAGCTCTGACTTTTCCCTCATTAACTTGAACTCCTCTTCCTGAAATGACATATTCAAGGAATACAACCTAGCTTTGATAAAAAATGCATTTCTTCAAGTTGTCAAACTCGGCATAGAGGATGTTGAACACCAATCTTAAGTGCTCGACATGGGCATTGAGGTTAGCATTGTGGACCAAAATATCATCAAAATAAACCATGACACATTTGCTAATCAACGATCTAAGTGTATGATTCATTAGCCGTATAAATGTACTCGGCACATTAGTTAGACCAAATGGCATCACTAACCATTTGAACAGACCATCCCTTGTCTTGAAGGCCTTCTTCTATTCATCCCCAAGTCTCATTTGTATCTGGTGGTAGCCACTCTTCAAGTCATTCTTAGAAAAGATGCAGGCGCCATGTAACTCATCAAGCATATCATGAAGCCGTGGGATTGGGCATCGATATTTGATAGTGTTCTTATTGATAGCTTAGTTTTCAATGCACATTCACTATGTTCCATCCTATTTCAGTACAAACATAGCGGGTATGGCATAAGGACTTATGCTCTTATGGACATATTCACGATCAATCAACTCATCCACCTATTTCTTCAATTTAGCTGCTTGCTTTAGATTAAGCCTATAAGTAGGTCGGTTTAGTAAGGTAACTCTTGGTTGGAAGTTGATGCAATGTTCAATACCTCTCAAGGGAGGTAAGCCTTTCAATATCTCCGTAGGGAATAGGTTTGCAAAATCCTGTAGTAGCTGTTGCACTTTAGCAGGTAAGTTCTCGACTTCTCTAATCTCTAAGAATCTCTTAACTAAAAGGAGTACATAGTTTTCGGCCTTAACTTCTCGTATAAATTGAGCTCAGGAAATCACTAAGGACTTTTGATGTAGAGATCTAGCAACCTTTTCTTGGGCTTCTTATACTTCCTTAAGACTCATAGGTGTTAATATAAGTTTCTTCCCATCCTTCTAGAACATGTTGTTGTTTCTATACCCATCGTATAGCACTCATAAATCAAATAGGCATAGTCAGCCGAGTAATATGTGAGAAGCATACATAGGAAGGATATCATATAGCACCTCGTCCCTATACCTATCACTAATGGTAATCGACACTCTAACTTGCTCGGCAACATGTTGTCCTCCTTTCTTGTTCAACTAGTGAATCTTGTACTGCTTAGGGTGTGGAAGGGTTGGCAGTTTCATGGCCTTAACAACCCCTTGTACGATGACATTAGTACAACTCCCTCCATCAATGATTACAGCACATAACTTGCCATTCACTCGGCAATTCATATGGAAGAGGTTCTCTCTTTGCTCATTCTCATTAGCTACAAAAGCACTGAAAGATCATTGAACAACAAAGCAATACTCGACTTCGCCTTCAAGAGGTATCTTGGCCTCATGGTCTTCCTAATATTCTTCCAACATTTGATCAGTTGCCACTTTGTCCTCTCCTTTACTTGTACTTTCTACTTCAAACTGGGGCTTGTCTCCCTTTATAATCATGACTCGGTGGTTCGAACATTGACTAGCTACATGTCTATAGCCAAGGCATTTAAAGCATTTGATTTCTCAGGTTTTCTTTCCTGAACTCTAACCTAAATCTCTTCAAATCTCAGCTTGCTCTTGCCTCGACCTTCTTCTGGTTGGCTTGGCATTTGACCTTAGCATTCCACTTCGAAATTGTTTGATGCTCTATCATTCACTAGTCAGTTTGGTAAGCCATTCTTATTCGGCACTAGTTTTTAGCTACTCAACATTTGACTAACCTGGTTCTATCGTTGCCTTTCAACTCTCTAGGCCATACGGATGGTTTCATCCAGAGTTATGAGGTTTGTAGTTCCACGATGTTACCCATCTCAGCATGTAGTCTAGAGATGAACTGTACTATAGTTCGGGTCTTAAGTTTATCAAAATCACATTGTATTACGAGCAACTAAAACTTTCGGACATAATTATCCATGGATCTACTACCTTGCATCAAGTCTTGGAGTCAAAGAAAAGTGTCTTATTCATAATGTTCGAGAACGAACCTACTTCTAAGAACTCTCTTTATCTCGTTCCATGTTTTAACTTCACGTCAAGCCTTAAAGCGAGCATTCTATAGTTTCTTTCACCACATTACTGCATACTTAAAAAATTCTAACGTGGCCACTCAAATGCAGACTGCATCTTCATAATCATAAAAGTCAAGTATCTTTTCGATCTTCTCTTCCTAACCCAAGCAATCATCAACACTACTAGACCCATTGAAGCTTGGAACCTATACCTTAAGATGTTTGGCACCTCTTGGCGCTCTAAACTCATGCCCATTAATCTCAAAATACTGGTCTTCTTCTTCTTCATGCTCTTCCACTTCGTCTAACTCCAACCTTCTTCTTGTAACTTTGTCGGCATGTCGAGGTGGTGCTTAGTTCACTAGAAAGGCTTTGGGAGCTCGTTCATTCATTTGTCTTCTCGGCCTATCTCTCATCTCTTAGCCTAGCTCAGTAGCTGTCTCACGCGGGCTAGTCTTTAAGACTCTATTTACTGAGATAGCTAAGTTGGCCACAATAGTAGCAAGATCTTGTATCTGTTCATCAATAATACGTGGTGTTTATTGGGTAACTTGACTACGACCATGAGCATCACTCTCGACATCGTTAATCTCTCCCTAAACACTAGGATTCGACATTCTCAACAAAAAGTTTAAATAACTACACTTCAGATGGATGGCTCCAATACACATACAAGTATCTCAATCAGCAAATTTACTATCACTACATAGCTCTCGGTCTCAACCTCAAGCTCTAATACCAAGATTATATGGTATGCCTAGGAGCTTAGTTATCACTAGGACTTACTGTGGTGAATCTATATTAAAATGGG
This sequence comes from Lumnitzera littorea, assembly GCA_024138015.1. Taxonomy (NCBI): domain Eukaryota; kingdom Viridiplantae; phylum Streptophyta; class Magnoliopsida; order Myrtales; family Combretaceae; genus Lumnitzera; species Lumnitzera littorea. Next base: position 62,804,220 of record JAMXBB010000009.1, read on the forward strand.
TCTATTGAAATATTGAAGAAATTAGAGGGAAATGGTCTACAAGCGAACAAGAGTAGCTGACGTGAAGCTGCTCGGAGGATGTGACTCACCAACAAACACAACACGCTTGACACCTCAATTAATATGACACATAAGTTCATGTCAAGGTCTACCTGCTACTAATCTTGAGTTACTTGGCAAGATTAGATAAGAGTTTATGAAAGATGGACTTGGAGAGGGTTGTCTCATAAGAATAGAATATTCAATCTTAATTGTAAGTTATTCGCGGCTTATAAGGGAAAGGGACTATTTATAGCAAGTCCTTAGGGTAACATTATAAATACAGAAACTACAAGAAAGTATATACAAAAAGAGGATTCTTAGTACATACGAAAAGGGTTAAAAAGGACAAGAGACAAAAATGGAAAAGGTAGCATAATATCAGATGAGGCTGATAGATGGTAATGCAACATTGGTCTCGTACGAAGATTCTCTAAACATAGCAGGCAAGAGAGATTAAAATGTTGCAACAATGAAGGGGCCGGGATGAGAGAAATGGTAACATGCCGAGAGAAAACTACTCAACTAGTAAGTGAGTCTCTTGTCACTCAGCAAAAACCTCTCGACAACAGTTGATCGGATTACTTAGCACAGGTTCCTTGGTAAGGGAATGGTTAGTAACATCATTATCGAGAGTATAGATCGTTGTATAATAATGTAGAGAGCTCAAGGAGTTTGGCTACCTTCCTTCGGTGTAAAGTTTCTCGTCATTAGTAGGTTATCGAGAGAGGATTCTATTGGTGAGGGATTGGAGTCCTCAGAGCTGTACGCAAGTGATGTGACCAATGGCCAGCAGTTCATCAATAAAGGTGCTTAATCAAGTAGAATGTTAGGGTTAAACCCATAAATGATATCAAAGGGTAACTTAACTATCATACTATGCGCCATCCTATTGTAGGTAAACTCAACTATGGGCATACACAAGTCCTAATCTACCTTATTCCTTCTAAGTGCAACTCAAACTAAGGAAACCAAGGTTCAGTTAATGACCTTTATCTATTCGTCCATCTGTAGATGGCATGAGGTATTGAATAGGAGCTTGGTTCCAAGGTGCCTCCATAAAGTTTTCTAGAAATAGCTTAAGAATTTTAGATCCCTATTAGACATTATAGTCCTTAGTACTCTATGTAACTTGACCATTTCTTGTAAAAAGAGAAAGAGATAGTCGAAGCATTGTCAGTATGATTGCATAACATAAATTATGCCTCTTTATGGAACCTATTAATGACCACCTTGATGGAGTCCTTCCATTAGGACATCTTTGGTAGGCTGAGTACAAAATCCATGCTTAGCTTAGACCATGGTTTGGTTGGGATAGGTAATGGCAAGTAAGGTCCTTGCTTAGCTTAGCTTTTAGCTCTTTCATAGGTGGCATACCTTTCTAAGACTGAGTGTAAGTCCTTAGACATCTTTAGCCAGAAGAACCATCACTATAGTAACACAAGTGTCCATTTTTCCTTAAAGTGGTTGAACAATCCACCTCTACATGCTTCATGTACCAATAGTTTCCGTATATAACAAGTGGGGATGCATAACTTGCCTTTTTGAAGTAAGTATCGATCCTCCTTTTGGCAATCATCAATAGCTCATCCTTCTTCATACGTTGCATTGATTAGATTAAAGTGTGGGTGATCGATAGGTAGGTGCACCTATCAAGTAATAGTATAGAAGACATAGGAGTCCAAGGTTATTGATCCTATAAAGACTACACATTTACTCACTCACATTCGATTATTCTACTTGAAAGACGATAATGATAGCAATGATGAAACAAAAGATTGAATTAATTGAAAGCAATAAGGATTAATTAACAACTAATAGTCATTAACAAGAATAATTAAAAACCTTAATTAACCATAAATGATAATATCTAAACTTTGATCACCAAGAGATTAATATGTAGTAATCATAAGATTTCTAATATATTTCCTATTCTCCAAAACTGGAGGAATTCAATTACTAAATTAATAAGAATCACTTCTTTATTAATTTCTAATCCTAATTATATTCTATCCAAATCACTTTTAGAATAGAACAAATTAGAACGGTATTAAGAATAGGAATTCTATAAACAAACAATATAACAACATTAATTTATAGCTTATCGCTAAGCTTATAGCAGATCTCTTCAATTGCATAAGATCTATTTATGTATAGGGTCTTGTGACCTCAATACATAAAACCTAATAATTAAGTTAAAATCTTAGAAATAACAACTTAATTAATACAAAATACATAATTAAATTAATAAGAATTATGGAATTTCTTTAGAATAAATACAATTGGGAATGCTACATGTTACCATAAGGTTTATAGGCCCTAGATACCTACAAATCTATGCTACAGACATGATAAAAATGATAACTTGCATGATAAAATGGATAAAATCCCTAAGAAATGCTATGGAGCTCTTATATTCTTCTTTCTAACGTCTCCTCCTCTCTATTTGCACGTGTTTAGGCTCTATCTATATGATCTTGACAAAATGGCCTTCAAATGGTAAGTTTCATAAATCATGACATGTCCATGTTTAGAACCACGAGTGTAGAGTTAGGCATGAACTTCTCCTTGCAAAATTTCATCAAAAAATTGGCTTAAATTAAATTACGAGAAGATAATCGCTAAGGTTTATGATTGTGGAGTTCAATTGCGATCTTCTCTAGCTTTAGATTCTTGACTAAATCTCCTTCAACACTTGCTAGCTTTATGCTATTCTTTAAAACTAGTGAAATTCTCTTCAAAAATTGCATGAATTCCATTCTTTTCACCTTATTGCACCGTAAAGCCTTGAAATCAATAAACAACTTAATTTAGAAACAAAATCATCAAAATCATATTAAAGTAACTCAAAATAACCATAAAAAAATTCATAAGAAATGAGTGCAAATTTACGCTTATCAAATCTTCGGACACTTAGACATTTTCTTACCCCCAAGCAAATTAATCAATCCTTAGCAATGATTGAAATATCAGGACAAGACTATTGAGTTTACTTACTATTATTGAGGTTATCGAAAAAAAATTGTATTAACCACATCATATGATAAGAGTTTATGCATCCCTAAAATGTTTTTATCAAACAATATTAGCAACTTGCACAATTTTCTTCCTTTCCTACCTTTCAATGTAACCAAGCCACGTATACTAGAATTCAATAGTTAATTCCTATAAATCAAAGTTTAATCATGCTGTTTATTAAGGATTCTCTCTTGAATTAGTTCCATTTTATATAATTAGGGACAAACCATATAAGACCCCCTTACATTTAGCTAAGACGTATACAAATCTCTCCTCAACTTCACCAAGCACCATAATTAAGAGTAAATACATTTTGTATTTTCTAATCCCCTAATAATTCCCTTAACAGATATTTTTACTAACAGGCTGTTTAATATAATCAATTATCGAACCTTATTAGCAATAGGAAAGTACCTTGTTCTTTTGAGGGACTAAAGTTGATCCTTACTAATTTAGCCTTTTTTTAGTTTTGATATTGATTGTGGGAAAGGGCCTTACTCTTTTAAGGGATTAAGACCAATCTATATCAATTTTCCTTTTTAGCAAATTAGTAATAGGAAAGAGTCTCACTCTTCTAAAGGACCAAGGTCAATCTATATCAATCACTTTTTATCATTTTATTCTTACCTTCAACTATTTAAAACTTTTAGGATAAATTACAAGGGATGCATCATTTACTTACTTAGGATTACAAGGATCTAAAAAAAAAAAGAAGGGATAAGCACACATCAAAGTAAACTTTAAGAGTAGCACATGATTAGTGCCTAATCACAATTTCATTTAATTATTGCCTTGGAATCTCAGGCTACATAACATGTAACTTTTCCCCACAAGAATTTCACTATTCAATTCTAGTATCATGTAAAATGTCTAACATTAACATAGGAAAAATTAACTATAAGCACTATTCACAAATTATTTTACTAAACAAAAGGAGATTGTAGACGTTGAAAAAAAGAAAAATTGGCGCTAAAAATTAACATATTGATTTCTTGAATAATAGTACAAGGTATATTGCTTTCTATTGTATCCCTTCCCCCCACTTAATTTGGTATATTGTCTCCATTGTACTTTATCCTAAAGCATAGTAAAGATGCATACAAGAACAATAAAATAAAATATAATGGAGAAAAAAATATTGAAGAGATGGTACTCTCCTAAATGAGTGTGATTTGCACATAAAAGTTCATGAGAAGGATTGTCATGAATTTTCTCCATTAGTTTGTGAAAAAGAGATCTAAAATAAATTAAGAAGAAAAAAGAAAAACATACATGAATAAATAAAAATTTTATTATTTCATTAATGGAATAAAACTAAACATAAAATTGGAAATTAAAAATTGTAATCTAACCAAAACTTATTTAAAACTAATATTAGAACATAAAACATGGAAACTGGAAATTAACAACTTAACAAAAAAATTCAACACAACAACACCTAAAGGAAGTCAATCATCCTCATTATTTTCATTTCTAAGTTCTATATTAATGGTGTCCTTCCTATCATTTGCCACATCTCGGCTCAATATACGATGCTTCATCGTACAGAAATACCTATTAAAAACTACATTCAATCTACTCACTTAACAAAAGACAACTTTATTTATATGATAAGCAAATGCTAATATGGAATTCAGCTCTACCTAAGTTTACAACTTATATGTACAATTTGCTATTTACAACAAAACATAAACTTCTTTTTTTTTTTTCATCTTCAAAATAATAACACTTCTGACATGGTACAAGATCCTTCCAATAGATGTCGACTCCATCTAACGTTCACAAAATGCATCCCCCCCTAATGTTGAGCCCGTCATGTTCCTACTAACTTGAAGATAAAATATTTTATCCTCTCAGCTACTCGAGTTGAGCAAGAGTACATAACAAGCAATATAATCTAGCTGATATTATAGTTTTTTCAGTTCATACCAAAGACTTCAACTTAAATCTTTATCCATTCAATAATTGAGTCAAGCACTTGTTGCTAATAATGCAATGCATTATACTCACATGCATGACATGCATTGGTATCGATATGCTAAGCTTACCTAGCTCACACATTCGGTTAGTCGATGTACCCAAGCATTTGGATATGATGTCCAGGAACCTAGAGACTACAAAGAGTAATCTCGGAGTAGGAGCCTTAACCCTAGTTCTACTAAATTAGACAACAAATTATAGTTAAGTTGCTCGAGCAGTGCGTCTCTATATGTTTTTAAAACCAAATTCATAAAACCATTGTTTTCTTAATTATTGATAACATCATACTTTGAAATCCTAACATGAAGGTCTCTTTTTGTGTCGTACCATGCCATGTGATGAGTTCCTAATTGCACATATTTTATATAGTAATTTTTGATGATTTTTTTTATATTTGTGTTTATTTTTAGATAATAATACCTAATTAAATAAAATTTTGTTTTCTAGGTTTCGAAATAATTTATGTGAGAAAATGAGAAGATAGAGAAGAATTTCACTCAAATTAGAGTTAAAATGAGTAAGTTATGAAAGTTTAAAAATTGATACAACTAAATGACATGACTATGTCATTTCTAGGCAAAATTGGAGTTGATTTTCAACTGTTATAGCTTAGGACATGACCCAAAGACATGATCATGTCGTTTCCAATTGAATTAACTTTAATACATCTTAGTTAATCTTTAAATTAGTTTTAGCTATAATTTAGATTTACTTGTTTAAGTTTGTTGAATTTTAATTTGCTAATTAGATAATAGAGACTTAATGAGTACTAGCGATTAAAGTTTTTCAAGGATCGACATTCAGACTCATATCCGCTATATTATAAACTAATAGTTACACTTGCTTGACAAATCACCATGCTATGCAACAACAACCTAAATATATCATTTAACAAAACCATTCCTTGAGTTTTTTTCAACTTAGATAATCGAGTTTTGTTTTTGGCCTCTCCCTAATGGAAACCTATTATTTTACTTAAGGTTCACTTAGGTGAACACCTAGAAAATTAAGTTAGCAATCACTCTTCTTTCCAAGTTAGTACAATCATTTAGGAACACCACATCAACATCCAACATAGTAACATAGTAGTTCAACTAGGATACATCCATATATAATCAATACAGCATCAAATAGCACATAGTGTTATGAGCAGTGGGAAATATACTCCAAGCATAAGTTAGATCAACTTACGTAGTATTAGTAATGATCCTGAGTCTATGCTTCAAGACTGTAATCCTCCTCAGCTATATCACCTAAAAGATATACACATGGTACCATTGTTAACTACCAATCAAATAGGAATTTAATTACAGCTATATCACCTAAAAGATATATACATGGTACCATTGTTAACTACCAATCAAATAGGAATTTAATTATAGCTAGGGTTTAGGTTTAAAGTATGTATTAAAGTTAACATTCATCTTAGCCAGTCTCTAATCTAGCCTCTAAATCAGTCTTTAAATCAACTTTTGAATTAGTATTTGAATCAACCTTTGATTTGGGATAGCCCTAAAACTCCTAAACAAATGCTATCTACATACATCTTGAGTCCCCATCAATCTAGGAACTTAGTTGCACCTTTAGATTCCATGTTAAACTTAATGACATAAATGTTAACAAACATACTTTGTGATATTGGTTCTGATTCATCTCTAATTATGCTAAGCAATCATGTTACCCTAAGATCTACTTCGTCATATTACTTACACTAAGTTAAGACTAGTAAATAGGTTCATATCGATTTGGCAAAAAACAAAAATAGGTTCATATCAAATTAGGGCTAACTAATGTTCACTATAATAACTCTATCACTTGTTACCGAATTTACTCTATCATCTTAAATATAAGAAAATATGAGGAAACAAGCTAATAATTTGTATACATAGTCAATTAATCTCATGAAAAATATCTTAGATTCACAAAATTACTTCCTCCAAGTTCATACCATAGAAAATACCAAATTAGCATATTATGTAAATTTTCTGAAAATACTATTTTTAGCCCAATTTCATAAAAAATCATCATAAAATAGATATATATCCACTTTTAATTATAAGAATAGAATATAGTACTTATATTATCATCATGATTCACCAAAAATCACTTCACGTAAGCTTTATTCAAAAATTTACTTGAAAGCACCTTATTTCTCTAAATTTAAAAAGATGCTAGTTTACTAATGATTAAATCATAATAATTAATAAGCATAGAGATTTTCAAAAATTATTATCACCACAATTTAACATAAAATATAAGAATGTTATACAAAAATTGTCAAGACAAAAAAACATTATTTAATATTTTTAAAAATTAATTAAAAATTCGTAATAAAAGGGTCATTTCTTAAGCAAGTACTATAAATTATTAACATTTCATCAAAATAAAATTCTCACCTTGAAGTACATGCAAAATAACTCCTTGAAACAAATTTTCATAATTTTCTAATTTGTTTTACTATTTTTAAGAAATTGATAAAAATCAGATGCAAAAGACCACTCACTAACGGATGGTGCTCCGACCATCTATCCTTATCAGAACACCTTATCTCACCACCAATAGCTTAAATCTCAAGTAGCTCCTCTTCAAGTCTTTTGTAGCCCTAGAAACCATATTTCACCCTATTTTTATTAAATTTTGTAAAAATATGAAAAAGAGTGTTTGAGAGGATTCCTTATTTTTTTATATGTCGAAATGACTAAAGTTTGATCCTAAAACTTCTTTTATAGACAATCAAACAGTGAAAAGCAAAAAACAATTTTAAAATTGTAAATTTGTTAGGTTATTAATTGTAATGTGTATAAAGTAAGTAATAAATTATAGTGACACCTCATCCCATGCTTTTCCCATATGCTAAGAACATTGCCACACCATTTCTAGATTATTGTAGGTGAGTTGGCTATTTTTTTTTTCCTTTAGTACATTCAAATTTTAAGCTTTATTTTAGTATTTTATATTAATATATTTATATATTAGGTACATATAATGTGTATAGCGCTATTGTATAATTACATTACATACTTTTTTACTCCTAAAATTATTTTTATAAGTTAAATAATTTATCTCTAAAATCTCGTAATCATTTGGAACTCAAATTTTGAGTTTCCAATAATTATCGAGTTCACCTAGTAAAAATGCATTTTATTGAATTTAAATTTTATATAAGCTATATTTCAAAAAATTGACCTTACTAGACTTCTTCTTCTAACTTTTGTGACTTCATATTAAAATTTCACTCAATTTGCACAATTTTCTCCTAAAAGCCCTAAATCATTCCAAACGCCCTAACCTAAATCGATACTAAACAGTTAGAGTCTCGCATTCTACTCCTCTTACTAAAAGTTCCATCCTCAAAACTTACCTATGCAATTAGAAGGTTTGTTTGTGTTTAAGACACTTTCCTAATAAAGACAATTCCTTAATAAGTAGAATATTGACCTTACGTAAATAATTCAAGATATTGTACTTTCATATGGTAAGTGAACTCCTAAGTTGCCTCATCTATAGTATGCCTACTCTATAATACCTTTACATACTCGACATCCTTGTTTCTTAGTCTATGTGTCCTTATCTCCAAAATCCGTTCTGGATGCTACACATAAGTAAGATTCTCCTTTAGTTCCATTGATGGTACATCCAATATCGTTGCTGGATCTCTTACAAAATTCCATAGAGTTGAAACGTGAAAAAAATTGTGAATTCCTACCATTTCATTTGGCAATTCAAGTTCATAAGTGACCTTTCCAATTCTTTTTTTTATCTAATAGGATATCATAAATTGAGGGCTTAACTTTCCTTTAATACCAAAACACCATACACCTTTCATTGGAGATACCTTCAAAAATACCCAATCACTAACTTGAAATTCTAGTGGCTTTCATCTCACATCAACATAGCTCTTTTGTTGGCTTTTTGCTATTGGCATTCATTCCCTTATCACCTACACTTTTTCTTTGATATCTTACAACATGGTTGGTCTAATTGTCTGTTTATTCCTAATCTGAATTTCCACCCACATAATGCTTCATAAGGGGCCATTTAGATTATGCTATGATGGCTATTGTTTTAGGCAAATTTTACCATTGATAAGTGATCATCATAACTTCCTCCAAGATCCAGTACACAAGCTCGAAGCATATCCTCCAAAGTTTGTATAATATGTTCTGTTGCCCATCACATTATAGATGATATGCAACGTTGAAACTCAAAATGGTTCCCATTTTTGCTTATAAGGATTGCTAGAAATGAGACATGAATTGGGAGTCACCATAAAAAATTATCGATGCTAGAACTCCATGAAACCAAATTATTTCCTTGACATATACTTCCACTAATTGAAGTACATTTACATCTGCTTTAATGCCAAAAAATGCTCTAATTTGGAAAGTTGATCTACTACAACCTATATCATATTGTGCTACAGTCTTGTTCTAGCTAACCTACTTATAAAATCTATAGTCACATGTTCCCATTTCCATTCAGATATAGGGGGAGGTTGTAGTAATCAGCCCAGCTTTTGGTGTTTTGCTTTCACCTTTTGACAAGTTATACATTGCAAAATGTATTGCACTATATCCCATTTCATTTTGTTCTACCGAAACTTTTGTTTGAAGTGCTTATACATTTTGTTAGTTCTTGGATATAGGGAATATCTTGCATCATGAGCTTCTTCTAAGATCACCTTTTAAACTTCTTTGTCCTTTGGTATACATACTGTTCCTCTAAACCTTGACATATCATTTTCATCATTTCTAAATTCAGGGTATTTTACTATATTGTTTTGGATCTTTTGTAGTTCCATATCGCCTTTCTGAGTCTCTTTAATATTTTCAAGAAGTGTAGGTTGTATTTCTAAGCTTGCTAACATAAAATCACTTCTTTCAATCAACACCTCCAAACTCAACCTTTCCATTTCTTCAATTAACTCTTGCTTATCTGTGATTAGCATTGCAACACTACTAAACTTTTTCCAACTTAAGGCATTTAGAACGACATTTTCCTTCCCTAGGTGGTAGTGAATTGAGAGATCATAATCCTTCAATAACTATAACCACCATCTCTATCTTCAGTTTAACTCCTTTTGAGTAAAGATGTATTTAAGACTTTTGTGATCAGTATACACCTTATACCTTTCATTATATAAATAATGCTTCCAGATATTTAAGGAAAACACTACTATGGCTAATTCAAAATCATGAGATGGATAATTCCATTCATGTGGTCTAAGTTGTCTTAATGCATATGCGATCACCTTATCATTCTAGATCAACATGCATCCCAGACCATTCTTTGAAGCATTACAATAGATTGTGTATTCCCCAATTCCATCAGGTACTATCAATAGGGGCTATCACTAATCTCTTCTTAAGTTCCTAGAAATTTTCCTTACACTTATCATTCTACTTAATTTTAACCCCTTTACATGTCAATTGGGTCAATGGCATAGCAATCTTAAAAAAATCTTATACAAACCTCTTGTAATAGCTTACCATTCCTAAGAAACTTCTCACTTTTGTCACCATCACTGGTCTTGCCTAATCTGTGACTGCTTTTACTTTTACAAGGTCAACTACTGTTCTAACTCCCAATACAATATCTCTAAGAAATCTAGCTTGATCTAACCAAAATCACATTTCTACAATTTAGCATATAATTGATTTTCCTTTAAGGTTTGAAGCACCTTACTTAGATCTTCAACATACTTCTCCTTATCCTTCAAGTATATCAAGATATCATCTCTAAATACAACTATAAATTCATTTAAGTGTTTCCTAAATACTTAGTGCATCATATCCATGGAAGCAACCGGTGCATTTGTTAGTCCGAATGGCATCACTAAAACTCATAATGCTTGTATTGCAATCTAAAAGTTGTTTTAGGCACATTTACTTCTTTAATCTTCAATTGATGATATCTCGAATGTAAGTCTAGCTTTGAGAATATAGTAGCTCTTTTCAATTGATCAAACAAATCATGAATTAGAAGGAGTGGGTACTTATTCTAAATTGTTGCCTTATTCAACTCTCAATAATCTATACACAGCCTTAAACTTCCATCTTTCTTCCTAACAAAAAGTACAGGTGCTCCCTATAGTGATGTACTTGGTCTAATAAACTTCTTTTTTCTTTTTATTTTTCAATTTTCAAAATAGTAACATGTCTAACTTATTGCAAAATCCTTCCAATAGACACCAACTTCGTCTAACGCTCTCAAAATGCATCTCCCCAGGTGTTAAGCCTTGTCATGTTCCTACTAACCTAAGGATAAAACATTTTATCCCCTTAGTTACTGGAGTTGAGTGAGAGCAGATAACAAACAATATAATCGAACCAATATTATAGTTCTTTTAGTTCATACCAAAGACAACAACTTAAATCTTTATCCATACAATAATCAAGTCAAGCACCTGTTGCCAATAAAGCAATGTGCTATGCTCATATGCGTAACATGCATCAATACTAATATGCTAAACTTACCCAACTCACCCATTTGATTAGTTGATGTACCCAAGAATTTAGATACAACATCAAGGAACCTAAAGACTATGAGGAGTAGTCAGAGAGTAGGTCCCCCAACCTTAGTTCTACTAAATTAGATTACAAAGAATAGTCAAGTTGCTTAAGCAATGCATCTCTATATACTGTTAAAATGAAGTTCATAAAATCATTGTTTTCTTAATTACTAAAAAACTTCATACTTTGAAAATCACGACCCTTAGGTCTCTGTTTATGTCATGCCATGCTATGCAAGAACAACCTAAGTATATCATTCAACACAACCATTCTTTATGTTCTATTCAACTTAGATAACTAAGTCTAGCTTTTATCTTATTTATGTTTCACTTAGGTGAACACCTAGAAAATTAAGTTAGAAATCATTCTTCACTCCAAGTTCTTACAATCACTAAGGAACACCATATCAACATCTAATACAGTAGCATAGTAATTCAACTAGGATATATCTATATACAAACAACACAATATCAGACAACACATGGTGTTATGAGTAGTAATAAATCTACTCCAAGCATAGGCTAGATCTACTTACCTGGTATCAGTAGTAATCTCGAGTCTATGCCTTGAGTCTGTAATCCTCCTCAGCTATATCACCTAAAAGATATACAGATGTTACTACTATCAATTACAAACCAAATAGGAGCTTATTTATAGCTAGGGCTTAGGTTTAAAGTGGATATTCAAGTTAATTAGCCAGTCTTTCATCTAAACTTTGAATTAGTCCCTAAATCAACTTTTGATTTAGTCTCTAAATCAGCCTTTGATTTAGGCTAGTCATAAAACTCCTAAACAAATACTATCTATGCATATCTTAGGTCCCCATCAATCTAAAAACTTAACTACACCTTTAGATTCCATGTTAAACCTTAATGACATAAATGCAACCAATCGTAATCTCTGATTTTGGTTTTGATTTAGTCTCTAATTATGATAAAAAATCATGTTACCCTAAGAACTACTTTGTTATATTACTCAAACTAAGTTAAGACCAATAAATAGGTTCATATCAAATTAGAGCTACCTAATGTTACTTTACTATAACAACTCTATCATAAGTTACCAAATTTACCCTATTATCTTAAATACAAGGAAATATGAGGAATAAGCTAATAATTTGTTTACATAGCCGATTAATCTCATGAAAAAGACCTTAGACTCACATAATTACATACTTTAAGTTCTGACCATAGAAAATACCAAATTAGCTTATTATGTAATTTTTCTAATAATACTATTTTTAGCAAAATTTCACCTAAGATCACCATAAAATAGACATATATCCGCTTTTAACTTTAAGAGTAAAATATAGTATTTTATTATCATCATGATCCATAAGAAATCTTTTCATGTAAGATTTATTAAAAAATTTATTTAAAAACCTCTTATTTCTCTAAATTAGAAAAGTTACCAATATAGTAATGATTAAATCATAATAATTAATAATAGAGATTTTTTAAAATTCTTATTAACTTAACATAAAATATAAGTATGTTATATGAAAATTTTCAAGCCAAAACAACATTATTAAATATTTTGAATAATTAATTAAAAATTGATAATAAAAGGGCCATTTCTTAGGAAACAACCATAAATCATTACCATTTCAGTAAAATAAAATTATCATCTTAAAGTATATGCAAAATAACTCCTAGAAACAAATTTTTATAATTTTCTGATTTATTTTGCTATTTTTAAGAAATTAACGAAAATCAGAAGCAAAAGATCGCTCACCAATGTATAGTGCTCTGGCCACTTACCTTTGTCAAAGAACCTTATCTCCCTACCAATAGCTTAAGTCTCTAGTGGCTCCTCATTAGGTCTCGTGTAGCCTTAGGAACTGTATTCCACCTTATTTTCCATTATTTTTGTTAATTTTTCTAAAAATATGAAACTAGAGTGTTGAGAGGATTCCTTACTTTTTGATATTTAAAAATGACTGAAGTTTGGTCTTGAAACTTCTTTTATAGACAATCAGGCAATGGAAAGTGATAAGCAATTTTAGAAGTGTAAATTTGTTAGGTTATTATGTGTGTTGTGTATAAAGTGAATAACAAATTATAGTGACACCTCATCTCATGCTTTTCCCATGTTCTTAGAACATTGCCATGCCATTTCCAAATTATTCCAAGTGAGTTGGTTTATTTTTTTATATATAATTTTCCTATAGTTTATTCTAATTTAAGGCTTTATTTTAGTATATTATATTGATATATTAATATATATTTATATATCAAGTACATTTAACACTATTATATAATTTCACTACATACTTTTTGACTCTTAAAATTATTTTTATAGGTTAAATAATTTATTTCTCAAAATCTCGTAATCATATGAAATTCAAATTCTAAGTTTCTAATAACTATCGAGTGTATTTGGTAAAAATGCATTTCATTGAAATTAAATATTATATAAACTTTATTTCGAAAAATTGACTTTACTAAGACTCTTTTTCTAACTATTGCTACTTCATATTAAAATTTTACTCAATTCAGACGACTTTTCCCCTAAAACCCTAAATCATTCTGAATGCCATAACCTAAATCGATATTGAGCAACTAAGGTCTCACATCATCTCCCTTAGAGTCCTCTTCCTCGTCATCCCCCAAGTTTATTCTTCTTACCACATCAATTAATTCTTCGTTAGTCAGTAGAGGAATTTTTATCTTGACTTGATCGGTGTGGATAATACAAAATTACATATTTCTCATCTAATGTCGAAACAATTTTTTTAAGGGATTGTTCAAAATGCTCATGTAAAGTAATCAATTTTTGCACTTCATTCTTTAGGTTCTTCACCTCCCTAACCAAAATCTTTTAATTGATGCAATTTTTAGCTTCTTTTCTTTTTAAGAGGGTTTTATCAACATCATCTAGAAGAGGTCCCATTTATTGGAAAGTTGAAAGCAACATTAGGGTTACAACTCGGATCATGGTTAGTTGGGGGTTATCAACAAGGAGTTTTAACTTTTTAGTTAGGATTTTGACATACATTCCACACCTAATTTGATTGACATGGGCATTAGTGGCATGGTGTCTCATGTAGAAAGCTAAGGGAATGGCTAGATTAATCGCATACCTCTCTACAAGGCTATAGAGGTAAAAGACGTCATGTATTGCAATAACCTTAGTGCTCTTTCATCTCCCTTTAATAGTGTAGGTGAGCCACTAATGGAGGATTTGGTGTATAGCATTTTTGAGGTAGGATCCTCTCGTAAATTTAGGGTTATAATCTTTCTCTCCCCTTAACTTTTTCTATTAACTCGTGGAGTAACTTTGTAAGGGAGTTCACATGGTTGAGTGTAAAAGTTGGGAGATTATACGTGCAACTTATCATGAAGCCCTATGAATACCTCGAATTTGGCAATAAAGAGGTAGAATTTGATGTTTCTTAGTTTAAAGGATAGTATGTTTCAAGCCCCACATGGAATTTGATCACGTTCCATAGAGAGGGTGGTAAGGAACTTTAGAGTAAGTTCCTTGTAAATTATCTCTTGGATGTTAAACAATCTATCTCATCCTCCCTTCTTTACTATGGTTCAAATTTTAGGTTCTATGTCAGCTTGTTGAGGATTTCCCAATTAATGAAGCTAGATTGAGAAAAGGTCTTTTTGGTAAGGGTTTCAAATCTAGTTGATGTAATGACCAAATTAGATTTCATCCCATTGAGGTATTGTTTACTTTAGCATAGAATGTTGTACAGTTTTGTCTCCTACTGCAGTAGCTTCCCAAGAGTCACTCATCCTGATATTGACCTAGCTTGAGTACACTTAACTTTGGAGTTTTAACATACTACGAGTGGCTACACCAAAAGGTACCTTGATAATTTAGAGTTCCTTTACCCAGCATATAAGGGGTATTACAATCCATCCCTCTTGTAAAACTGATGTCCTTGTTAGTTTCGTTACATAAGACCAAGATTACTACTAGGTAGGACTTTTGCCCTTCAGGTTAGTGGATTACTTTGATACCACCTATAATGACCCAATCGGAATTCCTCCTATCAGGTTATTGTTTGCTTTGGCATAAAACGTTACATAGTTTTGTCCCCTGGTGTAGTAACTTCCCAAGAGGTTACCCATCTTAGGATTGACCCAGCTTAAGTACGCGTAACTTCAGAGTTTTTATGTACTTTGAGTTGTTATGCCAAAAGGCGCCTCGATAATTTAGAGTTCCTCCACTTGGCATTTAAGAGGTATTATAGCTTAGTGGTTAAGATTGTCAAACTCTAACTTATGTTTTAGATGTGGCCATAGTGTTGCTAGTGGTTCCTCTTCTAGGATGTGTTAGGAAGTGGTCATTCTAATTGTTTGATGGGTAGTTTTTAGTCAAGTAGGAGTTATGAATCGTCAATGAGAGGCTTCCCCCATACTTAGTTCTTTGGCTTTTGGAGTGAAAGTGTTCGGAGTATAATAAATAAAAAATCATTAAAGATAAATATAAATAAAACATACCTATTGTGTTATTATCCCTCAAATCACATAATCAAATGAGGAAAGTATATAATCTCAATCTAGGTTATAGCTAAGATGATGAGATTTCTTAGAATTTTCATTAAAGCTTAAAGAAGTAGCTATTAGAAAGAAGAAAAGTGATTCTTTAGGAAAAAGTTCTAAATTAGGAAAGCTTAAAACAAAACAAGTAAGGAAGATTCGATTGTAGCTAGATTGAATCGTTATTGCATGACTGTAGTCAAGATCACAGTACTGATCTTTGGCCATGGCTCTTCCTAAAATTACTTCCTTGAGTTTTAACTATGTTTAATTTTATGATGAGAGGTCCATAGGTTAGATCATGGGTATGATCCTTGTCTATGGTTCTCATTAGCTACTTTTTCAATTTCAAGAAACATTTCTTAACAAGATGTCTACAGTTAGGATCATGAGCATGTCCATGATTATAGTTCTCTCTAACCCTAGTTTACCTCTTGATTCCTTAGGCTTCATGTCTTAGTTCACAATCATGATCCTTTTTTCTTTTCCTTAGTAGATTCAACTCCTTATTATGGGATTCCAACCTACAACACTTAGGAAGATTGTTAGGAGTGGCATGTGTTGAACTATTAAATGACCAAATGAAATAAAAAAGAATGAAATGAACGTCAAAATAAAATCAAATTGAAAAGTAGCTTAGGTAGAGGTCGAACTCAATGTGATTTGCTTGATCGAACTTTCCCCGTAGATATAACTTGACTCAGTGGCCATTTACCTTAAATGTTCCTTGCTTAGCATATGAAATCTCCACTGCTCCATACAAAAATACATGTGTTACCTTATAAGGCCTAAACCATTGAGATTTGAGCTTACTTAGAAAAAGCTTCAACCAAGATTGATACAAGATAACCTTATTCTCAGTTCAAAATTGTTTCCCTTATTTGATTTAGTTATCATGATAATGCTTGGCTTGGTCCTTAAATGTCCTTAAGTTTTCATATGCCATATTACACCATCCTTTTAGCTCATTCAACTAATGTTTCCTATATTCACCTACATATTCAAGATCAAGGTTAGCACATTTTACAACTTAGTAGACTTTATGTTAGATTTCTATAGGTCAATGGCACACTTTTCCATACATTAGCCAATGTGGAGTTGTTCCAATCAGTATCTTATATGCAATCTAATATGCCCAAAGAGCATCTTCAAGCTTCTCAAACCAATCTCTTTGATTATGCTCAATCTTCTCTTCTAGAATTCATTTGAGGTCCTTGTTTGCAACTTCGACTTATCTACTTGTTTAAGGATGATATGCAATTGCAATATGATGCATAATGTTATACCACTTCAATACTTTTTCTAATTGGATATGGCAAAAACAGGTTCCTTTATCACTAATGAGTGTTTTCGAAGTAGCAAATCAAAAGAACAAGCTTTTTAGAAACCATTTCACTACCCTAGCATCATTAGTTAATAGTACTTGAACTTCTATCCATTTAGATACATAGTCCACCACTGCTAGGATGTATTTGTTTCCGTATGAATTTGGAGACAATCCATTAAAATCAATTCCTCAAATATAAAAAACTTCACAAATTAGTATGAGGTTTTGTAGCATTTCATCTTTGTTAGATATATTCCCTACTTTTTGACATTTATCTCATAACTTAGCAAATTTCTAGGAATCCTTGAATAATGTTAGCTAACAAAAACCAAACATGAGGACCTTATGAGCTATTTTATTTGCACTAAGATGTTCTTTGGTTAAGCTTGCATGACAATGCTCTAAAATCAGCTAACCTTATAAGTAAGATATACACTTATCTTATTTGCACAAATTTTAAACAAATAGGAGTCTTCCTAAAAATAACTTCTAACATCATAGAAAGCTTTTTCCTTTGTTTATAATCTAATTCCATAGGAAGAATTTTGGCTATCAAATAATTTTCTATATCAACAAACATAGGAGTTTCATAAGGACTTGGAATAACCTTTCTTCTAGAAACTCATAATTGATATTCTATTCATTTAGCTTTTCTAATGATGGATTTTCCAAACACGAGAGATGGTCTACCACCAAACACTCTATTCCTTTATTGTCTCGAATGTCTAAGTTGAATTCTTAAGGTAACAATAACCACCCGATCTATCTTAGCTTGGCATCCGTCTTATTCAACAAATATCGCAAAGTAGAATGGTCAGTATAAACAATCGTTAGCAATTGTTCCCTAGGCCAATAATTGGATATTATCATTATTATATTTTATGAATTAAGAGGCATTCATTATTATATTGTTTACATGTTTACTTTACAATAATATCCTTGAATAATCATATAGTTATTTTAAATGTCTCTAGATGCTCATTATTATGAGAACAATAATGAATTGAATCTAGTATGAGTTTCATTGATAATCATGGGATGTTTATTTATATAGAGATACAAATCAAACTCACAAGTACATGCTAGAGAACTATGTACTAAACCAATCTGCTATAAGATCACTACATGGATTAATATCATAAGTGATTCTCATTATAACAATGTCATTACATCCTTATACCTGAAATCACCATGAATTCCAATATGAGGAATATTATGATTCGACTCAATCAAACGTTATCTTTAACTAGATAATTATAAAGGTTGTGATTGGGCTTAGTACAAATCATGCAAAGGGAGATGAGTGATTAAGATGGGATTTGTCTATCTCATTATGAGATAGATATCTCTAAGCCCTTCGATAAGTGAGACTAAGAAATGCATGGTCATGCTCAAATAAACTGATAGTATGATCAATGTCATTTGTCATATTAGTCTACTTAAAGATCGATAAATGTTAAGATTGAATAATATGAGGGTGACACTATTTATGCCTTATGCCAATCTAGATATCATGTGACAAAAGGATTATGACATAAGTTATAGATTAGGTAAAGTCGGATCACTATTCTTCGCTTAATTTAGGTAAATATAACGTCTTGCTAGAGGCCATTTATGTCTTGGAGGCTCGAGAGGAGTTTTTAGGCCTACTGCCAACATTAAGTGAACCTACATGATCATACACAAACAACGAACAAAATAGGCTATGGGTTTATTTTCATTAAACCTAGCATGAAGTATTGAAATATTTATTATTCTTAATGATTCAAGAATGATAAATAATTATTTTTATTATTTTTCGTGAAAAATAATAAATAACGTATTTTATATTATTAATATCCATTAATATCTCACCAAATCTCGTAATATCTTTTAGAAGATATTTTCGCTGGTCTATATATAGATATAAACATCTCTCTATTAAGGTTACATTGAAGTTATTTCATCAACATTATACCTATAGAGCAACTTTGTAGACTAAAATAGAGAGTGAAACGTGAAGAATCGTGAGAGTTTCTTGCATTCATTTTTGTATTAGCACATCGCAATCAATTTTAGAGTGTTCGTTCGAATGTGGATACTATAAAAGGGGCTCGTGAGATCGTATCACCTAAGATCAACATCATCAATGTGACCTAGATTCCCATAAGGTATAAGAACTTCACTCATATCAATTTAATTTACTACATGGATCAACTAGTATTTTAGGGATTTAGTTTTATTCCAAAAAAAAAAAAATCTATTGCAAAAGAGTTTTTTGGATCCTTAAATCCCAATAATAATAACATTAGAAATGATTAAATACGACCTGAATTTATTGAATGCAAAGACTACTACTAGTAGCTCCTTTTCTATGGTAGTATAATTCTCCTAAGCTTTAATGAGGGTCTTGCTTAAATAGTAAATCTACTGGAAGTATTTTTCTTACCTTTGACCTAAAACTACCCCCATAACATGATCACTAACATTGTACATTAGTTTAAATGATAAGCTCCAATTTGGTGCTACCATTATTAGGGCATGTATTAATTTATCTTTTAAAGTATTAAATGCTTTTAGATAGTCTTGAGAAAATATAAACAGAGCATCTTTTTCTAACAACTAGGTTTGTAGTCTAGCTATTTTTGAAAAAATCTCTAATAAAACTTCTATAAAACCTAACATGACTTACAAAACTGCGTATGGCTATAACTGATGTGGGAGGAGGCAATTTTGCAATGGTGTTAATTTTTGCATCATATACCTTAATACCTCCTCAGGATACCTTGTGTTTTAGTACTATGCCCTCTTGTACCATAAAGTGGCATTTTTTCCAATTTAGTACTATAATAGTTTCCTCACTTCTTGCCAATACTTTTTGTAGATTCCTATGAAAATGGTCAAATGAATTCCCAAAAACAATGAATTCATCTATAAATACTTTCATTTTATCTTCTATAATTCATCAAAAATTGCTATCATGCATCGCTAAAATGTTACGAGTGCATTACATTAGACAAAAGAAATTCTCCTATAGGCAGAAAAGCCATAAGGACATGTAAAAGTAGTTTTCTCTTGGTCCTCTAGGGAAACAAGAATTTGAAAATAACTTGACAGACCATCTAAAAAACTATAATACATATGAACTGATAAGTACTCTAACATCTAGTTAACAAACAATAGAGGGAAGTGATCATTCTTAGTGGTGTCATTAAGCTTACGGTATTCAATATAGACTCTTTAACCTATGACTACTCTCGTTAGGATCAACTCATTCCACCCATTGGGAACTATCGTCATTCCTCCCTTTTTAGGTATAACCTGCACATGACTAATGATGAGCTGCCAACCATTAGTCCTGTTACTCACGCATGGCTTTGAGGCATCCAATCCCTCACCCATAGAATTCTCTCTCATTAACCTACTGATGATGAGAAACTCTATGCTGAAGAAAGATGGCTAAACTCCTTGACAACTTCGAAAGGTTACACCCAGCTCTGTTCCTTCTCTAGTCCATTTTTATACACTCTTATTTAATCTTGCCAAGTAGTTTAGGATTAGTGGTGGGTAAACCTTAACATCAACTTATGCATTATATCAATTGAAGTGTCAAGTCGTGTTGTGTTCGTTGGTGTGTCATATCCTCCGAGTTTTGCGTCAGTTACTTTAGTTAGTTTGTAAACCTACTCACTCTAGTTTCTTCGATATTTTGAAGGACCCATTGGTTTAAATCCACTACAATAAGCCCTAATGATAACTGAGCTCCTAGGCAAATCATATAATCCTAGCATCAGAACTTAAGGTTGTAACCGAGAGCTATGTAGTGATCGTGATACTCTGTTTTCATTTGGAAGAATATAGTAAGTTTACAGTTCATAATTTGTGCAATATTTGTATGTGTAAGGATTTCATGTGTGAAGAGTATTTACTGATGCTTCATTCTGAGAATGTCAAATCTTAATATTCAAGGAGAGATTAACGATGCCAAAAGTGATGCTCATGGTCGTAGTTGAGTTACCTAATAGACACCATGTACTATTAATGAGTAGATATAAGACCTTGCTGCTATTGTAGCTAATTTAGCTATTTCAATACAGAGAATCTTAAAGACTGAGCCACAAGAGAGAGTTGTTGAATAGAGCCAAGAAATGAGAGATAGGCCGAGAAGATAAATGAATGAACTGTATGCACTAGAGCCCATTCCTATAAACCAAGCACCACTACAACATACCGCAAGAATGGTAAGAAGGAGGTTAAGATTGGATGAAGTGGAGGAGTATGAAGAGGAAGAATAGTATGTTGAAGTTGACGAGCATGAACTTAAGGCTCCTAGGGGTGCCAAACACCTCAAGGTATAGATTCCGAGCTTCAACGGGTTTGGTAGTGTTGACGACTACTTAGACTGGGAGGAGAAGATCGAGAAGATATTTGACTTCTACGATTATGAACACACTGTCTATTTTCGAGTAGCCATGTTGGAATTTTCTAGATATGCGGTAATGTGGTGGAAAAAGCTGTAAAATGTTCACCTAAGGACCCGACGCAAAATTTGAACATGGAATTAGATGAAGAAAGTTTAAGAAGTAAGTTTGTTGTTGAACATTACGAGCAAGACACTTTCTAACATCTACGAGATTTGAGATGGGGTAACCGGTTGGTGAACTACTATGTTTGAGAGTTTTAGTTACTCATGATTTGATGTGATGTCGACAAACCCAAGAGGTAAACTATCGCAAGGTTCATTTCTAGGCTAAGGACCGAGATTAGTAACATAGTGAAGCATAGAGTCTTGCAACTCTGGATGAAGCCATTAAGGTAGCATAGAGAGTCAAAAGGCAAAGGCAAAACTAGGTTAGTCGATTGTTGAGTAGCTAACCTATGCTACTAAACAAAAGTGGCATGCTAAGCTGACCAAGAAATGACCAAGCATCAAACAATTCCGAGGTGGAATGTCAAGGGTAAGTTCCAATCTAACCAAAGGAAGGTTGAGGTAAGGGCAAGGCTAATGAACCAGAGGTCTAAAGAGACTAACGTAAGAGCTCAAGAAGAAAGACTTGATAAATCAAATGCTTTAAATGTCTCCATTATAGGCACATAGCTAGTCAATTCTAAATTGTTGAGTCATGACGATAAAGGGAGACAAGCCCTAGTTTAAAGTAGAGAGTGCAAGCAAAGGAGAAGAAAAGATGAGAGTTGAATAGATACTGGAAGAGTTTCAGGAAGACCCCGATGTCAAGCACCTCTTAAGGGCAGTACTAAGTACTGTTTTGTAGTTTGACGGTCTCTTAGTGCTTTTGTAGCAGATGAGATTGAGTAGAGGAGGAAACTCTTTCATACAAATTACCGAATGAATGGAAAGCTATGTGCCTTGGTCACTAATGGAGGGAGTTGTACCAATATCATAGCATAAGGGGTAGTTAAGGCCATGAAATTGCCAACCCTCCTATACCCTAAACCATATAAGATTCACTAGGCTTACATGTTATCGAATAGGTTAGAATACCGATTTCCATTGGTGATAGGTACAGAGACAAAGTGTTGTGTGATGTCCTTTTGATGTGTGCTTCTCACATATTACTCGGCCAACCATGGCTGTTTGACTTGAGGGTGTTGTACGATGGGTATAGGAACACCTACATGTTCCAAAAGGATAAGAAGAAAATTATATTGACACCTATGAGTCCTAAGGAAGTGCAATAAGCCTAAAAGAAGGTTGCTCAATCACTGCAATGGAAATCCTTAGTGATTTCACGAGCTCAATTTACCCTAGAAGTCAAGGCTGAGGACCATATGCTCCTTCTAGTCAAGAGACTCTTGGAGGTGAAAGAAGCCCAAAGCTTACCTACCAAGGTGTAGCAACTACTTCAAGACTATGCTGACCTATTTCTTGATGAGATGCCGAGAGGTTTACCTCCTATAAGAGACCTTAAACATTACATCGACCTCTAGCCTAGAGTTACCTTACTAAACCGACCCACTTATAGGCTCAATCCTGAGTAAGCAGCTGAGTTGTAGAAATAAGTAAATGAGTTAGTAAACTACGGATATGTCCAAGAGAGTATGAGCCTATGTACCATACCAACTATACTAGTACCTAAGAAAGATGGGTTATAGAGAATGTGTAACGATAGCCATGCCATCAACAAAATTATAATTAAGTACCGATATCTGATCCTACGGTTAGATGATATGCTCAATGAGCTACATGGTGCCTACATCTTCTTAAAGATTGACCTAAAGAGTGGTTACCGCGAAATACGAATAAGACTTAGAAATGAATGGAAGATGGCCTTCAAGACAAGGAATGGTCTGTTCGAATAGATGGTAATGCCGTTTAGTCTGACTAATTTGCTGAGTACATTTATGCGACTAATGAATCATGTACTTAGAACATTGATTAGCAAATGTGTTGTGGTTTATGTTGATGGCATTTTGGTCTATGGTGCTGATCTCATCACTCATGTTGAGCATTTAAGATTGGTTTTCAATATCCTTCATGCCGAAAGATTATTCGATAACATGAAGAAATGTATGTGCTGTCAAAGTGAGGTTTTATTCCTCAAATATGTTGTTTTAGGGAAAGGAGTTCAAGTTGATGACGATAAAGTCAAAGCTATTGTTGAGTAGCCTACGCTGACTAGTGTTGCTGAAGTCAAGAGCTTCTATAGTCTAGCTTCATTCTATCAAAGATTCATTCGAAACTTCAATTCCATAACTATGCCTTTAACCAAATTGACCAAGAGGAACATTAAGTTTAAGTGGTCAAAGAAAGCTTAGAAACGTTTTGAAGACGTAAAATTTAAATTGACATCTGCTCTAATACTCACCCTGTCGGATTTCAAGAAAGTTTTTTAGGTAAAGTATGATGCATCTGACATCAGCATTGGTGTTGTCCTTATGTAAGAACACTAACCAATTGCATACTTTAGTTAAAAGCTTAGAGGAGCTACCCTAAATTACTCAGCCTAAAACAAGGAGCTCTATGCCCTTACTCGTACACTACATAATTGGTAGCATTATCTATTGTCAAGAGAATTCATCATCAACTTAGATCATGAGTCTCTCAAGCATCTTTGTAGGTAATAGAAACTTTCTCAATGTCATGCCAAATGGGTTAAATTCCTAAAGTCTTTCTGCTACGTCATTTGGTATAAGACAGGGAGCACAAACACTATCGTAGATGCTCTTTCTCATCGTCATACCCTTATTATGACTATGCAAGCTAAGGTACTTGGATTTGGTACCCTACCCGCTTAGTATAAGCACGACTAGTATTTTGGGCCCTTAATGGCCAAGTGCAATGTTGGAGGTGTTGTGGATGGGTTCTACTTAAGTCAGGGGTTCTTGATGAACGGTGAGCAAGTTTGTGTATCGAGTGGTTTGGCTAGAGAACTACTAGTCCATGAAGCTCATGCTGGAGGCTTGGCCAGCCATTTCGGAGAAAAGATGATGGCTAAAATACTGAAAGAACATTTCTACTAGCTTAAGATAATGGGGGATATGCCCTGAATTCTTGAGTGGTTCGAGGTGTATAAACATACAAAAGGAAGGAGAGAGTCGTACGGAGAGTATATACCCCTACCTATACCTGAATGCCCATGGATCGACCTAAGCATGGATTTCATGCTCAACCTCCTCTCGAACACTGAGAAGACATGACTCGATTCTGGTTGAAGTCGACCGTTTCAGCAAGGTGAGCCACTTCATTCCCTACTAAAGAACTAATGATGCTTTATTTATTGCTAATCTTTTTTTATAGGAAATTGTACATTTGCATAGGTTGCCAAGAAGTATTATATTTGACTATGATTTAAATTTCACAAGTTTCTTCTAGAAAACTTTGTGGAGAAAACTTGGTTCTAAGCTTATTTATAGTACTTCTTGCCACCTTTGAACAAACTGCCAGACCAAAGTAATGAACAAGGCAATCAGTAACCTTCTACGAGCGGTTGTGGGGAAGAGCTTACCTAATTAGGACCTATAACTACATGTCATTGAGTTTGCTTACAACCAATCTATTCACTACTCAATAGGAAGGTCACCTTTTGAGGTCGTCTATGGACTTAACCCAAACTTACCCTTAGAAATAGTTGTTAGCCTGGCTGTATAAAGAGAAAGTCAATTGGGCCTACAGTGTATTGAGGAATTCCAAAAGTTTGCTTCAAAAGGTTATCGAACAACTAGCATAGACTATGGCCTGGCAAAAGGAACAAGGAAGCCATAGAAGGAGATGAGTGGTTTACAGCCCTAGAAACCTTGTTTGGATCTACCTTAGCAAAGAGTGTTTCCTTAGGAAGAGGACGAACAAGCATTCCCTCATATCAGACTGACCTTTTAAGATCCTTGAGTGCATCAATGACAATGCCTATGAGCTAGAGTTGCCTAACGAATACGGTATATTTGCTACTTTTAATGTGGCTGACCTAGCACCCTATGTACTTGATGAAAAAGAGGGCCAAGATTTAA
Source organism: Lumnitzera littorea (assembly GCA_024138015.1). Lineage (NCBI taxonomy): Eukaryota > Viridiplantae > Streptophyta > Magnoliopsida > Myrtales > Combretaceae > Lumnitzera > Lumnitzera littorea. Next base: position 62,830,037 of record JAMXBB010000009.1, read on the forward strand.
ATACCAACCACTGGTCTTCTTACTTATATACAGTTCCGAGGCCTCTAATGCCTCACCTAAAGAATTCTCTCTTATCAACCTACTGATGATGAGAAACGCTATGCAAAAGAAAGATGGCTAAACTCCCTAACAACTTCAGAAGGTTACGCCTAGTTCTGTTCCCTATCTAGTATCGATGCAAACTATTCTCTAGCTAAGGACTTTATACTGCATGATCTGACTTTTTTGCCATTGAGTGTTCTTGCTAAGTAACGTAAGCTAACCTCACCCTAGTTGAGCACTCTTCTCTCAACATCCTTCCAATTCTCATTGCCTCATTTCTAGCCTTAGCTTCTTTATTGTTGTAACATCTTGATTCCTCTCTGTTAGGACCTTAAAGGGGGCCTAGTAGGGTTACCTAAAATTTCTATAACATGTGTGCACCCATGATATGAAAACCGCCTTGCAAGTCAGAGATTGCAAGACTCTAAATAATTAATCACTAAGGTTACTGATTTTTAAGTAATTAATTTACTATAAAATACAAATATAAATAACTATGGGTATCTGATATCCACAATTCCTCAGAACCGCAGAGAATCGGTATCCCCTACCAAATAATAAGATAGGATATACCAATATTACAAAAGAAATACAAGAAAAATTAAATTATCAACAAAGGTTGTTTATGTATCATCTAAAGAGTACTCAACTATTTCTAATATTAAGATACATATCTTCATCTCACACTCGGCACTTGAGACTTGTCCCAATCCTAATGTAAGTAAACCTATAAGAGAAACTATGAAGGAGTGAGCATGTACTAGCTCAATGAGTTCGTTCCTTACCACCATCGTTCAAGCAAGTTATCACATATTATTATCACATATGCAAGCAAGCTATCTACATACAAAATGAATGCAAGTATGATGAATGCAAGTAATACATCCATAGGAGTTTGGAACTATGGAAGGTGTAGAATTACGTCATCTATACTTCGATTATCCCCTATACTTAGCCACATAGGGCACCTCAGCTTACCCGTACAGGGCACCTCAACTTACTCACATGAGGCTACCTAAGGGTACTACCCCTCTAGGTAGCACTCAACTATTACCCTAGTTGAGAAAAGAGTTTTAATCTAAATAGGGGGATTCCAAACTAGGACTATCCACCCTCCAAGGCCCTTCGGGCACAAATTTGTGAGTCTTCTCACAACTAAAATTAATCAAGGCCTTATAGGCATAATAAAGCGAGTCCTCTTGCTATCAAGTGGAGAACCCATGCTAGCTTTGCCTTAACGATAAAATATTGTTTTTGACACTACAACCCTTATCAAAATTGTACAAAATACGTTTAAGATTAAGAAAACCTTTTTCCAAAAATGCCCTTTTTAACCTTTTGCAAAGCTAGCACTCTCCATCCATACATTTTCTAGGTCATAGACATGTAACGAATAGAACCGGTTATTTGGGTCAGATATTTATATTTATCAATTTAAAAAAAGATGATCACACAGATGATGGCATACAAGTAGAACAGTCATTCAAACATACAAGCAACCACAAGCAGCAAAACATCATACAAGTAACATGCACAAGCATGTAGCAAGTCATTAGAACTCCCTTACCTGGATTATTGCTCGTTCTTCAAGCTTTGGGGTTTCCAAAACTCGATATTGAACACCTAAAATATAGTAACACTTATAAGTATTTTGAGAAGTCAGACTCTTAAGTTAACTAAAAGTCTATTGTAGTTGATCCAGTTTCCCCCAATATAACCCAAGTATAATGTGTATAGGGTTTATCATACTCAATGGGGTTAATAGTAACTATTTTCTTATATTTGTAAGTTATGAGACTTCCTTTATGTATTTTGTAACTTTTTCATTCTAATTCCGATATTTGAGAACTTATAGTCATTTTTCATCATTTTCAGACGTACGTTCACACGATTATGTCCGTTTTGAACGTTAAGACCCGTGTTTTATGATATAGGTTAAATTTATTGAAATTTTATATTATTGAAGTTTAATTATTCTTATTGCTTATGTTTATATCCTAGTTTAGGACTTAATGATTGAATTAGCTATTAGATTCTTACACTTAGGATATTTTACATTAGTATTACTAATTCACGTACTTAATGAAGTTTCACTCAATTTAGGAAGTATATTAGGGTTTACTAATTTATGTACCTAATTATTATGCATTCTTCTTATTTCTTATTTTATAAACCTATACTTATGTCATTTTTTACATCATCAATTGCTTGTGTCATCGCTTAGGTCATCATTTTCTTATGTCATGGCTTATGTCATCATGTGATTACATCATCTTTTGCTTACCTAACCCTTATCTCATGATTATGTGTTTTATGTACACTTATACATAATGTACATATACTTATACCTTTCCTCTACTTATATGTATACTAGCATACTTATACATATACTTATACTTATACCGTATTTATACTTGTATATATACCCATATGCCTATATGGTCATATATGTGTTTTTGTACAAATTTTGTATGCCTAATTTTCCTCTTAAGAAAACCTTTCTAATTTCATTCTTTTTGTGTTTTAAGAGTGTATTTATCATGGTATAAGTATGTATTGTTAGTATTTGTCCTAGTTTAGGTTATGTACATAGTAAATACTTATATACAAAGATCTCCATACTTGTATTCTTTTAGTATATCCTTATATACATATACTTAAGGACATATACACATGCATATCCTTCTTCTTCACCATGATTTCTACACTCCCACATGTAAAGATTGCAACTTTAAGCCTAGATCAACATATATATATGTACACAACACATAACCTAACCTTCTCTCCTTCTAACTAGTAAAGTAGATGAAGTAAGACATAAGAACATAATAGCATATCCTAAGTTACCCTTGACTATGGATGAAATGGTTGAAAAGTTGAAAAGGAAACAAGAGTGAAAGGGAAAGGGAAGATACGGTTGGAAAGGGGAAGAAGAAAAGGACTTTGCTTTGTTTTTGTTTGTGTTTGAAAAAGTGAAGAAAAGTGGGGTCTAGAAGGAGGAAGTAGTAGACGGCAATTAAGGGAAAAAGAAGAAGGAAAAGCTAAAAGAAAAGAAATCATGAGAAGGAAGATATTTTTTTTTTCAAATGAAAGGGACATTTTTGTTGACTTTTCTAAATGTTGACTCATAATGTAGTAATTAATGAAAATTAAGGGAAAAATTAAGGAAATGAGGCATTTGGTGAATTGATTAGTAAAAATAGATGATGAGATCTTGCTTTAGGTATTTATATTCTATATACATCATTTGATAAGTTACTTAGTATAATTAAGATGAAAAATATCATTCAGGGTATTAAGGTTTACTTCATTTAACCTAAGCATCAACTAAACCTCTAACTCTATGTAATATTAACCTAGTTATATACTTAGAAGATGAATGTGATCTAGAATGTAATATCTTAGTTTCTAAGGGATCACTTAAGTATTTTAAATATTTATGCATGATTGAGAGTTATCTTTAGTCGCTTACTAATGAAATGGAAAAATATGGAGAATATATTATCACTTAGTGTTTTAGGGTAAATTATGGTGAATTAATGCTTTTATATCCTTAAAATAATAGTTTTAGGGTTTTTATTACTTTCGAGTACAATCTCTAGTGTTTTTATATATTTAGGGTTTAATATATTCATACGTGATTAAGTCTTCAATTGTTATCTTAAGGTTTTGATAAGGTTTGAGGTTAATTTTTGCAGTTTCATATACTTAAGGTTTTAGGATCTTCATCTACGATTAGAGGTTCAATTGATAATTTAAGGTTTTTCATATTCACTTTAGGTTTTGAATTTAGATTTTAATCGGTTTTAAATCTCATTGGCTCTATTGACTTTAGGAAATCATCTACAGTTTGGGCATTTGATTCTATACTTAGACATCTAAATTTGTAGGGTTTACACTCTCATTTACTATGATAAGAGAATCTATGTACGGAACTAATGTTGCACTACCATCTGTCCATTTCATTTGATACTCTACTATTTTTCCCTTTTTGTAGTTTGTCTTTTTTACCCTTTTCTTATGTACTAGGAATCCCCTTTTTTGTATGCCTTTTTATAATTCCTTTATTTATATTGTTGCCCTAGAGACTTACTATAAATAGTCCCTTTTTTCTTGTAAGCCAAAATCATCTTACCTTACAAATATATATTGAATATACTATTTTTGCGAGACAACTCTCTCTAAGTCCATTTTTTACACTCTTATCTAATCTTGTCAAGTAGCTTAAGATTAGTGGCGGGTAGACCTTGACATCAACTTGTGCATTATATTAAGTGAAGTGTCAAGTCGTATTGTGTTCGTTGGTGTGTTATATTCTTCGATTAGCTTCACATCATCTACTCTAGTTAGTTCGTAGACTTACTCACTCTAGTTTCTTTGATATTTGAAGGACCTATTGGTTCAGATCTACTACGGTAAGTCCTAATGATAATTGAGCTCCTAGGTACATCAACTAACCTAAGAATTGATAGAAATAAGATGAATCATACTTGCATCTAGAAGTTTGATTACTTCATCTTTGACTACTTTCATGTTTGGGTTCAAACGTCTTTATAGTTGTACTATTGGTTTATGACCTTCTTCTAGCAAAATTTTATAAGTGCAAAACAATGGGTTAATTCCCTTAATGTCAAAGATCTTCCAAGCAACTACTCTCTTGTAAATTCTCTACAAGTTTAGAAGTTTTTCCTTTTGTTGCTTAGTCAATTCAAATGATACTATCATAAGTAATTTTGAATTTTCTTTTAGAAAGCCATACTCCAAATAATCTGGTAGTTGCTTTGATTCTAGCTCTGGTGGCTCTTCAATAGAGGACTTTAGTTTTGCTTCTTTGGCCTATTCAAACAGCTCAAACCTTCTTCTCTTTAAAGATGGAGGATTGGCATCCAATTGTGCTTCTATATTGGCAATAACTAGATTGTTGGATGATTCTTCCTGATTCCTTATTTCAAGCAAAAATCTAAAGGATCATTAGTTTCCTTCAAAACATTAGAGATAAAGGAATTAACAACATCAAGATAGAAACAAGTATCATCCTGTTCAGCACATGTCTTCATTCCCTCTTTTATTTTAATTACCATCTCTTCTTCTCCTACCCTTAATATGAGCTTACCATCACTAACATCAATTATAGCTTTAGCTGTAGCTAAAAGGGTCTCCTTAAGATGATTGGTACTTCTATATCTTCATCGATATCTAGAATAACAAAATCTATAAGAAAAATTAATTTATCTACCTTAACTAAGTCATCCTCAATTATACCTTTAAGATATGTTACTAATCTATCAGCTAATTATTAACTCAATTGTGTTGGTTTAGGTTCTCTTAAGCTTAACTATCCAAATAACACATAACACATTAAATTTATGCTAGCTCTTACGTTGGCTAATACTTTTTTTATAGATAAATTTCCAATTAAACAAGGGATAGTGAAATTCCTTAGATCATTTAATTTTGTTGGAGTCTTATTTTGAAGGATCAGTGAGCACTCCTCACTTAGCATGACTATTGACAATTCTTCCAATTTCTTCTTTTTAGAGAGCATCTCCTTTAAGAATTTCACATAATAGGGCATCTATGATACAACTTCCACAAATGGTAAATTAATATGCAATTGTTTAAAAAGATCTAAAAACTTACCATATTGCTCATCTAAGCATTCTTTCCTTAAACTTTGGGGATATAGGATTTGTGGCCTATACCCTTTGACTCTTTAGGACTTTGATTCTTCACTAGGTGGTTATGGTGTTTCTATGACCTTGTCTTTCGATTCTTCTATCACTAGCTTTAGATTGACTTGGTTCTTTTCAAGTTATTTAGCAACTTACTATTCCTTACTACTTCAAAAAGTTACAACTTCTACTTGAGATTATGGTGAAGGTTCTTGTTGCTTCTTAATTGAACTTTTTACAAGTTGCTCAATTTATTTTTTGATGCTCATCAATGTAGCATCGCTACTTTATATATATGTCGCCAACATATCTTCTAGTTTTGATGTCTCCTCTCATTGAGGAGGACCTTGAAATCCATAAGGAATATTCTTATTCCTTAGTCGAGTTGCATAAGAATAATCACCTAGATAAGTAAACCAATCCTTACTCCATTCTTCACAATCAATATAGGGCATATGTTGAAATCCCCATTGATTCATAAAATTGTTAAACAACCTTTGATAATATTGTCCCATATATTGCTTTAGGTTAATTGGATTCGCCATTAGCATGGGATATAATGTAAGCATAGGATAATTGTCTAAACTCCTATTTAAAGCATCTACCTTAGTTGCTAAAGCTATAGTAGTGTCTACATCTACCATACTACGATTCTTTTTACTAGGTCTAGCATGTTCTTAGTTATAGTTGTTTATGGCCAACCTTTCAAACAAAGTATTAGCTTCATTAGGCCTTTTTGTATTTAATGTTCCACTTACAGTTGGTTAGGACGATATGGTGCACTAATAATTTTAAGACATAAATTTTATAAATGAAAGTTTTCAAAATAATGCTGTCTCTTAGTCGACTAATGTATCGAATTGTCAATAGGAATTATACTAGTGAATTCACCAGGTCGAATTCCTTAAGAAAAAGGGATTCATCTAAGTACTAGATCCTAACTTGCTAATCTGATCTAGGTGAGTCAAATAAAACTTAGTGAATTTTGATTAGAAGTAAAATGGTGAACAAGGGTTAATAATTAACTCAAATACTAATGGCATAAGCTCATGACACGTTATAGGTATCGTAGTGAAGTTATGCAATAATGGTATCAGGGATGGTTTTTTATTAGGTTTTGACAAAATTACTTGAGCCTAATCTCGGAGAGGGTATCTCAATCAATTATGTAGCAAAAAATCTTCTTTCAATCTCATTTTTCTATACGATCAACTGAATACTTAACTATTATCACGAATTAAGTATTTTAGTTCTAGAAATTAGTGGGTCAATCTCCTCTCGATCTCATGACCTATCCTAATTTGCTAAAACCGCATAAAGTGGTGTGAATTGAACGGGCTACACTAAGTCTCCTTTCGATCTCATAGGTACGAGGTCTCATTCATTAATACTTTACGAACTTATTGACTTATGTTGGAAATTACATGACTAATCTCTTCTTAATCTCATAATCATGAAGGTTTGTTCACTCTTAAGGGGTTTCTTAGGACTAATCTCCTCTTGATCTCATAGTCACAAGATAACCCCATTAAACGAATTAATTTCTAGTGCTTCAATAAGTTTAAATAGTGTATTAAACATCAAAGTCCCAACTAAATATACAAACCCATATCACAACTACAGCATTCCACCTCCTATGCCTTCCACATTGTCACAAACCCACAAAAACTACTCTAGCTACTCATGGTATTAAAGATAACAACAACATTAATTGAAATTGCAGTAAACTCCATAAATGAACAAAGCGACAAGATAACAATACAAGAACAAGTGATTTAATGGAAACAAGATGATATTGCTCTTTAATCGAACTCAAATGTGCATCAAAATCTTAAAAACAAGTGCCAAATAACATGAATAAGGTCAAGAAGTAGTAAAATAAGCAATGAACATGCAAAACTAGACTAAAACCTAGAAAATACCTAATTATGGCTTATAATTTTTATTGTACTTGCTATTATTTATATAATTGAGCTAACAATCAATTTGTGAGATGGTCTATGATCGATCGATAGATATGTATTGACCTTGGGTTGTCTCCATGTTTTATGAAATGTAACATTTAGTAGATTAGGGTTTTAAGTTAGAAAAACCCTAACCCTAATTCCTTTTTTCAATCAATCAGTGTAGATGGTACTGATCAATTGGTGTAAGTGATTCTATCCCTATACTTTTTGTTCACCACATTGCCCTCTCTTTTAATCAATTATCTGATCAATCGATGTAACCTTAATACTTCAGGGCATACTGATGATTGGTAAGCCACATTCCCTAACTCCATTGCCTTGTACCCTTCTTGATCAAACTGTATAGGCTACCAAGATCATGGTAACCCTCATGTACTTGGACATAGGATACAAAAGTAATAAAATTCATCTAAGTTTAATCCTTTTTCATGCATTTTTAGCAATTTTACTTAAGTTAATCCATTTTGTACATGAGCTCCAATTTTATACAAAATCAACTAGTTTTTGCCACATTTATGCATAAATGTAGTTTTTAAAGTAGGAAAAATTACATATTTTGAATCATGACCACTACCTAACTTTAAAACCTTGTTCATCCTCAAGTAAGCTAGAAAAAATCAAATAATAATGGGACAAGTATGCACTTCCTCAATGTTTACATATATTCAAGAGTATGTTACACTATTGCAAGCTTGAAGTTTGTATGTACTCGATATGGTGCAAAAATCCTTAGAAGTGATGTTGAAATTATTCCACTTTCACTAAATCAAATGCTTACAAATCAAGGACCGTGTAATTAATCTAAGAATGAATGCATAGAAGAGTTAACTTCTCATTTAGGTTATGTTGATAGTCAGTTTTCGTTCATCAAACACTCAGCCTTTCATCTGTTAAGAAGTCACATAACCAACTCTTTCGGCATTCACACCACCTAGATGATGCACGGCATTTATGTCGAGTATAAGAAGCGCTCTTGGTTTGAATTTAAGTCTAGTGCGAACAGTTATCAGAAGAACGGTAATATTACACAACTGCCTATTACTCCTACATATGAGGAGAGATATCAAGTCAAGAAGCTTCTACATGTCTTAACAATTATCCTGACAACTACCTTAGACACTACCACCATCTATAAATACCATAAAGAAACTTTATAAAGGGCCCAAACACTTCTTATTCACATACTTACTCTACTATGTTACCTTACTGACTTAAGCATTGAAGTGGCCACATTGGACTGACCCCAGTAGTAAGTATTTCACTTTCTTTTGCAGGATTTTTCCTCATCTCAAAATCACTAACAACATTTGGTGCCATCTATTTTTCTCTAAACACGACCATATGGTTAAAACTAGAATGACTAAAAGTACAGGTGTTGGTACTTCCTCCCACCACCCTAAAGGAGAGAGTTGTTATGCCGATGAACAACAATTGGCTTAACTCGAGAAACTTTGTCTTGATTTAGCCAAAGAAAATTTCGAGTTAAATAAAAAACCTAAACAAATCCTTGACCTTCTTCATAAAAGTTTGCATCCAAATCAAGACCAAGAGCATGGCAATCATGATGCCAACAATGCTAATGATTCCATTTATTCAGTTGAATTGCCAAAAGAGCAAGCTGAGGTTCCAGTGAGACCTTCAATTCTTGCTTTCAAGAAGATTCATAAGAGCAAGTAACAGCAGCACATACATCATGTGGGACCCTTGCATGTTAGCACCCCTGTTGCAACAATCAAACAGTTCTAAATTAAGAAAAGTCCTTTCCTCCCAGAGATTTTGGAAGAAGTAATACCTCAGTACGTTAAGCTACCCCAGTTCGAAACATATGATGGGACAAAAAACCTTGAAGACCACTTAGAGTACTACCGAGCACTGGCCAAGTTTCATGGTTTAAGTGATGTGGTAGCCTATTAAGCCTTTCCCTTAACCTTGAGGAATGTAGCCAGTACATGGTTCAACACTTGAAACCAAATACCATTTCATGTTTCGATGAACTAGTAGAGGTGTTCCTTCAACACTTTCTTATTAGCAAACTTCCTATTAAGGACTCCTCAATCCTTAACACCATCAAACAAAAGTCCGATGAGTCAATCAGGGACTATTTGGCTAGATTTATGGCCGTTATGGTCCAAATCCTAGAATTGGATATGAGTGTGGCCCTCAACACTATAATCAATGGAGTTAAACCTTATGGAGACTTTTTCAAGTCTCTCGCAAAGAATATGTCGAAAACTTTCGCTGAGTTTACGGTTAAAGCTACCTCATACATCTGACAAGAAGACAACATAAAAGCACAACGAGAGGCTAATCAAAGCAGAGGAGATGGAAAGAGTGACAAATGAAAAAATGAAAAAGAAAGACTTAGTACGGACAATGACAACAGTTCAGATGTCGAGAGAAAGGGACCGATGATAACAACATTCACATCCCATATGCCTATCAATCATCCAATCTCAGACATTTTAATGGAAGTACGTAGGGAGAGTGGTGTCCTCTAGTAGCAAAAAAAAAATGCTAAGGAATCCCTCAAGAAGAAATTTGAACAAGTATTGTGATTTCTACCGTAACAAGAGTTACAATATAAACGAGTGCATTCAACTCAAAAATGCAATTGAAGATACAATACAACGCGAGTATCTGCAAAAATTTTTAGTACATGATGCTGAAAGAATCGCGAGACAGTCTCAAAGGAGAAGAGAGGAAAAAGAGGATGGCACTCAGCTAGAAATGGCCGTGAGAGATGCAAGGGATGTTAATCCCACTAGTGCACCTAACGGAGTAATTAATACCATTGTTAGCGGACTTAGTATAGGCCAATCGAGTTCTTTGAACTCGATTAACGCCAAGAATTACGTTTGCAATATTCATGGAAAAAAGGTCAGGATTGACAATATAATATCTTTTGGAGAAGAGGATTTTGAGGGTATCTAGAGGCCACACGATGATGCACTTATCATCAATGCGAAAGTCGCCAACTTTGAAGTTAAGAAGATTCTTGTTGACATGAGAAGTTTGGTTGATATCATTTTTCAGCATGCCTTCAATCAAATGGGGCCTAAGATCAAAGTGTAGCTACGGTCTTACAAGTACGACCTCTATGCCTTCAATAATCAACCCATTCAAGTAATTGGAGTTATCTCTTTGCTGATACAGATAAGGGATTACGAGCATGTTGTAGAGGACAAAGTGGATTTTCTCATCATCAAATGTTGGTCCCCTTATAACATGATAATGGGATGACCATGCTAACATTTATTTAGCATTGTCCCATCAACGGCACATCTAAAGACCAAGTTCTTTACTCCTACAGGGGTTGGTATATGCTGAGGGGATCAATAATTGGCATGATCCTTATATATTAGGGCCTTGAGATGAGAGGAAGTTTTTCAAGTTGAAACCTGTCCAAATAGCATGACAGTTGGCATAGAGAATCCCAAGAATGATATAGAGGAAATTCCTCTAGGAAATGATCCCGAGAAGACAATAAGGATAGGAAAACCCTTGTCAGCAGATGTTCAGTAAAGTCTGATTAACTTCCTACAAGCCAATGCTGACCTATTTGCATAGTTACCTTCAAACATGCCGGGTATTCTAAGAGATGTTATGGTATACAAGCTCCAGATTGACTCGAATGCAAAAGTGGTCCAACAGAAAAAGAGACATTTTGCACCAGAAAGACAAGCAGCAATAGAAGAAGAGGTCTAGAAATTAATGAAGGTAGGATTCATCCAGAAAGAGCCTTATCCGACTTAGCTAACAAATTGTGTGTTAGTCAAGAAGTCTAACGGCAAGTGACGAATGTGTATAGACTTCACGGATCTCAACAAGGCATGTCTTAAGAATTGTTTCCCATTGCCAAAAATTGATCAAATGGTAGATGCAACCGCAGAGCATCCATTGCTTTCTTTTATGGACACTTTCTCTAGTTACAATCAAATCAAGATGGACAAGGCGAATGAAGTCCATACATCTTTCATCACCAATTTTGGAATGTACTATTATATTGTGATGCCCTTTGGGCTGAAGAACATTGGTGCCACATGAAGAACGCTAGTGCTACATACTAGAGATTAGTAACGAAGATATTCAAATCTCAAATCCACAAGAATGTTGAAGTATATGTAGATGACGTGATTGTGAAGATCATGAAGGAAGATCAGCATCTCGTTAATTTAGAGGAAACGTTTTCCACATTGAGAAGTTGTAGCATGAAACTCAACCTACAGAAGTGCGTCTTTGGCATAACATTAGGGAAATTCCTCGGATATATGGTCATACGATGTGGCATTGAGGCCAATTTGAGAAAGATTGAAGCCATAAGGAATATGAAACCACCTTACATGGTCAAGGAGGGACAGGAACTCACCAAGCTAATTGTCGCCATCAACAGAGTCGTATCGAGAAGTGCAGATAGGTGCATAGAATTGTTTAAAATTTTGAAGAATCCAATGGAATTCAACTGGACTAATGATTACGAATGAGCTTTCAACAAGATCAAGGAATTTCTCTCATCACCCCTAATAGTCTCGACACCCATTTCGAGGGAAAATTTATACTTATATCTATCAGTCATCTATCAAGCACTTTCCTTTATACTTGTCCAAATTAATGGCAAGGAGTACCGACTCGTTTATTACGTAAGTCATGTTCTCTAAGGGCTAGAGCTTCGATATATAAAGGTTGAAAAATTTATATTAGTAGTAGTTCTCTTAGCAAGAAGATTCAAGCCGTATTTTGAAGCTCACTAGATTATTGTCCTCACTAATCAACCATTGTGGCAAGCATTGTAGTGGCTTGACTCCTTGAGGAGGAGGATGAAATATGCCTTAGAGCTTAGTGCCCATAGTGTGCAATATAAACCCAAAACAACACTAAAAGCCCAAGTACTAGCGAATTTTGTTGCTGAGCTCACGGGAGAGGAAGACTATGTAGAGATCATCGAGAAACCTATCTAGTTTCTTTATGTTGATGGTTCTTTGACACGAGAAGGAAGCGGTATAAGCCTAGTCCTTCAAGGCCCACATAATGTCAAAGTCCATTACACTCTGAAATTTAGATTCCCTACTAGTAACTATGAAGTAGAGTATGAAGCCCTAATCATCAGATTGAAACGAGTGAAAGAAATTGGTACCGAGAAACTCAAAGTGTTCTTTAATTCCCAACTGGTAGTAAATTAGGTCACCAAAAGTTGCACAGCAAGAGAAGAAGAGATGAGCAAGTATCTTTTGGTGGTACAAACGCTCGTATAAGAATTCCTATCATTCTTCATTAACAAAATTACTAAAAGCAAGAATATCACTACCGACAAGCTGTCGAAGTTGGCCAATATGGCATTCCTTGAGCTGAACGAGAAACTTTCTTAGAGTTTCTCCCGCATAAAAGTTTATCCAATCTCTCACAAAGCTATGAGTTAGCTCCTTGCTCAAGAGAAGAATCATGGATGGATTCCTTAGTAAATTATCTAAAAGACGGTACTATCCCTAACAACAAAAAGGAGGTGTGAAGATTGGCTTACCAAGCTATGAACTACACGCCGATTGGCAATTAGTTGTATAAGTGCAGTATACCACAACCTTACCTTCGATGCTTTTCCCGGAAGGAAGCTTAGAGGGTATTATCTAAACTACATGGCGGCATATGCAATAATCATGTAAAGTTCCAAACACTATACATTCAAACAATGCGACTCGGCTATTATTGGCCGACTATGAGAGAAGATGTAAAGGACATTGTCCGACAGTGTCCTTAATGCTAGAAGCACGAGTCGTCGAGCAATGCACTTACAACTGAGTTATGCAGCTTAACCAACCCTTAGCCTTTTACTTAGTGGGGGCTAAATGTTCTCGGAGCCTTTCCGAAGTCTATTGCCCAATGCCAATTCGTCATTGCCACTACTGACTACTTTACCATATGAGCCAAAGCCAAGGCTGTAGTAAAGATTATCGAATAGAAAGTGGAAGCTTTCGTATTCAACTCCATCATATCAAGATTCGAAGTTCCCCATATGATAGTTATAGATAACTGCCTGTAGTTTGACAACCATAATATCTTGTCATATTGTGAAAGGCACGACATTTGGCTCAACTATATGTCTGTAGTGCATCCTCAGACAAATGGATAAGTCGAGGCCATAAACAAGATTATACTGCACAACCTAAATTGAAAAGTGGATCAAGTCAGGGGGAAGTGGGCTGATGAATTACCAAACATCCTATGGGGATATAGAATTGTAATAGGAGAGACACCATTTAAGTTAGCCTATGGCACTAAAGCATGTTGCTGATTAAGCTGGAATTACCCAATCTACAAATGCATAATTTTGATGTTATGCTCAATCGAGTCAGATTGACAGCGAATCTAAACACTATTGAGGAAATTCAAGACATTGCTATAGCTAAGATTGTGGCATGCTAGCATAGAGTAGCAAGATACTACAATCAGAAAGTGAAGCATAAGGTTTTCCAACCTAGAGATCTGGTTTACTATAAGATGGAAGCAACTGGGGTGCGACCAAATTAAGGAAAGCTTAGTGCGAATTGGGAAGATCATGTCAAGATCTAGGAAGTCGTTGGCGAAGGGGCCTATCGACTAGAAAGGTTAGATGGATCCATCATCCCTCGAACTTAGAACATTAACAAATCTGAAATTTTATTTCAATTAATGCGAGATGATTTCTACCATCTGCCATTAGTGGCGACCAACATGATTGTAAGATCGGTACTTGTTTATGATAATTATATATTTGAAGTCTCATCATATTTTGGTTATGATTGCAGAACTTATGAGTTCTACGCTGCATGGCAAACAAACTCATCTAGGTTCTAGCCTAACATGGTTAACGACCTATACAAATTAACCTTACAACCAAGTAATGAGGCTAGTCCACACCTTAAACAGTGAACGAATAGTATAAAACGATGGGTGAATGAAGTAAAACATGTCGAGAGATAGTTGGGCATGTGAAATAAAACATACCGAGAAACAAACGGTGGTGAAATAAAACATGCCGAGGAATAATGGCGAATGAAATAAAACATGTCGAGAAATAATGGTATGTGAAATGAAACATGCTGAAAGAAAATTAGGTGTGTGAAATAAAACATGCTAAGAGATAGTTGGGCATGTAAAATAAAACATGCTAATGAATGAGATCATGAAGCAACATACATATACTATACAAACCAAGAAAGCGTAGTAAGTAAAATTAAATGTCACAAGAACTTAGCATTGCCTTGATTATATTCTAATTAATAAATTACACTAGAATGCAATGTGCCAATACAGTAAGTCCTATAGCCTATCTTCAAATTCAGTAGAAGTGATTTTTATTAGTTGTAGCTTCCTCAGTAGCTGGGCTCTCGGAGCGGACAACTTCTTCAACATAAGCTTCCTTATCACTGATCCATACTCTTGGTACCTGTCTCATTTCCTTCATCTTCATCAGCACTGCTAACTTTGTCATCGATGTCAGCAAAGTCGAGACATGAGAGATCATAATTTGGATGAAACTTTAAGACCTCTTCTCTTGCCACTTGAACTCTTTCCAACAACTTTTTGCATAGAAGCTTCTCGTATTACCGATTGGGAATGACTATATCAAGAGCCTCTTCAATAGATGGCCCCCTCTTCACAGTCTCCTCTAATTCGACAATACGGTTTTGTAAGTTTGAGTCATTAGTCTCCAACTCATTTATCTGCATCCTGAGCTTACCTTCATCGTCGCTTATCATACATATAGTTCGACTTAAGCCCCAACACTCTTCCTTTTTCTTCTACAACTCCTCTTTTAGGCTTTCAGACTCTTTGTACTATTCTTCTATTTTGGCCTTCAAGCTAGAGATTTCCTTAGTAGCAACATCATGTGCCAATTTCTCAGTAGCAAGTTTCTCCTTAAGCTTTCTTGCCTCCAATTTAGCCCTAATCCTCGCAATCTCGATAGTAGCAGTTTAGGCCTTTGATGCATTGTATGTATCCTTAACTTTCTACAGCAAATTCATTTATTACAATCAAAAGTGGTTAGGTATTACACATACAACTGAAGCTATTTACCTCTTTGTTGGCTTTGTCCAATGTTGTCAGAATGTGGCTGCTCATCTAGAAAAGGAAATGCGTTAGTTACCCAAACAAAATCGATAATCAAAAGCAATGGTCATAGATACTCACATCATATAATTTGGCTACGATATGGGCCTTATTGCAACCGCTAACCCTATCGACATCGTTCTTAGCAATATCTTCACCTTTCGGAAGGATGATCTCTTTTATTAAAGCTAAAGATTTTGTCCTATCTTCCAAGGCTAAGTTAGTGTCCAAAATTTGGTGGCTCCAACAAGGGATGAAGTACTCGTCGACCTCTTTTTTGGGGATGAATTCAGTGCTACTGATAGCCTCCTTTGGCCTTTTGTCCAAGCCCTTGGATTTCTTAATAGGTAGTTGGCCGATAAGCTCCTTCCCTGATCTTTTGTCACCACTCAGAGCAGCCACAATCGCTAGCAATGAGCCTTCTACGGCAATAGCATTTTCATCCTCTTCACTGGGATGCGTCTTTCAACGCTCACCATCCTTTGGCTCAACAAAAGTTTGAATAATCACAACTGAAGGCTACTCAGAACTAATAACCTTGGTCGATTATGTTTTCTCATTCTCTATCAGCCTCTCGGCAAGACGAAGGATCTTCTGTGTAGCTATCTTCTTCGCTGCAACTTCTTTTGCTAGTTTATTTGCGACAGCAAGCCGAATGGTAGCTGCTAAGGTAGTTACCCTTTTATCAACCTTAGATTTTTTGGCATTGGCTTGAGCTATAGTTTTACCGGATTCACCTCTTTAGTACCCATATCAACGACACAAGTACACCAATTAATATAAACATGGAAAAAATATGAACTTACGTTTTCCATGTCGGGCAAGGTTCAAAGTTCACTATTCTCCCCTTAAGTCTTAAGAATGGCTTTCCTCGTAGCTATACTTAGCATAGCGGAAACAGATTGGCGTACCTTCTTTTTTAGAAAATATTGGTTCCCCATTTTCGTAATGCCGTATAATTCTCTTGGTATCCCAGAACAACATTTTGTTTCTCCTTCTCTCTTGAATTTTCTTCGCTGTAGCTGCATCATTCGATATTAAATCTGTCTTTTGTATGTATCGACTCAATCTAATAGGTCTAGAAGTCCAAGTCCTCATCAGATACTATTGACATGAACTTATCATGCTACTTGTGAATCTTAGATTTTAACCCGTCCATGAACTTACCCCTATGCCTTGCAGCAGCAAAGTACCACCTATCCAGCTACCTTAGAATAGCGAAGAAATGTCGAAATAGTTAAGGCGTAGCCCTAACTTCAACTCCTTCACAGGCTATCTCAAAGGTTATCAAAAGCCGATATGTGTTGGGTGAGAACATACTTAGCACGACTCTAAAATAGTTGAAAAAGCCCTTGACAAAAGCCGAAAAAGGGAAGTGCAACCCAAAATCCAAATATTTCAGGTATATATGAAACTAGCACTCCCTAAGGAAGCATACCCTCTCCCCATCTCTTGATCTCCTTAAGTTCCATGTCCTGGAAAGGTCTCGCAAGTATTGATTATATTTTGTGACAAGAACCCTATTGATGGAACTAGCAGTTCCACCTAGAGAATCACAAAAATAAGCTATTGTGTGGAACATATATCTTATTGAAGACCTCCCTTCCTTATCCTTGGCATAATTATCTACAGAGAGCTCGTTGATCCGAGTAAGTTTATCCCACCTTTTCTCTATGATGTCGGCCAAATTGCTTGAAGAACAAGCTACCTTGCTCCTTATTTAGGGGGTAGAAAGTGGCCTCAATCTCTATTGCCTTAGAATCAGAAAGTACAAGTCAACAAGCAACTTTACGAACCCTACCTGAATGGTTATGTGAAATGATACAACATAAATCAATGAATTCAAGTTGATGATAAGGAAATGACTGAAAGTTTAAGATGTGACTAGGGAGGCCGATTCTAACTATGAATATTACTTTATATAAGGACAATTCATCCTCATAATTGCAAATTTGCTTTTGACAGTTATTAGGCCTACTACAAAATAATGACATAGGTAATAGATGTCATGCCTCTAATTTCTTAGTTTCTCGAATGGGTGGGGTTTTAGAAATGGCGACCTTTCAGCTAAAATATGATTTGTCCTGCTTCCCATATTACTCGGCATAAATTTAGAGAATCTCTCCCCACTCAGCCTTTAGTGCAATACATGTGTAACTCCTTATGTCGATTGCTTGAACACGGGAGTTGAGGGGCAAATGTTGATAGTCATTTTTCATTCATCAAACACTTAGCCTTTCATCTGCCAAGAAGTCGCATAACCAACTCTCTCAGCATTCGCATTACCTAGATGATGTACAGCATTTATGCCGAATATAAAAAGCGCTCCTAGTTTAAATTTAAGTTTGGTGCGAACAGTTATCATAAGTACGGTTATATTACACAACCGCCTATTACTCTAACATATGAGGAGAGATGTCAAGTCAAGAAGCTTCTACGTATCTTAACAGTTATCCTGACAACTACCTTAAACACTACAACCATCTATAAATACCATAAAGAAACTTTATAAGGGGCCCGAACACTTCTTATTCACATATTTACTCTACTAAGTTACCTTACTGACTTAAGCATCAAAGTGGCTACACCGGACTGACTCCAGTACTAAGTATTTCACTTTCTTTTATAGGATTTTTCCTCATCCCAAAATTCACTAACAATAGGTTAGGCTTATGAAATTTGAAGTCAAGTCTAATATTTTAAACTAAATGAGAGGTCTTGATGTTTTTCCATTGCTAGCCTACATATATACTTCTCTATTATTGACCTCTTAAGTATGCTAATGCCATGTGAACAAAGAGTGAAACTAAATTGTACCTTACTTCGCCTCCCTAACTTTTAATATAACTTTTGTATCTTCTCATTATTTTCTTTTCTACTTTTGGAATTTTTCTTTGTTTTTTATGTTTTCATCCACTTTCTGTCTTTCTTTTTCAACTTCATTTCTTTCTTATGATGGGATCTTAACTTTGATTTGCAATGGATTTTTACTTTATCATTGTCATTTTTTCTCTTTTTTCCTTGATTGGTCAAGGCAAGTTCAAGTAAAATCCAATACCCACTTCAGTTCATATGACATTAACAAACTACTCGATTCCTCAAAAGGATGTTGTATATATATAGGTCAACTTCCTAAAACACAAAAACCTAACTCCAAGCCAAAACATTTCCCTATCTCTAAACCTCTAAAATGAGCATAAATAAATAATGAAAAGATGCCATGAATTAATTACAAATTTTTATAAGGTATTCATGGCTTATTCACAAGGGCTGTCTTTCAAAATAAGGTCTTAATCACTTCTTCCTACTTTCTTTCATGCAAACTATACAAATGATAATATACTTAAATTTAAAGTTATAGATCATCAAGGAAAATGAATTTAACTTTTCAAAAAGAGACTATCCTGTAAGTGCATAGGAGGGATACCTTAGCATGAATTCAATTAAGTCATTAAAGTCCAATGAATTCAATTAAGAAATATTTTCAACAATTTAGCTCATGTATGCTTGAAGGTCAAAAGAGGAAAAGGTTAGAACAAGACTCCCTTTTGTTTCTTAGCGTGTTTTGATTTCTCTATTCACTTTTGAATTTATCAACGGTGTTTCTCAATTAATGGTTTCACCCTTTCTTATATTTATTCACATGTGCTTGCATGACATGAAAGAGACATAACTAAAAAGATTTTGAAATTAAAAAGACTCATAAACTAAATAGAAGATAAGAAAAGATGGTGGTCGAGTTACCTCCCCCTAAGCACTTCTTTCTAAGCCTTTAATCTAGCTTTTTGGTGTTACTTCATGGTGGGTCTTCATACAACCCATAGGGCTCAAATCTTTCAATTCCCCAACTTATGCTCGATTCTCTTTGCTCATGAATCCTCTTATTTCTCATGTAACTACCTATCTCAAATTTTGTTTCCTTATCCAACTCTTATTCTCCTTCCTTTAGTTGCTAAATTTGCTCCTTAGCTCGAAGCATCACTTTCCATTCTCCACTTTCTAGGATAATTACCCTCTCTTTCATATCTAATATAGCTCTAGAGGTCACCAAGAACGAATCTTCCAAAAACTAGGGGTTGATCTTCATCTTTCATATCCATTACAATGAAGTCAATCAGGAAGTCATATGTTCCAACACCAATGGGTATGAAGTGGAGTTCTCCTAAAGGTATGGTCTAACCTCTATTGATGGTTCATATATAATACAAGCTTCCCTTCATAAAACTCTTCAGTCCTTATTCTCACATTGTTTTCCCCAACATAAAATTATCTTATGCACACATATCTAAAAGATTCTTTAGGAAGAACTTTTCTAATATGGTACATGGCACAATGAATCTCCTTAGATCTTCCAATTTGTATGCAAATTGGAAACCACCGGCACCCTTCTCCTTAAATATCATGTTCATGATTTTGAACTCATCGTTATTAGGTTTCTCCTCTTGACTCACTTTACCCTCTTTTCCAAATTTAAATTTCTTGAGATCCTCTTTCTTATCTCTTTGAGAATGATCTTCTTTAGGTTCATCACTTTCTATGTTTTCTCATTCATTGGAATCCTCTTCTTCACTAATTTTCCTCATTCTATTTTTCTCAATATTGCACACATTATCATCATTAAGTGATTCTTCTTCAATTTCCACTTCTTCAAAGTCCTCATCCATTTCATTATCAAGATCCCCTTTAAGTTTAGCTATTAACTCTTCCTCTAATGGTGTAAACATCTCTTGTTCACTAAGTTCAACTAGTTCCTCAACAAAGTCCTCTAGCCTTATGTATTCTCCTGCAAACACTTGCTTTTGACTAAAGTATAATTCCTTTTCTCCTACACTAGCTTCCTTAACATTTCTAATAAATTTCTTAACTTGATCTCTCAAGTTTATGTTGCTAAGCAGCTATCCTAAGAGTCTCTTGTTCGTGTTCTAGTAATACCAAACCATCCATTTATGTATCTCTTGCAAAGTACCCTCTTAAGAATTCATTCTCATACTGTACTTTTGAATAAAGTTCCTCAATGCTTGCTCCAAAGATTCTCCTTATGAATTTTTTATGGGTGGAGGTAAAGGTAGCGATTGGCCCTAACTAGCTTACATTGTATGTCCTTGAAAACCTTTGTTAAATCCTCCTCCTAGATTACCTCACCACAATTAGTTAGGATGGTCTCTTTAGCTCACAACATAGGTATTCGAGTAAGGGTTATAATTTTTTTATCCTAATTGAAGTTCCCCACTACATTAACTTATATCTCTTAACTATCTTTTGATGGGGCAAAAGGTTTCCAACTTGATAATTTGTGCTCAAATGCCCCACTCAACCACAAACATAACGACATTCATAAGGATGCTTGCGATTGCTAGAGGTGTTGACTTATTTAGCTTTTTCAATTTGAGTGAGTTGAGCGATAAGCGAGGTGACTTGCTCTATAAGTCAACTTAATTCTTCTTCTGCATTTAAACTCACTACCCTCCTTGGTTGAGCTCTCTCAAAATGCGAACCATGAGCATTTGATGCCATTTGTTCAAACATTTCATGTGCGTCTTCAGCATTTTTGTTGATTATACTTCCCCTAGCAACAACATCAACCATCATCCTCAACTGGCTTCCCAAACCATTATAAAAAGTACCATATCATGGCTTAATATGGAATGCACTAGCACATAAGAATACCTAACTCACCGTGCTCATTCATCAAAAGAAAACTTTATTTATGTGATAATGGAGGTGCTATAACAGAGTTTAGCTCGATATTTGGTTGCAACTTATGTAAAGCTTAATATTTACAACAAAATATGAACCATTTTTTTTTCTTTCTTTCCTTTCAAAATAGTAGGGCTTTTGACATGGTACAAGTTTCATCCTAAAGTTGCTAACTCCAGTTAACACTCTCAAAGTACATCTCCCCTAGTGTTAGGCCTGTCAAGATCCTACTAACTTGAGGATAAAACATTTTATCTCCTCAGATACCAAAGCTAAGTGAAAGTGGATAACAAATAATACAATATACACAATATCACAACATAAACATTTTGATCATAACCAGCAAGCTCAACTTTACACATACATTAGCCCAACTAGGTATTTATTGTTAATAATGCAGCGTGCTATGATCATACATGTAGTATGCATTGGTATCGATATCCTATGCCCTTCTAATATACTCATCTAGTTAGTCGACATACCCAGGCATCTAGGTACAACATCTAGGAACTTAAAGGCAATAAGCAGTTGCCATGGAGTAAGACCCCTAACTCTATTTTTACCAAATTAGACTACAAAATGTAGTATACCCAATCAAACTAGAAAGAGTAGTCAGGTAACTTAAATAATGTGAATCTATATGCTTCTAAAACTAATTTCATAAAATCATTGTTTTCCTTAATCACTTGGAAACCCCATTTTGAAAATTCTGACCTATCCCTTTTTATGTTGTACCGTGCTGTGTAAAAATTCAAGTTTTCCATTTCACATAATTAGACCTTAAGACTTATTTAACCTACTTATCTAAGTCTAGCTTTTGATCTCTTCCTAATGGAAATCTAATATCTTCCTTAAGGTTCACTTAGGTGAATACTTAGAAGATTGGGTTAGCAATTGCTCTTCATTCTAAGTCATTCTAAACATTCATAAACACCATATCAACACCTACCATAGCAGCACAAAAATTCAATCAAGATATGGCTATGATCATTTAAAATACCACATCAGCATCTAATATAATAGCATAGCAGTTCAACCAAGATATAGCCATATACACCATCAAATAGTACACAGTGTTATGAGTAGTATTATATCTACTCCAAGCATAGGATAGATCTACTTACTTGGCCTTCTAGTTAATTGTTCCTAAAAGCCTTTGCTAAAGTTATGGATCTAGCCTATTTGTACAAAATAGAGTGGAAATTAAAATATAATACTTGGTTGAGACCTATCTAAGATATTAGACTTATCCCCTTTGATTTAGTGCAAAATAGTCACAACGTCTAAGAACCTAGAGGCAACATCCGTTTCTAATTTATTTAAGAAGTTTTTTCTTTTTCAAAATAAAATTTACTTTAGAGATTTCTAACATTTACTAAAAATTATATATACTCAATTTTTTACGAAAGCAATGATATTAGATTTGTAAAAATATAAAATTTAATTTTAATTGTTTTAATAAAAGATTATTACTAAAGATCTACTCATTTTTTAGAATTGATGCTAATAATGCACAAGTCGTACTACTATCAATAGTCTAAGTTTAAAATTCGAGAAAGAAAAAATTTATGAAATTATATGGATAAAATATTTCTATTAGAAAAATAATAAGATCATGAATATATCTCTTATAAGACCATTATATATCAATTATAACACAACACTTATAACTATGGAAATGAAGTTACTTAGAAATATTGAACGTCTAAAAATTATATAATCCTCTTATTTTTCTTCTTCCTTTCCTTTTCTTTTTTTTTCCCTTCTCCTTTTTTTTTCTTCTCTCTCTCTCTCTCTCCCTCCCTCCCTTTTTCCCTCTCTCTCTTTCTCTCTTTTCCTTCCCTACTTTTTTATTCCCTTTTTCTCGTGATGAATGGTTTTAGCCATATTTATTGATGGAATCTAGCTATAATGACTCTAGGAGGGGCCTAGTAGTATTGCCTAGAATTTTCATATCATGTGTGTACCCATAATAAGAAAATCGCCTTGCAAGTCAAAGATTGCAAGACTCTAAATAGTTATTCGCTAAGGTCTTCAATTTTAGTTCATTGACTCATTATGTAATATAAATAATTATGGATATCCATTTTTCCATAGTTCCTCAAAATCGTAAAGAATCAGTATCCTCTACCAAAATAGTGAAATAAGATAGACAATTCCAGAAAATTCTAAACTTACTAAAGATACTAAACTTAATTGAGATATTAGTCATTTTCTAGAGCATTCTGAAGTAACTACATAAGCTTTTCATCATACTAATTCAATGGTAGCACTTTGCACTCAATTCCTATCCTTATCCCTACTATCGATCAACCTGTAAGGAAAAGAACTATTGGGGTGTAAGCTTACCCTTAGTGAGATAATTATCCTCATCAATACCGCATGATAGAAATTTATTAGATGCGTAATCATATGAATGTATGAACAATCAATATGCCAAACAATGCATGCAGTGGCCTAGGAACTGCATACGACTCAGAATTATGCCCCCTGTAGTCGAGGTTCGGAGATAATTAACCGACCCAAACCAAAATCCAGGTTCTAGACCTTGGGTTTTAATTCATTAGCACTATTGTGCTTAAGTTAAAACAAAACTATATATATATATATGTATATGTATATGTATATACTTTCTTTACCAAATAATAAATCATATTTTTAAAATCTCAAGTGTAGCGGTGTGGTGGCCTTTGTAATCTACAAACATACGCCCTAAATAGAAGCCACAAGATACAGCCCTTCGTCGACGGTTGGCATCTCTCGGCGCCTAGTAAGCCCATCAACTTAGGAAGGAGACTCAATAAAAATAACGACATAGGTAGTGCCTAATCTTATAAGAGGCTCATTCTCTTATGAGTCCCTTCCCATCTTCTGCATGAAGTGGCAGTCGGTGTTATCTGAATGCAATTATAAGGAATGCATGATCCATTTAATTTCTTAATTGTATATGTAATTAACTCGATTTTCAAGGTGATTAGACAATTTCATTCCATACAATTGCACATATAAATTATCACAAACAATTCCTATTATTATATAATTAACAAGTCATCACATTTATCTACAAATTCATACATATGCATTTCCCATGTCTCACAAGCATCCAAATTTATATATATAAGTTTAGGTGCATCTATTCTACAAGCAAAATCAAGTAAAGAGTTATCAAGAATTTACTCACTCTGCCATGCGGATTAATCAAAATAATCCGGGATAGGTCGTCTCCCAAAAGTCGGGTCCCTTGGAGATCGCAAATATAATACTATAAGGATTTGAAATAGAATTTGGAAAACTAAACTAAAACCCTTTTAGCTATACTTTTGACTTGGTTTCATATTTTCCCAGTTTTTGCTTAAAGTTTAATTACGCATAAATTTCTTGTTTTAAATCCAATTTTTATGATCTTATAGTCAATCTTCATCATTTTCGAGTGTACTTTAACATGGTGAGGTTAGATTTTTGTGATGAGGCATGCAAAACTGCTCGTAGGTTAGAACAATAGCAATCCCCATGATTTGGAGTGCTTTTAGGCTTCATTTGGTTAATGGGCTTCTTGGTAACTTAGGAAATTCTTTGAGCTTAGGCTTAGGACTTTGTTCTAAACTTAAAATACTACTTAAGGTCAGATTTTCAACTTTGGTTTATACTCTTGGTGCTAACAACAACTCCTTGGGCTTTTATGTGGGCTTAAGTTATCAAATGGGCTTATTTTTAGTTCAAATTAAAGTTAGTGACTTTATTAGGCTTATGGAGTCTTAGGTGGACTTCTTGTAGGCTTCAAAACAACCTTTCTTAATATTTTAAAGTGCTGGTCAGAATTTTAATGAAGGCCCAATTTAAAGTTCTAGGCTCGTCTTAAGAGTTTTAGGCTCAGTTTTGAGTTTTAGGCTTTGTATATTTGCTTTGGTTGATCTTTTCACTTTATTCACTTAGTTTTATCATATTTTTATGTGACTTTTACTTATGTTCCAGATCTGGTCATGATGAATCCAAGGGGTTCTCACTTACTTTTTCAACTTGTTTCATCATTTCCTTAAGTTTAAGGGTTAGATCATGAACCTAGGTTACTTATATTCAAATCTTAACTTAAATTCTCTTCCATGGGATGATTACTTAGCTCATACTTTACATGAAAATAGTAGATCTCATACTTGTCACAACTTCCATATCATAGTTCATATCTTACAAGGTTGTTTTCTTCATAAAAGCTTCATGTAATTGATTTTCCTTTACCTAAGGCTAGGTTTGAGCATCTTTAACTTAATAAAAATGGAAATAACATCTAAATGACTCACATACACTCCATGTCTAGCATGATGTCTTCTCATTCATGTATACATTTCATGATTTTCTTAACTTAAAATTTTTCATTCTAAGTGTTAAACATATATCTTCACATAATACTAACTTAGCATGCTCATATTTCAACTTTCATGTAAAGGGGTTCACAAGCTTACTTCTTAAGGTGGTCTAGCTATTTTATCATCTTATAATCATGATAATATCTTCATGATAACATGGTCTCCTAACATGTAATACTAAACCACTAACACAAAAAAACAACTTACTCGTCCTCAAAGTGAAAACAAGATAGTAGCGCAACTAAGTATCCTCTTAGCTCATTGTCTTCCTTCCTTTTCTTGTAAGTTCTTTTGAAACTAGAGTTTGAATAAAATTATTTGAATTAAATTTTCAATTACTCACTTAGGGTTATAATTTTTTAATTGTTTTAGGGTTTAAGGTTTTGAGTGACTTAGAATCCATGGTTCTCCTAGTCGAGTTTTTATCAATAATAGACTTTCGAATTGGAAAATTAAATTCGTTTTTAAATACAAACTTGAATTCTTAGCTTAATTTATCTTTAGGAACATTTGAAAAGTACTCTTAGTTGAATCACAAGTTCGCTAAAAAGTAGGGTTTACAACTTATCCATATGTAACATGGCTTATAAGTGAAAATAAGGACATTGTCTTAAATGAAATTCTTTTAGGGTTTGGTTCTCAAATTAATTTGTAGGTTGTGATTTGCCTCTTAAGAAATTTTAAAGTTTTTTAGAGTTGAATAAAATTGATTAAAATTATATTTTTAATTATTTATTTAGGGTCATAAGTCCCTGATTATTCCAAGGTTGAGGGTTCGAGTGAGTTTAAGTATGTTTTAGGGGTTTTCACCAACTCGGGAGTAATTAACTTACACTTAAGAGCTTAAGGCTCTATTGGCTTAATTATTTAGGATAATTGCTTTATTATGCAACATATATATATATATATATATATATATATACAATAGATTATGAAAAGAGAAGGAAATTACTTAGTAATATATATATATATATATACATATTGTGGGGTTAATTTATTAATTTATTCCTTTTAACTAGCTTAGTTTTGTTATTTATTATTACTTGAAATAATCTTTGATTCGTTCGTTATCAATTTTATATGATTTCACAAAATTATTGATAATTTTATTGATTTATGGCTTTTCAAGTATTAAGATAATTTTATATAGAGTTTAAAAAAAAATTTATGATTTGATATTTACGGTTTTTATTAAGTTTAAGTTTACATTTTTTAAAAGTACGTGTATATAAGGATTGGAGTTTTCTTACATGATTAGGGTTTCCAAATCATATAATAGGGCCTTTCAAGTTTGTTTTAAGTTTCGAGTTTAAAATTTTAGTCAGTTTTCATTTTATATGGTCTTGTCGACTTAGGAAAATATCTATAATACTCGAGTCCGACACCATGTTTAGAAGGTTAAATTTACAGAGTCTACACCAGCTGCCCTGAATTCAAGGTTGCATGGTTCCCTTTTTTATAATTCTTTTTTCCTTTAAGAAATTTTGGAAAATTATTATATTTTATTTAATACTTATCCTAATTTCTAAAATATTCCTTTCTTCACCCTCAATGTTACTAGTAAAGAATAATTCATAGTTGTAATTTTCTTCTCACATATACCGTTATTTTGAGTAAATTTTAACATAATTATTAGTAAAAACATTAGTAACATATAATATATAGTTAAGTTCCTTTAATTAGTTGGGACCGATTCATATACATCTTATATGTAATTTTATGCAGTAATGTCAATTATTAAGATTACGTAGTTGATTCTAAAAGATTTATCATGAACTATATCTAAAATTACAAAACTCTATGCTATAACAATGAGACTCGATAAACTTAATAGTTCTATATAAATGAGCTAATTTGAGATATTAAAACTATATAGTTGCTTCTTTTGATTTTTATTAAGTAGTCATGAAGATCAACTTAATTTTAAGAACATTGATATAAATCATAATTTCTTAAATGTGTCTCATGTAGTAAACTTTTCATTTTATTTCTTATTAATTTATACAATTGCATATCCAAGTTTAGGTGTAATTCAGACATTCCCATACCTATGAATGCTTTTAATCAATCAAATGAAGAAGAGATATCTGGCCAACTAGTTGTCATTTCCAAATGATCCCACTTGCCAATATAATCTTATTAAGCTTTAAATGAATATAAATTACTTTTATATATCATCTCATATCACTAATAAAGCTAGTATAAATCGTTTTATGCTTTTAACCTAACTTATAAGTACATATTTCTTTATAAAAGATATGAATTACTCGAAAGCTAACATATTGGAATTATGAAATATTACAAAAAGTATTCACAATACTCTATATGGGTAAACCATAATGGAGATACTTCCTCAACAACTCTTTAAACCTTTCCCAACTTTCAAATAAGGACTCCCACCAAACTGTTTAAACATGGTGATATCATTTCTTATTTTTATTGTTTTAACCAACTTTTGGCCTTATCTCTTAATATCCCTTAGTAAAAATGGAAATAGCGTCTAGTACATTACATCATCAAACACCCATTTTAATTGTGGCAAATAATTGCAAAACATTTTGAAGATGTTCATTGGGGTCCTCAAATGGTGATTTACCAAATTGATTAAGTTGCACTATCTGAATCAAGGCAAGTTTAAGTTCAAAATTATTTGCTTCAATAGTTGGCCAAGTGATTGGTGGTGTGACTTCATTTAAATTTAGGACACAGTATTCCCATAAGGCTTAGTTATTGCCATTCCAATTTCCATTACCACTGTGTCCATTATTTCTATTCCCATTAATTTAATTTCCATCTCCTCTATTAAAGGGTCCTTACTGATTTTCCATTTCTCTTAACTCTTCTCTCCTCCATTCCTTAATCCTACGATGAAATGTTTGGTCTATCTTAAGGTCAAATTCCTCTATCAATTCTCTGACCCCTCTTTACATACAAATCACCAATTCTTAACTCTACTCCTTTTTAATCCAACCAAACCTCAAGACTACAACCTACAAATTTCAATAGAAATATATAAATAACATTCTTCTTAGCTCAACATAGATTGGTTAGGGATAAATTTAGCACTTTTCCAACAATTTCAACAGTAAAGTTTTAAACTTCATCCTCAAATTAACAAGAAAATGGTAGGATCAACTCAATTAAACAAGAAAATAGATAAAGATGAAAACTTTAATAGCTAAACTACTCAAAATTAACAGAAATTAAACTAAGCTACTAACTACACTATGGCCTAGTCTCAGAGTCCTCAGTTTATCTGATATTATCTCAATTGTCTTTTCCCTAACAATGGCAACAAAAACTAACTAGGATGACATAATGCATTGATAATTTTAAGATATAAATTTTACAAATGAAAGTTTTTAAAACTGTGTTAGATCATGTATAATAATAATATTGGTGAGTATTCAGTAGGTTGAATTCCCCAAGGAAAAGGGATTAGGCTAAGTACAGGATCTTAACTTACTACACTAATATAGGTAAATCGAATAAAAGCTAGTGAATTGTAATTAGAAGCAAAATGGTGAACAAAGTTTAACAATTAACTCAAATACCAAAAGGCATGGCTCACGTCATGTTTAGATGTAGTGGTGAAGTTATGCTGTTATGACATCAAGTATAGTTTTCAATTAGGTTTTGATGGAATTTACTTGAGCTCAATCTCGAATAGGGCATCTCACTTAATTATGTAGCAAAAAATCTCCTTTTAGTCTCATTTTCCTCCGCGATTGGCTAAATACATAATTCTTGTTATGAATTAAGTATTTTAGTTCTAAAAATTAAGGTATTAACCTCCACTTTGTCTCATAACCTATCTTAATTCACTAAAACCGCATAAAGTGATGTAAATTCAATAGTCTACACCTAATATCCTCTTAGTCTTATAGTATGAGGTTCTGTACATTGATACTCTATAAACTTATTAACTCATGTTAGAAAATACATGACTAATCTTCTCTTGGTCTTATAAACATACAAGTCCCTTCACTCTCAAGGGATTTCCTAAAACTAATCTCCTCTTGATCTCATAGTTATAAGAAAGTCCCATTAAAAGCATCAATTTCTAGCACCTCAACAAGTTCAAATAGTGTATTAAACATCAAATTATCAATTAAATGCACAAACCTATACCATAACTAGAACATTCCACCTCCTACGCATACCACATTGTCACAAACTCATAAAAACTACTCCAGCTACTTAGGGTATTAAAGATAACAACAACAACATTCATTAAAATTGTAGTAAACTCCATAAATGGAGAAAGCAACAAGATAACAATATAAGAACAAGTGATTAAATGGAAACAAGTTGATATTACTCTTTAATCTAACTCAAATGTGAATTAGAATCTAAAAAACAACCGTTAAATAACATAAACAAGGTTAAGAAAAGTAAAACAAGCAATGAGCACACAGAATGAAAGTAAAACATAGAAAATACCTAATTACAGCTCGTAATTCTTACTATACTTACGAGTATTGATAGGAATTGAGCTACCCATTGATCGGCGAGGTCAACTAATCAATTATTATAAATGTTTCAGCCCTAGGTTGTCTCCATGTTTTATGATACATGACATTTAGTGGACTTGGATTTTAAGTCAAAAAAACCCTAACCATAATTCCTTTTGCCAATCGATCAACGTAAGTGATTCAATCCCTATACTTTTTGCTCACTACACCATCCTCTCTTACAATTGGTCACCTAACTAGTTAGTGTAACCTTGATGCTTCAAGGCATACCCATTGGTCGGTAGCATCGCTACTTACCGATTAGTAGGCCAAATTCTATGACTCTATTGATTTTAGCTTTCTTAATCAAACGGTAAGGGCTGTAGCTTCTGTATAACTGCACATAGGATATAAAATTAATAAATTCTTTTAAATTCAATCTTTTTCCATGCTTTTTTTAGCAATTTTACTCAAGTTAATCCATTTTTTGCATGAACTCCAACTTTATATAAAATCAACTAGTTTTTGTGACATTTATGCCCAAATGTGGGTTTTAAAGTTGGAAAATATTGCATATTTTAAACCACAATCACCAGCTAAATCAACAAATTATTTAGTGGGAATAAATTCAATCTTTTTGCATGCTTTTTTAGAAATTTTACTCAAGTTAGTCCATTTTTTTCATGAATTCCAATTTTATATAAAATCAACTAGTTTTTGCTACATTTCTGCACAAATGGGGGTTTTAAAGTTAGGAAATATTGCATATTTTGAACCGCAATCACCAACTAAATCAACAAACTATTTAGTGGGAAATTTCAAACCATTGTAAAATGTTTGTGCCTGCATCCATAGTGGAAGAGCTTGATTTGGGTATTTTCTAGGTAGCTCTTTAAAACTCTCTAAGTATCATATATGCAAATGACAAGATATCACTACAAAGTTTGGCTGTCCTAGCTAGAGTGAAATATTTTGCAAAAGATTTGTCTATCAATTCTTTCCATGATGTGATAGAGTCTTTTCAGGGAGAAGCTAACCACTACTTTGCTTTTCCCTACAAAGAAAAGGAAAACAACCTCAACCTTACCACATTGTCTATAGCTCCATCAATCCTGAAGGTAACACATATTTCTAAAAAATTAGCAATATGCGCATATGGATCCTTTTCTAGGCAACCTTCAAAACTTAATTGCTACTACCCTATTTAAATGATTATAGGTGAGATCATGAACTTGGTTGTAGTAATAGCTGGTCTTGTTATGCTAGAGTCTACTCCATTAACTAATGGCTTAATGTAATAAAACATGATTATTAGTGTTTCACTGTTATTAGCCATCACTTCAATCTCCTCAAAATACAAACAAGAAAATTAAATTAGAATTGAATTAACTTAAAAGAAAGAATAGAAATATAACTAAAAAAGAAATAGTAGAATAATAAAGGCATAAGCTATCTTGATTCACAATTTTTGGTAATGTCACTAAATACTTGATCGATAGGCAAGTGCACCTATTAAGTAATAGTATAGAGGACATAGGAGTCCAAGGATATCAATCTTACAAGGACTATACACTTACTTACTTATGCTCAATCATTCTACTTGAAAGATGATAACAATAGTGATGATGAAACAAAGGATTAAATTAATTGAAAGCGTCAAGAATTAATTAACAACTAATAATAATTCACAAGAACAATTAAATACCTTTAATAACTATAAATAATGATATCTAGGCTCTAATCACGAAGAGATTAACATGTAGTAGTCTTAATTTTTCAAATGTATTCCATATTCTCATTAACTTGAGGAATTCAATTACTAAATTAATAGGAATCACTTTTCAATTGATTTCTAATCCTCATTAATATTATATCCAAATCACATATGCAATAGAACAAATTAGAATAGCATTAAGGACACAAATTCCATAAACAAATAATAAAACGATATTAATTCCGAAATAAATTTATAAGTTATCACTAAGCTTATAACATATCTCTTCAATTATAGTAGATTTATTTATTTACATAGTCTTGCAACCTCAATACATAAAATCTAATATTATGTTGAAACCTTAGAAATAACAACTTAATCAATAAAAAAGATGCAATTGAATTAATAAGAAATAAGGAATTTCAATAGAATAAATACAATTGAGTACGCTACATGTTACCTCAAGGTTTATAGGTTTAGATATCTATAAATCTATTTTATATACATGATTAAAACAATAACTTGCAAGATAAAATTAGTAAAATCCATAAGAAATGCTATAGAGCTCTTCTACTCATCTTTTGAGTGTCTCCTCCTCTCCATATTTGCACATATTTGAGCTCTATTTACATGATCTTGATAAAACAACCTTCAAATGGAAAGTTTCATAAATCATGGCATATCTACGGTTTAGAACCATGAACGTGGAATTTGGGCACAAACTTCTCCTTGTAGTATTTCTTTGAAAAATTGACTTGAATTAAATTATTAAGGGATCATGCCATGGGGTTCAACAATAATCAATTAGTGAAAAATCTTCATGTTTAATTGGAAATTGAGGATAAGCACTTCATAGTCAAGGAACATAGATTAGGAGTTCACCCATGGTCTTCTTAGGCTCTTGAATCTTGACCAAACCTCCTTCGATGCTTGCTAGCTTTAAGTCAGTCTTCGAAATTGGTGAAATTCTCTTTAATAATCACATTAATTCCATTCTTTTCACCTTATAACTCCATCAAAGCCTTGAAATCCATAAATGACTTAATTTAGTAGAAAAATCGTCAAAATCATATTAAGGTAACACAAAATAATCATAAAAATTCCATAAGAAATTAGTGTAAAATTACACTCATTAATAGGTCTTTAGCATATAAGCCCTTAATTATAGATAATCCAAGTAACCTCATTTGAAGGTCGGTTAGTAAGGTTTGCCATCTAGATAAGGTGTTAGCTACTACATTAGCCTTGCTATTCTTATATTTCACAACATATGAGAACTCCTCTACGAACTCTATCTACTTCACTTATCGCTTAGATAGTTTAGGCTGGTTCTTTAAGTACCTCAATGAATTATGGTCAATGTATATTACTAATTCATTCAACAATAAGTAATGTTCGTAGATAGTTAAAGCTCGAATCAAGAAGTAGAATATGTTATTGCATAGTAAATAATTAAGTATGGCTCCTCAAAGCTTCTCACTGAAGTAAGAAATAGTATTACACCTATTCCCATTCTAAATGCATCACACTCCAATTCAAATACCTTATCAAAGTCGGGGAGAACAAGGATAGGGGTAGTGGTTAACTTGTTCTTCACCTCATTAAAGGTATTCTGCTCTTTTTACTCCCTACATAAACTCAACATTCTTCTTTAACAACTTAGTCAATAAAGCCACTAAAGTACTAAAGTTCTCAATGAAGCATCAGTAGAATAAAGCTAGTTCATGAAAGCTTTGAACGTAAAGTCTTAACGTATCATTAGATAGTAGGGACTTGTGGCAAGTTGTGATACCCTTAGGTTATAGGGAGTAATGCAATGCCCCATAAGTGAGTCTAGTAGTTTAGCCTAAAATCTTTATATCACTTGTGCACCCATGATATAAAGACCGCTTTGCAAGTCTGAGGTTATAAGGCTCTAACTAGTGAGTTTTTAAGGGTGTGAATTCATTTTACATACATTTGCTATATATATATAAGTGATCTAGCATTCCACAATCACTAGAACTATAGAGAGCTGAAATCACCTACTAAACAATAATAAAGTGTATCTATATCTCGATAATCATAAAGCCACTAAATGCCTTAAAAGTTTAATTCGACTATATTACTTGCTTTTCTAAACTTATATTCTACTTTCTCAACTCGATGGAGAACTCTACACTCAAATCCTAGCCTAACCCAACTTTGTTCTACAAAAGAAACTATTAGGGGGTAAACTACATCCATCTTAATACTTAACCTTCTTACCTTACCATCAAACAATAATAAGCAAGTTTTTTATCAAACATATGAATATATCTACAAGCATATGTAAGGCAAACAATGTATACAATCGGTTGGTAATTGCATATAGCATGGTTTTATGCTCACGATTGCTTATGTTAGGAAGTATTTAAGTATGTTAAGACTCGGGTCTCTACATCTATTATCTAAGCATGTTCATCTCTTATTTAATAGACCCAAAGTAGTAGACACAACTCGGCCTTAAGTAGAGGGTGGTACTCCTAAGAGCCAAGTAAATCCCAAAGGTCATGGTAAGAAGATGTTATATGAATACATCATATGGATCAACAATATACATAATAATAATACTAGATCCAACATGCATGATCACCTACTCCATTGCATAATGCTAATGCCTGTATAGATAATGCATAAACGTACAATGCATGGCTCATTTTTATTAAGGTCTAATAGTTATTATTCTAGTTTATAGGTGACCAACCAATTATATATATGATAGACAATCCAAGGCCCTAATTACTAGTGCTATCATGACCCAACAGTATCGTTGTCGTGGTAGGTCGCCGTATACCGTATAAAGGTCTATTATCAACCCCTTGCTGATTATAGGCCTTTCATACAACACACAAGGCTCCTTCTACTCTTCGTTACCACTAGGCCCATAGACAAGTAATATAGAGCAATTTAACTAAAATTACTTCTATATTATAAATTAGCTAATTGTGTGGGCTCATGAGACCCACACAAAAAAAATATTACAAACAAATGCAGTTCATAATGGAATTGCAT
Source organism: Lumnitzera littorea (assembly GCA_024138015.1). Classification (NCBI taxonomy): domain Eukaryota; kingdom Viridiplantae; phylum Streptophyta; class Magnoliopsida; order Myrtales; family Combretaceae; genus Lumnitzera; species Lumnitzera littorea. The sequence goes on from JAMXBB010000009.1 coordinate 62,865,059, forward strand.
TAAATCTGTGTTATGAGCAAAAACATAAAAGTATCTAAATGTCGATAAATCTATTACAAAATGTCCTCTTCGCTCTTTAATCGCTCCAACCCGTCCCTACACAAGACTTACCACGGGCATGCCTTGTCCCGGATTAGTGAAGAGGTTCTCCTGTATCAACAAAAATCTATAGGGTGTAAGCTTAAGCTTAGTGAGATAAATACCCTCGTCAGTACCACATGATAGAAATTTATTAAATGTACAATCATATGAATGCATGAATAATCAGTATGCCAAACAACGCATGCAATGATCTAGGAACTGCGTACGACTTAGAATCACACCCCTTGAAGTCGGGGTTTGGAGATAATTAATCGACCCAAACCAAAATCCGGGTTCTAGACCTTGGGTTTTATTTCATTTACACTATCGTGCTCATGCCAAAATAAAACTCTTTCTCTCTCTCTCTCTCTCTATATATATATATGTATACTTCCTTTACCAAAATCAAATCATATCTTTTAAAATCCCAAGTCTAGCGGTGTGGTGGCCCCCGCAATCCACAAACACATGTCCTAAGCAAAATCCATAAGACTCAGCCCCTCGCCAACGGTTGGCATCTCCCAGCGCCTAGTAAGCTCATCAGCTTAGGACAAAGACTCAATATATATGATGACATCGCTAATGCCCAATCTTGCAGGAAACTCGTATTTCTGTGAGTCCCTTCCCATCTTCTACGTGAAGCGGCAGTCGGTGTTATCCGTATGCTATATGGGGTATGCATGATTCATTTTGATTTCTTTATCGTATAAGTGATTATCTCGATTTTCAAGGTGATCAAACAATTTCATTCCATACAATTCACATGTATATATAGTGCAAACAATTCCTCTTATTAAATATAATTAACAAGTCATCACATTCATCCACAAATTCATACACATGCATCTCCCATATCCCACAAGTATCCAAATTTATATATATAAGTTTAGGTATATCTATTCTACAAGCACAATCAAGTAAAGAGTCATCGGGAATTTACTCACTCTGCCATGTGGGTCAGTCAAAGTAATCCGAAGGTAAGTCATCTCCGTACACAGTGTCCCCTGGTCATTGAAATAATTTTTATAAGGAATTGAAATAAACTTAAGAAACTAAGTAAATTTTCCTTAAGTTATACTCTTGACTAGTTTTCGAAATTTTTCCCGGTTTTTACCTAAAGTTCAATCGCGTATAACTTTCTCGTTTTAAATCTGATTTTTATTATCTTATAGTCAATCTTCATCATTTTCAAGTGTACATTAACGTGGTAGGGTTAGATTTTCAAAATAAGGTATACAATTCTGTCCACGGGTCAGAACAGTAGCGTTCCTCATGTGTTGGAGTGCTTTTGGGCCTTGTTTAGTAAATGGGCCTTTTAATAACTTAAGAAATTCTTTGGGCTTAGGCTTAAGATTTTATCCTAAGCTTAAAATACTCCTTGAGATCAGATTTACAACTTTGATTTATATTCTTAAGGCTAACAACCACTTTTTGGGCCCTTTAGTGGGCTTAAGTTGTCAAATGGGCTTGTTTTTTGTCCAAACTAAAGTTAGTGACTTTGGTGGGCTTATGGGGCTTTAGGTGGATTTCTTATGGGCTTCAAAATAACCTCTCTTAGCACTTTAAGGTGCTGGTCAGAATTTCATTGAAGGCCCAACTTAGAGTTCTAAGCTTGTTTTGAGAGTTTTAAGCTTGGTTTTGAGTTTTAGGCTTTATATGCTTACCATACTTGTTTTGGTTGATCTTTTCACTTTGTTTATTCACTTTTATCATATCTTTAAGCTTCTTTTTCCCACGTTCCAGATCTGTTCATGATGGTTCCAAGGGGTCCTTACTTAGTTTTTCAACTTGTTTCATCATTTCCTTAAGTTTAGGTGGTAGATTATGCACTTAGACTACTTGTGTCCAAATATTAACTTAACTTTTCTTCCACAAAATGATTCTTTAACTTATGTTCCACACAAAGAAATAAAAGATCTTATATTTGATACAACTGCCATATCATAGCTCATGTCATACAAAGTTAGTTTCTTCATAAAACCTCATGTGATGGATTTTTCTTTAACTTAAGTCTAGATTTGACCATGTTTAACTTAATGGAAACAAAATCAACATCCAAATGACTATGGAACCCTCACGTCCAGCATGCTCATCCTCCATTAAAGTTCTTATTTCAAGATTTTCTTAGCTTAAAATCTTCCATTCAAAGCATTAAACAAATGTCTTTACAAAACACCAACTTTACATGTTCATGTTTTAACTTCATGTAAGGGTTTCATGGTTTGTTTCCTAAAACGATTTTTGGTGTTATAACAACTTAAAACTTACTCATATCTTCAAGAAATCAAAGTCTCCTAACATAAATACTAATCCACATATCACAAGAAACACTTACTCGTCCTTAAAGCAAAGTTTGGTAGTTGTGCACTAAGGTTCCACTTAAGCTCTTAACTTTGCCTCCTCCTTTTTGCTACCTTTTGGAACCTGAATCTTTTGGTCTTTTGGAATGGGGTTTATGGAAGGTTCTAATGGTCTTAAAAGGTCTTAGATGGTGAAAGAAAATAACACAAGAACAAAAGAAAAAGTTTCCGTGAGTGAAGCTTAAAAAATGGAAGAAAAGTTGATTTTGTGGAGTAAGGTTGTTTCTCCTTTTTATGTTTGTTTCAAAGGAGAGAAAGAAGATGTAAAAGTGAAATTGAAAGTGAGAGAAATGATGGAGAGAGTGGCTGGTTGGATTTGGGAGAAAATGAGTGTTTAAAATGTCTTGAAAGTGTTGTCTTGTAGCTTATACAAAGTCAACAATTGCAACTATTGATGATATAAGCATTGAGGGGTAAATAGTGATGTGTAAGAAGAAGTGATTGATTGGTGAATGAAAAGTGCATGGCCCCCCTTTCTTCCTTGTTTAGATCTGCCATTTAAAGTCTTTTTAGGCCATGGAGTGGTCTTTTCTCATTTATTAAAGTTAAGCTTATGAATCTTGTGAAAAATTGTCCATATGTAGTATAAGTAAAGGGGTGATAAGGAAAATGTCTTATCACTAAGTTTTGATAAGTCATCAATTGATAAATGATTCCAACTCTCAATTGATAAGTTATCTAAAGTGATTGGTTAATCTACTTATTGAAGTGTAAGGTTTAGGCATGAAGATAAGGGCATGGTCTTATAGAAAATTGTTTTAGGGTTTTCATCTCGCATTGTTTTGTAATTTATGATTTGATTTTTATAGAATTGTGAAATTTTCTAAAGTTGAATGAAATTATTCAAATTAAATTATTGATTAATTATTTAGGGCTAAAATTCCTTAATGGTTTTAAGGTTTAGGGTTTTAAGTAACTTTAGAGCTTGCAGTTCTTCAAGCGCAAGCTCGAGTTTTATTGACAATTAGCTTTTGAATTGTAAAAATTTAATTCGTTTCTAAATATAAACTTCAGTTTTTGGTTTAGTTGATCTTTGGAAACATTCGAAAGGTACTCTTCATCAAGTCTTAGGCCCACTAAAAGTAGGGTTTACAAGTGCAAAGTAGACCCTAGTGTACTTGAAGACTCTAAGAGTTAACAAGGCTAGTTAAGATGAAAACTCTAATATAACAATTAAAGATTTAATCGCGTAGAAAACTTTTATATCTTAAATATATATAAACACTAAAGATTGTGCTCGAAAGTGATAAAACCCTAAAACTATAAGTTTAAGGATATAAAAGCACTAATTCACTATAATTTATCCTAAAACCCTAATTGATAATATAACCTTAGTGTTATACCAAATCATTGGTAAAAAATTAAAGATAACTTTCGATCACTCATAAATACATACAATACTAAAGTAATCAATTAGAAACTAAGATATTACATCATAGATCACATTCATCTTCTAAGTATATAACTAGGTTAATATTACATAGAGTTAAGGGTTTAGTTAATCTTAGGTTACGTGTAGTGAACATTAATACCCTAAATGATATTTTTCATCTTAACTATACTAAGTAGCCTACCAAATGGTGTATATAGGATATAAATACCTAATGGAAGATCTCATTATGCATTTTTACTAATCAATTTACTAAACTTCTTATTTCCTTTCATTTCCTTGATCTTTCTCCTAATTTTCCCTAATTACTCCATTATGTATACAAAATGACATTTATTTTTGGAAAGTTGACCAAGTCAAAAGGTTGACTAAGTCAACACATGTTGACTAAAGTCAACAAAAGTCACTTTCACTTAAGAAAATATCTAAGTCTTCTAATCATTTCTTTTCTTTTAGCTTTTTTTCTTCCCTTTCCTTTTCCAATTATCGTTTACTCCTTACCCTTCTAGACCCCACTTCCTTCTTCTTTTCAAACATAACACAAAACAACACAAAAGTCAAGTCCCTTTTCTTCTTCCTCCATAACCGTGACCTCTCTTTCCCTTTCACTTTTCCTAATTTTCCAGCTTTACAACCATATATTAAGAAGAAAACAAAGTTATGTTATCATGTATTATTCCATAGTATCTAATAGTTAGATGAATAGGTAGGTTAGTTTAAGAGGTTTATGTGTTGTGTATATATATATGTTGATTAAGGCTTAAAGTTTCAATCCTTATGTGTAGAAGTGGAGGAATCTTTAGATAATGGAAGAAGATGCATGTGTACATGTCTTTGAGTATGTGTACATAAGGGTATACTAGAGATATACATGTATAAAGACCCTTGTTCATAAGTATTCATTATGTATATTACCTAAACTAAGACAAATATTAACTATACATACCTATACCATGCTGGTAAGGCTTATGTAATCAAATGATGATGTAAGCAATGATGCAATTAAAAGAAGACATAAGCTATGACATAAGCAAATGATAACATAAGCGATGACACGAGCAATTGATGACATAAGCATAGGTTTATAAAACAAGAAATAAGAAGAGTGCATAAGAATTACGTACATAAATTAGTGAACCCTAATACACTTCCTAAATTGAATTAAACTTAAATAAGTACATGATTTAGTAATACCAATGTAAACTTCCCTAAGTTTAAGAATCTAATAGCTAATTAAATCATTAAGTCCTAAAATAAGATATAAATATATGTAATAAGAATAATTAATCTTCCATAGTTAAAATTTTAATAAATTTAGTCTACGTCGTAAAACACGGGTCTTAACGTCCAAAACAGATATCACCGTATGAACGTGCGTCCGAAAACAATGAAAAATGACTATAAATTCATAAATATAAAAAACAGAATGAAAAAGTTACGTACGATTAGCAATTAGGTTTAATCGAATAAAGGCTAATAGTAATCTAAGTAGAATTAAGTAGATAGATATCTAGAACCATTAGTTGAGTCAACTACTTATTATCCCCGTTATCTTATAATGATCAGGTAATCTCGATAAGGGCGAGGATCTTCTAATCGGTTATTATAACTAGAGCGAGTCATCATAGTCAAGTGAGTATTCCCGATGACTCTATACTTGTTTGTGCTTGTAGTTAGTGCACTTAAATTGAATATTAATAACTTGATGCATGGGATTTCAGGATATGCATGTGTTTGATACCGATTGGTTACTATAAGAACCATGGTTAAATACGATAAATGATGATTTGATTGTATGATTGATTTTTATATGATTTGAATGGTTTGTTGATATTGATTGATCGCCTCATAATTTGACCTAATTATATTTGGCTTATCTTAAATTAAAAGGGTCATGCATTATCTATGCATTGCATTACTTATTGCGGCTGTCACTTTACGCAGAGATAAAGAGAGGCCTTACGGGGTTATTTACATATATTAAAGTGTTTCTGTACGGTGCACTCGTACAACATAACTTTACCCAAACCTACGGGCTTACTAGGTGATGGAGACACCAACTGTATGGCTGAAGGTCGAGTCTAGAGATCTCCAATGTAGGGTGTGAGTATGGACTACAAAGGCCACTTCACCGCTAGGCTTGGGATTTTATGTACTATTAGAAGACTTAGAAATGGAAATATATTTTATGAAATATGATATTCAAAGTTATGGGTAAAAAAACCCAGGTGCTAGAGCTCAGTCGTGATTGGTGCTGATGAATCTCCAACCCTCATCTCGGAGGGCGTTAAAATCCAATATTATATGTAGTACCGGTTAACTACATCTATTGTTTAGCATACTGTGTGTGCATGCATTTATATGGTTGTAACAATTTGTTTGATAACTTGTTTGCCAGTATGGTATGAGAGATAGCTTACTAAGCTCTTGTAGCTTATTCCCCAATAGTCTTTCTTTTGTAAGTTTACTTACGATGGGATTGGGATAAGTCTCAAGTGCTGAGTACGAGATGAAGATATATATATTAGTATTAGAATTAGTTGAGATCTTTATAGATGATATATAAACATCCTTTATAGAAAATATTCATATGTTAGAATTTAATATAATTTAATTTTTCCTATAGTTTTATAATGTTCGTATATCCTGTCTTATTATTTGATAAGGGATACTAATTCTCTACGGTTCTGAGGAACTATAGGATATCGAATATTTATAGTTATTTATATTTATATGTTATGTTACAATAAATTAATTACTTAAAAATCAATAATCTTAGTAATTTATTATTTAAAGTCTTGCAATCTCTGACTTACAAGATTGTTTTCATATCATGAGTGCATAGATATTATAGAAATTTCAGGCAATCCTACTAGACCCCCTCTAAGGTCCTAACAGTTACTAAGTTATTAGGCTCTATTATTGGTTCTTTTAAGGGCTTTTGGACTTATCTTGCATTTTAGGGCCTTAAACCTAAATTTATTTATTATTTTGGGCTCAAGCCTACTAAAGGCCTTAAGATAAGTCCATTTTCTATTAGGATTCAGATTTATTTCTTTTCATTTATTGGGCTCCTAATCATATTTCTAAGGCCCTAATCACTAACTAAACTAGTTTAAACCTAATTTGCATTCTAAGACCCTAAACTTGATTTGAGCTTATTCCAATGGGCCAAATATCCTAATGAGTCTACTAAATAACTTATTTTACTAAGTGTTCCAAATGTAGTTCATTTCATTAATGGGGTTTCTAACACTATTCCTAAGGCCTTAATCACCAACTTAACTAGTTTAAGCCATTAGCTCTTCATTACCCTAATTAACTTAGTTAATCACATCATAAATCATACTTAACACTAAAGAATCATGTCATTATACTAATTAATCAAAATTTATAACTCATTAAGTCCATCAATAGTGTTGGCCAAGTAGGGGTTTTCTAGGATTTCTTCAACTCTATCAATTCAACACTTATTCTAATGTATTTTCCTTATTGTTAATCACATTTCCACTTATTATAAGCTAATAATACCACATAATATGGTGAAAAAAAAAAAGATGGATACATATCTTAGTAGAGACGGCATAGATGGCACCTAGAGTTTCATAGAGTTTTATCAATATATTTTCAAATTATCTACATAAAACTATCTCTTATAATTTTAGAATGTAATTAACAAACTAGTTAAGTACATGAATGAAGGTGTAATTATATGGCTCTAGAATGTACATGATTATAACATGTTTCTAGTATTTTCAATCGTGAACTCATAAGACATCATAGGTATAACTTATGTGAACAAGAAAGTCAAGTTAGGTGAGTTTTAGCTTAGGCTGACTTACATGAGTTCTAAATTTTTTACTTAAAAAATAAGTCGAAACACACTTCTTTGAGAGGCAATATTTGTCGATAAGAAAATAGATTGCGTATGTGATTGTTTGGTGGTAGTGGCGGCTTGTGATTTGGTGACGTGTGGTGGTGGTAAGGTCAAAAGGCACTAAAGTATGTAGAGGGGTCATAGCTCCTTTTGTTTTCTTCCCATTTTCCTTTGGTTTTGTTTGGGTTTCTTAAGAGTGTTTCCTAGAATTTTCTAAGAGTGAAGAATGGAGTCAAATGAGGGTTTTGAATAGGTGAAATTATAGATAAAGATGGTAGGATAAGGGGGGACAAAATATTGCTTTAATTGGTTAAAAGGATATAATGATCAAGGAAGGACCACTTCCTCCTTGACCCTTTACTTGATTTAACCAGGGCTTATCTCAAAATATCTTAATTGTCTAATTAGCCTTTTTGTCTTGTCTCCTTAATTAATCTTATCCATTTTTTAATTAAGAAGACAGGGGTTGGTAAATGGATTAAACAGTAATTAAGCTAATTAATAATGATTAATTAAGCAATTTAGGCCTAATTAGGGTATAACTAGGATCTTGCCACATTTTATCATTTTAATTAAGTTCATTGGCTATATTACTTTGTTTGTTAAAGTCCTCTATTATTCAGGATCGATTAGGCTTTTTGGACTGTATATGAGACTGGTGATTTAAGGTTTCTAAGTGATTGGAGAAATTATTTGTGATCAGCAAATAGTTTAGGGATATGCTTAGGGTTTATTAGTTGAATTAGGGTTTTGGACTTCTAATTAAGGTTTTATTTAGTATATTGATATTTTCCCGTCGTTTTAAGGTTTCCTACATATTAGGGCTTCTTTCTTTTAGGGTTTTACGCATACATTTAAGGTTTTATGGTTTTACTCTCTTTAAGGTTTTTCAACTCATTATTTAGGTTTCATGACTTATTATTTAGGGTTCAATCATTTTATTTATGGATTTTATTATTATATCTTAAGCGATTCTAGGGGTTACCTATTAACTCCTGTATTTGACTCCGAATTTAGATTTAAAAGTTTATGAGGTTCATATTGTCTTCCCAAGTAAGAAGATATTTTCATATAACTGCTTTGGTTTCATATAATTAATCATTCTTGATTTGTAGTTAATTATGATGTAAAACCTAATTAGCAAATTAGGGAGTAATTTAACTTCTTAGTCTTATTTATTGGTACATTTGACACTAACTAGGTGCAATTTAGGGCTTAATGAGTCAAATCAAATTGGTTAAGCCCACTAGATCATCTTCTTTAATTAGTTTAAGGAATTGAGACAATTATTGCTATTCAAGTATGTTTTAGAAGGTAGATTAGGGTTTTAGGGCAATTAAGCAATTATTCTTATATTAATGAATAATTTTACTATTTAATTAGAGTACAATAGTTAGATCAAGGTTTTCAACACTAGATTGGGGTTTTACAATCGTTTTAAAGGCTTACATGTATTAGGATTCCAATTAGGATTTTAGTGATTGAAGGTTCATTTAAGGGCTATAATATTTGAATTCATTATTAAGGTTAACTATATTAATATCCATTTTTGGCTTAGTTTACACTTTATTGATTTCATGGAGCTCTCATGGGCTTTAACTATCGATCTTTTTCCCATTGGTGTTTGGGGTTGGTTTCACTAAATTAGGTTAACCTTGAGAGTTAACATTTGTTATTGGCATTTGTTTGCAGGATTTAAGGACTTTGAGTGTAAGAGTCAAACTAAGGCTAAGATTGCCATGTAAGGTTTTAGGAGTTTGTAGTAGGGTTTTTGAGCGTAGCCTCTCAAGTTCAGAGTTAGTAATCTTGCCAACACTAAGGGTATCTTTTGAGAAGAACTTATTAACTTCTAGTCCTTATTCTAGGAAATTTGTGGGGTTTAGACATAACACCAATAATTAAGGACTAATTTTGTGCTTTCTTGAGAAATGAAGCCTAATCTAGTTGTTTCATATGAAATTTGCCAATAAAGATTATTGATTTTAGGCTTAGATTGGGAGTTTATCTACAAAATAGAATATGGTAAGTGGGAATTAGAAGGTTAACTTACGTGGCCACTCTAATGCTTATGCTAACAACATGGCATTGAAAAATATGAGAGAAAGTTGTCTTACCCATAAGCTTCTTTATAGATTTCAAAGAGGGAATTTGAATATATCCATATCTTGCCCAATTAAAATAGTCTATCCTTACAATTAGATATGATTTGAGATTCCCATAGGTAACATGGCACTTCGACAATTCCTACTAAGCAGCACTTCCTTGATGTTCCTTTGATGTCTAACCTCTAAGCTTCTTGGACAGACGACCATTGATTGAGGCCTCTACGACATAGATGCCACATATCACAACCTTTGTGAAGTGACTAAGGTTTTGACCTATAGTAGGTCAACCGTTCGTTAATCATGACAAGGTAAACCAACCCAATGCCCATATAGGTCAATTGTGCCTTAGGAGCCTATTGTCCATAATTACCCATCAACACTTGCCCTCCCTTCTTATTAGCAAGGTATCAATAAGGAGATTCAGCACAAAGATGACTATGAAGGTTCTTGCTAAGTTAGGCTTCAATGTACTTGAATAGTGGATGGACTTTCAATGTTTGCCATAGAATAGCTTCCAAAATATTACCATGGTCCTTTCTCGGGCTTTAGTGAGCCAGCCTAAGGTGCCCAATGTGAGGACTTTTAGCATCCACTTCATGTTATGAACTTTTGTGTTAGCCGAGCTAAGGTTAGGTTTCTCAAGCTTCATCTACCTTACATGTAGCAAAGGCCTTAAGATCACATGCTACACTCAACCTAAGGTATTCTAACTTTTAAGCACAATTATTTTTGTGCATTTAATGTATAGGACATGTGGTAAGGTGTGATTAGTTAGACTTTAAACCCCTAAATTTTTTTATCTAGCTTTTGAAGTAAACTTAAGTATGTTAGATAACCTAGGAGTTAACAAGGCTAATGAAAGTGAAAACCTTAAAATAACTAGTCAATCACGGATAAAATTTTTCTACTCTAAATGTATGTAAACACTAAAGATTTCATTTGAAACTGATAAAAACCCTAAAACTAAAGCCTTAAAGACATACGAGTATTAATTTATCATAACATACCCTAAAACCCTAATTGATAATATAACCGTCATACTTTGTCAAATCATTAGTGAAAGATTATAGATAACTTTCAATCATGCATATATATTTAGAATCCTTAAGTAATCCTTCAGAAACAAAGGTATTGCATCATAGATCACATTTATCTTCTAAGTATATAATTAGGATAATAATACATAGAGTTAAGGGTTTAGTAGATATTTAGGTTACATCTAGTAAACCTTAACACCCTAATTGATACTTTTCATACTAGTTATACTAAGTAGCCTACCAAATGATATATATAAGATATAAATACCTAAAGTAAGATCTCATCATCTATTTTTACTAATCAATTCACCTAATGTCTCATTTCCCTTCATTTCCTTAATTTTTCTCTTAATTTTCCTTAATTACTACATTATGTATACTAAATAGCATATGCTTTTGGAAAGTTGACCAAGTCAACACATATTGACCAGGTCAAAAGGTTGACTAAGTCAACATTTAGAAAAGTCAACAAAAGACACTTACACTTTAGAAAATATCTAAACCATCTAATGATTTCTTTTCTTTTAGCTTTTCTTTCCTCTCTTCCCCTTTAATTGCTGTCAACTTCTTTTCCTTCTAAACCCCACCATCTTCTTCTTTTCAAACACAACACAAGATAAAAAGAATCAAACCCTTACCCCACTCCATTGCCGTAACCTTTCCCTTTCCCTTTCCCTTTCCCTTTCACTTTGAAATTTTTCCAAATTTGTCTCCATACTTCAAGAATAAATTAAGGTATGTAATTATGTTATTATGTATTGCTTTATATTACTTATTAGTTAGGTGAAGAGGTAGATTAGATAAGTAATTATGTGTTATGTGTATCCATATTGAAGAAGACATAAAGTTTCTATCTTTAAGTCTAGAAGAGTAGAAATCATGGTGAAGTAGAAGGAGATACATGTGTATATGTCTTTAAGTATATGTATATAAGGGTATACTAGAGAAATACAAGTATAGAGACCTTTGTAAATAAGTATTTATTATGTACATAACCTAAACTAAGACATATACTAACTATACATACCTATACCATACTAAATACACTCTTAAAACACAAAAAGAATGAAATTAGAGAAGCTTTCTTAAGAGGAAATTTTGGCATACGAAATTAGTATAAAAATATGTATATGACCGTATGTATATATGGGTATATGTACAAGTATAAATATGATATAAGTATAAGTATACTAGTATACATATAAGTATTGGAAAGGTATAAGTATATAATTAGTTTATGTAAAGTGTACATAAGATACTTAAGTATGACATAAGTATGAGGTAAGGCTTATGTAATTAAATGATGAGGTAAGCAATGGTGCAATTAAAAAATGACATAAGCCATGACATAAGCAAATGATGACATAAGCAATGACACAAGCGATTGATGATGTAAGCAATGACATAAGCATAGGTTTATAGAATAACAAATAAGAAGAGTAGATAAGAATTAGATACATAAATTAGTAAACCCTAATACACTTCCTATATTAGATTAAACTTAATTAAGTACATGAATTAGTAATAGTAAGGTAAAATTCTCTAAGTACAAGAATATAAGGGTTAACCAAATCATTAAGTACAAACAAAGGATATAAATAGAAGCAATTAGAATAATTAAGCTTCAATAGTTAAAACTTTCCATAAATTTAGTCCATATTGTAAAACATAGGTCTTAACATCCAAAATGGACATCATCGTGTGAATGTGCACCCAAAAACGATGAAAAATGACTATAAATTCATAAATATCGAAAATAGAATGAAAAAGTTATATACAATTAGTGATAAAGTCTAACCGGATAAAAGTTAATGGTAATTTAAGTAAAATTAGGTAAATATATATTTAGAATTACTAGTTAATTCAATTACTTAGTAGCGTTATTATATCGTAATGATCAGGTTTTCTCGAGGTAGGCAAGGATCTCTCGATTGATTATTACGACTAAAGCAAGTCGTCATGGCCGAGTGTGTATTTACCCTATGATTCCATGTTTGTATATGATTGTAGATAGTAGACCTAAATGTTGTTGTTAATTGATTGTTGTGTGGGGTCAGGAAATGCTTGTGTATGTTATTACGTGCTGAGTTATGAATTTACTTTAAGTACAAATAATACTTTGTTTGTTGCATGGTAGTTTAGAAAATGATTGTATGTACTATTGGATGGTCACAACATAATTAGACTTAATTATACTCGACATATAAAAAGAAAATGGTACATGCATTAACATGCATTGCATAGACATAATTCCGGCCATCACATTACACGGAGGTAAAGAAAGGCCATTTAGGGGTTGATATCATAAATTTATTAGTTCTATACTGTGCACTCATACAAAATGACCTTATCCTGGCCCATAGGAATACTAGGCGTTAGAGGCACCAACCGCCTAACTAATAGTCGAGTCTAGAGACCTCCGTTTAGGGGTGATTGTGGACTATAGGTGTCGCGACTTGAGGGGGCTAGTCATGGCAGTCGCCGTATACCATACAAAGGATTGTAGATTGAGTTCCCTTACAATCAACAACCCTTTTATATGATACACAAGGCTACAACTACTACTAACTACCAAGAGTACGTAAACTTAAGCAATATCATTTCATGACAAATAATAATATCGTAAAACATAATACATAATTTATGTGTATAAAAGTTTACAGATATAGAGTTTAAAACAGGTCTAAAGTCAGATTAATATAAAAATTACATATTCAAATCTACATTTAATCAAAAGTACTCTCTGTCCTCAAACAACTCCCACATTGACCTTATAGAGAAAGCTAACCTCGGGCATACAACGGCCTGACTCCACGAATAAGTCAGCCTACAAGAGAAGTCTACAAGGGTATAAGCTTACTAGCTTAGTGAGATATTTTCCCTCAACCATACAGCAATCAAGTTATACTACAGTTAAGTTCAACCAAATGAATGCATGAACAAGCAGTATGCCAAACAATTACATGCAGGTGACCAGGTACTGCATGTAACTCAGATTTAACGCCCTCCGAATTCAGGGTTAGAGATTCTTCAGTACAGCCAAATCTGAGTATCATATTAGAACTTATTTCATAACGGAACTCCGCGTTTCATATTTAAAATGTAATAGTACATCCATTACTAGCTTTATTAAAACGAGTTTTACATATGATTGTGAGTAGGTTTATGCAGCCCTCACTCAATCCTAAACAAAGGCCTCTGGACTCGACCCATAGCCGGACGGTTGGCGCCTCCAACGCCTAGTCATCTCGTGGGCCAGGGTAAGGTCATATCGCACGTGTACACCGTACGAAATCAATAACAATCTATAATCAACCCATGTATGGCGTCTCGCTACCTCCATGTAATGTGACTGCCCAGAATTAGTTATGCATTGCATGATTTATGCATGATCTAAGTTAACTTTTCTAGTCGAATAAAAATTAAGTCATATTTAATTAGTAATCATTCCAAGTCACAAACAATTAATCTGTTGAATCTATTATGCAACAAACATTATATTATTAAAATTTAAAGTAGATTCATCATCAACAACAATTATCATGCATAAGCATAACCCAACCCCATACACATTCATTTATAATTCATAATTTATGTTCACTAACTACAAGTATAAACAAGTATGGGATTATAAGGAAAAACTCACTCTGTCATGACTAGCTTAGGGTCAATATCGAGATCACCTGAGAATAAGGAAAATTTTGTAAGGTAGGGAATTTAAAACTAACTAATGTTAGAATTTGTAAGGTCTACTTCACTTAGTTACATAAAATTGCTGATTCGAGCTTTTTATCGAATCGCGTGTAATTTTTTTGTTTTAGCTTGGATCATTATGAACTTATAGTCCATTTTGATCGTTTTCAAGCGTATTTTCTAGTAATAAGGTCCGTTTTGGACGTTGTGACTCGTAACATAAATTGTGATACAAAAATATCACAAAAATTATTATTTAAATTTAAAAATTATAAAATATTGATTTTCACTTTTTCGTAACATATTTATGATTTAATAATTATTTAAATCATATATTTGTTATTTTATTATTTTGGGTATATTTTCCTATTTGTTTCATTTTCTTATTTTTCTTATGTACCTCACAATATCTCACAATTATACACATATATATATATATATATTCATATATTTATAATATATAATTTATAGTTTATGTTATTGAAAATTCTTAAATTACGGTATCATACATACATATACACATTATATATTACGCGTATTATATATGTATATGTATTTATTTAAAACATACCCTTATACACATATTCATATATTTATATATATTTTGTATTTATTTATTTATATGTCTTACATGTATACATACCTACAAATACATACATATATGTTCGGCATATATATACTTATATAGTAGTTATCACAAAATATATATACAATACATTACATCTATAATATGCCGTATATTATACTATTTATACTCTATATTATATATATATATATTCATGTCTTATATACATACGTATAAAAATACTCCACTATAAACTATACGACTATACATATATATGTAAATAATCATACATGTATACCCACCTATATATATAGTCCGGTACATACATATATATTTATACTATAGTTATGTAAATTACTATTTAAATGTATTAAAAAAAATACATAATACATACTATATACTTATGTACATACATGTATACATACCTAACCTTATATTTACTCATATAATTAAATTTAAGTATTCATGTACATATATATATACTATTAGTGTTATACGCAAAAAAAAAATACCATATAAATACTATATTTCTACATGTGTATACTATAACATACATCTATACTTACTAAAATAAATTACTTACCTTTTTGTTTTTTTTTTTATTTTTTTCTTCTTCTTTTCCTTCCTCTTTTCTTCTTCTTTTTCTCTTTTCCTTCTTTCTTTTTCTTCCTTATGATTTGCTCTTGTCGGTGTGTGTTTGTGCAGATTTTTTTTTCTTCTTCCATATTTATATTGCCTTCCTTTACTCACATGATCATAGCTTAAATTGTAAGCTAAGTTAACTTTTGCATTGATGTAAATAAAACAAAAATAATATCAACACATGGTAATTTGATTGATCACGTAGCTACTGATTTTTGGTCTTAATTGGCTGATTTTGGTTCATGTTTTGTATAGGAATGAAGTGAATTGGAAATGGAGAAGGAAAATGAGATAAATTGGAAATGGAAGAGAAGGAAAATGAAAGTTATTAACAAATATATGTAATTTTTCGAATCATATAAATTATAGCGAATCTCCTCATAGATTAGTTTCCAAAATTTTGTGAAATTTTATCAATTTAACTGGTACCCGTTACAATTATAATTTTTACAAGTTATTATGGTACTTTCATTACAATTTCGTACAAATAGGCGATTTAGTCAAAAATTACATTCGACTATAATTTTATCGCTATTGTGTAATATTTAACTATTTTATAGGTTTATATTTATGATTTTAGGGTTTCGAGCAATTTTGAGTTCAATTTCAATTAATGATGCATAAACTAGTTTTAAGGTTTTAGTAAGCGATTCAGGGTTTCGATAAATTCCTAAGGTTTTGTTATCGATGTTATATTTGATTTATTAAACTTCATATTCTTTTATTATTATTAGCCTTATCGACTTATTGTACAGTTTAGAACACTCAGACTTAAGCTAGGGTTCAACTACTGTTTTTCTTAGGGTTTACAATGGGGGCTCACTCACAATTATACTAGAACTTGGTTTTTATGAAAATAAAAGACTTGTTTGATTTAAGTATGAAATATGGAGTTTCGTAGTAAAGTAAGTTCTAGTATGATACCCGAATCTGATTAGTGCCGTATATACTCCAACCTTAACTTTGGAGGGCATTAAATCTAAGTTACGTATATAGACTAGTTAACTATATGTATTGCTTGGCATTCTATTTGTTCATTCATTCATTCATATGTGTGACTATAATGTATTTATAACTTACCTATGGTGTGGTTGAAGGTTTTGCTCACTAAGCTTAGGCTTACACCCCCTTAGACTTTTGCTACAAGATAACCCGTTCATAGAAGCTGGCCGGGGGATGCCACAAGTTAGCTTAGGGACTTAGGCAAGAGTGAGCCATCCTGTGTATTGAGAGAGAACAAATTATGTAGACTCTTACTTATATACTTTCGTTTTAGCAGTAATATAGATCTAGATGTAATAAATTACTATATATCGTAAACATTGTAGTTTAAATTTTATATAAATGTGTTTGTGTAATGATATCATATGGATTTGTATGTTCTTGAGAAATAAGTGGTTGTAGAGCCTTATTTATTGTATGAAGAGTTCATGATTAGAAGGGTAACCAATCAGGAGTTCTTTGTACAGTATACAGCGTCTACCATGACTAGACCATCCTTAGTTCGTGACATAGACCCCATGCCTCTCTTGTCACATTTGAGAAATCTTAGGTGTTTACGCCAAGTATGGGCTCTATGGTACAATATAAGGCCCGAACATGTCATGTCCCTTGAACTTCCCATGAATGCCAAATCTATCATTTGGAGGCTATGATTATAGGAGGGAATTCCATCATAGGGCTCACCATTATAAGGAATTAACTATTTACTCTTGTGCTTGTGAAATTATTATTGAAAACACTAGCCTTCAAACTTTTTCCAAGGAATTCGAACTTTTTCCCTATATTCAAGAGATGAACAGTCTAGTTGAATGCTCGAAATCATATGGATCATTCACCACTATGTCAACACAAAGTGATGCTCATGAAGAGAAGGTGGAGAAAGTGACTCCCTCTTCTACAACAGCGATGATAACCTCCCACACATCGCGAAGAGTAGTGTTAGCTTAATAAGGATGAGTCAATACCAGCTTAAACAGATGAGAGTTAATATACACCCTCATAATGAATATCAAAATGGTGATGAATACACTTAACCTAACTTTATTTTTTATAACGAATACAAAAGTGTATTTTTACCAATAAGTGCACTAGGTCGCATTTGCAATAATACTACTAGTGAGAACCAAGTCAAACCCATAGGTAGTGACGTTTCTAATTATTAATGTTATTAGTCTTGTCTAAATCAAAGCAAATAAAATCAAGGGTTTATAAAATAATTAAGTTATAAAATCTAATCCAACGAAATAAATTAATTGGAATATTCAACATTTTGAAAGATTCAATTGTTACCAAATAATTAGAACTATCAATCAATGATAATAAAGATATCTTTAACAGATTTAGTTTCAAAGCAATTAAGCGTTAAGAATTCCTCCTTACAAAGTGAATGCTCAAGATTAACTGATTCATCATTTCTATCACTAGATGAGAGATAAACTAAATTGACCCTTTCTTATTCCTAAACCTTAATTGAATTAAAGAACATACATTATGTCTCTTTAATCCGAATTATCCAGTTCACAATAAACAATTAGAAAAAGGTCTCTTTACTCAATTCTAATTAACATGTAATCTAATAAAGTCAAAATACTTGTTGTTGTGATTAAGGAATTAAAGACTTAAGACAATGAGCACAATTTATTAATTGATAATCTATAAAAGGGAAAGAATGCAACCTTTGAATATAACCATTGACAAAGTTCTAAGCCCTAACTTAAGATCAAATATTACTCTTATCACTTCCAATGTTGAATTCTAAAGACTACTCTAAAATATCTTTTTAAGTCCTAATTCTAATTGAAGTAAAGGAATAAGAATGAACTACAATGATAAAAGTTGCGTCTAATTGTGGTTATAAGGCCTTTTTATAAAAATACATGTGCAAGCCAACTTTTGGACTTAAAATTTATCCAAAATTAAAATATTTGCAAGGCATTGCATGTCTATGCCCAAGGATTATGTAATGATCCTTATTCATGGTCTTTCTATATTTTAAAAACTGCAAAATAATGAAATAGGAGAACCATGCTGAAAGACCATGGTTGTAGTCTTGACTATGGTCATTTCTAGGCACTAATTTTTGCTTATATCTTACTCCTTTGCTCACGATTTCATTGCATGTTCATTGTTTATGGGTGTAGCCCTTTCCAAGGCTTCAAAGCTCTTCTAAAACATCTTCAAATCTTTCAAAACTTAGTCTAAAATCATCAATCTTTTTCAAATCAACCAAATAAAGTCTAAAATTATAATAGAAACAAATTAAGCCTCAAATTCAATACAAACACCCACAAAAGCATTATAAAAGCATTACGAATCAATCATAAAATATGTGTTCTTATACATCCATCAAATCTCTCCACACTTAAATTTTTTCTCATCCTCAAGTAAAATAAATAAAATATTAAAAAACTCTTAAGGACAAAAATTCATTGAACACTCAAACTATAGAATAGAAAATAAATACCATACATAATCAATTTAGGAACAAGAGTACATACTCTTCCATCAAAATTCATTCGTATAAATTTCAAAATTCAAATGTCCAGCAACTTTTTATTCCATAGAATTTCACTCAATCATGTTTACGTATCCTCAAAACAAAATTACACAGTACATGTATTGGCTATATAAACCATACTCGAATTCAATAATTAATCTATGTAAATTGAAGTTAAACCATATTGTTTAAACAAAGATTAAACTAGAAATTAGAATAGACATAAACTTAATGAAGAACAAGTTATCCACATTTAAAAAGTAAAGGTATATATACCTCTCTAAGCATAATAATTAAAAACAAATGCATCATACATCAACCAGTCTCTTGATTGTCTCCTTACTTCTTTCACTTTTTCTTTAGAGCGCTTTACAATTCAATTTCTTTACTTAATCACAAATATTTTGGCTGTAGGAAAGAACCTCACTCTCTCAATAAACCAAGGTCAATCCACACCATTTTTCACAGCTAATAAAACTATTTTCAAATACTTTCACAAAGAGTTCTAGAATTTTAAAAGAAAAAAAATTTGTTAATACTATTGATTAAATACTTGTTCAGAAGGTTCCAAGGAAAAAACTATATTAATTTTAGTGTTTAGAACTAGATTTAGAAACTATGATACCTAAGTACTTTTGAGTAAATTGAATCTCAACAATTGAACTAGATGTAATATTGAGAGATTTAACTGTAAATGTAAGTTAACCGGTATCTAACTAAGAAATTTTAACTAAGACAAATTGGAAAGTAACTCAGAATTTATTTCAGAAGCTAACTCAGAATCAAATTCAGTAACTGAATCAAAACCAACTTATGATGAACTACTTATCGACAAGTGAGTATTTAACTGGTATATATATATATACATATATATACATACTCATGACTTGTAATTGACCCTAGAAGTACTTACTCTTGCTAGACGAAGTCATGGAAGAAGAAGTTCAAGCTAATCAATAAATTGGGATCATACCGCTAGCGAAGTTAATGGATTTACATATATAGGATACAGACTTATATATGATTAGTGGGGAATGAAAGTCTTTATATATGATTGTAGTGTTTGTTTAAATGATGCTTAGAATTTTTGTGTATAGTACTTGACTTACACTTGATTAGTGAATTGTGAATGTTCTAGTTCGTGAATGGAGTAATTATTTGAGTATTGCTTAGATTGGTATTAGACGAACTTGGTGATGCTATAATTGTGAGAACAATGCTGGCTATGTTACATGTAATAAATTCTAGAATTGGTTAAGTAAAACTTATGAAAACTTATGCTATAATGTGTATTTTAATCAGAAGCTAATTTCGAAAGCAAATTTAGAACCTAACATATAGATAGAATAAACATGATAAGCCTTGTTGATATATTTGATGTTGAATGAGAATTGGTTCATGCATTCAAGACATGGCATGAAAAACATCTACAGGTCAGTTTTCTTAAAACTTATGGTTTTGCTAAGATAAGTTTACAAACCTGGTTTTTGTGTATATAGTTTAGCATTGACCAACACTTCAACTACACTCTATAGTTTTGCTAGGTTCCCAAATATATTCCCCGAATGCCTAGATTTGTAGTCAACCAAATCGGATGAGTTACTAAGCTAACTAGGATACCAATACCGATGCATGTCATGTATATTAACATAGCATACCATTTGCATTAATTTATTAACTAAATACGAAACTTAAGTATTTTTTTTATGTGCTTTGGTGTATTATGCTTGTTTTCCACTCTTACTCAGCTTAATAGTAGCTAAGGACATAAGTTTTCTCTTATCCTTAGGTTAAGATGCAACTTTTTGGGGGTATCACCAGCAACTAGGATGGAATTTTGGAAAGCGCTAGATAGAGTTAGCTATTTTGGAAGTGAAAGTATCACTTAACAAGTACAATAAAGACCTATAAGTGTAACTAAAGTTTAGTATTCAAGTTCTTGAAGTTTATAAGTGATGTAAACATTTGTGACCAAAAGCTTACAGCTAAACTCCTTTAAGTGACAAGTATATAATAAGTGTAGTTTTTATTAGAATTGAGCTTATTTATAATAGGTTTACCTGTATGATGGGACATCCTTTGCTATGTCGGGATGCAACAAGCATTGTATCAAAGGTCATTGTGATCAAGTAAATTCTACACCAAAATAAAAACAAAATTATCCTAAAAAGTTACCTTTTCTTTAGATGAATAATAATGGTAAATAGATATGCAGTACAAATAAATTGATTCTATATGTCTAAAAATTTTATTTGCAAAAATTCCTAAGTATGGGAATATAGTCAATTCAACTCACATGCTTTTATAGATTTTTTTTATCAAAGTTTTATTACTTTATTTCTTCCCTCCATACTTAAATTGTACATTGTCCTTAATGTATAAATAATCAATAACAAGTACAAATAATCAATAGGGGAAAAATAATAGAAAAGATAATGAGAATCTAAAACCTCCTTGGTTTAAGCTTTAGCATTGGATCCAAAATCACCCTTTTGAAGCCATTAGGTTCCCTACACACCATTCAAGTCCTATGATGTGCCTAAGAGCTTAATAATCACTAGGGCTTGCTGTAAGGAGTAGTAACCACTAGGTCTTTCGAGATATCAAAGAAAATGAAGATGGAAGGGTGACCAAACATAGTAGCTTACGTAAAGCTGCTTGGAGGATATGATGCACCAACAAACACAACACGGCTTAACATTTCACTTCATATGACTCATAAGCTAATGTTAAGATCTACTCGTTACTAATCTCAAGCTACTCAACAACATTAGATAAGAGTGTCAGAGAAAGTATACTTAAAGAGGGGTATCTTGCAAGAATAAAAATATTCATTAAGTGTAAGATATATGATGATTGTGACTATAGTGAAAAGACTATTTATAGTAAGTCATTTAAGGCAACAATACAAAAATGAAAAATTACACAAAAGACAATGAAGAAAGAGATTCCTAGTATGTATAAAAAAAGGTAAATAAGACAAATGATGAAAACGAATATAGTCCAAATGTCAAAAAAGCAATGAACAAGTGGCAGCTTGTCAATGGGTTTGTATAAGGAAATCTTAGGGTACTATGGATGCTCAAAACAGGTGTAGCTGCAATTGGGGACCAATACTTAGAGTTGCCGAGATGAATAAAAGACTATGCTATTCAGTAGGCTGAATGAGTAAAGCTTAGCATGTAGTGGTTAGCAACTAGACAAGGTTCAGAGTAGAGTAGGGTATGCCCAAGTTAAAACCTTAAGGAGTTCACCCATAACTCTTCCATATATAATAGCTCATCCTTAGTAGGCTAACATCAGAGTGTCCTCCTCACAAGAGATTGTAGGCCTCGAAGATAGGCACGATTAAAGTGTCTAGAGATCTACAATCCACTAGTTCTCTAAGGTTGTTGAAGATGTGCCCTCAAATCTTAGTCTTCTTCTTCTTTAGGCATATAAGCAATCAAGTCGACAACACTAAAGGTAGGAGATACTCCATATCCTTCGGGTAGCTCAAGCTCATAGGCATTATCATTGACATGTTGAAGGATCTTAAAAGGACCATCTAACTTGAGAGATAACTTGTTTTTCCTCTTCCCTAGAAATCACTCCTTGTTGAGGTAGGTCAAAATAAGGTCTCCCAGGTTGTAAATGACTCATCTTCTTCCTCGACTTTCCTATTCTCTCTGTCGGGCTATAGTCTTGGCTAGTTGCTTAACAACCTTTTGATGTAGTTTCTAAAACTCCTCGACGCATTATAAGTATGATTGACTGCTTCCTTAGGAGGTTGGGCTGATAACCATATCTAAGGGTAAGTTCAAGTTAAGTCTATAGATGACCTTAAAAGGTGACTTTCCTATCAAGCTATGAGTAGAGCAGTTGTAAGCAAACTCAATGATGGGTAGGCATAGATCCCAATCATGTCGATTCTTCCTAATAGTAGCTTAAAGGAGGTTACCTACTATTCTTTTCACAGCTTCTTTCTGCCGTTTGTTTGTAGGTAGCAAGAAGTACAGAACATGAGCTTAGTTCTAAGCTTCTTCCATAAGCTTCTCTAGAACAAGCTCGTAAACATTGAATCATAATCAGACACAATACTCCTTAGTACTCCATGCAACTGGATAATCTCCTACAAAAAGAGGTTGACAACAAATGACGCATCATTGGTTTTGTGGAAAGGGATGAAGTGGCTCATCTTACTAAACCAATGAACCATCACTATAATAAAATTATGTCTCTATGGTGTTTTAGGTAAGCCGAGCATGAAATCCATACTTAAATTGGTCCATGGGCAGAGGTGTATACTCTCCATATGGCTCTTTTCTTCCTTATCATGTTTGCACACCTCATGACGTTTAAGAATTTTACGTACATCCTTTATCATCATAGGCCAATAGAAATGTTCTTTCAACAACTCAACTGTTCTCTTCTCACTAAAGTGACCCACTCAGCATACAAATTTGTCTTCACTTCATAAAAAATCCTTAGCTCAGATAGAACCCATCTACAACTCTTCTAATGTTACACTTAGCCACTTAGGGTCCTAAGTACGTGTCATGCTCATATTGATCAAGTAATGTGCCAAGCCTAAGTATCTTAGCCTTTAAAGTAGTAATAAGAACATGTCAATGAGAAAGTGCATCAGCTACGGTGTTGGTACTCCCCTTCTTATATTTGATGAAATAACAGAAAGTTTCCAAGTATTCGACCCACTTAGCATAGCGTTAGGAAAGTTTTTATTATCCTCTAAGATATTTGAGAGATTCATAGTCTGTGTAGACAATGAATTCTCTCAACAGTAAGCAATGTTGCTAGTTCTGAAGTGCTTAGATAAGGGCATAGAACTCTTTATCATACACCAAGTAATTTAATGTGGCACTACTAAGTTTCTCGCTAAAGTATGCAACTAGTTAACACTCTTGCATAAGAACAGCTCCAATGTCGACTCCAGATACATCACATTCTAGCTCAAAAACATTCTTGAAATTAAGTAGGATGAGTACTAGGGTAGAAGTCACCTTAGACTTAATCTCATCATAACTTCTCTAAGTTTTCTTAAGCCATTTGAATTCAAAGTTTTTCTTAGTTAGCTTAGTTGTTGGGGGCAGCAATGGAACTAAAGTTCCAAATCAATCTTCGATAAATGAAGCTAGACCACGAAAACTCCTTACTTTGGCAACACTAGCCGACATCGACCATTTGAGAATAGCGCAAACTTTATCGTCATCAACTCTGATACCTCCTTCAGTACCTCTCTCTAGCAGAATATACATTTCTTCAAATTGTCGAATAAGTGCTCGACACAAAGGATATCAAACACAGACCTTAAGTGTGCGACATGAGAGATGAGGTCGACACCATATACTAGAATATCATCAAAGCAGACAACAACATACTTACCAATCAATGTTCTTAAAACACGGTTCGTGAGTCACATAAAAGTGCTTAGCAAGTTTGTCAAACCAAACGGCATCACCATCCATTTGAATAGACTGTCTTTTGTTCAAAAAGTAGTTTTTCACTTATCTCCAAGTCTCATTCTAATCTGGTCATAGCTACTCTTCAGATTAATCATTGAAATGATTCGTGCACTATGTAATTCATCTAACATATCATCTAATAAAGGGATTAGATATCAATACTTGATAGTGATTTTGTTGATTTCTTAGCTATTAATATACATTCTCTATGAGCTATCCTTCCTTAGTATTAAGATAGTTGGTACAACACGGGGGCTCATGCTCTCTTAGACATATCCGCAATCAATCAACTCATCAACTTGTTTCTTTAACTTGATAGCTTACTCAAGGTTGAGCCTATAAGCAAGTCGGTTAACTAGGTTGAAGGTCAATACAATACTCTATACCTCTTTTAGGTGGTAAACCTCTTGGCAACTCGATAGGAAACAAGTTGGTGTACTCTTGTAATAAAGTCTACACCTCGACAGGTAAGGTTCTAGCTTCTCTCAACTCTAGAAGTTTCTTAACTAATAAGAGAATACACTCTTCCATCTTGACATCTTCGAAAAATTAGGCTCAGGAAATCACTAGGGACTTCCTCTATAGTGATTTAGAAATCGTCTCTTGTGTCTCCTAAACTTTATTGGGATCAATATAACCTTCTTCCTAACCTTTTGGAACATATAGGTGTTCCTATATCCATCATGCAACACCTTCAAATCAAACAATCTAAGTAATATGTATGAGGTACACATCACCAATAATAATTGACACTTTAACTTATTCGGCAATAGGTAGACCTCCCTTCTCATTTAGACAATGAATCTTGTATAACTTGGGGTAAGGATAGGTCAGTAATTTCAGGGCCTTCACAACTCCTTAAGCTATTGCATTGGTAAAAGTCCCTCCATCAATGATCAAAGCACACAGCTTGCCATTCACTCAGCAATTTGTATGAAAGAGGTTCTCCCTCTACTCATTCCTATCAAAGATGAAGGTATTGAAAGATCATCGTACAGCCATACAATACTTAACTCCCATTTCAGGTGGGGTGATGATACTTAATCTTCTTGAAATTCACTCAACAAGTGATTAACATCCACCTCCTCCTCACATTTACTAGCACTTTCCACCTCAAATTGGGGTTTGTCTCTCTTGATGGTCATAACACATCAGTTTGAGCTATTGAGTGGCCATGTGTCCAAAACTAAGACACTTAAAACACTTAAACTCTTAAGTCTTCCTTTCGGAGCTCTTACCTTAGTCTTTCTTGACCTCAAGCTCCTCGGCTTTACTCTTGCCTTAGCCATCGTTAGGTCTATTTGGCATTTGACCTTAATGGTCCACTTCAGAACTGTATTAAGCTCAATCATATCCAGTCTTGCTCAACAAGCTATGTCGGCTACTTAGCACTCGGCTAAGCTAACTTCTCCTCAACCGTTTTACTCTTTAGGCTACTTGGATAGTTTCATCTAGACTTCTTAGCATCTATACGTCCATTACATTACCAATCTTAATCCGTGGTCTAGAAATGAACCTTGTTATTGTTTGCATCTTAAGTTCATCAACATCATAGTAGATCATCAATAATTGAAACTCTCGAACATACTCAACAATAGTTCAAGTTCCTTGTCTGAGTTCTTGAAGGCATTGGAAGGTGTCTTGCTCATAATGTTCTATGACAAAGACTCTCTTCATCTTGTTTTCGTTTGGATTTCTCATTGACCCCCCTGATGTACATTCTGTAATTTCTTCTAACACATTATTGCATATGTAGAAAATTCTAACATAGCTACTCAAATATGAACAACGTCTTCGTAATCATAAAAGTTGAATATCTTTTCAATCTTGTCCTCCCAATCCATGCAATCCTGAGCACTACCAAACTCATCAAAGCTTGGAATTTGCACCTTGAGATGCTTGGCTCCCCTAAGAGCATGGAAATCGCATTCCTCTAACCCATCATACTGCTCTTCCTCCTCATACTCCGTAACTTCATCCAACTTAATTCTCTTTCTTGCAACTCCATCGGCATATTGAGGTAGAGCTAGGTGTACATTAATAGTTTTAGGTGCTCGATTCTCACCCGCTTATCTTCTCAACCTATCTCTAACTTCTTGTCCTTCTTCAACAATAATTCTCTCTTAAGGCTAAGTCTCTACTGCCCTTTGTACAGAAATAGCTAGATTGGCCACAATGGCAACAAGGCCTTATATTTACTCATTAGTAGTTTGCGGAGTCTATTAGGTAACACGACCATGACCAAGAACATCACTCTCAGCATCATTAATCTCTCCTAGAACACTAGGATTTGACATTTCTTAATATAAACTTTAGAAAGTTAACTAGTCAATAGAAGATTCTCATACAACTTTGACCATATGAGTTCTTATAGAGACTTAAGAACTTACTTTGTTTTCCACTTGAGAAATAAAGTATAATAGAACAAACATATTAGCAGAAATTACTTTAACATTAAGCTTTCAATCACAACCTCAAGCATTGATACCAAGATTATATGATGTGCCTAAGAGCTTAACTGTCACGACCTAAGGAGGCTAGTCATGGTAGTTGCTGTATACCGTACAAAGGACTGTAGATTAAATTCTCTTACAATCGATAACCCTTTATATGATATACAAGGCTACAGCTACAACTAACAACTAAAGTTGCGCAATCATGAGCAATATCATTTCATGATAATAATAATAAAATAAAGAAATATAAAACATAATCCATTTATATAAGAATTTACAAATAAGAAGTCTAAAGCATTTCTTAACTCAAACTAGTATCATTTAATTACATAATCAAATCTATAATCTAGATAAACTATCATGAATACACTCTAATCACGTCTTACTCCCACATCAACCCCCTGATGAACAACTAACCTCGGGCATGTGGCGGCTCGACTCTATGAATAACTCAACTTGTGAAAGAAGACTACAAGGGTAGAAGCTAACTAGCTTAATGAGACAATTCCCTCAACCATACTATAATCAAGTTATACATTAAATTAAATTCAATCAAATGAATGCATGTCAATCAGTATGCTAAATAAATACATGTAGGTAACCAAGTACTGCATGCAACTCAGATTTAATGCCCTCCAAAGTCAAGTTTAGAGATATATCAGCATAGTCAGATCCAGGTATCGTACTAGAACTTATCTCATAATGAAACTTTATGTTTCGTATTTAAAATGTAATAGTATATCTATTCTCAGTTTTATCAAAAACGAGTTCTACATATAATTGCGAGTATGTTCACGCAGCCTTCACTCACCCCTAAACGGAGGCCTCTGGACTCGAACTTTAGCTAAGTAGTTGATGCCTCCAATGCTTAGTAATCTTGCGGGCCATGGTTGAGTCATATTGCACATGTACACCGTAAACAATCAAATAATCAACCTACATATGGCCTCTGGTTACCTCTACGTAATATGACTACTGGAATTAGTTATACGGTGTATGGTTATGCGTGTTTCAAGTTAACTTTTTCTAGTCAAGTAAAATTAGGTCTTATTATTCAATGATCAATCAAGGTCACAAACAATCAGTTCCTAGTGAATCTACGCAACAATCAATACATTATTGTAATTTAAAGTAAATTCACTATTAACAAACAATTATCATACATAAGTATAACCCGACCCCATATAACATTCAATTATTGATCATAATTTATATTCACTAATTATAAACACAAGCAAGTATGAGATTATGAGGAAAAACTCACTCAACCATAGTTGACTCAAGGGTTGTAATAATCTGATGGCAGCTTAGGGTTAAGGTTAAGATCACCTGAGAATAAGGAACATAAAAATTTATAAGTTTAGGAATTTAAAGCTAAACTAGTATCGTAATTTGTAAGGTTTACTTCACCTAGTTATGCAAAATTATTGATTCGAGCTTTTTATTGAATCGCCTATAACTTTTTTGTTTTAGCTTGGATCATTATGGATTTATAGTCCATTTTGATCGCTTTCGAGCGTATTTTTTCGTAGCGAGGTCCGTTTTGGATACTGTGACTTGCAGTTTTGAACTGTGATATAAAATATCACAAAATTTATTATTTTAATTTTAAAAAATTATAAAATATAAATTTTAGCTTTTTCTTAATATATTTATGATTTAATAATTATTTAAATCATATAATTGATAATTTTATTATTTTGACCATATTTTACCTTAGTTATTTATTTTTACCTATTTTTGAGATTTTAGACTTATTACAATTATTATTATTATTATTATTATTATTATTATTATTACTTTTATTTTTATTATTTATTATTTTCTTATTATTTATTTGTATTTTACGATACACACACACATATATATACTTATTATTATATTTGATTAATTTTTATAATTTACTTAATTAGTAATTCCTAATTTATGATAGTATATATATATATACCTACTTCTTACATATTTATGAACTTATTTTATTTAGCAAATATTATTGTATCGTAATACTATTTAATGTACGGTATACTTTATATACTATATTCTATACATATACTTACTATTATAATTGTACACATATTTATGCCACATAGATATATACATATATACATATATATATATAATAGCTTACACATGTACATGAATATATAAATACAAAATACATGTATATATATATAATATACGAATACTTATACTTATATATATATACATATGAAAATAAAGATTGTATACGTATATACATAAATAGTCATTTTCACGAGCACACACACACACACATACACACACACACACACACACACACACACACACACATATATATATATATATATCTATATTTAATTTGTGAAAATACTAAATACATACTACATGTACTCTTATTTATATATACATCTATATATTTATTTATTTTACTTTATTCATTTATTATTTTTTTTATTTTTCATGTACATGTATATTATATCCAAATAGTAAGATTTTCAAATATTTACTATATATTCTTATTTATACATACATGTGTCGAGCTTGATTTTCAGTTTTCTATTTAAAATTGAATTCCCCATTTCCGATTAATACTAAACCCTAACCCATTTAATATTAATCTTCGACTAAAGAAATTGAGAAAATTTGGTTTTTTATGGAAAATAATTTTTGGATTCGGCACCCGACTAGAGTCGGGAAAAAAAAAGAAACCGTAACCAATTGGGTAGATTGATTACAATTTAGCTACTGGTCTTTGATTTCAATTTGAACAAAGAACCAAAGGGTTCTGAATTCGAGGACTAACCTATTAAACCCTGATGGGTACCACTATTTATTTACTGAAATTAGGATTATTTTTCTAATTATAATATTTAAAATAAATAGATAAATAAACAAAAAAATCAAAAGAAAAAGAACCTCAATTTAACATTTTTTATCGTCGCTCTAAAGGTGCCTACGTACCCGCTAGCCGGGATCAAACGATCGTTGTTCTCTCCAAAAACTTTAATGTGTTGATTTATTTTAACTTTGAAAAATGACCAAGTTTACGTCTTTAATCGATTTAATTTATTAAAAAAAATTCTAAAAGGGCCCTAATTCATGAATTTTAAAAAAAATTTCTAAAATGTTCTAAATCTTTTTAAAAGGTTTTTTTTTTATTACTTTTTATTTTGAAAAAATGATTTCCTAAATTAGAAATCCTAAAAAATAAGCTAATATATATATATATATATATATATATATACTATGTTATTATCATAAGTAACTAATAAATAATCAATAAAATAATAATATACATATAAAAAAAAATTTTGGAAGAATCGAACCTTGACTTTAGCTATTCACTATGCGATGAAGCGGTGAAGTAGTGAATTTGTGCTGCTATGAAGAGTAGTTGCAAGGACTATCGGCGTTGGGCCTAGTACGTAGATGTAGCTTAAGTTGTGTAGTTGACGCGAGAGATGGGATTGGAGATTGGTTTACTGCAGTAGAGCATTGGTTTTGCTGTTGCCATCAATGCTGCTGTAGTTGTTATGGGGTTGGATTGTTTTGTCACATATAAGAGCACGGGCTTGCGAACTGTTGGACGAGGAGGAAGTGCATTGTTGGATCAAGTTGAGGCAGCGGACAGTGATCAGCAATGTTGCCGGCCAAGAGTTGTACTAAGTTTAGATCGAGTTGCGATTGGTTCGGATTGGTATTCTGTGGCGATGATGGAGATTCAAAGCTACTACTAACGTGGACGTTGCCGTTGCTATCTGTTCAATTGGGCGAGTGTTCAACAGTGATGAAGAAGACTGATATATGGCTTGAGTTGTTGTTTGCAGTAGTGCATATGCTAGTTGGTAGAAAAATCTGTGTACAGTTGATCGTTGGCAGGGTGACTGTAGCGTAAGCGTGCCTGTACACGTGTGTGTGCTGTTCTGGAGTTGGTACAGCTTGGATTAAGGGCATGTTGATTAGAGTGTACAGCGTGTGTGGGGCTGTGACGTGTGTGTGTCTCCAAGCGTGTGGGTTGTGCGTTGGCATCTATGCAGCTATCACTTACTGCTCGTGGGATGGGGACTGAGGTTAATTGCCTCCTGTTTTTTGTTGTTCATTTTTTTTCTTTTTTATGACTGCCTATGTCTTTTTCTAGCTAGTATGTGTGTTTATAGAGTCTAAATCATATTATATCTTATCATCTCTAATTAATTGATTAAACTAAATCCAAATTTAATTCAAATCTGATTTAATAAAATCAAACTAGATTCAAATGATCTTAGATAAGAAATGTCGTTTTTATCTTACTTTTGCAAAGATAGAAAAATAAAGACATAGGTGCCTGCTGAGACTTGAACCCAAGACCTCGAATTAAATCCAACCCAAATACTCCGATACTTATCTGTTAGGCCGTTGGCCTGTACCTTGATATTCAGTATAATTAAACTATACTTAAATTATCCGATTCCCTAAAATTTTTAAACTAAACTAAAACTAAAACTATTTGTTCCTAATATAAGTTACTTCTTAAAAATCTACAAAACTCTTTATAATAATTTTCCCTTTTCTTATTTTTTTTTTTTTTTTGTATCTCCATCATTTGTTAATTTTTATTATTTTTATCTTTTATTAATTTTTTGTTATTATTATTATTATTTTTTTATTTTTTATTTTGAATTAGGACCCTTTTTGTAAAAATAAAATAAAAAATTAAGATTACAGAGGGGTAAAAATTAAGTGTCTACAGCTGCCCCTCTTTGTGGTGAAGTTTGAGCAAAACTTTGCCACAAAGACAAAAGAGACACCGTTTTTGCCTCGGGACAACTCTATCCTAAGGAACGTTAAGTCACTATGACGAGGGTTAGAATAGCAAAAGGTAGCGCCTTGGTGAGTTGGCAAAAATCCCTAAAAAGAATAATGAGAACTTGGTCATGCCTTGATGAGCTGACTAACTAAGGTGGTCAAAGCGCCCTTTGAGTTGGCTAAGACCTAAAACAAAGAAAACTTGGTCGTACCCTAATGAGCTGACTAACCAAGATGGTCAAAGCGCCCTTTGAGTTGGCTAAGACCTAAAAGAATGAAGAAAACTTGGTTGTGCCCTTAATGAGCTGACTAACCAAGGCAGTCAAAGCGCCCTTTGAGCTGGCTAAAACCTAAAAATAAGGAAAACTTGGTCATACCCTAATGAGCTGACTAACCAAGGCGATCAAAGCGCCCTTTGAGCTGGTTAAGACCTAATAATGAGAAAACTTGGTAGTACCCTAATGAGCTGACTAACCAAGGCAGTCAAAGCGCCCTTTGAGCTAGCTAAGACCTAAAGAACGAAAAAACTTGGTTATGCCCTGATGAGCTAACTAACCAAGGCGGTCAAAGCGCCCTTTAAGTTGGCTAAGACCCAAAAATGAAGGAAACTTGGTCGTGCCCTTAATGAGCTGACTAACCAAGGTGGTCAAAGCACCCTTTGAGTTGGCTAAGACCTAAAGAAAGCAAAACTTGGTAGTGCCCTAATGAGCTAGCTAAGACCTAAAGAAAGGAAAACTTGGTCGTGCTCTGATGAGCTAACTAACCAAGACGGTCAAAGGGCCCTTTGAGCTGGCTAAGACCTAAAGAAAGGAAAACTTAGTCATGCCTTGATGAGCTGACTAACCAAGGCGGTCAAAGCACCCTTTTGAGGTGGTTAAGACCTAAAAATGAGGAAAACTTGGTCGTGCCCTAATGAGCTAACTAACCAAGGCGATCAAAGCGCCCTTTGAGCTGGCTATGACTTAAAAATGAGGAAAACTTGGCCGTGCCCTGATGAGCTGACTAACCAAGGCGATCAAAGCACCCTTCAAGTTGGCTAAGACCTAAAAACATAAGGAAACTTGGTCGTGCCCTAATGAGCTGACTAAGCAAGGCGGTCGAAGCACCCTTTGAGATGGTTAAGACCTAAAAACAAGGAAAACATGGTTGTGCCCTAATGACCTAACTAACCAAGGCGGTCAAAGTGTCCTTTGAGCTGGCTAAGACCTAAACATGTGGAAAACTTGGTCGTACCCTAATGAGCTGACTAACCAAGGCGGTCAAAACACCCTTTGAGCTGGCTATGACCTAAAGATTAAAGAAACTTGGTTGTGCCCTAATGAGCTGACTAACCAAGGCAGTCAAAGCGTCCTTTGAGCTGGTTATGACTTAAAACAAAGGAAACTTGGTCGTGCCCTAATGAGCTGACTAACCATAACGGTCAAAGCGCCCTTTGAGTTGGCTAAGACCCAAAAGAATGAAGAAAACTTGGTCGTACCCTAAATGAGTTGACTAACCAAGGTGGTCAAAGCACCCTTTGAGTTGGCTAAGACCTAAAAACAAGGAAAACTTGGTCGTGCCTTAATGAGCTGACTAACCAAGGCGGTTAAAGCGCCCTTTAAGTAGGCTAAGACCTAAAGAAAGGAAAACTTGGTCGTACCCTGATGAGCTAACTAACCATGTCGGTCAAAGTGCCCTTTGAGTTGGCTAAGACCTAAAGAAAGGAAAACTTAGTCGTACCCTGATGAGCTGACTAACCAAGGTAGTCAAAGCGCCCTTTGAGCTAACTAAGACCTAAAGAATGAAAAAAACTTGGTTGTACCCTGATGAGCTAACTAACCAAAGCGGTCAAAGCACTCTTTAAGTCAGCTAAGACCTAAAAATGAAGAAACTTGGTCGTACCCTGATGAGCTAACTAGCCAAGGCAGTCAAAGTACCCTTTTGAGCTGGCTAGGACTTAAAAATGAGGAAAACTTGGTCATACCCTTAATGAGTTGACTAACCAAGGCGGTCAAAGCACCCTTTGAGTTGTCTAAGACCTAAAGAAAGGAAAACTTGGTCGTGCCCTGATGAGCTGACTAACCAAGGCTGTCAAAGCGCCCTTTTAAGCTGGCTAAGACCTGAAAATGAGGAAAACTTGGTCATGCCCTTAATGAGTTAACTAACCAAGGCAGTCAAAGTGCCCTTTAAGCTGGCTAAGACCTAAAAATGAAGAAAACTTGGTCGTGCCTTTAATGAGTTGACTAACTAAGGCGATCAAAGCACCCTTTAAGCTAGCTAAGACCTGAAGAATGAAGGAACTTAGTTGTGCCTTAATTAGCTAACTAACCAAGGCAGTCAAAGCGCCCTTTGAGTTGGCTATGACCTAAAAATGAGAAAAACTTGGTCGTTCTATGATGAGTTAACTAACCAAAGAAATCAAAGCGCCCTTAGAGCTAGCTAAGACCTAAAAACATGAGGAAACTTGGTCATGTCCTAATGAGTTGACTAACTAAGGTGGTTAAAGCGCCCTTTGGGCTGGCTAAGACTTGAAGAATGAAGGAACTTAGTCATGCCCTAATAAGCAGACTAACCAAGGTGGTCAAAGCGCCCTTTGAGCTGGCTATAACCTAAAAATGAGGAAAACTTGGAATTGGGATAGCACTCCATGAGTTTGCTAAATCCTTAAAAGATTATAAGTTGGGCAACATTCTATGAGTTGTGCAACTGGGAGCTTGTGAAACTCCGGATTAGGACTACTCTCACGAGCTGGTAAGCTCCTTAGGAGATTATAAATTGGGACTGTTTTAGGAGTCAGCCAGAAGCTTAAGAAGCTTTAGATTGGGACTGTGCTCTATGAGTTGGCTAAATCCCTAAATGAGAATATGAGTCTAGATAGCACTCCATAAGTTGACAGAAGCGCTAAATCCCTTGAAGAAATTTTGAGTCAAGCAACGTTCTGTGAGTTAGATGATTAGGAGTCTAAGGAACTTTGGATTAGGATCATGCTCTACGAGCTAACTGACTTGCTAAGAAATTGTTTTTGGAAAGCTTAGGGGGAAACCAATTGCCAATGCAATGTTTTATCAGATTTAGAACCACTTACCTTGTTTTAATGATAGCTCCCAAGTAGTCCATTGTCTTATTGAGCAGTCCGATTACAACCAATGATTCTGACCCTTACCATTGCTTTTCTTGTCTTCGTTCTTCTTCTTCTTTCTTCTTCCGTCTCCTTCCAAAACCCCCACTTTTCTTTTTCTTTTTTCTTTCTTCACTTTTTTTCACTTTTTTTTTTTTTGTGTGAAAGCAACTTAAGCTTGAAACAAATATAAAGCATATTCTTCTCGAGCAAAGATGTCCTATATTGAACTTCCGGTCCAAACATTGGCTTTTCGTGCAAGCATCTATTCTCAAGCGAGTTTCTACTTATACGCAACACGTTACTCTTTTTGAACATGGCCTTGTCCTGAAAAATAGGAAACAAGTCTCCATTTTCTTTAGGGGGTTAACCACAATAAAGTATTAAAAGAATTTTTATCAATAGTCATCACTTTAAACTAAGTGATTATTTTTCTTGTGCTTCTTATATGTAAAGTTTATTTGGGTAGATGATAGAGCGAGAAGTGGGGTCCTTTAGTGGAATGAGAAAAAGAAAGGCTAAGGATATTATCCAATGCTAACATCTACTAGGGATACCAACTTTGCATGTAGAAAATGAAAGAGAGACCACAGTAATAGTAAGATTATTTGCAAAAATTTCATTGATGTTCAAAGATAGTACATCTTCAATGCATCAGCATTTACTAGGTCTTTCAAGTCCAGACCATCCATTTGAGACAAGATAACAGCTCCCCTAGACAATACTTTCTTCACAATGTAAGGCCCTTTATAATTTGGAGCAAACTTTCCTCTCGAACCAATTGTGTTAGGCAAAGTCTTCCTTAACACCATATCTCCTTGCTCAAAACTTCGGGGTCGTACTTTTTTGTTGAAAGCCTTGGCCATTCGTTGCTGATAGCAAATGTTGTGGCACAAAGCTGCCAGCCTCTTTTCATCAATTAGGTTCAACTGCTCAACACGCTTCTTTACTTAATCAGCATCATCTAATTGAGTTTCCGACAATATTTTGAGAGACAAGATCTCGACCTCCACTTGCAGTACAGCTTCCATTCCGTATACCAACAAGTAAGGGGTTGCCCCTATTGATGTTCTAATAGAGGTTCGATAGGCCATAAGTGCAAATGGTAACATCTCATGCCAATCTCGATACATAATGGCCATCTTCTCAATAATTCTTTTGATGTTCTTATTGGCTACTTCCATGGCTCCATTTATTTAGGGCCGATAAGGAGTAGAATTTCTATGAATGATCCTGAAGTGTTGGCATAACTTGGACATCAATTTATTATTCAAATTCGTACCGTTGTCAATAATAATTGTTTCTAACATACCATAATGAGCCAGTATGTCTCTCTTGATGAACTTGACCACTACTCCCTTCATCACACTAAAGTAGGATGAGGCTTCAATCTATTTAGTGAAATAATCAATAGCTACCAATATAAATCGGTGCCCATTAGATGCTTTTAAAGTGATTAGGCCAATGATATCTATTCCCCACATCGAAAAAGGCCATGGTGCTAATAGTGTATGTAATTCTTGAGGTGGAGCATTTATCTTGTTCGCATAGATCTGGCACAAATGGCAGCGTCTAACATGTGCGATATAATCTGCTTCTATAGTTGACCAGTAATATCCCATCCTCATGATTTTCTTGGCAAGCATGTAGCCATTCATGTGGGGGCCACATACTCCCTCGTGTACTTCTTTCATTAGCATCTCTTCCTCTTTCCCATCCATACAACGTAAAAGCGTACCATCAAACGATCGTTGGTATAGCATAGAATCGCTCATCAAGTATTGAGCTGCCAATTTTCTAATTAATTTTTTGTCCTTCCTCTCTACTCCTTCGGGGTATATACTATGTTGTAAAAACATTTTGATATCATGATACCAAGGCATTTCGTCACATGAACTTGCCATTGCCAAACAAAAAGCAGCCTTTCCTTCAATTTCAATTTTAAGTGGCTGAATCTCCACTCCTTTCGATATCTGAATCATTGATGCCAAAGTAGTAAGAGCATCGGCAAATTGGTTTTAAACCCTTAGTATGTACACGAAGGTAATCTTTTCAAACTTGGTTATCAACTCGGCCAGGTGTTGGCGATAAGGCACTAATTTGGAGTCTTTCATCTTATACTCACTCCAAGCTTGGCCTATAATCAACGAAGAATCTCCATATACCTGTAATTCCCATATCTCCTTAAACAATGTGATTTTGAGTCCTAAAATACACGCCTCATATTTTGCAATGTTATTGGTACATAGGAAAACCAATCTTACAGCCATTGGAAATTGTGTACCTCTAGGTGATACCATAATTGTCCCTACTCCACATCTAAACACATTAGTTGCTCCGTCAAAGAACATTTTCCACCTTGAAGTTTTTTCAACTATTTCACCATCAGAATCATTTCCCGCTACTAGGATGCTTTCATTAGGAAACTCAACCCGTGCTTCTTAAAGGGTATCCTTAAAAGGATTCTCCGCTAATTGATCTGCTAAAGCTTACCCCTTGACTGAACTTTGACTCACATACTTAATGTCAAATTCTGTCAGCAACATCTGCCACTTTGAAACTCTACCAATGAGAGCTGGTTTTTCAGCTAAGTATTTCAAAGGATCGTGTTGTGTTATCAACTCAATCTAATAATACAATGTATATTGTCTAAGTTGATGCATAACCCATACCAACGCACAACAGGTTCTTTCAGCTTCTGAGTATTTTTGCTCCCCTTCGGTAAACTTCTTGCTTAGATAGTAAACGACTCACTCTTTCCCTTCTTCATCCTTCTGGCCAAGTACGAATCCCATGGATTTGGGCATTATGGTCAGGTACAAAAACAACGGCTTTCCAAGTTTAGGAGCTACTAACACCAGAGATTTCATGAGGTATTCTTTGATTTTCATGAAAGCCTCTTCGCATTCCTCATTCCAGCTGATCTTTGCATTCTTCTTTAATAGCTTAAAAAGAGGGCAACATTTGTCCGTTAACTGTGATATAAATCGGGCTATGTAATTTAAATACCCCAGCAATCTTTGTACTTCTTTGTGTGTTTGTGGAGGAGGCATGTCAATTATAGCTTTGGCTTTATTAGGATTGACTTCGATACCTCTTTGGCTGACTATGAACCCTAACAACTTTCCTGACATCACCCCAAAGGTACACTTCTCCGAATTTAATTTCAAGTGGTACTTCCTCAGCCTATCAAACAACTTCCTCTGGTTTTCTAAGTGATCTTTCTCCTCATTAGATTTCACAATCATATCATCAACATACACTTCTATTTCTTTATGCATCATATCATGAAAAATTGCAACCATGGCCCTCTGATATGTTGCACCTACATTCTTCAGCCCAAACGGCATCACCTTATAGCAAAACGTTCCCCAAGTCGTAATGAAAGTCGTCTTCATCTTATCCTCTTCAAACATCCGAATTTGATTATATCCCAAAAAACCATCCATGAAAGAGAATAGATGATTTTCGGCAGTGTTATCCACTAAGACATCAATGTGAGGCGTTGCTTGGTTAAGATCTCGAAAGTCTACACACACTCTAACTTTCCCATTCTTCTTCATTTCTGGAACAATATTAGCTATCCATTCCAGTTAATTTGACACTTCAATGAATCCAACCTCTAGTAGTTTCTTCACTTCTTCTTTAATTTTCAACAAGACGTCAGGTCAAAATCTCCTCAATTTTTGCTTTTTTGGTTTGACGTCCTCCTGTGTGGGTAAACGGTAGACCAAAATCGACGAGTCCAACCTAAACATATCTTCATATGACTAAGCAAACACGTCTTGTTACTCAACTAACAACGTAATCATTTCTGTTTTTTGTTTCTCTTTTAAACTCACCCCAATTTTTAAATTCTTAAGATTCTCTTCATTCCCTACATTAATTGTCTCAATCGATTCATCAATAGTAATTCTACCCAGTTCATGTTTTTGCCATTCCTCTTGTATATTACTGTAGTCATCGACATTACACCCGACGACTAACCCAGTAGGGTCGGAAGCAATATCAATATTCTCATTTTCTACGTACGTAAGGTATTCTTAGTTTTCGCTTGGTTCATTGGATCTGAATGAGAATGCATAAAAAAAAGTGTATGTAGGCAAAAAAGAAGTATGACACAATGTAGGAAAGAAACGAACTAAGATTTCATTGAATAAATGGAAGTAGATCTCAAATGAGATAAAGGCCTAACTAATTTTGAATGAAAGGTTCAACGATACATTTGAAACGATGACTATTGAAAATAAAAATTCAGAAAATACTAACTATGGGTCACCCCTTTACCCTAGGGAAGACCTGTTACTATTCACCGGGATGGAGAACCAGTTGTTTAAATGATGCTGGAACTTGGGTGGCGAGTTTGTTGATCCTTCTTGGTCAGATTCCCAGGCTTGAGTCTCTTCCCGTATGAACGTCTCAACTAACGGTGAAAAGGTCATTGAGGCATGGTATAATCTATTACCTCTCTTGCCCCTCGCTTGTTTCTTTTGTAATTCTTCTGCTAGGGTAGGATTGTAACCAAGGCCATAAGTACCGATCTGGCCTTCCTTGAATCGCTTTCTTTTATCATCCTCTCTATCAAGACCGGTAATCATGTTCACTTCTTCAAACATTTGTAAACCCAGCTCTTCTTGTCCTTCGCTTCCTATGTAGGGTATAGCCGTCTCCTTGTAGATTTTATAATCTTGATCTCCCAAAATTGTAATCACCTAGCCATTTGAGATAAACTTCAATTTTTGGTGCAAGCTTGAGGGTATGGCCCCTAGTGCATGAATCCAAGGTCTTCCCAAGAGTAGATTGAAAGATCTTGGAATGTCCATGACTTGGAATCGAATAGTAAAGTGCTGAGGGCTAATACTCATGGATAAATCAATCTCTCATATAATCTCTCTTCTGAAACCATCAAAGGCCCTAACTGTTGTAGAAGAAAGCTTAATTGCAGATGTATCAATGCCCAGCAAATCCAAAGTGGCGAGTGGGCAGACGTTTAGCGACGATCCGTTGTCAATTAGCACCCTGGTGATAATTATGTCGTTACTCCTCACCATGATAAAGAGTGGCTTTGTATGTTTGTTCCCTTGTTCACCCAATTCTTTAGCTGAAAATGAAATTTGATCTATTGCGAGGATCGAATTAGTAACCAATCCTATCTTCTTAGTTGGAATTTCCCGAGGGACCTTTACTTCATTTAAAGTGCGAAATAAAGCCTCCTTATGTGGTTCAGATGCGATTAACAGGCCCATCAACAATATTTATGCAGGAGTCTTACTAAGTTGATCCATGATCTTATACTCACTCAACTTGATCATTTTGGTAAAGGCCAATAGCCACTCAATGCGTTCAGCCGCCATCTTATCATTCGATTTTCCCGACATGACTTTCTTCCCATGCTCCTCTCTACCAGAGGACCTAGTTTTTCTTGATTTACCAGGTGATAGTTAAAGGGAACAGCCTTGTAATTTTCTGGTGGCAATGATACGTAGAATGTGTACCTCTTCACTTCTGGAGTCTGGTTGCCAGTATAGAATGCAGAAACCTTAGGCTTCTTATCTGAATCAATGACGTTGACAACATAGTCATAAAAATCATACCGATCATCGGCCCGTGGCTAGGTAAGGGATTATTGTTAACATTAAGAATCGGGGCTTCCACAAAATCCAACTGCACTGTCCCTTCATCTATCAAGTCCTGAATCTTATTCCTCAATCTCCAACATGCGTCAGTCGAATGCCCCACTTGTCCACAGTAGTATTCACACTTTGTTGTAAGGTCAAAGATCCTCAGTCAGTATTGATCACTAGGAAGTTCATACCGTATCAAATTATCCCTTCGCAACTTCTCGAAGAGTTGACTTAAAGGGACTAGTATCTTAGTAAATTGTCTATAAGTCCTGCTAGTTTGAAACTAGTCTCTGAACTATTGCTGAGCAAGGGGTGGATTCGCCCTAAAAGCGCCTTGAGCATTCGGTTTGGCATTTGAATTTACCATACCAACAGTAGATTCTTTAGGCTTGCTGGCGGCTGGTCCAGGACTAGATGATGACACTGGTGGTCTTCTATCTGCTGGGTCTTGCAGCTTACCAGAAGAGACGGCACTTTCAATCCTGCACCCCGCCACTACTACTTTAGCAAAACTAGACGAGGCCTGACCAATGCGATGGGAGAAATAGGGCCTCTCCAAGGTGTTAATGAAAGCTGATGTGAGCTCCTTCTTAGTCATAGGAGTAGAGATTCTTGTAGCTAAGGACCTTTATCTTTGAGCGTATTCTTTGAACGATTCATTATTCTTCTTCCATAGGATAACCAAGTCCATCATAGTCGGGGCTACTTCTACATTGAATTTATATTGTTCATAAAATGCTCGAGCAAGTTTCTCCTATGTATTTATCTGATTCAAATCAATCTAGGCATACCAAGTCAGGGTTGGTCGAGTTAGACTATCTTGGAATGTTTGTACCACGAGCGGATTGTACTGAACATATTTACCCATCTTCCTAACATAAAACCTGGTGTGGAGCTTGAGGTAACCCTTCACATTATAGTTTTCAAATTCTAGTACCTTAAACTTCTCAGGGTATGATCCCATGTCACATACGGAAAACTCTGTGATCCCCGCCTATTTAAATCCATCATACCCTACAAGTGCCTTCATCTTCTCAGTTATCTATTGTGTTAATTTCTTTTCCAGTTCTTTCAAGCTGTCCATATTTGGCCCATGGTCGATAGGTCTCGGGGCCGCATATGTGTCAGGTTCGAAGGTCAGGTTATCTTTTGAGTAAACTCCTTCTGACTTGAATGGGTCTTTTTGATATTCGTACTCTACTTCAAGAGCTTGTGTATTCTTCCCATAACGGGTTTTGGAACTTTCTTCATTAGCCGGTGCTGTAGCTCGCAGCAAAGCGATGCTATCTGCTAGGAAGCTCATTTGTTCTACCATCTTTTCCATAGCCCTTTCTATGGAACGAAACCTCAGCTTAGAGGGATCATTGATCTCAAGGTCTCCATCATTTCCTTGAGTGGTGGCCATCCTGGTCTGAGAACATGTTCTAATCGGACTTCTCTGAAAGACTTGACGTTTGGGAGCTATCTTAAAATTTTACCTAACTGTTATTAAACAACTCAACAAAGGGTTAGTACATATTACATTTTCCTAAAACAGAGTTGTTAATCGTATAAATCCAAGATGCATGTCACACGAGTGCAATGAAAAATCAAGAATTAAGAAGAAACCTTTGATGTGGTAAAACCTAACTAACTTTTATTAATTTTTATTTTTTTATTTTTTATTTTTTTTTGCAATTGTGAAGTTTTACACCTCTTATTCTATTCATAAA
Organism: Lumnitzera littorea; assembly: GCA_024138015.1. NCBI lineage: Eukaryota > Viridiplantae > Streptophyta > Magnoliopsida > Myrtales > Combretaceae > Lumnitzera > Lumnitzera littorea. The sequence continues at coordinate 62,907,423 of JAMXBB010000009.1, forward strand.
AATGAATTCTAATGAAAACATAAAAAAGCTAAAATCTAAAATTTAATCTCTTAGTGGCTAGTAGTCTTATCCTGCGTCTTTCTATTCTTTCAGATCATGGGAGCCTGCTCTTTTTTGCCCTTGGTCCTCTTCAGTTGTGCTTCCAATGCCTTTATCTTCTGATGATACTCCTTACAACGGCTTTCCAACTCCTGCTCTCTTTTACTCGTCCTCTCGGGTTCAGCTTAAACTTCCCCCTTCTCTTTGCTGTCTTCCATATCTTTTAGCCCTTTTAGCTGGTGATAAAGAAATCCTTTGGTTATCTGGCTCCTGGCTGTTATCCCTTTAGTGGTAGGGGTGGTCTTTCTCGTGCACCAAAAAGCTCGAATGCTCTGGAGCTTTGTTACATTATCAGCCATCGTCATGCCGGGGTTAAGGAAGTCCAACGAGACATCTTCTAATGATGGTCTGGGGATCATGTCTTCAATGAGTCCATTGGCTGGGACATATGCGGTGCAAAGGTTGAAGCCGATCAAAGGAACTACTTTGAAGTCTTCACATCCTCTTATCATTTCCTTGTTTATGAACCACCTAAGTGTCAACAACAACTCTTCTGCTTTCATACTCTGAAAGTATTGGACCTAGTAGCGGCTAACTATATTTTCTAGCAGTTCGATTCTTTCTCCAAAAGATTTGATGAGATCATATTGCTGAGTAAACTTAGCCCGATTGAAATCAAGTTGGCAACTTCTTATGTGACTAACGAACCAAACCACCAATAAGACCATATTAGTTTTCAGATCTCCTCGTTTCTTTTTCTTAAGGTAGTTTAGTGACCAGATCTATTCAGCCAGAAGGGCTGGGACATATGATTTCCCTTCAAGGAATTGAGTTATGAGTTCTGCAATTCTGAAATGGACTCGACGTCTTTCATCAGGGAACAGGATAGTATTAAAGACGACTAATATAAAAGCATTGACCCGGTACTGGTGCCATGCTTCTAAATTTGCACAAAAAACCTCACGTTTTTCTCTATGCTTCAATTTAGTAGAAAACCAATTCATGACATCCTCTAATCAAATGGTCTTTCCTTGATTTAGAACCTAGTTTATTTCAGTTTTTCTGATCCCCAACAACTTCCTAAAGATCTTTAGTACTATAGCTTCCAAGTCTGGGACATAGATATCATTAGTGATTATAGGAGCCCACAATAATTAGGAGTATTCTTCTAAAGTTAGGCCTAGTTGATGTAGGCCCATACAAAAACTGGTGGATTGGGGCTCTCACAGGTAGACTAAGGCCCGCACTAGAGTGATGTTCATGAGGATCTTCTATAGAGAGAGGATGGGCCCAATCTTACTCTTAATAAACTCCTATTTATCTAGGCTAAAGAGTTGAAACCACGTTTGAAGAAATTTCTATGGCCAATGCAGTAGGTGGACATGAATGTCTTCAAAAGGCTCTTGACTAGATTCAGCCATGACTAATCAAAATCAAAATTAAAGTTACAACGTAATCTAAAGCTTACATAAAATTTTTACAAATTATTTACAAGGAAATATTACAATTACAATCACAACTTCACAACTACCTTTATCCATTTAGGTTTGCCACATCATAGGTTCCTGTGAATTTTTTGAAAAAAAAAATTTTTTCATGTAATATAAAGAGTGGGTTCTAAAGGTTCTCAAGTTATGCAACCACTACATTTTTCAAAGCAACAATTTTATGGTCGCATTTGAACTTGACTAGGGTAGCTTAATTGACCCTAGAAGGTAGTTACCCCACAACATCCAAAGCTTACACAATGGCCCCCCTCCTAAGGTCCTAAGACGGCCTAGTTTTGACCGTGTCTACCATGCATTTATGATGCAAAAAATAAAAAATAAAAAATAAAAGTAAAACCCCCCAAAATTCCCCTTTAAATAAACTACCACAACAATAAAAAAAAATGTTAGTAAAAAACAAATAAATAAAATAAACAAATACATAAAATAACATATCTAAGTTTTTTTTTATTATTTTCATTATTTTATCTTTTTTTTTTAAATAATCCTATTTTCGACAACTTCTAGTGGCTAGCCCTCTAGTGATCCCTAGTGGAGTCACCAAATTGTTGAGCTTGATTTTTGGTTTTTGGTTTTCTATTTAAAATTGAATTCCTCATTTTCGATTAATACTAAACTCTAACCCATTTAATATTAATCCTCGACTAAAGAAATCGAGAAATTTCAATTTTTTATTGAAAATAATTTTTGGAGTCGCCACCCGACAAGAGTCCGGAAAAAAAAAAGAAACCGTAACCAATTGGGTGGATTGATTACAATTTAGCTACCAGTCTTTGATTTCAATTTGAATAAAGAACTAAAGGGTTCTGAATTCGAGGGCTAACCTATTAAACCCTAATAGGAATCACTATTTATTTACCGAAATTAGGATTATTTTTCTAATTATAATATTTAAAATAAATAGATAAATAAACAAAAAATATCAAAAGAAAAAGAACCTAAGTTTAACATATTTTATCGTCGACCCAAAAGTGCCTACATACCCACTAGCCAGGATCAGACGATCATAGTTTTCTCCAAAAACTTTAATGTGTTGATTTATTTTAACTTTGAAAACTGACCGAGTTTACGTCTTTAATCGATTTAATTTATTTAAAAAAATTCCAAAAGGGCCCTAATTCATGAATTTAAAAAAAAAAAAACTTTCTAAAATGTCCTAAATCTTTTTAAAAGGTTTTTTTTTATTACTTTTTATTTTGAAAAAATAATTTCCTAAATGAGAAATCTTAAAAAAAAAATAAGCTAATATATATATATATACATCTATTTATATACTATGTTATTAACATAAGTAACTAATAAATAATCAATAAAATAATAATATAATAATATACATATAAAAAAAAATATGGAAGAACCGAACCTTAACTTTGGCTTTTCACTGTGCGATGAAGCGGTGTAGTGAATTTGTGCTACTGTGACGAGTAGTTGCAAGGATTATCAACCTTGGGCCTAGTACGTAGATGTAGCGCAAGCTATGTAGTTGATGCGAGAGATGAGATTGGAGATTAGTTTACTACAGTAGAACGTTGGTTTTGCTGTTGTTGTCAATGCTGTTGCAAGTGTTATGGGGTCGGATTGTTTTGTCAAGTATAAGAGCATAGGCTTGCGAACTACTGGACGAGGAGGAAGTGCACTATTGGATCAAGTTGAGGCAGCAGACGGTAATCAGCAATGTTGTTGGCCAAGCGTTGTGCTAAGTCTAGATCGAGTTGCAACTGGTTTAGATTGGTATTCTGTGGCGATGATGGAGATTCAAAGCTGCTACTAGCATGGACGTTGCCGCTGCTGTCTGTTCAGTTGGGGGAGTGTTCAGTAGTGATGAAGAAGACTGATATATGGCCTAAGTTGTTGTTTGCAGTAGTACGTGTGCTAATTAGCAGAAAAATCTGTGTACAGTTAATCGTTAGCAGGGTGACTGCAGCGCAAGCATGCCTGTACGTGTGTGTGTGCTGTTTAGAGTTGGTGTAGCTTGGATTAGGGGCGTATTGATCAGAGTGTATAGCGTGTGTGGGGCTGTGACGTGTGTGTGTATCCAGGCGTGTGGGTTGTGCACTAGCATCAGTACAGCTATCACCTACTGCTCGTGGGACGGGGACTAAGGCTGATCACCTCCTATGTTCTATTTTTTTTTTTTTTTCTTTTTTCTGACTGCCTGTGTCTTTTTCTGGCTTCATATGTACGTTTATAGAGTCTAAATCATATCATATCTAATTAATTTATTAAACTTGATCCAAATTTAATTCAAATTTGATTTAATAAGATCAAACTAGATTCAAATGATCTTAGATATGAATCTCGTTTTCATCTCGCATTTGCAAAGATAAAAAAATGAAAACATAAGTGCCTACTGAGACTCGAACCCAAGACCTCGAATTAAATCCAACCCAAATACTCTGATACTTATCCATTAGGTCGTTGGTCTATGCCTTGACATTCAATACAATTAAACTATACTTAAACTATCTGATTCCCTAAAATTTTTTACTTAAACTAAAACTACAACTAAAACTATTTGTTCCTAATATAAGTTACTTCCTAAAAATCTACAAAACTCTTTATAATAATTTTTCCTTTTCTTATTAGTATTTTTTTTTTTTGTATTTTCATCATTTGTTAATTTTTATTATTTTTATCTTTTATTAATTTTTTGTTATTATTATTATTATTTTTTTATTTTTTATTTTGAATTAGGACCCTTTTTGTAAAAATAAAATAAAAAATTAAGATTATAGAGGGGCAAAAATTAGGTGTTTACAACATGTATATACATATACTGTATATTCTACCAAATAGTATATATATATATACATGTCTATCTACATATCTTTATACATACATAAGAGATACATATATATTTTGTTATCTACTTATGCATACATACATGTATAAGTAATGAAATATTTAGTAAAATACAACAAAAATACTCAGTATATACATGTATATACCATATAATATACATATATACAACCAAAATAATTATACTTAACTAAATATGTTTAATTTTCTTTTTCTTTTCCTCCTCCTTCTTCTTCTTCTTATTTTTCTTCTTGTTCTTCTTGGTTTTCTTTTTGTTTTGTTTTCTTTCCCTTTTTCTTTTGTGTTCGATTTGGTTTTTATATTTTTTTCCTTCCATATTTTCTTTTTCTTTTAGTTCTAACGTGAGTAGCAATTTAAGGACACAAAAAAAAAAAAGAAAAATAAGCTAACCTAATCTCTTCATTTATGAGGATAAGACAATATAATCATATCTAATTTTTCTTCTTTCTAAATCTAACAACTAGAGTTTGATTTTTCTCATGTGGGCTGCTAAGAAAAATCTGCTAGAGTTCAACGTAAGCAATAAGAAAATTAGGAGAAGAAAGAAAAGAGAAAAAGAAAGAAAGAAAAAGGAAGAAAATAGAAATTAAAAATAAATATATTTAACTTTTCTAAACATAAAAATCATAAAAATAATCATCATAAATTAATTATGGAATTTTGTGAAAATTTATCAATTTAATTGGTATCCGTTACAATTATAATTTTTATAAGTTATTTTAACGATTTTGTTAAAAATTTTATGCGATTACGCGAGTTAGTCGATAATTGCAATCCACTACAATTATATCACTATTGAGTGATATTTAATTATTTTATATGTTTAAAGTTATAGTTTTAGGGTAAAGTTCGAGTTCGATTTCGATTTCGATTAATTGTACATAAATTAGATTTAAGGTTTTAGTGCGTGATTTAGGGTTTTGATCAATTTTTAGGGTTTTTATTATCGGTCTTATATTTTATTTATTAAAATTCATAATCTTTTATTGTTACTAGCCTTATCGACTCATGACACTATTTAGAACACTCGGACTTAAATTAGGATTCAGACTACCGATTTTCTAGAGTTTACATTAACAATCACTAGGGCTTATCATAGGGAGTAGTAACCACGTAGGTCCTTTAAGATATCGAAAAAAATGAGGATAGAAGGGTAAGTAAACATAGTAACTCATGTGAAATTGCTCAAAGGATATAACCCATCAATAAACATGACACAACTTAATACTTCACTTTATATGACTCACAAAGGTCCACTCGCTTTAATCTCGAGCTACTTTGCAAGATTAGATAAGAGTGTAAGAGAAAGTATACTTGGAGAGGGGTATCTAATAAGAACAAAAATATTCATTAAGTGTAAGGTATATGATGATTGTGGTTACAATAAAAGGAATATTTATAGTAAGTCCTTTTGGGAAACAATACAAAAATGGGAAATTACATAAAAGACAATAAAGAAAGAGATTCCTAATATATACGAAAAAGGGTAAATAAAACAAATGATGAAAAGGAATATAATATAAATGTTAGAAAAGTAATGGATAGGTGGTAGCGTATCAATAAGTTCATATAAGGGAATCTTGGGGTACTATGGATGCTTAGAACAGGTGTAATTGCTATTGGGGACTAGTACTTGGAGTTGCCGAGATGAATAAAGGACAATGTTGTTCAGTAAGCCAAATGAGTAGAGCTCAACATGTAGTGACCTCAATCTCGACACTTAGCAAGTCAGCCTTAACACTTAAGGGGTCGGTGACTAGACAAGGTTTAGAGTGAGGTAAGGTGCATTCAAGTTAGAACCTTAAGGAGTTTACCCATAACTCTTCTATATACAAGAGCTTGTCCTCGGTATGCTAACATGAGAGTAACCTTCTTATAAGAGACTGTAGGTGATGGGAATCAAGCTACAAGACTTCTGACCCACAGCTAAGCCTGATGATTGGAGGGGTTGTCATAATAAATCCTTCTATTCCATCTAACCCCTGCAGAGGCCAAGTACTTCCTTGCCAACTCACCTTTAATGCCATACTATATGACCAGCCATTTTTCTATAGTATATCGAGTTGATGATTACTCTCTAGCACCAAGCCAACCAATTACTCGGCATCTTCCTTGTTGAGAAGCTAAGAGAGAGAGTCCAAACTAACTAAGCCATCCCTACTTGGACAAGCCCATCTGTCCATACCTTTTTATCCACATCTTCTAATGACCTAACTAATGTAGCATCGCCACATATACAATATCATGTGCAGAATCCGTTGCACCAATGATTGTTTTTCTTGTATATTCATTTTTACTCTTTTGTATCTTATACATTATTTCTTAGAAAATGCCCTTTTTGTCTTTTCCTTTTTAGGCATGTTGCCTTAACTTATGGGTATAAATACCTTTATACTTGTAACTATGAGAACATCAAATCATTCTTAATATACACTCTTTTGAGTACTTTTTCTTTCTTACTTAAACACTTTTTATTTATTCTTGGCATCACTCTTATCCTTTCCCTTAAGCCAGGTTAGGTAGTGAGTAACCTCATCAAACCAATTCGTGCATCATATCGAATTGAGCTATAAGTCCTCGAAAGTTCCATTAGTGTGTCATATCCTTTAGGGCTATTCGTAGGTTTTGCTTACCATTTCATTCTTTGTTTTGCCCTTTTTACGCTTTCCCCATTAATCCTTTTCGAGCTTTCTACGAGCTTAAACCCATCCAGCGACCAACCTTATCTATTCTTGGTCATGATTTGCAATATCTTGGTATTAGAGTGGAGGTTTTATGTGAACTATAGTAGTTTTTCTCAAAGTTCTATTATACTATGTTTTGCATGTGTGAAACAAAGCAAGTTGCTATATTCTTTTGACTATTGCGTTGTTAATTGTTAACTTCCTAAGTGTTTGTTTGATCTTTGAATCTATGAGAAAAAATGACATACCCAAGTATGAATATTGATACTGGTGATAACAATGGAGTTGTCTACCATGGACGATAATCTCAAGAAACTCTTAAAAGCGCTTACGAGAGACTTAACGAAGTAGTTAACCTCTTAGTAAATTTGACTCAAGCTGTTCATGCGCTGTCTTGCTGACTCACAAGGCCGTGCAAAACACTCCACAAGCTACTCAACTTATTAGAGGTTAAAACCTAGCTCAACCTATTCAAGGTAAAGGAGTTAGCGAATGAGTAAGGCAAAGGATAGACCTAAGAGAGCTTGATGAAGAGAAAGAAGAGTATTATGAAGAGGAACGTGTATGAATCCCCATAGCATCTAACCATTTGAAGCTTCAGATTCCAAGTTTCAATAGGTTTAGGAATGCTAATGAATATCTGAAGTGGAAAGACAAGGTGGAGCATATGTTTGATTATTATCAATATGAGGATTATGAAAAAGCGAGAACTACTATTGTTGAGTTGTTCGAATATGCCGCCATGTGTTGGAAAAATTTAGCCATGAGAAGATGAGAGGAGTACTGAGAGATTAACACTTGGCCCGAGATGAAGAGAGTGTTTAGAAATAGATTTGTACCAAAAACATACCTCCAAGATACTTTCACTCTACTTCAGGAGTTTAGATAAGGAGGCTGAACTATTGACAAGTATGTTCAAGAATTATAGATGCTTATGATGTGCTGCAAAGTAGAGGAACCACCAGTTCGAACAGTCTTAAGGTTCGTTACTAGGTTGAAAGGAAACATTCGAGACATTTTGGAGCTCTAATGATTCAACACAATGGATGAGGCTATTAGGATTACCTAGCGATTAAAGAGCTAAAGAAGAAGCCGAGTACTGACGAGGTTGCCAACTAGCTAACCAGGATAGGCAAGTCAACAAGCTCATTCAAGTATAGAGCCGAGTAGAAAGATTGATGTAAGAGCTGAGTAGAAAGGCCGACCAGATGATGTAGTATCGACCCGAACATATGAGAAGGGGTAAGGGTCTAGTAGGAAGACCAGCCAGATCGAGTACTTCAAGTACTAAGCGTTCAAACATATGGTTGCTTAGTACCTAAATCGATGGACGACGTGTTTCCTAAGAACTTAGATCAGTTACTCATAGTTATTCAATGCACTTTGAACATGGAACCCTTACAAAAGGAGGAGTAGAGAGAGAATTTATTCCATATCACCTATAAGGTGAATGATCAAATATGCATCATCATTGTGGATAGTGGAAGCTACACCAATGTAGCATTTAGCTAATCTTGTTTCAAAACTGAAGTTACCAACTGATGCACATTTGAGGCCATATAAGTTACATTGGTTAAGTGAGAAAGGAGCGTTACATGTCACTCGGCAAATACTACTGCCGATCACTATTGAGAGATTCTAACCAAGTTCTTTACGACATCGTACCTATGTGTGCTTCCCATGTATTGCTAAGTAGTCGTAGCTATTTGATAGAAGGGGTCATCTATGATGGCTATAGGAACACATACATGTTCGAGAAGGATGATTGGGAGATTATGCTAAACCCAATGCCACTAAGAGAAGTAAATAAGTTGCAAATGAAACTTGCTCGTGGATCAAAGAAGGCTCTAGTGATGAGTAGTGCCGAGCTCTGAGAGGCCATTAATGTTAATGAGCCGACCCTCTTATTGGCTAGGTGACTGTTGGAAATGAGGGAGCGAGGTGAGTTATCCTAAGAGATCAAGGAGTTGTTAGATGAATATGATGACCTATTTCTAAAACAGTTACTTAAGGCGGTGCCCTCAACTCAAGGCATAAAGCATTGCATTGACTTAGTACCCGACGCTATACTGCCGAATAAACCATCTTATCAGATGAATCTCAAGCAGGCTGTTAAACTGCAACATCAAGTCAATGAGTTGTTAGAGAAAGGCTATGTAAGATAGAGTCTCAACCCTTATGTTGTTCTTGCACTTCTAGTGCCGATGAAGGATGGAATTTAGCAGATGTATGTAAACAGCCGAGCCATGAACAAAATCATGATCAAATACAGGTATCCGATCCCAAAGCTAGAAGACATGTTGGATGAACTAAGTGGAGCCAAGATTTTTAGCAAGATTGATCATAAATCTAGCTATCATCAAATCTACATAAGATCAAGCAATGAATGGAAGACTGCATTCAAGACTCGACATGGACTTTACAAGTACATGGTCTTTACGAGTGCATGGTCATGCCCTTTGTCTTGTTGAATGTCTCGATCACTTTCATGAGATTAATGAACCATGTGCTGAGACATCTCATTAGAAAGTGTATCATGGTGTACTTTGACAACATCCTAGTTTACAGTACCGACAGGCCGAAATACTATGAACATCTCAAAGTAGTCCTAGATATCCTCCATACTAAGAGACTATTCAGAAATCTAAAGAAATGTTGCCTTTTCTAGGAGAAAGTGGTATTCTTGGGCTATATAGTCAGTAGAGGAGGCTTGCGAGTCAGTGATGAGAAGATACGAACAATTGTTGAGTGACTAACTCCTACTACTTATCCCGACGTGAGAAGTTTCCATGGACTAGCTTCATTTTATAGAAGATTCATCAAGAATTTCAACACCCTTGTTGCTCCACTTACTAAACTAACGAAGAAAAACACCAACTTCCAATAGGGAGAAAGGGAGGAGAGGAGCTTTGCCGAGGTAAAAGAAAGGTTGACCTTCACCTCGATGTTAGTACTACCTGACTTCAACAAAATTTTTGAGCTGGAATGCAATGCATCGGGCATTAGAATAAACACTATTCTGATGCAAAAAGGTCAACCAATTGCCTTCCACAATCAAAAGCTCCGAGGACCCCAATTGAATTATTTTATGTATGACAAGAAACTTTTGGTACTAATCCGAGCAATGCAAGTCTGGCAACATTATTTACTATCGAGAGAATATGTCATATATATTGATCATGAATCACTGAGGTACCTCTAAAGTCAGGTGAAGTTGTCAAAGCGGCAAGTGAGGTAGGTTAAATTCCTTGAAGAATTCAATTTTTTGATAAAGTACAAGCAAGGAAAGAGCAATGTAGTTATAGATGCTCATTCGATCAGATATGTGCTTTTATCAAAACTGCAGACCAGGCTATTTGAGTTTGCAAGTATCAAAGAACAGTACTCTGAGGATCCACACTTTGGACCTATAATTTCGCAATGCATCGACGGGAGGACAATGGTCAAATATCATGTGGAGGATGGCTACCTGTTTCAAAGCAGAAAATTATGCATGCTGACTTGTTCATAAGAGAGCTACTACTTAGGAAAGCCTACAGTAGAGGTCTCTTTGGACATTTTAAGGAAAGGAGGACCTATGAACTGATAAATGGCCTATTCCTTTGGTCAAGAATGAGGAAAAATGTGCACCGAGTTGTTCAAATCTATTCCATGTGCAAGAAGGCCAAGTGCCAAACCGATCAAGTGAAAGAATTGCCCTTACCTATCCCAACAAGGCCATGGACTGAATTAAGTATAGACTTTGTTCTTAAACTGCCGTAAACTGCCTGAGGCAAAAATTCTATAATGGTCATCATAGATCAGTTCAGTAAGATGGCACACTTTGTGCTTTGCACTAAGACTAACAACACTTCAATTATTGCTTCTCTTTTCTTCTAAGAGATTGTATGGATACACGACGTGCTAAGAAGTATAGTCTTCGATAGAGATCCAAAGTTCTTGAGCCACTTCAGGAGAACCCTATGGTGTCGGTTAGGAACCAAATTACTTTTTAATACCTCATGTCACCCCTAAACTGATGGCTAAACAGAAGTGGTTAATCGTACTTTAGGATCATAGCTCTAACTTGAGTAGGTAAGAACTTGGCTAATTGGGACATCACCTACTAGTGCACAACGGCTAGAGCATAATCCCTTCAACACATCTATAATAAGGTCACTCGACATGTCAACCAAGCTACCAGAAGAATGCGAGAAAAGACCAAGGGTAAGTTGACCAAACAATTTCAGGCGAGAGACTTGGTATGGCTACACCTCAACAAGGAATAGTTCTCAAACAAGAAGAAGAACAAATTATCTACAAAAGTGAAAGGACCTTTCAGAATCCTCTAGAAAATCAATGATAATGCCTATAGGTTGGAATTACCCGAGGACTATGAGGTTTTTGACACCTTTAACATTGCCAACCTCAGTTCATATCACCTTGAAGGAGAATAGAGTGAACACCATTTGAATTTGATCCTAAATCCAAAACAACCTAGAGGGAATGATGGGAATCAGGCTATAAGACCTCTAACTTGCAATAGAGCTTGAGGACTAGAGGGGCTGGCATAATGAATCCTTTTGTTCTAACCAACCCTGTCGAAGCTGAATACTTCCTTACTGAGCCACCCTTAATGCTGTGCCGTATGAATGCCCATTTTTCTATAGTATATCGAGTTAATGATTACTCTCTAGCACTAAGCTGACCAATTACTTGGCATCTTCCTTATTGAGAAGCCAAGAGAGAGAGTCCAGATTGATTAAGCTATCCCTGCTTGGGTAAGCCTATCTATCCATACTTTTTTGTCCGCATCTTCTAATGACCTTACCAATGTAACATCACTACTTGTACAGTATCACGTACAAAATTTGTTGCATCATTGATTGTTTTTCTTGTATATTCATTTTTACCCTTTTGTATTTTGTACATTATTTCCTTAGGAAATGCCCTTTTTGTCTTTTCCTTTTTAGGTAAGTTGCTCTAATTTATGGGTATAAATACTCTTGTACTTGTATCTATGAGAACAACATATCATTCTTAATGTACACTTTTTTTAGTACATTATCTTCCTTAAGTAAACACTATTTGTTTACTCTCGGTACCACTCTTATCTTTTCCCTTAAGTAAGGTTAGGTGAGAGTAACCTTACCGAACTAATTTGTGCATCATATTAAATTGAGCCATGAGTCTTCAAAAGTTCCATTGATGCGTTATATCCTCTAGAGTTGTTCGTAGGTTTTGCTTACTATTTCATTCTTCGTTTTGTCCTTTTTACACTTTCCCCGTTAATCCTTTTCAAGCTTTCTACAAGCTTAGACCCATCCAGTAACCGGCATTGTCTATTCATGGTCACAATTCGCAATAGTAGGCCTTAGAGACGAGCGCAAGTGAAGGTTCCATAGGTCAACAAATCCATCATCTTAAGACCTTTATAAACTAAACAAAACAAGACAAAGAAAAAGTAAAATTTATAAAGAAAATTAAAAACTAAAATTAGTCCTAAACTACTCTTAGACCTACAAACAAGAAAAGTTCAATAAAAAGCTACATAAAATTGGCAAGAATAATGTTTTGCTAACTACAAAATATATCAATGTTGAGAAAATCGAGTTAACAAATTAAATTATGAAAGCACATCCTACTAAGTTTCCTCTCTATCTCTAGATTGCTTGGCATGTTTTTAAAAAAATAGGAAACACATAAGATTCATATTTACATAGACATCTTCCCAACACTTATATTATAATAATATGCATAAAACTCTACAAGTGTGAAGAATTAACATGAAAACTTCACCAATCAATTGCAATCAAGCATAAAATCAGAATAGATGATTTATTAGTTCTTAATTTCAAGGTCTTAAAGTCAAAACAACATGATTCAAGTTAAGTTAAGGCCCAAGCAAATTTTGACTTAACATTTTCTCATTGCAAAAATGTATGAAACAACACTTAAAGAGTGCATAAATTCATAACAATTCTAATACTATGAAAACAAAAGATGGGAATGCTATGCTGAATTCACAAATTAAATGTTCCATGTACTAGGAAAAATAACTAACCACTTGCATTCATGCATGCAATTAATAGATCAATCAGAGAATAAATTCTCATGTAACGAAAACATGGATGAATGAGAGAAGTTAACTAGAAAGCACGGCATAAAGGAAAGGATTTTTTTTTTTATTTTGAAAAATAAAACAATTGAAAACTCAAAAATTTTGTTCTTGTAAGGTACATCATGATTGAGGACTACAAGTGTAGTCCTTGCTCATGATTTTCTCATAATTTATTTATTCATTTTTTTTGTTCGAATCGTGAGAGGAACATGCCTTAGATCACAAACATGTTTCTTGCCTTGTTCCTCTCATAATTTGATTTGTTGCAAATCCTTACTTGGTTTGATTCGAGAAGATCATGCCTTAGATAACAAGTGTTTTTCACTTGTACTTCTCTTCAATCTTTAATTGATCTCTGCTTTCGTAATTCTTCCTTAGCTAAGTTTTTTCCATTTTATTCCTCTAATGTCAACTACAAAACACCATACAAAATCTAAAAAGATAAAATAATTATAAGGTTAAAATTTTCTATAAGCTACTAGATAAAAATAATTGCGAGGGAGTAACAAAACAAAGGATATAGAAAATAAAAGATTGGGTTGCCTTCCAATAAGCACTTTTGTATCAATGTCATTGGCTCAACGCTCTCTTTTTCCCTTTTCTAAGGTGGATCAAATCCTTAAGCCATCTTATTAAAAATTTCTCTTAGAGCTTTACATTCACAATCAGAGTCAACCATTATACCCAATGCATTATCAAGCATCATATTTGATTTAATAGCTTGAGGGACCTTCTTTTTCCATCTGTTTGTAATATTTACATAAAGCGCATTATTTTCAACATCTCAAAGGATTCAATTGTTACCCTTTAACAAGTTTAGTTTTAAAGTAATTAAGCATTAGGAATTCCTTTTGGCAAAGCAAATGCCTAAGATTAACCGATTTATCATTTTTATTACTAAACAAGAGAAAAACTAAATTAACCCTTTCTTGTTCCTAAAACTTAGTTGAATTAATGAACATACGATATGTTTCTTTAATCCAACTTATCCATTTCACTATAAATAATTAGAAAAGGTCTTGTGACTTAATCTTAATTAATGTGTATTCCAATAGAGTCAAAAATGCTTGTAGTCATGATTTAGGAAATTAAAGACTTGAAACAATAAGCATAATTTATTATTGATATTCTAAAAATCCAATAAGTAGTATCAAATAAAGCATAACAAACAAATAATAGGTATACAATGTATAAACCAAGTATATGCAAAAGGGAATGAAAATGATCTTTGAAGTAGTTCCAAGCCTAAACTCAAGATCAAATATTGCTCCTATCACTTTCGATATGGAATTCCAAAGAATACTCTAAAAGATGTTTTTAAGTCCTAATTCTAATTGAACTAAAGGAATAAGAATAAGCTACAATGATAAAAGTTGTGTTTACAAGGTCTTTTTATAGAAGTACATTCATAGAGAAACTTTTAGGCTTCAAAACTTTCCAAAAATAAAAGATTTGCAAGGTACTGCATGTCCATACCCAAGGACCATGGCTGTGATCCTTGCCTACATTTTTCTATGCTTCAAAAATCACAAAATAATGAAATAGAAAAACCATGCCCAAAGATCGTGGTTGTGGTCTTAACCTTAATCCTCTTTAGACACCAATTTGTGCTTCCCTTCTTGTTCCTTTGCTCACGATTTCATTGCATGTTCATTGTTCATGGGTGTATCTCTTTTCAAGGCTTCCAAACTTATCCAAAACATCTTCAAATCTTCTAAAACTTAGTCTAAAATCATCAATCTCTTTAAAATCAATCAAATGAAGCCTAAAATCAAAATATAAAGAAATTAAGACTTAAATTCAATACAAATGCCCACAAAATCATTATAAAATTATTATGAATCAATCATAGAATATGTATCTTTATATATCCATCAATGATGTTGACAAAGAGTCAGCAAAACCTATCTTTAGCATGGTAATAAGTGAGGAGCTTACTCCCTACAGTCAGGCTAGTGAAATGTCCCAAGTAGAGATCAATCACTATTTGACTATGTACTTCAAGGATCTATTGCTAGGCTTAGCAGCATTCATACCCAACGTGGATGATTGGGTAACCTTGATTCACACAAGCAAATTTTGCCTTTATTGAGAATAATTCTAGCTTAAGGGACTTAATATCCCTTTATTAAGTTCCAAAGGCAATTTTTTACATATCATCATATCTACTAAGCCCAACTAGTCCTTAATAGCATCTATCTTTTGGTAGCATTTAAGACTATGCGTACCTTACTTGTGGTGAGCATGTTGAGTTGAAAATTAAGTTTTTTTTTTCCTTAACCTGATTTTTATTAAACTCGGCCTGCTTAATATAAACCTCTCAACCATGCTAAGAAAAGGTTTTAATTTATGAAAACGGTTTTTTAAAAAAGGAGTCACCACCCAACCAAAATTAGAAAAAAGAATTAAATTAGGGTCCATGGGTGGATAGACCTTAATTTTAGTTTTTGGTCCACAAGTTTTCTAAAAGATAGAAACCACAAAAACCATAGGCTCAAAGACTATCTTATTAAAACTTAAAGATTTCCGTAGAAGAGTTCGTGAAATAATTAAGTAGGTTTTTAATTTTATTTACAAGTAAAATGGGCTCTCTCTTTTTTTGTTTTTTTTTTTTTTGAAAAATGAGAAAATTTGGCAATAGGGGGAAAATAAGTTTTTATTTATTTTGAACTGCTTGAAGTACCTATGTACCATGAAGTGGGATCAAATTCATGTAGGTCTTAATTGATTCAATCTTTAGTATGTGGACCAATTTTACTTACTGAAAACTCTTATCACTTTAAGCTCTTGCATTTTATTAACTTTTAGAAAAATGGCTTTGGCCTACTTTTGAAAACTCTAAAAAAACCCCTAAATTTTGGAAAAAGCAACAATTCAAAATATTTTTTTTATTTGTGAAGAACATTTTATGTGTGGGAAAATCTAATTTTGGGAGAAAAAGCCCATTTTATTTGAGAATAACTTTATTCAAAATAAAGCTTATATCCATAACATAATCAATAGTACAGTAATACCAATTATTCACTAATCAACATGATAATTATTAAGATCAGGAAAACATGGTAATTTACTAAATCCAATTCAACATGTTGTTTTATTCAAATCAACAAATTATATTAAAGCAAAACTTACAAAATATGATATCATACTCATTATTCCAAATTAAACTAATCTACATGCTAATTATTCAAATTAATCTCAACATACTAATTAAAATTAAGCTAAACAAACCAACTTGCTAATAAATATGCTTATTATTCAAATTAAATCATGTTTATTATTAAAATCAAATAAAGTTTATTAACATGTTCAAATCAATCATGTTGATCAATTCCAACTAACATATTAATTACCTATGTCTATCAAATTAATAATCATTATTCAAATTATTTAAGCTAAAATAACAAATCAACATATTATTTACTAAAGCCTAATCAAGTTTATTATCATCAAAATCAAATCAACATATTATTAAACTAATATGCCAACATATTATTTATTAACATGTTATTAAATAACTAAGCATAGATAAATTAAATATTACAAACACATCATCTTCGTAAAAGCACGGCAACACAAGATGAAAACACATTTTTTAATTTCTTGCATTTTTCATTTTTTTTTAACATTCAACACAATAATTAAAGAGGGAAGAAACTTCTTTTGCACGCTGACAAAAACATAGTCAATTCGGTAGTGTTTCAACTAATTCTTAAGGTAAGTCTAATGGTTTCAGTCCTAAGACGTCAAATTACATAATCACCAAACAATTTCTAGAAAACCTAATCTTACTCTTTTTAATTTCCCTAGAAACTCCAACTAGATGATGAACAATCCCTAAACAACTTCCTTCCAAATTCCACTCTAAATTTAACCAATTCCATACGAAATCAAGAGTAAACAAAGCCTATTCTTTACTTTAAGATGAGAGTAGAATGTCCTACTAATTTTTCTTGAGTCAATTTTCTCTTATTGAGAGAAAATGAAGAGACAGAGTGAGTTTTGCACTAATGAAAGCTAGAGTGAGAAAGTTATGATTGCACTTGATTGGAGAGTTTGCAGTGATTTGTGTATGTTAGAGGGTTGTTAAGACTCATTTTTATAGTGTCAAGTTGAGAGTGCTGCCAAGAAACCTAAGATTTGAAAAATTGAATCATTATGAGAAAAAAAAAAGAAGCAAGCTTGGCTATGTATTTCAATTTTTCTTTTTTCTTTTTTGGCTTAAATTACACATTTTTGCACAAAATAGAAGGAACTAACATGTGCCCATCTCAACTAGAATGTCCTTGCTTGTTTTAATTGAGCACTTGGAGGCATCTTACAAAAATATGCTTTAGTTTTGCCACTTTTATCTCAAGTGCAAAATATTCATAATCATTAGCTACCTGATTTCATCTTTTTTTGTTTCTCCAATTTTCCTCAATAAAAATTTGAAATTTGGATATACCCAATTAGTATACATTGTGATCTTTCCATTTTCTATCTTTTCAAAATTTTTCATGACAAAAAACATGTCGAAATCGAGTAAAAAATCTCTAGGTATACTTGCCTCTTTTGAGGAAAAATAAAGCTCAAGTTTCTATGGATATTTGAGAATCAAGGGAGGGGACGATAAAGTAAAGGGTCAAAGGTTAGACCTATGTGTGCTACTTGGCACCATCTCTATGCAATACGTATCACTAACTATAAGATGATACATGTCACTCTAGTCTCTTTTCTTTTTTCTTTTTTTTGCTTTTCCTTTTTTTTTTTCTTTATTTTGATTCTCCCTACCGATTACTTCATCTTTTTTGTTTTTTTTTTTAATCCTAAAATTCCTAATTGATTACCTAAATTCTAAAAAATTGCTCTTCCCTCTCTAAGAAACGTGAAGTCTAATAAACATGTGATCAAAATATTTTTAGAATTTATCCAATTAGGCCAAATTAGGATCTCATTTTATACATGAGTTTGATTTTTATTAAAAACTTTAAATAACCATCAAATGCTCATTTTAACTTTGATTAAGGCATGTTTTGAGGCTATGGTCTCCTTAAAATGTCTCTTTCAAAATATTTCAAATGATTTGGCCCAATTCAAGTTAGAAAAATTGATGTTCAATTTTTTTTTTTTTTTGGAATTCGCAATTCAGTCAAATCACATATGTTTATTTTGACTTTAGAAGCCGTTTTCAACCTTAAAAACTATTTCTACCTCGAATCAACCTAAATGGACCATGCAACACATCTTTTATGATTTTTCAATTTTTTTTTTTAGATTTTCTTTTCTTTTGGTTTTTTTTTTCTCATTTTTTTTATTTCTTATTTTTCAGTCTATCATTTCTTGATTTTTCATTTTTTAGTTTTTTCAACTTTTTGGTATTTTTCAGTATTTTCCATATATTTTGCCTTTTCTAATAAATAGGGTTTCCTCAACTAGAAAGAAAATAAGAGTAAGCAAAAATAGAGTATTTGTAGAGGGCAACACTAATACTACCATTACTTCCTCGTCATAAGAAGAAAATTGGATTGTTGGTATTATCAGTTGGCTTATGAGGGTAAGAAGATCTTAGAAGGGTTAAAGTCTTAGATCTACGACTAGAATAAATTTATGCTCATCCTAATGAATGAGAAGCCTGACTTTTAGACCAAGTAGACTGTCCCCATCTGACCCAACAACATAAAGTATCTAAGGACTCAGGATAATCACATGGCTAACTGATCCTCAACCATTTCAATTGCCAAATTAGCATTGCTTAGAACTTTAAAAACTAGTAGAATGGCTCCAACATGATAAGCTAATCCTTTGAGATAATGAAGAGGTTGGGAGTAATTGATGGTCAAGATGTAATTTCCTCCTTGAAGCCGTGCCAAGGTAAGCATAGAGTTACAATTGTCATTGATGTTGCCAAAAGGAGATCTTTTGAGCCAATACCCAGGCTCAGCTCGATTATATGGTAAGTTTAGTGGAACTTGTTTGCTTGTCTTCTAACCTTATTCTTGTTTTACAAGTGTCTTGACCCGCAATGCTATGCTACATGGAAGGCTAGGAAGAAGGCTAAGAAAAAGGTAACAAGGGCAATCACAAAGGAAGTTGAGGCTAATAAGGCTAAGGGCAAGAGAAAGAGATTTCTTGAAAGGTCTACTTATAAGCATGATGCTATTCTCAAGAAGCTAAGCAAGATACATAGGTGTTCAGTAGTAGCTATATCACCATGCCCTTGAAGCCCAAATTATGCCTAGGAAGGGTACCTAAGGTAGGGCTAAAGATGATGGGATGATGGGTTAAGGGGATCTAAGTCCAACAAGTAAGGAGCTAGTGTAAGCAGGATGAGGGAAATGCTACAAAGGATGTAAACCCTACGAATCTAGTTTTCTAAGTATAGAATCAAACGCCTAAACTGTAGATGATTTCTTGAAGTTAATAGAGCCAGTGAGATTTAAAACGATTAAAATCTCGATTTAAAACCGATTAAAATCTCCATTCAAAACCTAAAGTAAATATGAAAAACCTTAAATTATCAATTGAACCTCTAATCACATACGAAGACTCTAAAACCTCAAGTATATGTAACTACAAAAGTTAACCTCAAACCTCATCAAAACCCTAAGATAACAATCGAAAACTTAATCGTGTATGAATATATTAAACCTTAAATGTGTAAAAACACTAGAGATTGTACTCGTAAGTAATAAAAACCCTAAAACTATAACTTTAAGGATATAAAAACACTAATTGACCATAATTTACCCTAAAACCCTAATTGAAAATATAACCTTAATATTGTACTAAATCATTAGTAAAAGATTAAAGGTAACCTTCAATCATTCACAAATATTTATAATACTAAAGTAATCCTTTAGAAACTATGATATTGCATCATAGATCACATTCATCATCTAAGTATGTAACTAGGTTAGTATTATAAGGTTTGTATTACATAGAGTTAACAGTTTAGTTGATACTTATGTTACATGTAGTAAACATTAATACCCTAAATGACACTTTTTATAATAATTATTCTAAGTAGCTTACCAAAGGATATATATAGGATATAAATACTTAAAGGAAGATCTCATTAGCTATTTTTACGAATCATTTCAACAAACCCCATATTTCCTTTCATTTCCTTAGTTTTCTTCCTAATTTTCCTTAATTACCTCATTATGTGCATTCCAATACATGTAATTCTAAGAGAGTTGACTAAGTCAACATTTGACCAAGTCAACAAAATGTCATTGTCATCTAGAATTTTCTCCCATTTTCTTTAACTTTCTATACCTTTACATATGTCATTTTATCCCATTTTGTTTCTTGTTGCCGTCTACTCTTCTCTCTCTTCTAGACTTCACTTTTCTTAATTATAAAAACACAATTGAAGACACAAAACACTCTTTTCCTTCATTTCCAAAACCATGAACTCCTTTTTTTTCTTATTCCCTTCAACTTTTCCAATTTTACTTTCACAACTCTACTTACCGACACAAACCAATAACACATAAATACTAGCTTTCCTTTTCATATAACAAGCAAGAGAAAGGTATGTTGTTGTAATTCCTTAACTTATTTAGTAGTTAGATTAATAGGCTAAATTAGTGTAATAAGCTTATGAGATATGTCTATATGTATTGTTGGTAGTAGAAAGCTCTATATTTACGTTTAGAGTGTAAAAATACACATGTACATACATTAAGTGAGTTTATATGGAGTGTACATATTAGGGTTTTAGTGAAACCCATAGTATAAGTGTATAAATCCTTAGTTAAATAGAAAGAAGAACACATGTACATATGCTTAAATATTTGTATGTAAGAGTATACTTGATAAATACATGTATGGGAACTCTTATACATGAATAACCATTATGTACATAACCTAAAATGAGGTATATACTAGTTATACATACATATACCTTGCTAAATACACTCTTAAAATGTAAAAAATATGAAATTTGTAAAGCATTCTTAAGAGGGAATTTTAGGCATACGAAAATAAGTATAAAATACGTATGTCACTGTATGTGTATAGGGGTATATGTACTAGTATATGTATAAGTATATAAGTATACATACTAGTATGTTTGGAGTATAAGTATATATAAATAACATATGTGTAAAGTGTATGAATACATAAGGATAAATATATATATATGTAATGAATGATGATGTAAGCAATGACATAATTAAATGATGATATAAGCGATGATGTAAGCATAAGCTTATAAAATAATAAATTATAAAATTACATAAGAATATAACATACATATGTATACATGTACTTAGGAGTCGAAGATCCTTTAAACCCTAATACACTTTCTAAATTGAATTAAACTTAATTAAGTACATGAATTAATAATACCAATGTAAAATTCCCTAAGTGTAAGAATCCAATGGCTAATTAAATCATTAAGTCTTAAAATAGGATATAAACATAAGCAATAAAAATAATTAAGTTTCAATAGTTAAAATTTTAATAAATTTAGTCTATATCATAAAACATGAGTTTTAATGTCCAAAACGAATATCACCGTGTAAATGTACCTCTGAAAACAATAACAAATGACTATAAGCTTGTAAATATCGGAGATAAAATAAAAAAGTTACACGCGACTAAAGATGTGAGATAAAACTGAATATAATAAGTAAGATAACTAAGTAATAAACCCGTAAGCTGATAATAAGGAGAAATAAATAACTAAATATATGAAGTATTATAACTTACAAATATACAAATATAGTTACTATTGATCCCACTAAAGTATGATATACCCTATACACATTATACTTAGGTTATATTGTGAAACTAGACAAACTACAATAGCCTTTTAGTTAACTAACGAATATATTTCTTAGGATACTTATAAGTTTTATTATCTTTTAAGCATTTCGATATCGAGTTCTAGAAACCCCAAAGCTTAGAGAACGAGCAATAATCCAAGTGAGGGAGTTCTAATGACCTGCTACTTGTTTGTGTGTGTTACTTATATAATGCTTTACTACTTATTGTTACCTATATGTCTAAATGATTGTTTTTCTTACATGCCATCATCTATGTGATCACCTTTTTAAAATTGATAAATATAAATATCTGACCAAAATAATCGGTTCTATTCGTCACATGTCTATGACTCAATAAATGTATAGATGAAGAGTATTAACTTTGCAAAACTTTAAGGAAAGTATTTTGTGGAGAACAACTTTTCTAATATTAAACACATTTTGGACAATTTTGATAAGGATTTGCAAAGCCAAAAATAATATTTTGATCACTAAGGCAAAGCTAGCATGGGATCTCCAATTGATAATGAGAGGACTTGCTTTATTGTGCTTGTAAGGCCTTGGATAATTTTGATTGCAAGAGGACTCGCATGTTTGCACCCAAGGAGCCTTAGATAGTGGATAGTCCTAGTTTGGGATGCACCTATTTCAAGTGGAACTCTTTTCTTGACTAGGGTAGTAGTCGAATGTTAACTAGAGGGGTGGTGCCCTTAGGTAACCTCATGCGGATAAGCTGAGGTGCCCTATGCAGGTAAGTATAGGGGATAATCAAAGTTTGGACAACGTAATTCTACACCGTTCATAGTTTCAAACTCATATAGATATGTTGCTTGCATTCATCGCCCCTTCATTCATTTTGTATGTAGATAGCTTGCACATGTGATAATAATGTTTGATAACTTATTTAAATGGTAGTGGTGAGGAATGAACTTACTGAGCTGTTATATGCTCATTCCCCCTTAGCTTTTCTTACAAGTTTACTTGCAATAGGATTAGGATGAGTCTCGAATGTTGAGTGCGAGATGAAGACATGTATATTAGTGATAGAAGTAAGTAGTTGAGTACTCTTTAGATGATACATAAACATCCCTTGTAGAAAATATTTATATGTTAGAACTTAATATAATTTAATTTTTCTTGCAATTTTATAATGTTGGTATATCTTGTCTTATTATTTAGTAGGGAATACCAATTCTCTGCTAGGATAGGGTTGTAGGGAAGACCTTATAACTAACGACCAAGACACTACTCCTCCAGTAGCTCCTCTAGTCCGTACAATTTCTCTGACCCTAACTATAGTTGTATCTGACGAATCTAGTTTTAGCTCCTAAGGCAATTTCATTTTGAAGGATCGATAGAAGCAACTGAGGCCAACTTAAATCATTATACTTTAATTTTCTTAAATTGCTTATTGCATTTAGATGAAAGTGTAGAACTCTGTGAACAAATGAATGAGTTTCTTTCTCTTTCTTCTATGTGACCTTAAATTATTATATTTGTACATCATCTTTGGTTTCCCCAAGTTTGAGCCTACAAGGTTCAATCCTTAGGTGTAATTAGGTCAGGTTAAAATGCCTCGATGTATAAATCCTCTCGGCTTTCAATGCCTCAGGTTCCTCGTGTTGTTAAGGATTGAGATGCTCTGATGTACAAGAGCTATCCATGGTATATAATCTGTGGATTTACTCCATGAGCCAAGGCTTATTAGCCTTAGACATGTGGAATATCTGAGGTTTGTTGTCTTTAGTTTGTTACGGTTGGTTAGGCTTTTTAGCCTCAAACTTATACAATTTAAGCTTTTCAGCCTTTTAACTTGTTAAGGGTTACTAGGCTTTTTAGCTTTGGATTTATATGATATGGATCTTTTGGCGTTGCTTCATTTAAACCATCCAAAAGCCTTAGATTTATACAATTTAGGCTTTTTAGCCTTTTTAAGTTGTTAAGGGTTGTTAGGCTTTTAAGCCTTAGATTTATACGATATGGATCTTTTAGCCTTGCTTTATTTAAACCATCCAAGCTTTGTAGCCTCGGGCTTTTAATCGCCCAGGCTTTTTAGCCTTGGATTTAAATTGTTTAGTTGATTATAAGTAGTAATTAAGAGTTTCTAAGCCAAGTTTAGGGACTTAGCTCCTATGGTTCGCCTCATGCTTCATGGTCTACATTGTTTCATTGGTGCCTAAATAGTTTTAATTTAGACCAAAAAGAAAATAGGGTAGTATTATTTAGGGTCAAGGTTTAGAAGAAGTGCAATATTTGGAGGAAAAAGATATGATTCTACTAATTTCTATAAACATGAAATGAACTATAATTATTAAAAAAAAAAACCACAAAATTGTCAACACTCTAAGTCCTAAGGACTTTAGTCTCATTTAATCTTTCTAACCCATATGCCTTGATTTCATCCCTCAAGTGTTTGAATCTAGTCATGTTTTGGGGGTCATTACAGAGTACATGTAATCTACTCAATTTCACTATTAATTTAGTGAAATCATGTAGAAAAAAGACCAAAAATGGCCTCAAACTCAACTAACCAAGCATAGAAAATGCAGGAAAGGGGGAGATAAAGAAGGAAAGGGAAGGGAAGAGGCTAACGTATCACTAAGTGAGGGCTACCTACCACGTATCATGATAATACATATGGCCCTTCTAGATAGTGATACGTAGCAATGTGGCCCAACTAACAACTACCACATATCATGACAATACATGTGGCCCTTCTAGATAGTAACACGTAGCATAGTGTATGGGAGAAAATAAAGTGGCACATAATGCACCAATTTAGAATCAAACCCAGGACACCTAACTTTTGCTACTATCAAGACCATGTGTAACGTCAAATGGACTATTGGTTCGTACCTTAACTCCTCCTACAAGTAAAATGTATATAACAGCTTTTAACTTAGCTAATTTCAAAAAAAAAAAAAAAAAACAAAACCCCAAGCTAACTAAAAAAGAAAAAAACCCCAAGCCCTCATTATTCTAAACTAGGATTTTATTTTTATTAACCTAAAGTATTTATATGCTAATTTTATTTAAAAATTTTCAATTTTCTATTTTTTTTATTTTTATTGAATTTTCTATTTTTTTAATTTGTTTATATACTTTTTATTCAATTAAAACCCTTTTCATTATTCTAAAAATTCTAAAAACTAAATGAAGCAAAAATAGAGTACCTACAGCTACTTCTCTTTATGATAAAGTTTAAATAAAATTTTACCACAATGATACAAGTGATACCATTTTTATGCTATGGATAAACTAGATTAAGAAGTGCCATAGTGAACTAGCTATCATAAACTTAACCCACTAAGGATTTATAAACGATGCTATATGAACAAGCTATCTAAAGATTTTAAATCAACATAGCGCTTTGAGATCATATAATCCAAAGGTTTTAAATTAGCATAGTGCTCCTAAAGCAAGTGATTTGAAGATAAGGTAGTGCTCCTAGAGTAAGTGACCCGAAGGTCTTGACTTAGGATAGTGCTCTTAGAGCATGCTGTCGAGCCTGATTTTTTATTTTCTTTGATTTTAATTCAATTTCCTACTTTCTGTTTAATACTAAACCCTAATCTATTTAATATTAATTCTCTACTAAAGAAATTAGGAAACTCAAATTTTTTATTTAGAAAAATTTTAAAGTCGCCACCCGACTGAAGTTGGGAAAAAAAAAAGAAACCGTAATCAATTAAGTGGATTGACTATAATTTAGCTACCGATCTTTGATTTCAATTTAATACAAACCAAAAGAATCCAAATCTGAATTCGAGGGCTAACCTATTAAATCCAAATGAGTACCACTATCTATTTTCCGAAAATAGAATTATTTTTCAAATTATAATATTTTTAAGAAAAAAATAAAAACCAAAAGAAAAGAAAAAAAAAATTAAGTTTCTACAAATTTTATCATCGCCCCAAAGGTGCCTACATACTCGTTAGTCAAGATCAGACAATTGTAGTTCTTTCCGAAAATTTTAGTAAGTTGATTGATTTTAATTTTTGAAAATTGACCGGATTTATATTTTTAATTGATTCGGTTTATTTAAAAAATCTAAAGAATCCTAACTCTCAAGTGATTTTATCTTTAAAAGAAAACTCTCTAAAATTCCTAATTTTTTTTTTGCTATTAATTTTTATTTAAAGATTTTCTATGTGAAGAAATCCTAAAAAAAAACTTAATACTAAAAACAACTAAATTGATATATATAAATATATATGTGATATGTTATAAACTTAACTGGCTAACTAATCAAAATAATAATAACCAAATAAACAAATAAATAAAATAAATAAATATAAGGAAAAAAAAGAAAAAGAAAGAGAATCGATCCTTACTTGTTGTTCACTGTGCAGCAGTGGAGTTGCTTGCAGGCATCGATTACTTGCTACAGTGATCTATGCAGCTGCCGTCGTGACTAGGGCTTGGCATGGACAGAGCAGCTATCACGGCTGATTGCATGACAGCATGGACGGTGGCTGAACTGTAGTTGTGGACTTGGCCTCTGAACAGTACGGCAGCAGTAGGCGCTGGAGTGCAGATCATAGATTGTTGTTTGTAGTATGGGGGATCGTGTTCTTGGTGGATGCACGGAACTTCGGTGACTTGCTGTTGTCGTATATGGAGAGTCGTTGAGCGTGGACTGGTCAATGTTGTAGCAGTGGGTTCGTGTGAGTGGTGCAGTGCACTAGCGTCTGAGTGTGAAGCATATGGTAAGTACTGATCGTGATTGAAGATAGCGTGTGGGGAAGGATTGTGATTACTGAGTTTTCCAGAAAGTTGCGACTATTGTAGCGTATGGGATCAATGAAAGAGAGGATGGACTAGCGAAGGAGTTGAATGTGGAATGGTAGCAGGAGCTCCACTGTACACATTGAGAGAGGGCGTATGGTCATAGATTCGCTGTTGTCAGTCTGTTGTCCATCAACGAAGAGGCCGTAGAAGTTAGCGTTGGACATGCTCCAGGCCGTGGCTAGACGTGTGCTTTGAAGACGTGGCTAGACGTCCTCATGCAAGCGTTTCCATGCAGGGGACTTGGATGTTGGGGAGTTTGCTGGGTGTTGCGAAGAGTGTCATGTAGAGCTATGATGGTGAATGGCCGTTGGGTTTGTAGTCATCAGTGGTGAAGACAGACAGTAGAGTGCGGTCAGTTTTTATTGTTATTACTGTCGTCTGTGTACTTGCCGTAGTGAAGTGGACATGTAGATGGGGATTGGATGCGCATGGATGGACAAGACTACGGACGATGAACTGTGATGAATAAGGATAAAGTTTGATTGCTGCGATGAAGGAGGATGGCTTGATCTCGTCTACGTCTAGTACGAGTGTATCCCCCCTTTTTTATGACACACGAGCAAGATATATAAAACTCGAAACAAGATCTTAGATCATATCAAATTGTATCTATTACATTGATCTCAATCTGATTTAAATCGTTTATATTAAATTTGAATCTCACAAAAGATTAAAAGATAGAAAAATAAAAAGCATATTAATGCTAAGCGAGATTTAAACTCATAACTTCAAATTAAATCTAATTCAATACTTATCTGTTAGACCGTTGGTTTGTGCCTAAATTTTTAATACAATTAACTTATACTTAAAACACGCAACTCTTCTAATAATTTACTTTCTAAAAAATTTTTTTTTTTTCTCGTTTCTTTGTATTTTCATCATTTGTCAATTTTTTTTATTTTTATCTTTTTATATTTTATTTTTTGAATTAGGATCTTAATAATAAAAATAAAACTAAAAAATTAGAACTACAGGGACAAAAATTAGGTGTCTATACATGCTATCTAAAAATATTGTAGCACTCCAACGAGTAAGCGACCCAAAGGTTTTAAATAAAGATAACGTTGCCAGAGCATGCAATCCAAAGATAGGGTAGTGCTCTTAAAGCATACGATTCAAAGATAGGGTAACACTTGATCACTGGAATGTAAGTATACTTGGTCAAGTTATAGTATAGAATAAAACGGATGTAAGTTTGAGTGCCAATCCTACAAGGAACCGATGTATAAGAACCTACTTACTAGTAGTTTCCTAAAATATCTTATTACCTTACTTTACAATATAGAATAAATCATGACTAAATAGGAAAGATGAATAAGAATTGATAACATAAAAAAATGAAATAAACAAGAACAAGTAAAGCAATAAAACTTGTTAACTAAACCAATTAAAATAAACAAGCAACACTAATTAATAAGGAAGACATATCCTTAGTGAATCTTTATAAAAACCCTCAAGAACAAGTACAGTGAGGAGATCACTTACCTATAGAGCTCATATAAAGAGCTAAAGATTAAGATGACAGACTTCAGGAAGGAGCAAGGCTTAAATTATCAAAAAGCTTATGACAAAGCTTATTAAGATATTCAGGAGAGCCAAGAGTGTAAAAGCTTAATGTCATAGAAGATGCTTGATAAGATAAACTTAGCTTAGGATAAGGTCCTTATCCACCATCTTGTTTATGACCTAAGTTGTTTGGACTTTGCTAAACGAGGTGACGAAAAAGAAGCTCCTATAAATGAAGCCAATACTAATGGGGCCGAGAGGGAGGACCAACCAAGTAAAGCTACTAGTACCTCCATAGCTAACCCTATTAACACTTAAGAAACATGTGATGCTCTTGAGGTCTTTGAAGCTCCTACTCCAAATCCTTCCTCTGATCCTCAAACCAACCTTAATCAAGTTTTTAAAGACCAAACCCTTGCCACAAACTAGATTCCCAAACACAAAATTGGTTTTCCATCCATTTGTTTTTTACTTATAAACTAATTCCTATCAAGATGAAGACCTTCTTTTAATGTAACGATTACTTGTCAAACTTTTTCTTACGCCCTTAAAGGACCCTTCTATCCCCTTGATCTAAACTTTTAGATTGTACTTATGTTATTAATGTTTATGTATTCATTTGTTGATCTTTGTAATGCATTTGCTTCACGATATTCATAAGACCTTTTAATTTGCTATTAAATAATTTAGGCTTTTTTTTAGCTCATCATCCTTATCTATTATGAGAAGATTTGGAGTCTTATGCTTGCACTTTTATAATTAAGGAGCTCCCAAAGAACTATTCGTATAATTGGTCTGGTGTACTTAAGTTAATAGTAGCTTACTTGTCCATTGATTAAGCTGAAAATGTTTTGGTTGTATTTTAAGGCCTTTAAGTAACTTGT
This sequence comes from Lumnitzera littorea, assembly GCA_024138015.1. Taxonomy (NCBI): domain Eukaryota; kingdom Viridiplantae; phylum Streptophyta; class Magnoliopsida; order Myrtales; family Combretaceae; genus Lumnitzera; species Lumnitzera littorea. The sequence continues at coordinate 62,936,512 of JAMXBB010000009.1, forward strand.
TATCTATTTAGTAGACTTAGAGTGTTATACCCATCGCCTGTCGAAGACCTAGGGATTTATAAATAGCTCGTCATCCTTTGTAAAGATTTATAGCTACTAGGCCTATCACTCTTAAAAGAGTTTAAGGCTTTTATATCTCATCATCTGGATTACTTCAGGACTTAGAGTTCATGGATATCATTTTCCCATCATCCATCAAATGTAGGATAAAGGGATTTAGTGCTTTATAACTTGCTCGTTACCCTTTAATAGAATTTAGAGGCTTTTAAGTTCTCCCATATTAAAGAGCTTAGGCAATGATCATATTCATTATTTATGATTGTGTTCATGCACATGTGAAAAACGCCATGTTAAAACAAAGCAAAGTATAAACTTAAATGACATCGAATGACTGAACATGTCATTATATGAAGCATTGAAAGGGAACATAATTAGTTCATTAGTTCAAGCTACATACAACACATTAATAACATAAACAAATGATAAAACAAGTCTTTGGAGCAGGTCCACTTACAAACAATACTACAACCAAACAAACAATAATAATAATAATAAAACAAGCAAACAAACATATCTTCATCAAAAAAATAAACAAATATACCTTCATCCTCGTACTAGTCATTCGAAATATGGTATGAGTTTGTCTACATTCCACATTCAAAGAATAGGTTGTCCGTTAAGCCTTTCCAACTTGTAGGCATGTCCATTCCCTATCACTTCTTTTACTGTAGCAGGGTCTTCCCAAGTAAGGATTAACTTGCCTTAATACTCTCTTGCTCTTAATTCCTTTAGTTTTCTATAGATCAAATCACTAGGTAAGTTTTTCATAGTACCGAGCTACCCACTATTGGTAAGTAGTAAGATGAGCATTGGCCAACGCTTATATTTCATAGATAGTGTCTAAATTAGGTCATTGGCCTATGTCATTATATCCATAAACTCTTGCACTTTTTACCTGGACCTCGATCAACAATACAACTTCTGGCTCGAAGGCCAATTGGTATGGAGTATGGCCTATCAAGGTCCTTTGTGTAGTCCTATACCCTTACAAAACATTTAGCAGTTCGTTTGCCCATTTGCTACTAACTCAATTCACCCTTTTCTTCAAACTTTGAAGAATAACTTTGCTCACATCATTTACTTGACCATTACATTGAGGATGTGCGATAGATGTATAGCATTGTCTAATTTGCTAAGCTTTACAAAACTCAAAAAATTTGTCATTATCAAATTGCGGCCCATTATTTGTTATAATAGTATAAGGTATCCTAAACTTGGTTAAGATGTTAAACATAAAAGCCTCAATGCTTTGCCCCGTTATGCTTGCTACAACCTTAGCTTTGACCCATTTTGTGAAGTAATCTACTGTAATAATGATATACTATCTTTGCTAGGTTGTCTTTAGGGATGGATTGAGTATGTCTAATCCCCATTGGGCAAAAAGCTAAAGGCTAGGGAGTAGGATCAAATATGAGCTTAGGGCTCTCTCTATTAAAGCATTTCTCTAATAGTGATCATGGGTTTGAGCTAAATAGAGTGCATCTTTCTTCATTTCAAGCCACTACTATCCTAGGTGCAATGCTCTTACGTATAAAGTTGTAGCTCTCATGTGGCTATTACACACTCCAGAATGCAAGTCAGAAAGGACTTGCTCCACCTCTAAGGGTCATAAACATCTTACAAAGGGCATACTCAAACCCCTCTTATATAGGTTTCCATTAATAATTATAGAATTGGTTGCCCTATATACCATTCTTTAAGCCTCTTTACTATCTTGAGGTAAAATACCATCCTTCAAATAGTCTAAAATAGGATTCATCCAACAATACTCCATGTCCTATTGAACCTCTAAACATTTTACTGGTTACCTTTCTGTACTCTTTTTTTCTGGCAAATAGTCAATGAAAATTCTATCCTTTGAATTCGATAAAGTTATGGAGGCTAATTTAGACAACTTGTTTACTACATAATTCTCTATCCTTAGAATCTTTGTCGATTGCTAGGCCTCAAAATTTGAACCAATCTCCCCTACTAGTTGTAGATATTCAATCATATTTTCATCTTTAGCCATGCTGTCTCCCTTAACTTGATTAACTACCAACTAGGAGTAAAAAAAAAACATCCAAACACTTTAGTCCAGCCTCCTTGGCCAACATCATTCCTACCAACAATGCCTCATACTCTAATTCATTATTGTCGGCTGGAAATTTGAACTTTAAGGTGTAAGAAATCTAATCTCCCATTAGGCCCTTCAAGATTAGACTTACCCCACTTCCTTAACAAGTGGACGAACCATTAACATATACATTCTAGATCAGTTACTTATTTTTTGCAATAGATATCTCAATCCTAATAAACTAAACTATGAAATCTATGAGGATTTGAGCCTTGTATACCTCTCTAAGTTAGTATTGAATTCTAAGAGCACTAAGCTCTAAGGCATACTTTACCATCTACCTAAAGGCGTTAGGCTTGCGTAAAGCTTGCTTTAATGGTTGATTAATTAAGACCATGACTTTGTGAGCTTCGAAGTAGGTCAAAGTTTCGTAGCTGCTACAACAATAGCTAAGACAAACTTTTCCAATTCAGTATATCACAACTCTGGACCTTATAGAACATGACTAACATAGTACATCAGCCTATGTGCCCATTCTTTTGCCTACACTAGTATGGATGAAAGAGCTTAATCACTCCTAAACAAATACAAGTAAAGAGTCTCTCCCTAGATCGGCTTCAACAAGATTTGTGGTTATTTTAAAAATTCCTTTAAGGCCTTAAAGGCTTGCTCATACTCTTCAATCTATCAAAATTCAAAAGGACTTCTTAGAACATAAAAAAATTTTACACATTTCTCCACACTCTTGGAAACAAACCTATTCAATGTTGCTATACCATCGGTCAACCTTTAGACCTCCTTAACAGACTTTGGTGATTCCATATTTGATACAGCCTGAATCTTCTTAAGATTAGCTTCAATTATTCACCGCATAACCATAAAGCCCAAGAATTTCCCTAAAAATGCACTAAATACACATTTTTGAGGATTTGACTTCATATTGTGTCTTATGAATGTGTCAAAGGTCTCTTAGAGGTGGACAAGGTGTTTTTCATTGATCTTGCTCTTAACAATCATATCATCAACATAAACCTTAATATTCTTATGTATTTGAGGTTTGAACATCTTCGTAACTAGCCTTTATTATGGGCACCCACATTGTTCAAATCGAATGTCATAATTTTGTAACAATAATCCAAAAATTGGTGATGAAACAGGTACTTGATCAAATAGATGTATCTCAATCTAGTTATATCTAGAAAAGAGTCCATGAAGCTCAATAGAGCATGTCTCGAAGTTGAATTGACTATTTGGTCTATTTGTGGCAAAGGAAAACAATTCTTTGGACATGCTTTATTTAGGTTTGTAAAGTCAATGCACATTCTCCATTTTCCATTAGCCTTCTGGACCAGGACAAAATTAGCAAATCAAATGGGATAGGGCTCTTCCCTGATAAAGCTTGCCTTCAATAATTTTTGAACTTCCTCCTCTATGGTTGCTTACCTCTCCAAGGCAAAATGCCTTTTCTTCTACTAGATGACCTTCGCAATCGGGTCAATGTGCAACTTGGCCTCCTCATGGATTCTAGGCATATTAGATGGAGACCAAGAAAAAATATCCCTATTACATCAAAGAATGCATACCATACTTTCCTAAAGGTCAATTAGCATGTTAGCTCTAACCTTAGTAACACGCTCAAGATTGTCACTTAGCTGTATTGTCAATTACTGATCTCCATGGCATGTCCCCATTCCTATAGGAGTTAGAAATTTTACCTTCTCATGAGCCATTGACACCTCCATTTTAGACGAGTTGATGGAAAGTTGACCCATTATCCCATTATAAGGTGAAGGACAATCTACTATGATAAAGTTTATTTCCTTTTACCACTTATACTTTCACTGTTTAGTTATTGAACCTATACAAATTGTACTTGTATGACTACATTTTGTAATTCTCAAGCTTAGGTTGCATCTCATCAATTGCATGCTTGAAGATGATGTCAATCACACTTCCCGTATCAACCATCACTTTCCTAACTTCAAACTTCATCACCTTGGTCGTTATGATCAATGCTTCATCATGAGGGAACTAAACTCCCCGTTTATTCATTTTAGAATAAATAATCATGTCATCAACTTTATGCATTTTTCCTCTTAAGTTCAACACAAGATCTCCCTACATATTGGCTAAGCTTGATGCGAACAAAGTATTTCCTCCTATTGGTCTACCAAAAATCACATTAATTACACCCCTAAGAGCTTAGTTGTCTCCTTTTCATTGTCTTAGACTTAGACTACCAGATCTTGATTATTAGGTCAAATATCAGTGTTCTAAATGTTGCTGCTCAATCCTCCTTATCTAAATAGGTCGTTTAATCCATTCCTCCTTATCTACTATAAACTTTCTCAAATAACTTCTTTAGACAACATCCTTTGGTGTATTTTTTAGGTAGATACACTCATCTATGTTATGACCCCGATCTCCATGAAAGTCATAGTACTTATTAGAATTTTTTTTGGTAGGATTGTTCCTCATCTTCTCTAGCCAAGCTAAAAAACCTTAGTCATGCTTCTCCATCAAGATATTTGACATAAGTCAGTTTAGGGGGACATAATAGCAAAGGTTAAAATTGGCCTCTTCTAGTCTCATAGAGGTTGGCTTAACTTATCTTGAATGTCAAACTTCTTCCCAAGTTGATCTTTTACAGACCATCTTTGTTTCCCCAACCTCTTCTTGTACTTTTCTATTTTAAGCTCTCTCTAAGCTTACATCAAATATTCTTCATAAACTTCTCCAATCTCTTAGTAAAGTTAACTAACGAGGTTGGTGGTGCTTAGCGAGAGACTTGAAGAAGTCCGAATCTTCCTTAACTCCTTTGCAAATAGCATGAAACACTACATTCTTATCACAGTTGGTGATTTCAATCATCAACTAGTTAAACCTATGCACATAATCTCTAATTGTTTCCTCAAGCTTCTACCTAATTGAGGTTAGAAGTGAGGAATTTTTAATAAGAGGCTTACTAGCTAAGAAATACTAGTCAAACTCATTGGCCAATTAATAGAAGGAAGAAATTGAGGTCGCTTTTATTGAATTAAACCAATTGCTTGTAGACTTCCTCAAAGTAGATGGGAAGACCTTGCATACAATTGCATTAAACAAGCCATACAATTCTTTTCATGTACAAAATATGTTCAAATGGTCATCTGGATCCTTTTTTTCATCATATGTGTTGAACTGAGGTAATCAAACACTCAATGGGAGGACCACATCCACAATGTTTTGAGTGAAAGGGCTTGACTTCTACCCCTTAAATCTATGTCTTTTTTAGAAGTCCCTTCTATTGCCATCTCTTGATGTATTCCTCCAAATCCTATAAACTCATGTTCGCCACTACTTTTTGTGGCAAACAAACAAACAAATGTTCAATTTTCCCTTCTCTACATATCTGTGCTTGTGCCACTATTTGAGCTTGGCCTGGTGTTTGCTGAAAATCTTTCTCCACATGTATCTCCTACCTTTATTACTAGGCATTTTCATCTATCATGGCAACTTTGTCATATAGCTGTCATATTACTTCTTCACGAGCACATAGGTTGGTTTCTTCCTCGAGTTGTTGTAATGAAGGCATAGAAGAAGAAGCAATATCTCATTCGTTAAGTTTCTACTTCAGTTCTCAGTTGCTGGCTCGAACTTCCTCAAATTCCATAACAAACTAAGCACATGAAGCTTCCATTATGCTATGCATGAACTGTCATCATTTTATTCCTTAGTTGAGTAAGCTAACCACTAATTTCAACTTAATACAGCTCCGAAGTGTACTATTGTAGTGATCCTTCTTCTTGATTTGCCAAAGGGGCCCTATTTTCACCCCTCCAACCCCCCTAACCCTACCCCCACGCCACCTCCCCTTCCCTCTTAAGTGTTAATGTCTTTAGATTTTGTCTTTGTCACCATTAGGTTAGTAAGAAACAAATGGTGCTAAATTGTTGATGGTAAAAATTGGTGCTAGGAGATACTTGGACACTTAGCAAAAATGGCTCTACAAGAAGGAAAAAAGGTTATGCTATAAAAAGTTTCGAGGTAACTTTAATATAGTTGCTTCGATGCCTAAGTCATGTCAATGAATCAAACAAAAGGAAAAGAATGTAAATGAGTCACATAAAGTGTCTAAAAAAAGCTTACTATAGTCCTCCAAGCTCTATTTATAGTTGTAGATCCACTCCTGTCAAGTAACCATTGCCTTTAAAATATGCACATATGCCAAGTTTGAATTTAAGACCACTTCATGATATTGTAGAACATAGCTAGAATGATGGTAGCTAATGGGAGTTATTTCTACAAGAAGCCTAACTATTTGTACCATATGTTCAAATTTGAATTCTTTAGGGTTGACTAAGTCATAGCCAAGTTGTAAGCAGTTTCTCTAAGCTGACCAAAGATAATCTAACCTACTTTAGTGGGGTTATTATATGTTGCTCTAGTATATTTAGCTCTCCAACCTTCCTGAGATAATCAACTATTAAAGAGTGGCTTAAAGGAGCTTAGAGTTATGGTAGAAAAAGAGCTAAGGGTGAATAAATAGGTCAAGTGTTCCTCAATTTAGGTTAGTATTAACCTTTAGGAAGAATTGCTATCAATAGACTATACCGATCTCAATAAAGCCTACCTAAAGGATTGCTTTCCATTCCCAAGGATTGACTAATTGGTCAATTCAACCTCGAGACATGTCCTCTTGAATTTCATAGATGCTTTTTCAATTACAACAAGATTAAGATGGTGCTAGAGGACAAAGTACACACATCCTTCATTATAGACTTTGGCACCTATTGCTACAAGTTAATGCTCTTTAACCTCAAGAATGCTAAGGCCATGTATCAGAGGATGGTTATAGAGCTCTTTAAGTCTCAACTCGAGTGAAACAAGGAGGTTTATGTAGATGATATGAAAATCAAGGGCAAGAACTCAAAAGACCACCTCAGAGACTTACAAGAAGCCTTTTACTAGATGAGAAAGCATGGAATGAAGTTGAACCCTTAGAATTATGTCTTTAAGATGGCATTTAGAAAATTTCTTAGTTATCTAATAGCTCAACGAGGCATTGAGGCTAACCTAGAAAAGCTCTAGGCCATAGCTAATATAAAAGCACCAACAGGTGTCAAAGAAGTATAGAAGTTGACGCATTATGTGGTTGTACTTAGCTGCTTCATGTCCTAAAGTTCAGATAAGTGTGTTGAACTTTTTGAGGTCTTAAAGAACACCCACAAATTTGAATGGACCCTAGTGTATGACGAAGCATTCAAGTAGTTAAAGGAATTACTCGCTTCCCCAACAATACTCTTAAAGCCTACATTAGGTGAAGATTCGTTTTTGTACTTAACTGTGAGTAACTGAGCTATTTCTTTGATCCTAATCCAAACAGGGGGGGCATAAGACGATTTACTATTTCAGCCATATACTGTAAAGTGTAGAACTTTAGTATTCTAAGATTGAGAAATTTGCTTTGGCAGTAGTCATCTCAGCTAGGTAGCTCCAACCATACTCCGAAGCACATCAAGCAATCATCTAGATTGATCAACCCTTACATACTATACTTTAGAAGCTAAATACTTCTAGGAGGATGATGAACTACGCTCTTGAGCTTAATACATATGGAATCCAATATAAACCCTAAGATGCTTATACGGCCCAAGTCCTAGTTGATTTTGTGGCCAAAAACACCAAAGAGGAACCTTAAGAAGAAGAAAATCAAAAGGTCACGTGGAAACTCAACATAGATAGGCTTTCCACTTGAAAAGGGTATGGAGTAGGCCCAGTGCTCCAAAGGCCCCATAGTGTAGGGCTATGCTATGCCCTAACATTCAATTTTGATGCTAATAACAACAAGACTAAGTATCAATCCTTGGTTACTAGATTTAAGTTAGCAAAGGAGGTCAAAGCCGAGAAGTTAGACATCTATTCATATTCCATGCTTATGGTGTAGCAATTAAAGGGTGAATATGAAGCAAAAGGAGAGGGATGATCAAGTACTTAGAGTTAGTCAAATGCCTGGCTAGTGAAGTTCTCTTCATAGACCATAACGAGAATCCCTTAAGTAGAAAATTCTAAAGCTAATAGTGTCTCTAGATATGCATCTATGGGCATCCCAAAGCCTATAGACAAAAATAAGATCTTTATGGAATACTTGCTTGACAAAAGCACATATTAGCCCCTCTAATAAATTTTAGTGGTAGACATTAATTTACCCAAATTGTATTGGATGGACCTAATTATTCAGTTCTAAAGCATGGTACTATACCAATGTATCCCAAGGAAGTTCAAAAGTTATAGTACACGGTGGCTAATTACACTTTACTAGATGAAGCCCTATATCGCCGAAGCCTTAGCCTCCTCTTATTTGTTGCCTATGGCGAAAAGAAGGCTAGAAACATTTAGAAGAGCTACAAATAAGAGTATGCAACAATTGTGTTAAATCTTAGGCCCTATACATTCGAGCCTTGAGACTCTAATACTATTGGTCAACAATGAAACAAGATACAAAGCAAATTGCAACAATGCATGCAATGGTAAGAGCATGTGCCACCTATTCCTCAAGTAGTAACCTATAACCCCTTACCAACCCATAGCACTTCACATGGTGGAGCCTTAACATCCTTAGCCCCTTTCTTAAGGCCACAGGGAGTAGGCAATATATTATAGTCACTGTAGACTACTTCACCAAGTGGGTAGAAGTCATATGAAAAACCTAAAACTACTTTTTATAAGAAAATATTTTGACCAACAAGTGCACTAAGTCCCTTATGCAGTATCAAAAGTCATCAGAACTAGATCAAATACGTAAGGAATGCTCACTAACTTATATTAGTATTAGTACCATCTAAATTTAGGCAAATAAAATCAAGGATTTATAAAATGATTGAATTCTAAAAACTAATCTATTAAAGCGAATTAATTGAGATAGTCAACATCTTTAAAGGGTTCAATTATAAACTGAATAATTAGAAAACCAGTTAATGTTAACACACAATCTTTAATAAGTTTTGTTTTGAAGCAATTAAGCTATAAGTAAAATTATTTCTCGTAAAGTAAGTAAATATCAAGGATTAATCGATTTATTCTTTCTATTACTACATAAGAAATAAACTAAATTGATCATTTCCTATTCCTAAACCTTAAATGAATTAAAGAGCATATCGTTTTGTCTTCTTTAATCCCAATTATCTAGTACATGGTAATCAATTAAAAAAGGCATTGCAAATCAATCCTAATTAACATATATTCTAATAAAATCAAAATATATGTTTCAATGATTAGTAAATGAAAGACTTCGACAAAGAAGATTCATCAACAAATAATCCAATAATCTACTTAATAATATCAATAAAGCACACATGAGAAATAATAGGAAAAACAATATCCAAATCCAGAATATATTAAAAAGAATGAAAACAACATGTAAGGAGTTCTAATCTATAATTTGAGATCAAATACTGTTACGCCCTGAATCGGTAGAGACGCAATAGTCTTGTAGTGTAAACCAACCTAAGATAAAAGTTGACCTCACAACCGCTATCATAGACTTAATTTACACAAGATATTCACAATTAATTCACTTTGAAGTAAATAGTTCATAATAAAGTACTCATGTTTTATGAGAGAAAGATTGAAAACAGATATTAAAGTTCTAATAGTTCAGGTATTAATTACGTAACTAAGTAACTTGAACTAAGTTGACATTTACATAGTTCATCTAAAAAAAAAAAAACAAAAGACAAAGGCATAATGATGGGAATCAGCCTCCGACCATATCTAAGCTAAAGCCTTTCAATGCTTCCCGAGGGCAAGCTGTACCTAAAAGGATGAGGGGAAGGAAAATAAACACTCAGCATCAACTCTATCGTTAATCGAGGTGCCGAGAAACCACAAGGCTAAGGAAGCAAGAGAGAAGAACCACTTGGTACGGTACCAAGAGACTCGTGCCGACTGAATCTATAACTCAGCAATTGTGGGTCAACCTTTCTAGTGTCTCAGCCAAGCTACGTGAGAGTTCAGGGACTCCTTCCCGAACCCATACATCAAATTGTCAACCCCGTTCGATTTGAATACTACTACTCCTAAGACATGTTAAGGGACTGCATATCGAGTGACTGCATGCCAACTTCTATAAAACGTGTAATTTTGTATTCTTGTATATGTTTTCCCTTATTTTATTTGTGGGCCGATTCTTTAGGGTTTAAGGCCTTATACATTATTTATAGTTTTGTCACTAAAGTTTAGGACTTGCTATAAATAGCAACATTTATACTAACATATGGAGAGAGATAAACAGATATAGAGATATATAGAAGAACATACAGAGAGTGAAACTTTCCTCTTTCGAGTAAAGTTGTACTTAAGCTAGTAGAGCTTGCATTTGCTGAATTATTAAGTGTCGATTACTTTCTTTAATCTCTCCCGTGTTCTTATCAATCTTATTCTTAGGATTGTGGTGAACCCCTTCATTTGAACTAATTAGTGAGTTATATCTAACCCCCATTTGAATCTCGAGTGACATTTAGTATTCATAAGTTGTATCAAACTCTATTTCGAGCTCAAACCAAACTCCCCCAGCCCTTAATTGTATTTGTATCTTGGTGAGTTATATCTATTTACATTCACCATCATAAACCTTCACGTTCTTCATACCCACTCGAATCCACAAATAATACCCATTGTTGTTCGTTTGAGATTCGCTACCACTCTATTGTTGATCCTTATCACAGAAGCTTCAAAAAGTCCAGTTGTTCTCTAATTTAAGTCCTCACTCCCCAAAATCTAATAGTGACTAACCTCGGGGTAGTTGTAACGCAACATTTTTAGTTAGAACTTGCAAAAAGATCTATAAGGATGTAAGTAACCAACTACTTAGTAAGCAGGAATACAATAAACACATGCATGGTTATTAGATAGTTTATTACATGCAATGCAACAAACAAATGTTATCATACGACATTGTCCTATCCATCATAAAATTAGAGAAATTTCATCTACTTTAATCCAGGTTTGAAAAGTTTTAGCACATATGCAACAGCTCATGACCAAACCCAAACTTATGCAATGGAGACATTCTTCCTCTTGTGACTATCCTTCGAACCACCAACTTCATCCTTGCCGCGACCTCCTATCTAATTACTTAGTTCAACTAAGGATGAAGAAGGAACCATTATGCTATAGTGTTATCTCTTTCGAAAGTATCAATATTTGGTTAAAGAATCCTAATTGTCCCTTGGTAGGTTACAATACATGTTCAATTATGTTTTTAAGTCAGCAATAGTTAAGTTTAGTTTAGGGTGATCAAACAATTTCACAAAATACAAGCAATCTCAATCTATTTAGCTAAATAGTAGCATACAATCAAGCTCAAGACACATAAGCATGTACAAAAGCGAACTACTTACAAGCATAATCAAGTACAATCTTAAGCCTCCAAATAGTATTTCAAAATACTATAATGTATTGATCTCAACTTGCTTAGACTTCTTTACTTGCTCATTATAGTGCAGCTTATGTTATACCTTCACTATTAGTCCCTATAATATAAGTATCATAAAATTATTATATATAGGCTTTATTTTTGTAACTTAGATTACTATCTTTAGGTTATGGTTATACTTTTACTTGGTTATCTAGATTTTAGGTTTCTTCTGATTAGTATCGCTCTTAACTAGTTTATAATTCAAAGTTTGATTCTTTTTCTAATTTAACTATCATACCCTAAATTAGAGAGTCGTAACAGTCCCGCCATGTAAACCAACTTAAGCTAGAACCTAGTTACTTAGCCAATAACGTAATTATAGCTTACACAAAGCATTTACTACTACTTTACTTTGAGCCATCCAATTTGAAGTCTAATATCAACCTATGATATAATTTTTTTTTTCCAAAATAGCTTTAAAAGATAAACTTATGACTCCAATAATAAAAAAAAAATTAAGATTTACAAATCATTTAAAGTATAAAATCTCAATTTCAATAAAAAGTTTTAAAAGTAAATTAATTTGAGAAAATAGAGTGATTAATAAAGGGTTTATAAAGATCACAGGTTGATAGAGCATAGTAATAGTATCCATAATTAAAAACTAAAGGGTCACTAGTAAAGACCCAATTAGTTTTCCTATAAGTTAGTAAAGTTAACAAATAAATAAGAACATAGTCTATAGGTCTTCAATCTCACTCCCTAACCTTATTCTCTAGTCTTCTAGAACTTGTTATAATACTGGTGAGTTTACTAGACACCTATAAAAACAACTATAAGAGTATGAGTGACAACTTGCTTAATTAGTGGGACAAAGACAATAGCACATATCAGTTATCAAACAACCAAGGTTTTCAAGTAAGGTTAATTAGATGCAATACATGTTCAAGCAAATACTATCATACCACGTTGATCAATTGTTGTGAGATCAAAGAAATTACGCTTACTCTAATTTAGGTTTTAAAGAGTTTCACACTGTGCACTTCACGAATCAAAACCAAATTGGGCTTGTACGATGAAGAAATACGCTCTGCCCGAAACTACATTCAAACCATAGTCTCTAATCTTACTATACCTCCTCTCCTATCACTTAGGTCGACTAAGAGTAGGAAAAGAATCGTTTCTACTATCCTCATCGAAGGGTCTGTGTTTGGCTTAAGAATCTTAGTCGTTTCCCCTAAAGGGTTATGTTGTAGGTCAAACTAGAAGTTAAGCCAAGTTTGAATTAGTTTGCCTCTTAAGATGATTAAGCAATTTCTTGAATTATTTTACCTCTTAAGATGATCAAGCAATTTCAAATAATTCAAACCAAACAATATCATAAAGCAACCAATATATACAATTCAACACTCCACAACAATAATACAATATTCAAGCATACATCCGCACAGGTTATTAGCTTACATTCACAAGCAAGACACATACTAAGGCCTCTAAGTATTCTTAAATAATACTTCAAAGTGCGATGAAGCATTGATCTCACTTACCTGGAATTCATTCATTTGCTACTACGCCTACTAACTTGTCTTTGTTAATGATCCTTCGATATTTACACCGATCTAGTACTTTATTCTGCATGAAATATTACCAATTTAAGTGTCCAGACATGAGTATTAAGTTATTTAGTTACTAGTTTATTATTTTATGCATTAAGTATTGAAAGTTTAATATGGATCTATAAGTATATTTTACCTTTATTACCCTTGGTGCTACGTCCTAAGTCATTGCACCTTTGGCATATTCAACTAGAAAAGCCTTTAAACTACTCTCTACACCATATGAGCATTAAGTTTCATAACCAGTTTAGTCTTTAAGGTAGGTAAATACTCAAGATTGTTTAATAAACACTTTCTAAGCTACTTTCTAAGCTAGATCATACACAAAGTTCTTAAAATGGAAAGCTTATGAATTATCCTTTAAAAGTTAAGGTTTTATAGGATTATCCTCTAAATCATCCTTTAAGTCTGATAACTACCCAAATTTCTTGCAAATTACCTTTTGAAACAACTTTTGAGTGCTCATACCAATGTATTTTACTTCAAGTATCCTCTAAGGTACCTTTTGAACCAACCATGTATTCTATTCAACTTTTAGATCTCTAAGCAGAATATCCTCTAAGCCTTATCAATTTCAAATTCTTTAAGAGTTCACCTTCTAACTCAACCTCTGAGCCTCCCCTGTCTATACTTCTCTTCAAATTTTTTCCTATAACTGAACCTCTAAATCAGTAATCAATAAAACATTTACCTTCACTCCCTTAGAAATATCATCTAAGTTCAGTTAACTTCTTGATTTCAAGGTATCTACCCTTTGAACTTTCCTTTAAGACTAGCAACTTCAAAGTTCTTAAGAATACTCCTTCTAATTAAGCCTTTAAGATTCCCCTATTTCACTACTTACTCATGGTCTTGCCTCTGATTCAACCTTTGAGGGAATATCCAAGAGAACATTTACCTTCAATCTTCCTCTAAGTTATCCTCTACCTAAGTTTAAATTACACACAATTTATTGATTTATTCACTTCTACCCTAAACTTCAGTAAAAATAACCTAAGTAACAATCAACCAATTCTTCTCAGCTTCATTACATTCCAAATTCCTCAAGTAACACATCATCACCCACTACTTCTTTAAGTTTACATAACACTAACTACACATTTTAGGGAACATATTGATTTTCTTGTAACACCTTCCTACCAAACCAATTCAAAAGCTTCCAGTATATAATAATACTCTATTAATCATCTAAACTCAAATTCCGAGTGAGGTCTATAAGAAAAACATATTAATTTGTACTTATAATTACCATTTTCTTCACAATTTAGGGGTAAAAAATAAATAAAAATATATAAAACAATCTCATGAAAAACCTTTTCATAGCTATTTAATTTAAGTATAGAAAAGTTTATATAAAAACTTTGAGGTTAAAATTACATTATTAGATTAATTTATTTCATTATTGAAAAATTATATGATTTTACCTATTCCTTATGGATGTATATGGTACCTACTAAATTTGTACAAAGTAATATTTTTCCTAGATTTTGTACATGAAAATATATGGAAATAAATTTTTTTTCAAAATTTTCTAGGTAATTTTTATATTTTTTATAGTTTATGAAAATTTGGATGGATTTTGGACCTTTACAAGAACTGGTTGCTTTGGCCACCAACGACAACCACCCCCTTGTCAAACGGCCAAGGTACAACCTCCTCTATCGCTTGGTGGTAGTGGCTTGTTTCTAACTACTCCCTAATCCGATGAATACCCTAAAGCCCTAATTTGGTTTCTTCTTTTTTTTCTAAATTCAACTTTTTAATCCCCAAAACCCAACTCTAATTTTCTTAAGTTCTCCCTTGCATGTATGAATTTTGAAGAATGTTTATGGATTTTTTCAAAGCTTGGAAGTTGTTAAAATGAAATTTTCTTTGTCTCCCTCTTCAAGATCTTAGGCTTAAATATACTTCTAATTTGCATGTTTTTCCATCCTAAATTAACAACAGCTATTCTAAGCTTTCCATACGCCCACAACATGAAAATCCTAACTATTCCATGTTGCCCAAGTTGTTTTTTTTTTTTTGTTAATTTTTGTATTAGTTTATTATGGTTTCTTTAATTATTTTAACTTAAAATGCTATTATTTGGGTAATTTAATTAATTCCAATTATATGCATACACTTGAAAATTATACACAACATATACACATATATTCTACATGTTATTTTATGTTACATAATATTTTTATTATATACATAATTTATCTCTAAAAGTTTATGAGCTAATGAAACCTATTTTACACGATTATGGATAATAATATGTAATAAAGTTAAATTATACTATTTTAGCTATATTATTATTATTTTATTATCTTTTTAATATTCGAGTCCACAGTGTCTCCTCATCTAATGTCTCGAGCCTATTCGTAGGCTTTTAAGTTAATCAGATTAATTTCATTAATACCCTAAATTTACCCGTTTAATTTCTATTTATCAAATACAGAGCTCATATTAACCTCTAATTTAACTCATTATGATAGTTTTATTTATAATCCCTAAAACATCTATTAACCTATTTTCTAGAGTTTATCCTACTTCATCTTAAGTATATAGAGTTTTTGAATTATGTTCTGATCGACTTCCTAGTTCATCTTATATACCTTATCTCCAATCTAACTTTTAAATTAGCCTTTGATTTGAATATTCACTATATTTTAGCATAAATCCCATAAGTTTTATTCACAAGCAAATGCAAAATACATCATATAACCCATTTCTACTTTAGTTTTCAAACTATACTTGACTCCATTATTTAAATACTTCCCATATTATCAATGTACTAACCCTAAATTCACAATATTCAAATCCAATGCTTCCAACATCACAAACCTCATCTCTCAACATTATTTAACATTACAAGATATCACAGTACACCCTAAGTGAAAATCTAGGTAAATTTCTTGAAAAATCACTAAATATATTTTGATAAATAGCTATTTAATAGGATTTTAGGGCCTAAAAATAAAAGAAAAATATGAAAAATAGTTTTCATGAAAAACCCTTTATAGTAATTTAATATATATAATAGGTGTTCTATTTAAAAAATTTTTAGCCAAAACAACATCAATAAGGTTTTTGAAAAAAGAAGCAAAATTAGCTTGAATTTAGTGATTTCTTAGAGGCGATATATTTTAAGGTTCAAATTCATCAAAATAATATTTTCATCAAAAACTACGTGCAAAAATATTTATAACAAATTTTTGGGCAAAAATTACTATTTTATTAATTTAAGGAAAATCATGTAGATTTAGGACACTCACCAACTTTGGTAGCTTTAGCTACTGCTAGTGGCAGAGATGTTATAAAAAAAACTAGGTGCTATATCCTTTGTTAGGTGGCAATAGCCTCTCTCTCCTAGGTTTTGGTTTAGCTCACAAACCCTTGTTTAGCTCTAATTACACTATATTTTTTGTGTAATTTTCTATAATTCCCTCTCCACTCTTTCTAGGCTACCAATATTTTTCCTATATACTAATGTGACTAAGCAATCTCCATAATGGCTAACCTAAATTTATTAGGTAAGGAGTCTATTAGTAAAGGGAGTTTAAGTGGCCAAGTGTCATGTATTTTGATTAATTTAGTAGGTTAGATGTCCTGAATTCTTGTAAAGGTGATCCCTACAACATCCTAGATGTGCCATGCCAATGATCCTAGTGTCCTATGCTACCAAGTGACTTTTCCCTATTTTTATTTAATTTTCTTTATTTATTTTAGTAAATTTTAGTATTTTTTAGGTATTTTAGGTGATTTTGGATATCTTTCCCTATACGTAAATTCATATCTAATACAAATAAATACTCATAAATATTATACATGTTATTTTATGATTTTTAGTTTACATATATTTTATCTCTAGTGATTCGTTAATTATCGAAATTCGTTTTATACGTTTCCAATAAATAACAAATAATATACGCATAATCTATTAATATAATATTTAATTATTTTATTTTCTTAAACCTAAACTCATGGGATCATTTCTACAAAAATTCCTAACTTAATAGTAAAATTTGAGCTTGATTAGATAATTTACGCAATCATCATAAATTTTACGTACGAAATCCGAAATGCCCAATTACGAGACTTACAAATACTGCTTCCTATTATTCCCAATGATGAATTTTGACAACTACTCTAAAAGTTATTCTCAAATCCTAATTCCAATTGAGTGAAAGGCATAAGATGGAATTATGATGACGAAGGTTGTATATAATTGTGTTTCTCAGGCCTTTTATAGAAGCACAAGTGTAAAGTAACTTTTGAACTTTGAATTTTTCCAAAAATAAGAAGATTCACAAGGAATGGCATGTTTACTCCCTAGATCACAGTAGTGATCCTACCTATGACCTTCCTCTACTTCAAAAATTTTAAAAATAATTATAATATGAGAAACACGCTTAAGAACATGACTATGTTCTAGCCCATACTCTTGTTGGCAACCAAATTCTTCCTTAATTTCTTAATCCTTTGCTTGCGATTTCGATTCCTTGTAATTATTCATGGGTATGATCCTTTTTTAAGACTCAAAACTTGTCTAAATCCTCTTAAATCTTCCAAAACTTTGTCTAAGTCATCAAACTCTTCAAATGAAGCCTGAAATCAAAATATATATAAATTAAGCATTGAATTCAATACAAACACCCAGAAAATCTTGAAAAAGTTTTGTTTAATCAACTATAAAACATATACATTTATATGCTCATCAAATTCACCTACACTTAAGTTTTTACTTATCCGCAAGTAAAATAAATTAATCCAAAAAAACTCTTTAAGAGGAAACACCAATGAACGTTCTCAAGTGTAGAACCAATTTCGGTGAAAAATCTATTTAGAAACAAGAACACATACTCTTCCATCAAAATTCATACTTACAATAGCCAAAATTCAAAGCTCTATTATCATTTTATTCCATAGAATTTAACTTAACCATATTTTCATACCCTTAAAACACAATGACACAATATATGTACTAGCTATAAAAACTATACTATAATTTAATAATTAATCTATATAAATTGGAGTTAAACCACATCATTTAAATAAAGATTAAACTAAAAATCAGAATAAATGTAAACTTAATCAATGAAGTGTTATCCACATTTTAAAAACTAAAAGGTATACACTTTCCTCTTTCACCTCTCTAAGGACAATAATTAGAAATGAAAGTATGTTACATCAACCAATCTCCCAATTGTCTACTTACTTATTTTAACCTTTCACTAGAGGGCTTTTCAATTCAATTCAACTCCTATATTTAAGCACAATTACGCTAGTAGTAGAAAAGAACCTTATCCTTCTAATAGACCAATGCCAATCCTTACCATCTTATTTCTCACATTGGTAATAAGAAAGAACCTTTTCTGATAGATTAAGGTCGATCCTTACCAATTTAACTAATGTCCTTACATTAGTAGCAAGAAAGAGCATTTCTCCTCTAATGAACCAATATCAATCCTTACCAATTTATATTATTATTATTCTTTTTGTCACAATCACCTCTACCTATTTTAATTTTAGAGACTTACAAGAAATATGCATAATTTGTTCATTTTTTAGAAATTAGAGAGTTCTTAATGCTTCTAAGGAATGAGTATACATTAGAGTAAAACATAGACAATAAATTCCTAATAAGTAATGTTCACCTCAATTCCAAGTCTAAATCTAAACTTAAATAACAAGAACTCTACATTTTATACAGATTTCATCAACCAATTGTATCAATGTGTAAAAAAGCCATAATGATTAAGCAAAATTTCACAACAAAATAAAAAAAAAATTATCCAAAAAAGTTGTTTCTTCTTTAGAAAAAAAAAATTGATGAATACATGTACAATATCAACCAAATTGATTCTATATTTCTTAAAAATTATTTTTTGGAAACTTGAGTCTAAGTTCAAGTCAATTTAGCTCACATGCTTTTATAGAAAATTTTTTTCAAGTGTCATTCCTATTCTTCACCTACACTCATCATGAGCATTGTCCTCAATATACAAATAATTAACAAAAGCTCAAAATTAAAAAGAGAAAAAAAATAAAATAAAAGAATCAAGATAATGGGAATTGAGACTTTCCCAGTTTAAGCTCTAATGTTAAATTCTAAAATCACCACTAAAGTTGGTTAATTCCATATGCATCATTGAAGTCCTAAAGCTTTGCAAAACAAAAACAAAGAAAAAGTAAAATGTATCAAAAGGAACAAAAAAACTAAAACTACTCTTAAACTATTCCACCTACAAACAAAATAAGTTCTATTGACGGATGATTCTCATTCTGGTATACGAATACTTGCAACATAAGAAAACGGCTACGGGGAGCGCCGAAGGGTACTTTGGCGTGACTACTGGGGTCTTGGCTGGTATTTATAGTAAGTCTATGGGGATTATCCTTGGACCAAGTTATTGGACTAAGTTATTGGATCAAGTTTAGATATTGGACCAAGTAATATAAACCCATATAATAATTATTCAAAAATGCCTATCAACACTTGCCCCTCACTCTCTTTGGTGACAAAGTTAGAAAAGAGGGTATTTAGGGAAGTTAATTTGGTGGAGATCTCTAGAAAAATTTGTAATTCCAAACTAAAGAAACTAGAGTGCTTGAAGAAGTAAAGGCTCGAAGAGGTGAAAAGTAGGAGTAGCAGGAGCACTCAAGGTGGTAAGGGCCTAAAGAGGCCAGAGCGCCTAAAGAGACGAGGGCCTAAAGAGGCCGAAGTACTTGAAGAGGCGAGGGCGAGGTGAGGTGAGGAGCCCCTAAAGAAGCGAAAGTGCAGAAGGAAGCAGAAGTGCTTGTGGAGGCAAGCACTTGAGGCTGAAGCACCTAGAGAAGCAAGGGTGCCTAAAGAGGCGAGAACGCCTAAAGAGGCAAGCGCCTGAAGAAGCAAAGATGCCTGAAGAGGCAAGGGCACTTAAAGAGGCCAAAGCGCTTGGAGAGGCCGAAGCACTTAGAGAGGCAAAAAAAGCATAAAAGTCACCCACGTTGAGCATGACCTATGTTAAGTCGTAAAATAGGCTGACTAACCTTTGGTCCATTAAAGTGTAGGACTTGAGAATTAGCGCTTTGTGATTTGCTCATCACCCGTAATATATAAGGTTTAGAGCTATTCAAGAATAGCCCATTAGCACATTACGTTTGCATGGGCTTAAAATGGAAAGGCTTCTTTGACCCTCAATTCATATTTGACTATTTGAATTCGTCTCCAAAGGAGCTAAAAATAGACCTTGGAAAATAAATCATAAATAGTAGTAATGGAACTGTACTCATCTTCTATTAATGTGAGGCATCGTGTAAGTGGGTTCTCAAAACTAAGTAGGCTTCATCATCGCCTCATATTAGCTTGTCAATACTTGATGTTGGAAACCAAGGTGCGTAGCTTGGCTATTTAATAATTTGTTGTAGCATATGGAGAAAGTTGGCATTGTGACTGCCATTTAATTCGAAAGAGACTTGGAGCTTGGAGCTCACATTCAGGGAAATGGTTTCATAGCTTTGTAGTTCAAATGGAAAGCTTTGCATTCAATTGGATTCTTGAGTGTGGTAGTCCATGTTGAAGCACGGATGGGATATTTAATAGAAACTCAGTCCTACTTCCATATATAAGGATCTCCAATCTGTCCTCTATGGAATAGTTCATATATTCTTCCGTATACCGGCCTTGGCCGCTACTGTTGTTTTTGCTGGTATTGGAGTTACTCAACCATGCCGTGTAGAGATGTTGAGTCGTTCAGCCAAAAAATTTTCGACCAAAGTTCAAGATCGTTCGTCATTCGGCATAATCCAATGGCAATTAAGTTTGGTTGATAAGCTTCGCTCGGTTAGACCTGAATGGAGTTCGGTTGGACTTCTTGTCAATTTAAGAAGTTTGAGTCAACTATTGGGAGCTCGAATTGACAATGGAGTCAATTTAAGAATTTAAACCTCCGTTGCTTCTTTAAATCTACACTATGATATGCCAGAGAGTAGATTCCAGTCCGCATTTGATATCTTTAAATGTCGTGGGGCTCGATTCACGCTTTAGTTACTATCGTATTGGTGTAAATGCAGGTCAATGATCGCTCGTAAACTTTGGTTAGATAGAGCTGTTGTTCAAAGCTTGGCCTAGCTGTGACTCGGTCGTCCACGACCAGCTTGATTTGGACTTGTTGCTGAGTAGAATAGGTGAGTCGGCAGTTCAGCCATCGAAATTAGTCAGCAAGTCAGCTGATGAATTTAGTCGGTAATTCGACGAGTTAGCCATGAAACTTAGTTTGGCCATTTAGTTACAGAATCCAATCAGTAATCATGAAGAATGCTCTTTGGCGATCGGCAACTATGAAGGAAGTTCCTCAGCTACTCAGTATTTGATTACTCTAAAGCACTCAGCTTCTCAGCAGCGTTTTGTGAAGAATTCAACTCGGTCTTCAAGTTTTCCATTTGGTGGTCTCCAAACCTTGACAAGAGCTTTACGACACTATCATACGCTGCTCAGGAAGTGTGTTAGGCAACTCAGCAAGTGTAGTTGTAGCTCGGTTAGAAGAAAAGCAACTGAAATAATTATGGATTCGAGCTTGTAATACACAGCTCGACATGGAGATGGTCGTTTCTCGGCATGGAGCTTGATGACATACTATTACTTGGCTTGCGCCACCAAGAATAGACAAAAACTTAGAACATTGAGATCGAGTCACCCTTAAAGGAATAAGCTCAACTTAGCTTTTGTTAATCTCGGCAGTGGAACGCATAAGGAAACCCTACTGTGACTTCTTATGGCCACTCTTGATTTCGTTGAGTCGGAATTAGCTTAGAACTCGGCAGGTTGTGATGTTGTATGGTTGCTCAATTATTGAGTTCAACAATCAGACAAGTTCAGCGCATCGATAGTTGTTGCTTAACTATTGGCCTTCAAGTTCGCTTACAACTTGTCTATGCTCATTTCATTAGTCGGCAAGAACAAGTCAACAGCTCGGCCTTTTGCTTAACTTGCTTCTCCACACTACGGCTAAGTATAATTGGTTTCAATTAATTGGCAGCTCTTACATGTTACCTGGATCCCCTGTCTATCGCATGAAGGACTAAGCAATTTGAAGTCTCTAAGTCAGCGAGGCCTTGGGATTAAACTGTTCAGCAACGGCATCTATATTTCCTGGCAACAGAAGTTTATGTTTCTCTGTATTTGAGGGGCTTCTCTCGTACCGAAGTTCAGGGATTTGTGTTTCATATGATCTCGGTATCTCGGTAGTTTGTAAGCCAATAGAAGGACTCAGCAACTGTTCCTAAAGTGGGTCCTCTGCGCAAAGCTTGGATTCTTCGATGACGTGAAGAAAACTCAACTTCTGGGCACTATGAGTTGATGAACTCTCGGCCGTCTCGGCATGGAGCTTAGATAAAGCTCCCGGCCATGGGTTGATGAACTCTCAGCTGTCTCGGCATGGAACTTGGATAAAGCACTCGACACTTGGTGAAGGTGTCACAACATAGTGGTGACAATTGCACTCAGCAGCAATATATAACTTGGGAACAATGTGGCCACTCTTCTTCTAGAATATTAGAAGCTCGAACGTATCTACATCTATGTACGAGAACTTAACTTGGAAAGAATTACTTGGCCATCATTGTGGGGTATGGACTTGCTATCACAGACTGTTGCTTTTCTTGCAGCTATGTAAAGAAATTGCTCAGCTATCGCATAAAACACCTTCAATGGAAAGTCATTGCAAGCAGCCATAAGCTTCGAAGTGCGTGTTATAACTTGCTTAGGTTATGGTTCCATATTAAGACTTGCCATAAGCTTGACTGTTCAGATGTGTTTACACACATAAGGAAATGATTATAAACGATAATTGTAGTAGTTAAATTCTTGCCAGAAGAAAACTGCATAAGGAGAAAATCGTCATGCACGAAGAAAACCGTCACATATGAAGAAAATTGTCACTACTTCTAGTCCTACACATCTCCCTAGGAAGAATTCAACATCAAAGTTCCTTTCTTAAAACAAGTACAAATAGTCCAACTCCCAGGCGAAAAGGACTTAAAGCCATAGTTCTTTGACAATAAACAAATTATGCTTAAAGTTATGGTCTCTTAGCAAATCACGAGCATATGTAATTCAATGCGGTGAAGAAATTCGACTAAACATTATTAGGGGATCATTAGAATACGGCATGAGTGTACAAATCAAATGTGAATAAGTTCATCGAAAAGAAGAAAATCTCGTTAGGGAATTTTTTTTTTTAAAACAACATCAAGAATCATAGCAATTCTTACACGTTCCTAAAGACTGCGCCAATTGTTCATGGGTGATTCTCGTTCCGATATATGAACACCAATAACATGAGAACGATTACAAGGGATGTCAGAGAATGCTCCAGTATAGCCACTAAAGTCTTGGCTGGTATTTATAGTAAGTCTATAGTGATTGTCCTTAGACTAGGTTATTGGACCGGGCTTAGATATTAGACTAAGTAATATAAACCCATATAAAAATTATCCAAAAATGCCTATCAATAAGTTCAATAAAAAGCAGCATAAAATTAGTAAGAACTATAACTAATAGCAAATCAAATCATGAAAGCACATCCAACTAATTCTTCTCTCACTCTTTTTATTTCTAGCATGCTCCTAAAAAGAGGAAAAACTCAATCTCATATCTATCGAGATATCTTCGTAAACTCGAATTATATTATTATGCAAGAAACTCTATAAGTATAAAGAATTAACATGAAAACTTAAAAATAGCATCAATGAAGCACAATTAAAAACTAATCGAATTCTGTCGAGCATAAACATTAAATAGATAATTAATTAGTTTCTAACTTTGTAATCCTAAAGTGTCAAAACAATATGAATCAAGTCAAGTCAAGGCCCAAATAATTTTGGCTTAACATATTCATATTGCAAAAAGATATAAAAGAACACTCATAAACTGCAAAAATTCAGCAAATTCTAAGATTATGAAAATACATACAAATATGCTATGCTAAGTTTAAATACTCTTATCCTAGAAAACAACTAGATTGTTGTGTTTATGTATATAATTAACAAATCAAACACAGAATAAATTCACATGCAATCAAAGCATAATTGAAGGAGAGAAATCAAGTGGAAAACACTGTATAAAGGAAGAAAAACACTTGATTCATGGTTGGTTTCATGGTTTGGTTCACAATCATATTCTTGGCTGTGATTGTGGCATGTAAGCCTTTCTTCTCTCTCTCTCTCTTTTTCCTTTCTTTCTTTTCTCTTTTTTAATGGAGGTTCATAGTCTAGATCATGAGCATAATCTTGACTATAAACCTCTCAATCATTCACTGGTCTCTAATTCCTTGACTTTTCCTTAGCCAAAATTTCCTTACTTAATTATTATAATGCAAACAATAAAACACGACACAAACTCTAAATAGATAAAATAACTAAAAGCTCCAAAAAATTTGTGTAAGCTACTCAATAAAAATATTGCAAGTGTAATAATTAACTAAAACAATGCAAAATAAAATAAAGGATACAAGAAAAATTAAAGAAAACTTAGGTTGCCTCCTAATAAGTTCTTTTGTTTGACATCGTTGGCTTGATGCTTCATGCTTTCCTCTACTAAGATGGTTCAAATCCTTAAGGCATCTTTTAATAATTCCTTGTCCATTTGCTAGAGTTTCTCGATCATCATCAGAATCAATTGCCATTCTAAATTAAGTGTCCCATGCTGTATTTGAATTAGTGGCCTAAGAGTCTCTTTTTTTCCACCACTTTGTAAGATTCACATGTAGCTTATTATTCCCAACTCTCAATACCATTTTGTTGTTTTTCACATCAATTACAATCCAATTATGGCCAAGAATAAATGACCAAGGATGATGGGAATTTCTAAATCTTCCTTTATATCTAATATAGCAAAGTCTATTATGAATATAAATTTTTCCACTTTCAAAAATACATTCTCAATCATCCCATTAAGCCTTCAGAAGGAACCATCAATTAATTGAAATGTCATCTTAGTTCTTGTAATTGCATCCCTTAATCATAATTACTTTGCCATAGATAAGGACATTACATTAATACTTATACCTATTTCACATAATGCATTCTTAAGATTTTGATCCCTTATAGTGCAATCTAAAGTGAACTTCCCTTGATCATTTAATTTGATGGGAAGGGTGTCCTTCAGTGCTTCAATTCAAGCTTAAGACAACATAATTGTTTCTTGCTCATTTATTTTCCTTTTCTTGGTCATGATTTCCTTCAAATAGCGTATGTAATGAGTTGTATGTTATAATAATTCTACCAATGGAATATCAACTTCTAACTTCTTGAACATCTCCAGAAACAACTCAAAATCTTCATCAATTTTTTGTTGAAATAGGTGTTCTAGAAAGGGTATAGGTGGCGTACCTTGTTTGGCAATGTGCTCACAATCTTAGGAGTATGCCCTTGTTATACCACTTCTTCTTTTGATTTAGATGTAGAAGTTGGTATTTATTAGGATTCAACTTTGTTGCCTAACCTCAATGTATTGCATTAACTGGCTCAAGTAAGGTGAAAATCTTTGCAACATTTAAAAATTGCCTCTTTAGTCTTTCAAACCCCTCAATGGTCACTTGATTGCCTCTGTAAGACTTTTCTGATGTTGTTTGTTTTGCGGATCAGTTGTCGTCTGTCATAATAATTAGAAAGATGTTTGATGTTTTCTTCAGCGCTTGTTTGCATTAGTTTGATTCTGTTGTGGTTAGACTTGGAAAAGTTACAGAATTATCTGCGCCGAAGAATTATTCGTGCTAAACTACTCAAGCGCGAAAGCCTCGCGGCTCTCCAATACTCGCAAATTCCAAGCTAATTGCAAACAAGTCGAGCCAACCGAGCGACCGTGTGCATGCTACTGCGTATACCGTATACCTTTTAAGCTTTTCGAGCTAGCCGTCATACGTGGAAAAGGACCGAATTGTTCATTTTACCTCCCGAGCAACATCCGACCTGAATTCTAATAAGGATATTCGTCCAAGCTTATCAATTTGCAAAACAAAGAAATAAATGAGTCTAATGTTGTAATGTTTTGTGAAGATATAGGAAATGTGGCTGAAGCTTGCACGAGGATTGAGAAAAGTTCGCTGAGACCAAAGGTTGGTTGCTCCTGGTCGAATGGAGAAGTGCGTGAAGGTGAAAGTACAGGACAAGAAACCTAAAAAGCTTCAGGTATTGGTGCCCGAACTCCTTAGAAATATATTGTTGGTAATGAAAACCAGGGGAGTCCTTGTGAAAACAAGTGTCGCTGGTGAAGATAGCCTATGGGAAATGACATTGTTACACGTGAATAAGTGTGCACCATTTTGGCAGTCCAAAGTGTTCCTTGACCAACGCTGTAAGTGCTCCGAGCTGAGTGAAAGGGTGAGAGAGCCTTTGGCTAGTGATGCCGAGCTACTCACGTTTCAAGCTCTATCTTCACAACAATTCTGACTTTTCTTTGTGCGAGATATGGTGAAGTGAACAGCACCGAGTTACAACCATAGCAAAGCAGCCGATCTCTTTTCATACACCAACCGGAGCTTTTTTGGTAGTGCGCTCCACGAGCCGAGCTAAAGATAGACAATTTCGAGCTGTTTTTTGAGCTGTCCTGACAAGCAACTCCATTAAGTTCTCTGAATATTGACAAATCTTACGATCATAAACCATTACGTGTAGAAAGCTTTTATATAATCTTAAGCAACATGCAGCACCTAACTCCAAAACTGAACAGCACTTGAGCTACAACGACTTGATAATCTGAGTTCAAGCAAGCCAACATACTACGCTTTCGTCGCTAAGTCCAAGCTCATACTTCTCCACAGCGAATTCCCCTTTAAGAGTTTTTTATACATCATGTGATAAGCTGACTTCACTAGGTGTTGTGCACTTCAACTTTCAGCCGAGCTCCTCTTTTTTAGTTATTTGGTGAATAAATCAAGTTGGAAGTTTCGAGCTACAAGGGAACCGATGACCGACCTGATACTTAAGCGCATGCCTGAACATTTCTTTTGGTCTTAGCACGTGCCGACCTACATGCTTCCTAAACAACTCCTATATGCAGCAACAGACCCGGTCTATCCTCTGATGGATATCGAGTGGATAGTCGAAAGCCACATGCCGGCATCATTTGTATTGTCCAGTGATTTTAGGGTAAAGTGTGTTCTTGCAAAATCATAAGTAGAGGCTAAGTAGTATTAGGGCTAATCCAGTATAACCACTTCGATATTTATGTCAATAATTATTTTTGAGAAAAATATGTGAATATGTATAAAGTTGAAAATTGTAAGAGAGTTCTTATAATACTTTCTTTTCGCATTTATAGACAAACATCAAATATTTATAATAGCAGCTAATCATTGGTTGTAGACCACATGGAGACCTTGTAAACAAGCATGTGCCTAGAATATAGAAGTAATGGACGGTTGTATAATGAGATTTTATCAAATCGTAAATGTTCGTGCTACTTTAATAAGTTCAAACTGGACATATTAACAGTTAGGGCTTTAAGGCCCATCAAGTGGACAAAGCCTTAGTTAGCATTAGTCAAGAGTGGTATTAGTCATGTTCTCCACAATGGAATGGCCGGGTAATATTTTAAGGTGAAAGCCTACTATCTATATTTGCCCCCTAACTCCTGTGGTTAAGAATTCGACTGTAAGAGTAAATCAAGCTTAATGCTCAGTTTTGGCAATTGGATGGTTAAAACCAAAATGAGTTTCCCAAATACCAAGTGATGTGGGAAGGTTTGATTTTCGATTTCAAAATGCAACAAATCGTATCCTAAGCGAAAGGTTATAGTCTTTTAACTTTCTCCGCCATTCACTTTTCTATGGTAGCAAGTGTGACAACTATTATCCTAGTCATCATTACATTGTAAAGGCTAATAACTGTTAGTAGCATGATAACCATTAAGTTTTTAACTCATAGCACATATCATTAATCCATACTTGACCATCTAATCAAAACCGCATTCCTATCAAAAGGGTGTTAGGGTTATGTGGAAAGACTGTTCATATATAAAGGATTTTTCTATACTAATAAAGATTTCTCGCTCTTTTCTCATTTGTATCTACTTTCAAAGTTTTCATTTGCTTTTGACATTTCATCTTTCAAGTTTTTGTCTAGTTTGTGATTTTCTCATATAAGTTCAATCAAGTATGGTTTGAAGCATCATTTGTCGACTTATCCTTTTAGATTCTGAAGTAACCATATTCGAGGCTACTCCCCCCCCCCCCCCCCCCCCCCCCCCCCCCCCCCCCCAAAAAAAGGAATGATTCGGCATGTTCTTTAAGTAGTTCGGCAAATAACACAATAAAGCAATGAGAAAAACTCACTCACATCAATGCTCTTCCAATGGATAACTATCTAGATGATAAGGAAAGAAGATCTATTATTAGGTATTTGTATAATAATGTAGTTTATAATAGTGATTCATCGGAGTAAGTAGCAAGTGGTGCTGCTACTAGAGATAGAATCTCTTACCATGCTTCCCAGCTTAAGAAGGCCAAGTAACATTCTCTTGATCATCACATCTTCTTTGAGTTAGTAGCCTAATATTCTTGGCATCGTAGGTAAGAAACTTGTTGAGATACCCTCATTGGATGGCATTGTCAAATGCATTCTTGAGTTAGACACATTCATCAGTATTATGGTCTCTGTCATAATGAAAATCGCAATATTTATTAGAACTTTGTCGTGAAGGATTTCCCCTCATTCTTTTGGGCCATTGCAATATGCCCCTTTGACCGTACACTTCCATCAAAATGTCCACGATTAGACAATTGAGTGGTGCATAAACAGAATATGTTAAGATGCATGGCCTTTTTTTCTTTGCATTATATCTTTTGAAACACTAATCATCATGTGTTTCGAGTCAATCTTTTACATTCTCCTTCTTGTCCCCTTTTCGATCTCCCCTACACTAATCAATCTCTCCTTGAGCTTTAATGTTATGTTCCCGACAGATGTAAGATGTGGCCTTAACTTTAAACTTGACAAAAGTTTTCGACTTATTTTTTGCCAAAGACATGAAAAAGTCTTCGTGAGGTTTAACTTTATCAATCACTGCGTTGAGAGCAACACTTACATCTAACTCTAGAATCTAAACCATCTCAACCATAAATCGAGCCAAGTAGCCCCTAATAGATTCATTTGATTTTTATTTTTTGGTGTTAAGGATAATTGGAAGCTTATTTGAAAGGAAGTGTTACAACAACAATTCTACTAAATTTTCAAAACACGAAATTGTGTTTGGCTTTAGATGTTTAAACCATGAATTAACTGCATTCCTTAACATTAAGGGGAAAGCCTAGCAAGCCATGGCATCACTTAAGCCATAAAGCTTAGCCAAGGTGCTGTAATATTCAAGATAATCCTCAAGATCCTTTGTTCCACATAAGTCTCAAATGGTAGTAACTTGACGTGTCGTGGTATTACTTCGTCCAGAATTTTGGGGACAAAAGGACTCTTGTTTATTTAGAATTGGTTACTCATCAAAGCAAGGGTGCTAACACGCAAGGGTCCTACATGGTGCACTTGCCATGGTTACTTTCCCTTGTCACTTTTCTTAAGAGTAGGGGTTGAAGGTCCAAGTGTAATTTCAACTTGCTTTTTTGGTAATTCAAGAAAATAAATTGAATCACCCCTATTCTTAGCACTGTTATCATTGTATTTTTGGTTTTGCTCTAGGTGGACATTTTTATGGAGAAGGTTAAGGATCTCATCATGTTTTTTATTGAGTTCTTGGCTTTCTTTGACTAAGTCAAAACAAAGTTACTCCAACTTAGCCACACGTTATTCATTAGTACAATTACTTCCCCTCGCTTGGTGATGGGGCAAAGATCTAGCACATGTGCTTTTTGTCATTCTTGTTTTTGTCATGTGAGTAAGTTAAAAACTAAATTGATGGTGCCAAATGTTATCAAGTTATTTTAGGGTAAAGTTGTATTCCAGCCAAAAAACAAGTAGAGGCTAAGTGATACTGAGGTTAGTTAGATGTAGTCACTCTAATGCCTAAGTTCAGTAGTTATTTTGAGAAAGATAAGTGAATAAACATAAAGTTGAAGGTCATAAGAAAGTTCTTACGATGCTTTCTTTCTGTATTTATAGGAAAATATCAAGTGTTTGTAATAGCAGTTAATCATTGGTTGTAAATTACGTGGAGATCTTATAATCAAACGCATACCTAAAATATAAGAGTACTAAGCAATTGTATAATGAGATTGTACCAGATCATAACTGTTTGTGTCACTTTAATAAGTTCAAATCGGACATATTAACAAGCTAGGCTTCGAGTCCCATCAAGTGGATAAAGCTTTAATCAACATTAGTTGGGAGTAGTATTAGTCGTCTTTTCGGTAGTCAAATGGTTGAGTAATATTTTAAGGTGAAATCCAACTATCAACAATTTGTCTATTAGGAAGTCCACCCCTTATTGAAGTTAGGCATACAAGAGAACTTGTCAAACTCAAGACATATCCACAATTATTTTTAGATGCTAGAACCATGTGAAAGGACCCAAGCTACCTTGACAGCCCGATGGGATAAGCGCACAAGCGGTTACTGTTAATTGACTTGCGCACATTCGAGCGTAATGGATGCTGACTCGAGCTCAATATCGGAAAATCCAGCTTAGTAAAGCTTCAGAAGCAAATCATTGATTCAAGCTAAAATAACCAACGAGCTAGAATAGCCAATATTTGCCGAGCTATCAACGTCTATGCGCATAGAATTTCCACGCCGAGCTCTTTCGTGTAGATAAGAAGGAAGATCCAAACTCTCATCCACACTCTAAAATGAATTGTCCATTCATAGAGTATCTTGAATTGAGCTCCATATGACAAGCTCAAGCTCTTTTAGAGTGTGGGTGACCGACACAATATTGTCGATAAACTACCAAAATGTCAAGCTGGAAATCTGCAATAGCGAAGACCGAGTTTTGTCCACATAGTGACCTTTCTTGAGTATAAAGCTGTAAGTTGCCGACCTGAGATGAACAGCTAAAGAAGTCCTCGCTGAGCAGCTACTTCAACCAAGCACTTAGGCCGCATCATCAATAAGCTTTTAGTTGATGCAGTATTCGATCTCTCACCGGATGTAATAAAAAAGTTGGTGGATGATGCTGTGGAGGAACTAAAACTTGATAGTATACAGGCCAGGAAGGATAATTAGCAGAGTGCATAAAGATTCAATGTCCAAAGCGAAGACCAGGTTTTAGGATTGAGTTAAGAGCATTATTGATGTTTTGTTCTAGCACTCGTATTAATACAGCTCATTTTGAACCAAAACCAGCTTTTAACTTTCGCTGGATCTACCGTGCAAGATTTCAAATTTATGTAATGAGAATGATCCAAGTTTACTTGGTATGAAGAAGTCAAGAGGTATGGATGCCATATCCCATTATTTATTTCCTGGTTATTTTGGATTGACTAGCAAACGTTTGCTGATGGCAACTCCAAACAGCCGATTTGAACTTCCCAACAGATAAATGTGACAAAATACGATTAAGACATTCTTTTTTCTACCACTAAGTCATCTGGTTGATTCTTGTTGTTTTCTCATGCAAATAAAAAAGGGTTAGCTTTCCTTTCCTGTTGAATTTACTTGATTTAGCCTTTACTTTATCTTCACTTTTGTCGAGTAGTCGACAAGAAAAGATTTGCTTCTCTATGATCACTCTGCTACTGTAGCTCTTTTTTGTCTACCAACGCTGTCTTACTTGATTTCTATCTTTATATTACTTAGCGTGACACACTTGTCAAGTCAGGACTGCTGACACTAACACACTGGTGGAGTTTAATTACATGAGTAATCCATGCCAAAACCCGAGCTAGTTGACGGGTGTTGTCTCTGAGCTTCTTGCGCATGTGCAACCAATATTTTGTGTGTGCCGAGCTGTCTAAGGACTGCTCAAATCGGGGTTGGCAAGTAGTGCTACAGTTCACTTCCATGTCAAAGCCTTGGCAGAGCGAGACAAATAGCGCTAAAAGGAGAATTTACCTACACGAGCTCAGGAGCAAGCAGCTCTTCACTACAGTAACTTTCCAAACTGAACATTTTCGAGTTTCAATTGAACCATACCAACTTGCTGATCCATGTTTGGCCAAACCAAACAATCTTTTGAGCTTCGCGAAATACAATCCGAGCTGTTTTCTAGTAGCCCCTAACCGACCTCTTTAACCGAGCTACGATCTGAGTATGACTTCAGTAGAATGCAAAATAGTGTTGACCATATCACCTAAATGTGGTCGAAGCCAAGGTGACCTATTGAAGTGTAGTGGTAAATTGCAGTATATTTGACAATTGTAGACCCAATTGTCTGTGCTGTCGTAAATGATTGCTGTTAAGTGCTAGACGCACATGTGCGCTTTAATAATAGCTTCTCACTTTGCCGAGCTGCGTGCGTGAACGTACAATAGTGTACTGCTGAGCTATTGAACTGCAGAACTAAGCAGCCTAATTCTCTGACACTCCGAGCAGCTCCTCGCCGGAGCTCCGATCTGACACACTACGATTGACATTATGAGTACCCTATGAAGCTGCATACTATTTAGAGGAGAGAACACCTTTTACTCTGTTGTGGCTCAAGTCAATATAATTGAGACACGGATAAACTCCGAAGTCCTTGTTGAGAGTTCCCTATAGCCGACTGTTTTCTAGTTGAACTCGGACATTCGGTAAGTGACCTAAGAAGTGGTTTTTGCCAAGAGGAAGATATTGTAGAGGTAGGTTTGCAAGTCCTTGAGGGACTATTCCTGAAAGATTGTTCTCAAATAGTCGCGAATCAAACAACACTCTACGGGTGGTTTTGCCATGCAGAATTGGACCCGAGAGAGAATTCTGATATAGAAACAACTGTAAATTACTTAGATTACCAATAGATGGAGGGATGTGGCCACTGAGAAAATCTACATGCACGAATAAAGACAATAGGTTTGTCGAGTTTCCTATGTCAGATGGTATTGAGCCATTGAGACGGTTACTCGATAAAGCCAACTCCTCTAGGCTTTTAACAAGTCTAATCTGCGATGGAATCTTTCTAGTGAACCTAATGTTGTGGAGCTCTAGATATTTTGGGTATTTGAAATTGGTAAACAAATCTGGATGTAGCTCTCCACTTAATGCATTATAGGAACATGAAGCAATGAGATTCGACTAAGATTTGCCAATGAAAGTTGAAGGGGTGGAGATTGACAGGAATGGTGCTAATCACCAACACAAATGAGATAAAACTCTGAACAAGAGAAAAATGAAAACAAGTGCGCTATCATTCCCAAGAGGACCTTTTGATAACATTCGAGTTACTCACAGATTAGCAACCCCTCCAAACATGATAGTGCATTATTACGAGTACACAAGACAACTACTGAGGAGTAATTTCTAATATACAACGCTAAGCCCAATATTAAGATAAGTAAAACTTTACTATTGCTATTTATGATCTATCAGTTATTTATTCTTTAAGATGTGTATTTTATGTTATGCCTTATATTAATTTGTTATTAATATCCATACTTGATTCATGGATTATATGTTATCTATCTACATGATGCTCCATGATCTAAACTTCAATAAGCCTTATAATGAAAAATATCAACTATTTAGCACTTGTAACAATTTATTCAATTCTTAATAGGCTTATTTTTACTTCTTTCAAGATAAACACGAGGACTCAAAGATAAACCAAAGCTAAAGAAACACCATCTGTAAACCCCACAAATTTAGCTTTCTACGTATAGAAACAAATGTCCAAACTATAGATGATTTCCTAAACTCAAAAGAGCCAGTAAGATTTAAAACCGATTAAAATCTCAATCCAAAACCTAAAGTGGATACGAAAAAAAAAACTTTAAATCATCAATTGAACTCCTAACCGCATACGAAGACCCTAAAACCTCGAACCTTATCAAAACCCTAAGATGACAATCGAAGATTTAATCGCGTAAGAGTATATGAAACCCTAAATATGTAAAAACATTAGAGATTGTGCCCTAAAGTAATAAGAACCCCGAAACCATAACTTTAAGGATATGAAAGCACTAATTCATCATTGTAAATCCTAAAACTCTAATTGATAATATAATGCTCATATTTTGCCAAATCATTAGTAAAAGATTAGAGATGACCCTCATTCATGCTTATATGATTCGAATCCTCAAGTAATCCATTAGAAACTAAGATAATGAGTTATAGAATATATTTATCCCTTAAGTATGTGATTAGGATAGTCTCACTTAGAATTAGGGTTATAGTTGAAGATTAGGTTACATGTAGTGAACTTTAATACCCAAATTAATACTTTTTGCACTTGTTATCCAAAGTAGTTTATCAAATGAGATATATAAGTTATAAAGACCTAAAGTAAAACCTCATCAACTATGTTTGCTAATCAATTCATCAAATACCTCATTTCCTCTCATTTCCTTCATTTTTCCTTTCATTTCCCTTAATCACTACATTATGTACACAAATTTACATATACTTAAGAAGAGTTGACCAAGGTCAAAATGTTGACCAAGTCAACACATGTTAACTAAAGTCAACAAAAGTGTCTCTTTCATTACAATTGTTACCATCCACAATTTCTCCCCTTGTAAACCCCACCATTCTCCTTCTTCCATAAGCAAAACAAAGAAAAAGAAACAAAAAAAAAATATTCTTCATGCCGTGAGCTTCCTTTCCCCTTTCATTTTTCTTTCCTTTTCAACCATTTCATCCATAGTCAAGGGCAACTTAAGGTATGCTATTATGTATTTATGTCTTACTTCATCCTCTTTACTAGTTAGAAGGAGAAAAGGTTAGGTTATGTGTTATGTTTATATATATGATTGATTTAGGCTTAAAGTTTCAATCTTTACATATGGAAGTGTATAATCCTTTAGGCAATGGAAGAAGATGCATGTGTACATGTCTTTGAGTAGGTATACATAAGGGTATGCTAGAGATATACATGTATAAATATCTTTATACATAAGTTTTGATTATGTACATAACCTCAATTTGGACATCTACTAACTATACATACATATGCCATGTTAAATATACCCTTAAAATACAAAAAGAATGAAATTGTGAAGATTTCTTAAGAGGGTAAATAAGGCATACGAATTTGTGTATAAAAATACGTATCCAACCGTATAGATATATGAGTAGGTATACATGTATAAATACGGTATAAACCTAAGTAGATGTATAAGTATATGTATGTATAAAGTATAAGTACATAAGTATACATATTAGTATGTTATGAGTGTAGGTAGGTATATAACATATGTATATGTATAAGTACTTAATGACATATATATTTACATGTAATAAATGGATTACATAAGCCATGACATCATCAATTGGTTACATAAGTAATGATGTAAGCGTAGGTTTATAATAAAAGAAATAATAAGATTACATAAGCACATAACATAGGTATGTACATGTAATTAGAGGTCGAAAATCCCTTAAACCTTGATACACTTCCTAGATTGAATTAAATTTAATCAAGTATGTGGATTAGTAGCACTAATGTAAAATACTAATGTAAAATTTCCTAAGTGTAAGAATCAAATAGCTAATTCAATCATTAAATCCTAAACTAGGGCATAAACATAAGCAATCAGAATAATTAAACTTCAATAAGATAAAATTTCAATAAATTTAGCCCATATCATAAAACACGGGTCTTAACGTCCAAAACGGACATTACCGTGTGAATGTACGTTCAAAAACAATGAAAAACGACTATAAATTCGTAAATATTGAAAATAAAATGAAAAAAGTTACGTACGATTAGCAATTAGGTTTAATCGAATAAGGGCCGATAGTAATCTAAGTAGAATTAGGTAGATAGATATCTAGAACCCTTAGCTGAGTCAACTACTTATTATCTTTGTTATCTCGTAATGATCAGGTGATCCCGACGAGGGCGAGAATCTGCCGATCGGTTATTACGACTAGAGCGAGTCGTCATAGTCAAGTGAGTACTCCCGATAACTCTATACTTATTTGTGCTTATAGTTCGTGCACTTAAATTGAATATCAATAATTTGATGCATGAGATTTTGGGATATGCATGTGCTTGATATTGATTGATTGTTGTAAGAAATAGTATTAAATACAATAATTGATGATTTGATGGTATGACTAATTTTTATATGATTTGGATGGTTTGCTGATATTGATTGATCACCTTATAATCTGACCTAATTATATTTGGCTTATATTAAATTAAAAGGGTCATGCATTATCTATGCATCGCATTACTTATTCTGGCCGTCACTTTACGCGGTTGGTAATGAAGGGCCTTGGAGGGATGGATTCCCACATGATTTGATTAGTACCGTGTAAGAGCATGGGTACAACAAGACCCTACCCTTGGCTCGCGGGTTCTATTGGCGCCGGAGACGCTAACCGTGGGTGGCTGGGGGTCGCGTCTAGAGACCACCGCTGTAGGGTGTGAGTGTAGACTGCGGGGGCCACCTCACCGCTAAGCCTGGGACTTTGTGAACTATTGGATTTTTGGAAATGGAAATGTGTTTTTGTGAAATACAGAGTTCTAAGTTATGGGTAAAAACCCAGGTGCTAGAGCCCAGTCGTGATTGGTGCCGTGTAATCTCCAATCCTTATCTCGGAGAGCATTAAAATCCGATATTATATGCAGTACCGGTCAACTGCATATATTGTTTGGCATACTGCGTGTACATGCATTCATATGGTTGTAATAATTTGTTTGATAACTTATTTGCCAGTATGGTATGAGGGATAGCTCACTAAGCTCTTGTAGCTTATTCCCCAATAGTCTTTCTTTTACAGGTTTACATACGATGGGATTGGGATAAGTTTCGAGTGCTAAGGGTGAGATGAAGATATGTACATTAGTGTTAGGATTAGTTGAGATTTTTATAGGTAATACATAAATACTCTTTGTAGAAAATATTCACATGTTAGAATTTAATATAATTTAATTTTACCTACAGTTTTATAATGTTGGTAATCCTGTCTTATTAT
Source organism: Lumnitzera littorea (assembly GCA_024138015.1). Classification (NCBI taxonomy): domain Eukaryota; kingdom Viridiplantae; phylum Streptophyta; class Magnoliopsida; order Myrtales; family Combretaceae; genus Lumnitzera; species Lumnitzera littorea. Next base: position 62,973,605 of record JAMXBB010000009.1, read on the forward strand.
TTGGTAGGGAATACCGATTCTCTACGGTTCTGAGGAACTGTGGGATATCGAATATCCATAGTTATTTATAATTATGTATTATGTCATGTTACAATAAATTAATTACTTGGAAATCATTAATCTTAGTGATTTATTATTTAGAGTCTTGCAATCTCTGACTTGCAAGACGGTTTTCATATCATGGGTGCACACATGTTATGGAAATTTTAGGTAATCCTACTAGGCCCCCTTTAGGGTCCTGACACCATCCACCTTAAGCCCATGCAATTATAACTTGCAAACAAGTTGCTCCTCAATATCTCTAAACCCCAAGTATTACGAGTGATGTAAATCATGAAGCACCAATCCCTAAGTCCTATATTTGATAAATGATGAGTAAAGGATATCCTTAGATCTCTAAGTCTTAGGAAAGGAAGATGATATGTCAAAGACTTAAGCCCTTGTAAGGGTGACAAGCAAAGTAACAATAAATACTCTTAAGGGTGACAAGCTATTGTGTGTTCTTATGTCTCTAGTTGACAATGGGAACAATGCTCTAAGTCTAATAAATAGACAACAAGCTACTTAGAAACCCTAAGCCATTAATTGATGATGAATAAAATACTCAAAGCCCTATGAAAGGATAATAAGTTATCATAGACCTAATTACCCTAAGTTTAACAAATAGAGGATGAGCCACTTAGAAGCCCTAAGCTATCAATTAGTAACAAACACAATGCTATAAGTCTAACTAATAGATGACAAATTACTCAGAAGCCCTATGTTGTTTAATGGCGACAAACAAGATACTCTAAATCCTACAACTTACACAAATGAAAAGTAAATAAGCCCAATGTCTTATATCATTAAAGGGCTTAGGGCCAACTGGCCTCTTTAAGCCTTAGCCTCTTTAGGCTCTCGTCTTTTCAAACACTCCAACCTCTTCAGGCCCTTACCTTTTCATACATACAAACATCTTCAAGTGCTTTGACCTTCACCTCTTTAGGCCTATGATCACAAACTTTTCCAAAGGTCCAATGAAGTTGACTTTTATGGATGCTCTCTTTATTGAATTGGTCACTAAAGAGAGTGGGGGGTAACTGTTGATAGGCAATTTTTATAAATGGGCTAAAGGCTAGAATTCATAAGGTGGAGGGTCAAGCCCAACTTTAAGGGCCTAATCTCGATACAAGTATCCAATCACCTACTATAAATAGGAGGGAGGACCGCTAGGTAAGGGATCGGACTTCTTATCTTCATACTTTTCATGTGACTTTATAGTTCCATTCTTTACAAAAGAGCTAACTTAGGCATCGGAGTGGTTATACTAAAGCACCTTCCTATGCTCCCCTATAGCTATTTGTTGTTTTGCAAGTACTGCGAACAAAAAAACTAAAATCCGATATCAACAATTAGCATCTATTGAAATTAATGCAACCCATTGCTACAATTTTCAATGATTTCCCGAAACATTGTAGTAGGAGCCTTTTTCCTTTAATAGTTTCTTTTAAATCTAGTTTGTTGTAGTTTATCTTCTAAATCTAGTTTGTTTTTTTCTTTTCATCCTCAATAGACCTAAAAGGATTTTTTTTCCTTCTTTTCACAAGAATCTTTTTGTTATTGGCATACCTTAACAACCACCAATGTGGTGGTCAAAAGCATTAGTGCTTACGCTAAATGACTATCTAATTTTTGGATAATTGAACTTTGTTTTTCAAATTTTTCTTCCCACTTCTACTCTGAATCCCCCAATAAATTTTTAGTTTCCTTTTCTTTTTTAAGAGCTAGGATCATAAGATTTATAGAGGAAGGCCTTTCATCATGTTCACAATATACCAATTCATCAATTATTTTAATCACTTGCATCATTAGCATATTTATCAATGGTCCTCCAACTGAAGTTTCAATTTTGAATTTACCATGATACCTAATCCTATAATAAAATATAATAGCTAGTTTCAGTAGAAGTATCGTGATGAAGGCATCTATTCATCAAATTGCGAAATTTCAACTATGCCTCATATAATGATTCGACCTCATACTACTTGAAAGAAAGAATTTATAATTGAAGCTCTATAGTAAAACACAATGGAAAAAGGTTGTATGCATTAATCATCCATAACCATTTCATGCTTAAACGATCTTCCAAAGAAGTGTCTGCAAAATAAAATAAAAAGAAGCAGAAATTTAACAATAAAATGAAACAAAAAGCAAATAAACAAAACAAGCACCTAGTTCTAAATAGTCCTAAAGACCGAAATTAGAGCAAAATATTCCTTAGAAACGACATAAAAAACTTGATACCCTCAACTTGACTCCACTTTCTATAAAAAAATTGTAATTCTACTAGCAATTGCATTAGGTAGCATATATCATAATAATACTAGTAAGAATAAGGTAGAACCCATAAGGATTGCTCAATAACTTTTATTAACATTTTTTATAGTGGTTTTTTCCTAAAGGTTAATAACAACCTAAATTAAGGGATACCAACCTATCTATTTATTCTCACATACCTTTTATAGTATTTCCAACTTCCCAAAGGCCACTCTTCATGAATCAAATAGCTCAAGAAAGCTAACAAGCTAATACTTGTGCAATACAAAATAACCCAACCAAAGTAGGTCAAACTAGCCTTGGTTAGTTCGAAGCAACTGCCTACATGATGAATTGCCAACCTTTAAACCCCTTTCATACCTTTCTCCAAAGGCTTTAATCCCTTGTTAGGAGAATTCTTTCTTGTCAACTTACCGAAGATGAGCTCCTATGTACGAAGGAACTGTAGGCAAACTTTCTAAAGTCCCAGCTCAAGCACACTTTATTTTGCTTCGACATCTACCTAACTACCAACCTACCAAGTGCCGAGTCTGAAGCTACTATACACTAAGCCCTTCTTTTATAGCTTACAAAGCTATCAAGTGCTAAAGCCAACTTGCCAAGTACTAAGGCTGACATCCTTATAAGTCAAGCTCTCTCCTTCTTGCTTAATGAACAGTAACATCCTTTAATCACCTCGACAGCTCCCAACACAACTCCCCAATAACAACTTCGATATCCATTTAGAACATCTATAGCGCCCCAAGATACCTAATTACAAACACTTGTACTATATTCTTTTTTGTTCTTTGTCTCATTTACCCTTTTCGAGCATATTAGGAGTCTCTTTCTTACATCATCTTTCATATAATATTTCTTATTTGTATTATTTCCCTAAAGGACTTACTATAAATAATCTTTTTACTATAGCCATAAGGTTTCTTATACCTTTTTTGGGACAGAATATACTTGTTCTTATGAGATACCCTTCTCGAAGTACAGTTCATTTACACTCTTATCTAACATTATCGAGTAGCTTGAGATTAGTGGCAAGTAGACCTTAGCATTAGCTTATGAGTCATATCAACAAAGTGTTAAGTCGTGTTATATTCATTGGTGCATCATATCATCCGAGCAATTTCACAGAAGCCATTGTATTGACAACTTTTCCATTCCATCTTCTCTTAAAGGACCTGCTTAGTTATTACTCCCTATGATAAGCCCAAGTGATTATTAAGCTCTTAGGTACATCATATAATCCTAGTATTAGAGCTTAAGGTTACGATTGAAAGCTTAGTGTTGAAGTATTTCTTGTTACGTATGTGTGTTCTATTATTCTCCATTTCTCTAGTGGAAAAACAATGCAAGTTCTTCAATTACTATCGTATCTTATTTTGAAAGTTGTATGTAATCTTCTATTGAGTAGTAGGCCTTTTGAAGTTTAACATTGAGAAATTTCGAATCCTAGTGTTCAATGAGAGATTAATGATGTTGAAAGTAATGCTCTAGGTTGCGATCATGCTACCTAATAGACTTCACGAACTACTAATGAGCAAATACAAGACCTTGCTAGTATTGTGACCAATCTAGCTTTTTCTATATAAAGGGTAGTAAAAACTAGGCTACAAGAGAGAGTTGTTATTGAATAAGGCTGAGAAGTGAGAACTAGGTCAAGAAGACAAGTAGTTGAACCTAGAGCACCAGAAGTTATTAATGCGACCACAGCTCTACCCCTACATGCTAAGAGGTTTGCAAGAAGGAGACTTAAGTTAGATGAGGTTGAAGAGTATAGGGAAGAGGAAGAACAATACAATGGGTTGAAAGAACACAAAGGAGCCAAGCACCTTAAGGTGTAAATTCTGAGCTTTAATGGGTCTAGTAATGTTGATGACTACCTAGATTGAGAGGAGAAGATTGAAAAGATATTTGAATTTTATGATTACAAGGACTCAGTGCATATTTAAGTAACTACATTAGAATTTTCTAGGTATGCAACAATGTGGTGGAAGAAATTACAAAATGTATGTTAGAGAGCTCAACATGAAATCCAAACATGGAACGAGATGAAAAGAGTTCTGAGGAGTTAGTTTGTTCGCGAACACTATGAGTAATACACTTTTAGATTTCTCTATGATAAGGTAATCGATCAATGGATGAATACGTTTAAGAATTTCAGTTGCTAATGATTTGATGAGAAGTTAACAAGCCTAAGGCATGAACGATCGCTAGGTTTGTTTTTGGACTAAGGACCAAATCGATAATGTAATAGAGGTGAAAAGGCTAGAAAGTTTGGACGAAGCCATCTAAGTAACCTAGAAGGTAGAAACGCAAAGGTGAAACCAACTCAGCCAAGCACAAAACAGCCAACCTAGCTTACCAAACAAGATTGATATGTTAAGCTGACTAAGATATGACTAGCTCAATATAGTTCTAAGGTAGACCACTAAGGTCAAATGCTGAGCAGACCTGATGATGGCCAAGATAAGATTAAGGCCGAGGAGAAGACTTAAGAGATAAAATGTCTCAATGCCTTGGTTTTTGATACATGACTAGTCAATGCCTAAATCGACATGTCATGACCATCAAGGGAGATAAGCCCCAGTTTGAGGTAGAGAGTGTTAGTGAAGGTGAAGATAAAGTAGGAGGTGATCAACTGCTAGAAGAATTTCAAGAAGATTCTAATGTTGTTACCCAACCTGAAATGGGAGACCATTGTATGGTCATACAAAGATCTCACAATACCTTTGTCTCTAATGAGAATGAGTAGAGGGAGAATCTCTTCCATACAAACTACCGAGTGAATGGCCAACTGTGTGCTTTGATCATTAATAGAGGCAGTTTTACCAATATAATAACTTAAGAAGTAGTGAAGGCCTTGAAATTGCCGACCTACCCTCACCTTAAGCCCTACAAGATTCATTGGCAAAATGAGAAGAGAGGTCTAACAGTTGTCGAGTAAGTTCAAGTATTGATTACTATTGGTGACAGATGCAAGGATGAGGTGTTGTTTAATGTCCTACCTATGTGTGCTTCACACATATTACTTAGCTAACCTTAGCTATTTGATTTGAGGCTATTGCATCATGGATATAGGAACACTTACATGTTCCAAAGCATGGAAAGAAGGTCATATTGACCCCAATAAGCCCCAAGGAGGTCTAGGATTCACAAGAGAAAATTACTAGATCACGATAGAGGAAGTCCTTAGTGATTTCTAAAGATCTCAAGGTCGAAGAGTATTACTCCTATTATTCAGGAGCCTTTTAGAATTGAAAGAGATTGAAGCTTTACTTGCTAAGGTGCAAACATTACTTTAAGAGTATGTCGACCTGTTTCTTGTTGAGTTTCTGAAAGGATTACTACTTGTTGAGGGATAAAGCATTGCATTGACCTCTAACCTAAACCCACTCTTCCTAACCAACTTGCCTATAAACTTAACCTTGAGCAAGCGGCTGAGCTAAAGAAACAAGTCGATGAGTTAATTGAACGAAGCTATGTTTAGGAGAACGTAATGTTCATCGATAGCTAAGCAATCAACAAAATCACTATCAAGTACCAATATCCTATTCCTCGATTAGATTATATGCTCAATAAGTTACATAGTGCATGAATATTTTCAAAGGTTAATTTGAAGAGTAGTTACCACCAGATACGAAAGAGACCTAAAGATGAGTAGAAAATTGCCTTTAAGACTAAGACGATCTATTTAAGTGGATGGTGATGCCATTTAGTCTTACAAATGCTCTAAACACCTTTATGTGACTCATGAATCATGTTTTGAGATCATTGATTAGTAAATGCATCGTTGTTTACTTCGATGATATTTTTATGTATAATGCCGACCTCATTTCTCATGTTATGCACTTAAGATCTGTGTAATTTAATGAAGTGTGTGTTCTATTAGAGCAAGATAGCATTCCTCGATTATATTGTTTCTAAGGGAGGCATCATAATTGATGACGAGAAGATCTGAGTTATTCTTGAATGGCTAATGTCAACCAAGGCTGCTAAAGTAAGGAGTTTTCATGGTCTAGTTTTGTTTTATCAAAGATTCATTTGAAACTTTAGTTCCATAATGCTCCATTGACTAAGTTAACCAAGAAAAACTCCAAGTTCAAATGACCAGAGAAAGATCAGAATAGTTTTGATGAGATTAATTTAAAGTTGACTTCTACCCTAGTACTTATCATGTGCAACTTTAAGAAAGTTTTTAAGCTAAAATGTGATGCATCTAAAGTCAGCATTGGAGATGTTGTCATATAGGAATGCTAACTAATTGTTTATTTTAGTGAAAAGCTCAAAGGTACCTCACTAAATTACTTGACACATGACAAAGAGTTTTACACTTTAGAACTGGCAACACTACTTATTGCCAAAAGAGTTCATCATCTATACAAACCATGAATGTCTCAGGCATCCCAAAGGATAATAGAAACTTTCTCGATGTCATGTAAAATGGGTCAAGTTCTTAGAAACCTTTTGCTACATCATCAAGTACAAGAAGGAAAGTACTAATACTGTGGGTGGTGCTCTTTCTTGTCAGCACATTCTTATCACAACATTATAAGCTAAAATACTTGGGTTTGGTACTCTACCTAATCGGTATGAACATGATCCATATTTCAAACCCTTAGTAGCTAAATGAAACAATGAGGAGTAGTAGATGGGTTATATCTGAGCTAAGGATTTTTTATGAAGGAAAGGAAAATCTGTATGCTGAGTGGCTTTACTAAGGACTTACTTACTCGAGAAGCCCATGTTGGAGGCTTAGCGAGACACTTTAACAAGAAGAGAATTGCTGAGTTGTTGAAAGAACACATCTATTAGCCTAAGATGATCAAGGATTGTGTAAAATTCTTGAATGATACAAAGTATGTAAGCGAGCCAAATGAAGAAAGGAGTCATATGGAGAATACACACCCCTATACATACTTGAGAGGTTGTTGACCTATCTAAGCATGGATTTCATGCTCGGCCTACCTAAAACACCATTGAGACATGACTCTATTATGGTGGTAGTCGATCGGTTTAGCAAAATAAGCCACTTCATCCCTTACCATAAGATCAACGATGCTTTATTTGTTGCTAACCTCTTTTTGCAGGAGATCATATGGTTGTAGGGAGTACCAAGGAGTATTGTGTATGATCGTGATTCAAAGTTTAGGAGCTTCTTTTGGCAAACACTATGGAAGAAGCTTTGCACTAAGCTCATATTCAATAATTATTACCACCTATAAACAGATGGCCAGATAGAAGTTGTGAAGAGAACAATACATAACCTCCTTCAAGCTATTATTGGAAAGAATATGCATGATTCGGATCTATGCCTACCCATCATTGAGTTTGCTTATAGTCGCTCTACTCATATCTCAATAGGAAGGTCATCTTTATAGGTCGTTTATGGACTTAACTTGAAATTACCCTTAGAATGGTTATTAGCTCGACCTTCTAAGGAAAAAGTCAATTAGGCTTGCAACACATTGAGGAGTTTCGGAGACTAAATCAAAAGGTTTCCAAATAATTAACCAAAACTGTGGCACAACAAAAAGAACATAGAAGTCGTGGAAGGAGGCATTCATTTATAACCTAAGAGACCTTGTCTAGATCTACCTTAACAAGGAGCAATTCATAGGGAAAAGGACAAACAAGCTTTCACCTAAGTCGGATGGCCCTTCTAAGGCCCTTCGATGCATAAATGACAACACTTATGAGTTAAAGTTACCCAAAGGATGTAGAGTGTCTCTTGCTTTCAATGTTACCAACATGATGCCCTATGTGCTGAAAGATGGAGAGGAAGATCAAGATTTTAGGGCAAGTCTTCAACAACCTTGAGGAATTGATGGATTGCTAACCTCCAAGCTCCTCACTCACACTCATTTCTGAGGGCTTTAATCCTTTGCTAGGAGAATTCTTTCTTGCTAACTTGCCAAGGATGAACTCCCATATACGGAAGAGCTATAGGTGAACTCTCTGAAGTCCTAGCTTGGGCACATTCTATTCTACTTAGTCATTTACCTAGTTACTAACCTGCCAAGTGCGGAGTTTAATGCAACTATACATTGAGTCCTTCTCTTATAGCCTACAAAGCTGCTAAGTGCTAAGGTTAGCCTGCCGAGTGCTAAGGCTAACGTCCTTATGAGCCATGCTCTCCCCTTTTTGCTTAATGAACTACAACATCCTTTAATCACCTCAGCAGCTCCTATGACAACTCCCCAACAACAACTCTAATATCCATTTAGAACATCCACAGTGCCCTAAGATACCTAATTACAAACCCATTGACAAGGCCCTTCAGGCAAATCAAGAAGAACAATCACCATAGTAGTACACCCTACAAGTGCATTAGATTAGAGTTTATCATCGATCAACTCAATTTCAAGAAAACAATGATGACGATTCATATAGAGCATAAGTGGAAGCTTTATGTGCTAAGTTTGCTAAGGAACTCGAAAAGGTTCTAGCCAACAACTAGGAGTTCAAATAAAGACTCAATGAAAGAGATACTGCTTCTTCTTCTACCCTTTCCTTGCATCATATTAGCATAGTCAGCCTTATGCTAAAGATTCTTCACTTTTGCTCAATTAAGTAGATGCCTAGAGAAACAATTAGAGACTATGTCTACAGGTTTAACCAATTGTTGATCGATATCACAAACTATGATAAGAGTGTAACACTTCATGCTATCTACAAAAGAGTTAGAGAGGATTTGGACTTCTTCAAGTCCCTCACCAAACTCTTTGGATGACTTTAATAGGAGGTCGAAGAAATTGATATGTCAAGAGGATCATATGGAAGCCAGGAGAGAGCTTAAAAAAGAAAAATATGAGAGAAGGTCAAAAAAGGAGAAAAGGTCTATAAAAGATTAGCTTGGAAAGAAAGTTTGACATTCATAGTAAGTTAAGCCAACCTCTAAGAGATAAGAAAAGGCCAATGCCGACCTTTTCCGAGCATACCCCCTTCAACTAACCTATGTTAGATATCTTGATGAAGGTATGTAATCATGGCTTTTTATCTTGGCTAGAGAAGATGAAGAACAACCCTGTGAAAAAGAGTTTTAATAAATACTGTGACTTTCATGGAGTTCAAGGTCATAACATGGATGAGTGTATACACTTGAAAAATGCACTAGAGGATGCTATCCAAAGGGGTTATTTAAGGAAGCTTGTTATGAGTATAAAGGAGCGAATTGAATAACCTACTTAGAGAAGGAAGGTTGATTAACAACCTTGAAATGCTAATACTAGACCTAATAATTGAGATCTAGTAACTAAAGACAATGAAAGGTGAGACAACTAAGCTCTTAGGGATATTACTAACGTAGTTTTTGGTAGACTAATAGGAGGAAACACTTTGTCCACTTCAAGCTCAACTGATGTGCAGGGAGACCATGTATTGAACTTGAGAGGACAAAGACATAGAGTCAATGACTTGATTATTTTTTTAGTTTAGGATATTTAAGGAGTTTAATTCCCTCATGATGATGTATTGGTCATTACAACCAAGGTAGTAGAGTTTGAAGTCAAGAAAGTGATGATTGATATAGGGAATGTGATGCAAGCTTAAAAATTACATAATGCAGCTATACAAATACAATCTGTACAGGTTTAATAATCAACCAATGAAAGTACAAGGAGTGGTTACCCTAACCTAATAGATTAAGGATGATGAGAACATTATGGAAAAGTGATATGCCCCAGAAGAGGTCTCATCGTTATGTGGATGGGTCTTCCAAAGGTAACTATCAAGGAAAGGAAAAGTGTAGGTTTAAGGTAAAAAGCAACAAAAGAACGAAAAATGGGGATTAAGTAAATGCATGAATCGCTCATAGATGTGACACACCACTCAAGTGCGACACAGCCTACAACTTTGCCAGGTGTGACTCAGTGATCCAAAATTATAGGGTCGCTTATCGAAACAACCTTACTTAAGGTTTCTTATGAGCTAAGAAAAAGGGGGGAATACTTAAGTGCTTAAAGAAGACACTTGAAAAAGGGGTAATTTCATTGATGAAAGAGGAAAAAACTAAATACAAGCTAAATACACAATCTATTTACGCTATGTCTACTAGGGTTACAAATACATGTCAATTTACAAAAAAGTAGTAATGTAAAAATGCATTGATCAAGTACATAAAGAGAAGGACAGTGTTGTAATCATTCTAGAAACTGTCTTCTTTAAGTGCTAGATGAGAGAGAAAGGATACGTATCAATTTAGGAATGGAAGGCATACTTATAAATAATAGTTTCTAACACATAACATCATAGTTAGCATGTAGGTAGCCTTTTGTCAAGTCAGGCGCTTTCAAGGAGGTCAAGCTTTCAAGCTTGGTTAGTATAGGTTCTTCAAGAAGGTTAGGGCTAGTTACTATAATACTCCAAGTAGATCGGCCAATTCAGAATTCTTCACTATATACGCTATGTTGCTAGTCGAAGGGTTTGAAAGTAGGTCAACAACCAAGTACATGGTTTGTTAAGTTCGCTAAGCCTTTTTCTCTAGATTAGATTGTGGGTCCTGGACTTTAGTTCCTTTCATTCCCTCTAGGCTGTTTAGAATTTAGGATCAAATCCTCAATTTGTTTGCCAGGTAGTCTCCATCTTCAAGAATGTAAGGACTTAGATCAATTATGTTGAAAATGTTACAAACCACATATCTCTTTATTAGCTCAAGTTTGTAAGTATTTTAGTTGATGTTTTGGAGTACTCAAAAAGGTCCCTCAACTCATGGTGACAATTCGTTCTTTCTTTTGATTAGGAACTGTTCCTTGCTCAGATACCCATACTAACTCACTGGGTTGAAATTGTATCTAACCTCGTTGTTTAAGACTTCCTTGCTCTAACTTCTCAACAACTCAAGTCAGTTGATCTGCTACTCATTGGTATATCTGTTGAATAGATCATACCCAATCGAAGCCTCTTGGTTTGTCGTCAAGGTTAGTATTTGATCCAAAGGTAGCTCGAAGTTAAATCCGTACACTACTTCAAAGGGAACTTCTTGGTCATGTTGTAAGTGGAACAATTATATGCAAACTCCATAATAGCTAAGTAGGAATCCCAATAAGTCAAGTTATCTCAAATTATAGATTGGAGAAGAGATCCTAATATACAGTTGATGACCTCGATTTGTCCTCAGTTTGAGGGTGGCAAGAAATGCTGACTAATAACGTAGTCTTCATTTAATGCAACAAATTCGTCCAAAACTCAATAAGGAATTTTGGATCTTAATTAAACACAATGCTCCTCAAAACTTCATGATTCCCTACATGAACAAAGAAGATATAGCCAAAGCATCGTTAGTTCTATTATAAGGCACGAAGCATACCATCTTACTGAACCAATTAACCACAACCAAAATTGAATCTTTCCCTCCTACCATTCTTAGTAACTCGACTATAAAGTCTATACTTATATCATTCCAAATTCTGGTTGGTACAATTAGTGGTATAGCTTGCCCTTGTTCATCTCAGCTGATGGCCTCCTTATAAATTGTGTAGCTCTCAACAATCTGATGAATGTCTCTCATCATCTTCCGTCAATGGAACCTTGATTTCAACAATTCATACACTCTCTTTTCACTAAAATGCCTAGACAATCCTTCACCATAAGCTTCTATCACAAGCAAATCTCGCATCGAGTAAGTCAATACATACAGTTTTCCATCTCAGAAGAGATATCCTTCCGTTACAAAATAATTGTCAAAAGTTCTTTCCTTTCTACACCATTGGAAAGTAGATCCAAAGTGTGGATCATAAGCTTATTGCTCCTTTAAGTTTACAAATCCTAGCAATCTCATCCGAAGCTTTAAGATCAACATATGTCTTCAAGATAATGCATCAGCAACCACATTGGATTTCCCTCACTTGTACTTGATCACAAACGTAAACCCTTCTAAAAACTCAACTCATTTGATCTAACATTTTGAGAGCTTTGGTTAGCTCCTCAAATATTCAATATTTGGTGATCAAAGTATACTACAAACTCCTTAAGCAGCAAATAATGTTGCCAGGTCTGTAAAGCTTAGACCAAGGCATATAGCTCTTTATCATATATAGAGTAATTCACCATAGGCCCTTTGAGTTTATCATTAAAATAAATGATAGGTCGGTAGTTTTGCTTGAGAACTACTCTAATCCCTATGCCTAAAGCATCACATTCGAGCTTGAAGACCTTGCCAAAGTTTGGCAACGCAAGCAAAGGTGCAATAGTTAGCCGATTCTTGAGCTCACTAAAGTTATTCTATTCTTTTTCTCCCTAATGAAATTTGATATTCTTCTCAGCTCGATTAATGGTGTGGCACTAGAACTTAAGTTCTGAATAAATCTTTGGTAAAAAGATGCTAACCTATGAAAGCTTCTAACATCAGCACAAGAGGTCAATGTAGGCCATTTTAAAATGGCTAGGACCTTTTCATCATCTACTCATAGTCCTTCCTTACTCATTACATAACCTAAAAACACAACTTCCTCTTAGCAAAAACAATATTTCTTCAAATTTCCATACAATTTTTCAAATCGGAGTATCATAAAAACATGTCAGAGGTGACTCACATGACTAAACAAATCAAAACAATATGCAAGAATGTCATCAAATATACAATTATAAACTTTCTAATCGGATTCATCAATCATATGAAATCACTTAGAGCATTGGATAATCTAAATGGCATGACAAGCTACTCATACAGACCATGCCTTGTCTTGAAAGTAATCTTCCATTCATTGCCTTCCTTCACACAGATTTGATGATATCAGGACTTTAAGTTTATCTTTGAGAACAAATTGGCTTTATGGAGTTCATCTAACATGTCATCTAATCTAAGGATAAGATATCAATATTTAATGGTAATCCTATTAACAGCTTTACTATCAATGTACATCCTCCAACTTTCATCTTTCTTTGTAACTAATAATGCTGGTATAGCATACGAACTCATACTTTCTCAAACATATACTCTTTCAACAAGTTTGTTCACCTATCACTATAGTTCGACTGCTTGCTTTAGGTTCATTCTATAGGCCGGTTGGTTAGGCAACACAACTCCAAGTAGAATATTTGGCTCATCCTCCTCCACAACTCTTCTAAGTTTAGATCTATTCATTATTAAAGTCTTCTTACTCTTTTGGATGAGCTTAGACTGCATGTTGCTTACTTAGCTTGGAGTCATAAGATATAAGGTAATAGATCAATGATCTTTCTCAAAGCTATAGGTATTCAAATATTGATCTTGCATAACCCTTCAATTGTACAACCATGGTCAACCTAATAAGATATGATATGCACCCATAGGTAGTACATCATATATGATCTCATCCTTATAGCTTCCAATTGAGACCAATAATAACACTTTTTGATTGACATGTAATGAGCCCTTCTCATTCAAGTCGACCTCTACAAAATTCACCCTATGTTGGAATAATTGATGAATGTATCTTCTAAAGTTTTGAGCATATTGAGGTGCTCGATTAAGTCAAATTTCTCTCCTACTAACCCTAAGAGGTTAGATGTTCCTCTCCTCCTCATAAAACTCCCCAACTTCATATTGTCCACATCATTTAATTCCAATCTTTGATTGACTCAACACTCCACTTATCAAGCTTGTTCCTGACATGTTGAGTGACCTACTTCTCTACAAGTAACCTCTTAAGCTCGAGGAACTTTTGGATTTGCTCAATTCTTAACTAAAGTATCCTCATTAGCTTGGTCATTAACCCTACATGCTCCATCTACACCTATAAACATATTACTGTGCATCATTATCATCATATTTTCCATCATCACCGCCATTCGATCCAACCATTCATTGATGGTCGGTTCTACATGTTGTCTATAGCCATTAACATCACTGTCATTATCTCCTATCACTACGTTTACACTTGGATCCATCATAGCTATTACTCTAACAACCTAAAATTCTTCCACAATAACTTAAAAAACCTAGATATTCATAATAATCACAATAACTTCAATTGTTACCACTCTATTTTACACAATTCAAAATAGCGTAAACAAAGTATGATTCTCACTCTTAATCTATAATGATAAAAACCAAATAAATACCCAAATCTTAAACACAAAGAACTTCACAATGACAACTCAATACCCACTCTACTAATAGCAACACCAATACAAATCCACAACAACTTCAACGTATACTCTGCACAACTCAACAATAAGCTAAAAACTCTAACAATACCCAATCAAAACCGTATCACAACTCAGCTCATGACCCTACTCAGGACCTTGAGCTCTAATGCCAAGATGATGTACCCCGAAAGAGGTCTTATCATTAAGTAGATGGGTCCTTCGAAGGCAAGTATCAAAGAAAGAAAAAGTATGGGTTTAAGGTGGAAAACAGCAAAAGAACGAAAAATGGGGGTTAAACAAATCCATAAGCCACTTGTAGATGTCACACACCACTTAAGTGCAATACTACCCACAACTTCACTTGATGTGACTCACTGATCTGAAATTATAGGGTTACTCGCTAGTACCATCTTGCTTAAGGGTTGTTATGAGCTCAGGAAAAAGGGGTAACACTAAAGTGCTTAAAGAAGATACTCGGAAAAGGGATAATTTCATTGATTGAAGAGGGAAAAACTGAATATAAGCTATTTATACTATGTCTACTAGGGTTACAAATACATGTCAATTTACAAAAAGGGATAATGTACAAATACATTGATTAAGTATACAAAGAGAAGGACAATATTGTAATCCTTCTAGAAACTGTCTTCTCCACTCGTTGTGCTAGATGAGAGAAAGGGGGTACATGTCAATTTGGGAATGGAAGGTACACTTGCAAATAATGGTTTGTAGCACATGACATCAAGGTTAGCATATAGGTAGCCTTTTGTCAGGTCAAGCACTTCTAGAGAAGTTGAGCGCTCATGCTTGGTTGGTGTAGGTTCTTTAAGAAGGTCAAGGTTAGTTACTACAATACTCTAAGGAGGTCAGATAACTCAAAGTTCTTCATTATACACACTGTACTACAGGTCGAAGGGTATGAAAGTAGGTCGACTACTAAGTGCATAGGTTGTTAAGTTCACTAAGCCTTTTGCTCTAAATTAGGTTATGGGTCCTAAACCTTTATAAAAAAAGAGATAGACTTTATCATAGTGGTTTGTCCTTTACCCTATAATGGGATAATGGGCCTACCTTCCATTAATAATTTTAAAATGGTGGTGTTGATAGCCCATTAGAAGGAGAAATTTCCAGCTCCCATAGGAATGGGAATATGTTGTGTAAATTAACAATTAGCTAGAGATTTGTACCTAAAAGCTCTAAAGAGAGATTGAGTCTATAATATTGAGCAAGGTACAAGCAACCACCTGCAAATAAGAGGGGAGCCAATAGTGGAAACGTTGACAATATAATTAAGTGATAATCCTAAGCATGTTATGAAGGTTGGAGCTAATATGCCAATCGACCTCCGAGAAAGTATAGTATGCTTTTTCTAATCTAATAGGGATATCTTTGCTTGGTCTCCCTCTAATATGCATGGAATCACAAAGGAGGTTATCACCCACAAGTTGAACATAGATCCAATGGCAAAGGTCATCCAATAGAAGAAGAGACATTTTGCCTTGAAGAGGAAAGCAAACATAGAGGAGGAACTTCAAAAACTATTGAAGGTATGCTTCACTAGGGAAAAGCCTTATCCCACCTAGCTTGCCAATCGTGTCTTGGTTAAGAAGGCAAATAGAAAATGGAAGACATGCATCAATTTCATTGACCTAAATAAAGCATATCCATAGGATTGTTTTCCTTTGCCCTTAATAGACCAAATGGTCGATTCAACCTTAGGACATAACTTGTTTAGCTTCATGGATGCCTTTTTCAGATGCAACCATTCAACTAGGTACATACCTCCTTCATTACAAATTTTGGGACATACTGTTACAAAGTTATGCCATTTAATTTGAAGAACGCAAGTGTTGATAGCAAAATTTTAACAATTTGAATTGTTTGGCACCTCAATTGCTAAGTTGCTGAACTTTTAATTAAGCCCATTTATTTGGCTTCTCTTATTTAATTATTGAGCTTGGCTTACCCCATCGAGAGGCCTTAAGGGCTCGACCTACCCACTTACACTTGTTTTGAATTTTAAAATGTAGTGTAGACAATTAAAGCTATGTCTAATCTCGTTACACAACCACCTACTACTCCAAATCTTTAGGCATGTGCTTAATTCAGGAGCCGCCATAGGGTCCATAAATAATGATTGCCCATTACAATAGTGTTCTTCCAAACATCTATAAAATAGGAAAGGCTAACACTGTAAGGACTCTCTTACATACTTTTCTACACTTTTAGTTCCTTGTACTTTCTTACTTTTTACTTACACACACTTACTTAAGTATCGGAGTAAAAACACCAGACTAGCCTCGATACTCCTTGGCTTTTCTTTTCCTTACTTTCACAGGATCAAGATTCATTACTAAAATCAACCAACAACAGTGGGTACTACATATCAGAGGTTGGTCATGAAGATGTTCAAACCTTATACATAGGAATATTGAGGTTTATGTAGATAATATGATTGTCAAAAGCAAAACTACCAAAACCACTTGGCCAACCTTCAGGAGATCTTCGATACACTTAAAAGGTATAATATGGAATTAAACCTATGAGCTCTTAAAATTGCTTTTAGGGCAATCGTACCCAGATTTAAGGACTTTGGAAAAACTTATCTAATTGAGCCTACATTTTATGACAAGTTAGAAAACTTAGTTGAAGTGACCTAATGAAATTAGATTTTTAAAAAAATTTCCTAAAGCCTCAATTTTAGCTTTAGAAGTGCAATTATTAAATATAGCTTAAAACTCATTGAACCCCTAAGACTGAGCCTAAAATACAATAAGGCCTTATAAATAAGTTATTTAAGCTATAAAAGTAAGTAATATTACATAAAATACTATATAAATCTATATATTTTTTTATGAATATACCTGGTATATATAATAAATATATCCGTAAATTAACTCGAAATTCTATAAATAGATATAATAAGCAATAAATTCACCAAATTAAAAAGAGAATATATCTTAAATATTAATAAAATAAGTGAAACATCATCACATGAATATGATTACTTATTATGTGTATCATTTATATAGGATATGTACCAGCTTATTAACAAAATTATTAAATATTATTATTATTATATATATAACACCATAAATATATCAAAATACTATCTAAAGCTCATCCAAAACTTAGAGAACAACCTAGATTTAGCTAGGAATCAGTCATGGTAGCATCAACAATAAATCAAGATGACTCAAAAGTAAATTTAACAAGAGGAAGCCATCTCCTACTTACTTGGATTTACCAAAATAATTAAATATAATTTACTTAACAATGAAGAAAAATCTTGATTGACCCTAACAAGTAGAAATAGGATGTTAGAACTCAAATTACACATTTTAGTAACTTAGAACACCTAAAGAAAAATCAGAAGAAATTAAAAGAAAATAGGAAAAAAATTATAAAAAACAAAGTACCATGCTACTTCATTATGATTCCCAATCCAAATGACAACATGATAGTACACTCGACCAACCATCAATTGAACCCCCACCACCCAGCACCACCAATAACCACCCACCAATCACTGAGCACCAGAGCTTTAGCAAAAGGTTGGTCTAATTTTTTACCATGTTTTTCAGTTAAATTCTAAAAATACTAAATTAATTAGAAAAAATATTTTAAAAAATTATTCCTAGGTTATTTTAGATGTATTTCATGTAGTATAATTATTTTGATAAAAATTTAAATATTTTATATACTTCCTTAAGAAATTCACTATTAATCCAAATTTTTAAATTTAAAATAAATATATCAAATGAAGTTATTTGAGACTTAAAATTTTTCTGTAAGATTCCTATTTCATCTAGTTTGATGTTATGTAGCTCAATTTTGATTTCATTCATGTTTAGTATTTATTTTATTTTTAGCCCTAAAAATAGCTAAAATAGGATTTTTTAGAAATAAATTAGATTTTATAGAAATAATTCATGAATTTGACATGTGATGACTTCTAGACATTTGTAATGATAGTAGGATAAGTTAGAATATATTTTACATAAAAATAATGTTATTTGCCTAATTAATTGTAATTTAGGTATAAAAATGTAATTTCACATATTTGTGATAAACATGTGCTATTTATTATGAATTTTCCTAATTAAATGGCTTAAATTATTAATTGGTACATACATTTAGCAATAATAAGTTATAATATTGTTGAGCCTGATTTTTTTCAGTTTTATAAAAGAGTCTTCCTTAAACGATCAATATTAAACCATACCCATTTAATATTGACAATCGACTAAGGTTTAAAAAAAACTAGTCCTTTTATTTTTAAAACATTTCAGAGTTGCTATCCGACCGAAGTCAAGAAAAGAAGTTAAATTATATATAACCAATTAGGTAAATTGGTTATAATTTAACTACTAACCTTTTAATAAAACCAAATTTATAAAATGGTTTAGAGAACCAAAAGATCAAGTCTAAGGGTTAAGATTTTAAACCTTTATGGGTATCACAACTTTCCAAATTTAGACTTAATTCCTAAAATCACCTTTTAGAATAACAACATAATCTATTAGAATGACTTTTAATTGAATAATTCTAAAGAGAAGAAAATTATTTTTCATTTTTCACCAAATGAAACTAAAATTCGAAAAAACTAACATTTTCGTTTTTCATTTTTTATCGTCGCCTTAAAGGTACCTACATACTCGCTATTTGAGATTCAACGTATATAATTCTTTCTCGAAAATATTAGCGGGTTGGTTGATTTTAATTTTTGAAAAAAATCAGGTTTATGTTTTTACCCATTTCAATTTATTTAAGGAAATTTTTTTCTAAAGGGTCATGATCGAGGTTTTATTTCTTAGAAAGTTTAAAGTAATCTTAATTTGGAAAACAAGTTGGTTTATTTTTTTCATCTATTTTTTTTCTAAGTTATAAAAAACTTTCCTTTATTATTATTATTTTATATATTATTTCCCTTATTTTATTTTATTTTTTATCTATTTTTTTTATATATACATTAGTCGAAAATAAAAAATAAAACTAAACTATGCCTCTCTCTATTTTTTTTAAGGGTTACATTTACAATAGATTTATCAAAAAAAAAAAAAAGAAAAGAAAAAATTACAAAAACCGAAACCTAAAAGGAAGTCAAACTAAGGAGCTTACATAGGTAACGAGCTGGTTCAGGTTGGATGGGTTAGTCGCAGAGCGAGTACAAGCTGGACTTGGGTCAGGTCGGATCGAGTCCTAAAACTCCTCCTTCAATAGTGGGTAGAGGGTGTTTTTAGTGGGTCTAAGGAGAATTTTGAGTAGGTAAAAGTGGTTTTGTGTATTTCATATTGGTGAATGAAGGCGAGAGGTGGGGTAGAAGAAGTGCTACGGCCTAACTTAGTCGTTAGTGATGGTTTAGGATTGCATGGTGGTAGCAGTAGTGAGATACGGTGGCTAGGGGTTTGTTAGGTTTAGAAAAATGGTTGGGTCAAGGGTTTTAGAGTGTGGTAAGCTCTTCCATAGTGGTGAATTTGCTCGATAAGGGTCAAGGCACGACGTTTGGAGTTTAGGTTGCCGCTAGTTAAGGTTTGGTTAGTGGTGTAAATTGTGCAATTGGGCTTCAGTAGTAAAATTGGATAACTTTAAGTAGTAAAATAGGTGTTTTCTATGATATTTCAAAAAATATCATCCTATAATGACTTTTTTGTAATTGAAACATAATTTGACTAATGAAATGTACGTTGCAATACAATCAAAACAATATACTATTAGTAGCAAAACTACCTATATTTGTTAATATTAAATAATTTAATATAACCTATATGATAAAATATAATATTTAAAGTATATATGTATGTATATATGTATGTATGTGTATGGGTGTATATAAATGTGCATGTACGTCCCTAGTAAACACAAGACATAAGTATAATAAGGTAACGATAACAAGCTTATAAAATACTTTAAGTATACATAATGTATATATACGTAAATATGTATATAGACAACTCTATTAAATAACTATATAAATAGTATTTCAACCAAGTTATATAATAGAATGAAGAACTAAATAAAACCCTAACGTTTTTGTAAATTCTTTGAAAACTAAATCTAGATTTTAGTATATATAGGACTCTTAAGTGAGTGGAACACTAACGTTATAGACTTACTAGAGTGAGCTTCAGTCCAAGTAAGTGGTAATTATGGAGATTGGAAAATATGCTCACTTGTAGTTGTAGGTTTATATGTGTATTCCATGCCTGTGCTTGATTACTAAGGTGCTGATTAGTAGCAAAGCTACATGTTTACTGTATTACATGACCTTGTTGGTGTATTATGAATTAGTTGATCACCCTTGACTACAAATCGAAACACAAAATAAAACTACAAACAAACATGCAACACATCCTACTAGGGGACGGTTAGGTTTCTCTAGCTAAATTCTTGCGTCTTTGACAAGGTGTAGTAAGCTGACCTTTCCCCACCCTTAGTCGCACTAAGTGATGGGATAAGAGGTTGCAACAAGGTTAAGGGTGTTAGGTTCAAAGGTAATCGTGAGTAAAGTAAAAGTCTCCATTATACAAGCCAAGAATTAACTGTAGGAGGACTTCGTGGCCTTTATGATTGGTATTGTGGCTATTATATCACAACTCCTTAACCCAAGTTAAAGTAGGTGTAATTTCTCTAACCTTATGATGGATCAGATAATGTCGTATGAATGATATGTTACTTATTCATGCATTGCACATAATAATTGCTTGATAACTTAGTTGTACTATTCGGCTTACATATTCTTGTTGTCTCTAAACCCTTGCTGAGCAATGGTTTGCTCACTTCCCAATAGATTTGCTTGTAGGTTTTGAGTGGTCGTACCGTATGACAATCACCTCTAAGTGTGTGAAGAGGGGGTATTCAGGCTTAAGTGAGAAGAAACCTATGAGGAAGTATGTTTTAGAACTTTTTGTTTACTATAGGATCAATTAGATCATTTAGGCGATCTAATTGGATTCCTATTTTTGAGTCATATTACGTATTGGTGTACTTTTATAAACACTCTACATCTAGCTTTCTTGTAAATATAAGTTGTTATGTATATAAATGTAAGCATATTTATAGAATTGTTAATGCTTTAGAGCGGTTTGTCATATGAGCCTTGTATATGTCAAGGTTGCAATAGCAACTAAGTAGACAATTTCTAGAATAAAATTAATATACATAGTGGACTGTTACAACTTTATAGCATTCGAGGTTTAACCAAACCCACATAAATATGTGTTTAGTGCATCTTCAAGGAAGTTCTTAAGTTTCATGGTAACGCAACAAGCAATTGAAGCCAATCCTTAGAAGATTCAAGCCATGTTGCATGGAATCACTAATGTCCATCAAAGTATTGAATAGGTTTGTTTCTAACAGTATTGAGAAATGCATAGAATTCTTCTATGCATTAAGAGATGCTTTTGAATTCTAGTAGACTTAGGAGTGTAAGCAGGCCTTTAAGGCATTAAAGGAATTTTTAACCAAACCATTAATCTTATCAAAGCCAGTTGAAGAGAAGATCCTTTACTTATATTTATCTATGAGTGACAAAGCTCTTTTGTCCATACTAGTGAAAGAACAAGGATGAGTACATAGGCTAATGTACTAAGTGAGCCATGTCTTACAAGGTTCAGAGTTGCAATATACTAAATAAGAAAAGTTTGTCTTAGCTATCATCATAGCTACCAAGAAAATCCGATCTTATTTCGAAGCTCACCAGGTCGTTGTCCTAACTAATCAACCATTGAAGCAAGCTTTATATAAGCCTGATGCTTCAAGGTGGATGGTAAAGTGCACCTCAGAACTTAGCACTTGAGATCCAATACCAACTTAAGGAGGCGTACAAGGCTTAGATCTTAGTAGACTTCATAGTTGAGTTTATTGGGACCAAAAGGTCTGTTATGGAGAGTAAGTAGCCAACTTAGAAGCCATAAGTTATTGGCTTGTCCACTTATGAAGGAAGTGGAGTAGATTTAATCTTAAAAGGCCTAATGGCAGCTTAAATTTCTTATGCTTTGAAGTTCAAATTTTCAACCAGCAATAATGAGTCAGAATATAAGGCATTATTAGCTAAGATGAAGCTAGCCAAGGATGTCGAGGTGTAGCACTTGGATGTGTTCTCTGATTCCTAATTGGTGGTTAATCAGGTTACGGAAAGCAGAATGGCCAAAGATGAAACATGGTCAAATATTTACAGTTGGTAAGGGAGATCAAGTCACACTTTGAGGCCTAACAATTGATGAAAATTCTATTAGATTTTAGGGGTTTGAAATATGTTATAAGCGTAGTGAATTTTTTAACTCTTTATTATCCTTAAACGACCTAGGAACAATGCTTTGCAATGAAATTGAAATGGACTATGAATTTTACCTAGTTTGGAGCCTTTTGAAAATCACAGATAGGTGGATCAACAAGTATTACAAAAAGTGAACACCCTCTACTTGTATCTACACATGGACAAACACACTAAAATGGGATGTAGAATGCTAGCACCACACAACAAATATGTATTCATCTAAGAATTCACTTATAATCTCTTGTATTTTTCTCTCTCTATTTAGGTTTACATACTTTCTCTATGAGTCTAATAATGACAACAAGGCATCATCGTAATCTTAATAGAGAGCTATCTCTATCTATATATAAAGGAGCAATAATATCTTCTAGAAGATATTAAGAGATATTGTGAGATAATAAAGATATTAACAATATCTAATATGTTTTCTTATTATATATTATTTTTCACCAAAAATAATAATTGTCATTATTTATCATTCTTAAACTATTTAAGAATAATAAATATTTCAATAATTTCTTCTTGGTTTATTTAAAATAAACCCACAACTTATTTGGTTCGTTTTTTATGTGCAACCCTATAGGTTCAACCAATGTTAGCAATAGGCCTAAAACTCCTTTTGAACCTACAAGACATTAGTAGCCTCTAGCAAGACATTATACCTACCCAAATTAAGTTAAGGTTGATGATTCGACTCTACCTACTAAACAAGCAGTTATTTAGTCCCTTTGTTACCCAATATCTAATGATTAAACATAAAGTATGGATCAAGACACTCTTATACTGTTTAATCACTCGTTTCTTGAATTTAAAGTTTGATTGACATAAACAAATGACATTGATAACTCCTTATCAATTCATTTGAGCATGGCCATGAATTTTTCTCAATCTTACTCTTCAAGGGGTCCAAAACACATCTCTCACAAATTAATGAGATGGATAAATTCCTTCATGAACCCTCATATTTATCCACGCAATTTATTCCATATCCAATTACAGTATTATAATCATCTAGGTAAAATGATAAATAATTGAGTCAAAACATGGAACTTACTATGTAGGAACCCATGGTGCCATCAAGTTAAAGGACTAAAATAACACTGTAATAAGTAATACTTATCAGATTAACCCATATAATACTCTCTAGTAGGTCGATCCAATGCAATATACTTCTACATGTATCTATGTGCTAAATTGATATCTTATATCCATGATCCCATAAAATGTGATCATCATTTAGAGAACATACTAGTCTTAGTTCATTATTATTTCGTATAATGAGCGACAAGGGATAATTTAGAATAGTGTTCTTATCACTTTATGGTTATACTATTAAAGTCATGCATTTGAATGACACAAGGAAGAAGAAAAATTGAAGGAATCCTTTTATTATGTTAAAAGGCTGATAAATAAAATGTCTCATATCATAAAAAATAAATAAATAAATAATCAAATGACATAAAATCCATATAGTCTAAGGCACATTACTAGCAAATTCTAAGGATGGAGAACTATGTGGTGGACAAGTTATCTAAGTTAGCCTCCATAGTTTTATTGAATTGGGAAGAGAGAATTTTCATTGAATATTTGCCAAAGAAAAGCATGGAAAGACAACTGGTGGAGTGTTTAGAAGTTCAACAAAAGGATGTAGAGTATTGTTGGATAGACCCAATTCTTAATTATTTGAAAGATGGAGTTTTACCTCAAGATAGTAAGTAGGCTCAAAGACTTGTATATATGCAGCCAATTTTACAATTATTGATGGAAATCTATATAAAAGGGGTTTAAGTATGCCCTACCTAAATGTTTGTGACTTTTAGAAGTGGAGCAATTCCTCTCCCACTTGCATTCAAGAGTATATAGTAATCATATTAGAGTTGCAGTCTTATACATAAGGGCATTGCATCTAAGGTATTGGTGGCCTACAATGAAAAAAGATGCACTTCACTTTAATTAGACTTATAATTGGTGTCAAAGGAATACCCCATTAGAGATAACCCCAAGCTCATATTTGATTCCTCTCATTGGCCCTTGGCCTTTTTCCCAGTAGGGAATAGATATACTCGGTCCATTCCCTAAGACAACTAAGCAGAGACACTGCATCTTCGTTGTAGTGGACTACTTCATGAAATGGGTCAAAGCTATGGCTATAGCAAGCATAACATAGTAGAGTATAAAGGCTTTCATGGTCAACAACATGTTGAGCAGGTTTGGGATACCTTATGCCATCATAATAGATAACGGGCTAGGATTTGATAATGATAAGTTTCATGAGTTTTGTGAAGCTCGACACATTAGACCGTATGACACATTTGTTGTGCATCTTCAAAGCAATTATGAGGTTAAAGAAAGTTATCCTTTAGAATTTGAAGAAAAGGGTAAACTGAGCTGGAAGTAAATGGGTAAACAAACTGCCCAATATTTTATGGGGGTATAGGACTACATAAAGTACCTCAAAAGGTTATGCTTTATATCAATTGGCTTTTAAGTCAAAAGTTGTGTTGCCAATTGAGCTCTAAGTAAAAAGTACAAGTGTCCAAGCTTATACCCTTGAATGCAATGATAGAGGCTAATAAGTTAATTTGACACTATCTACAAAACACTAATGTTGGCCAAAGTTATCTTACTACTTACCAATAGTAAGTAGCTCAATACTATGATAAACAAGTCAAGAATAAGTGTTTTCAACCTAATGATTTAGTTTGTAGGAAGCTAGAAGCATTAAGAGCAAGAGAATGTCAAGGGAAACCAACCCCTACCTAAGAAGATCCTATCAGAGCAAAGGAGGTGATAGGGAATGGATATGCTTATAAGTTGGAAAGACTAAATAGACAACTGATTCCTAAGGTATGGAATGCTGACAACCTTAGGCCATATTTTGAATGGCAGGCGTCCGAAAGAAGATATGTTTGTTCATTTAATGAAGATATGTTTATTTGTGTATTTGTTGTTATCGCTATTTGTTTGATTATTGGTATGTTTGTAAGTGGACATGTTACACACACTTGTTTGATGATCATTTGTCTCTATTATGAATGTGTTATGCATAGTCAAGACTGATAAACCAACTTTGTTCCCTTTTATTGCTCCATATAATGAAGTTATGTCATGTACAGTCGAAATTGATTAATCAACCTAATCCCTTTACAATGTTTTATATAATGAAGTGTTTGTTTATTTGATATTATTCAAGGTTACACTTTACTTTGTTTTAACATGGTGCTCTTTGCAAAAGTATAAATATAATCATAAGTGATGACATGGTCTTTAATTGATCTCTCTAACAAGTGAGAACTCAAAAAATCTCTAAACCCTATCAAATGGTGATGAGTAAGTCATAAAGCACTAAATTCCTAATTTCTACACTTAATAGACAATAAAAGAGGATATCCATGAATCTTTAAGTCTAAAAGTAACCTCGACGACAAAATACAAAAGTTTTAAACTCTTTTAAGAGTGATAAGCTTAGTAGCTATAAATCTTCCTAAAGGATGATGAGCTATTTATGAGTTCCTAGGTCTTCAACTGACAATGGGTATAATGCTCTAAGTCTAATGAATAGACAACAAGCTGTTACAAACCTAATCACTTTAAGTCTACTAAATAGATGAAGAGCCATTTGAAGGCCCTAAGCTATCTACTACTGACGAGTGTGAAACTCTTAATTTGCTAAGCAAACAACAAGCTACTTAAAGGCCTTAAGGTGCAACTATGACTCTTAAGCATAACCAATGGATAAATGGATTACTATCGATTTAAGCATTCTAAACCAATTACATTAGTAATTATTGGAGAGGGGCGGTGGTGGGGTGTGAGGGTGCGTTGGGGGCCTCTTAAATTACTAAAATGTAAGCATAAGACTCTAAGTCATATAATAGACAAGGACAATGAGCTAAGTAACAATCCAAATCATTTAATAAGCAAATTGAAAAAGCTTATGAATGCTATGAAGCAAATTCACTAAGGAGATTAACAAGCAAATACATAAATGTTCAACAGCATGAGTGCTATTCAAAAGTCTTGAGTAAAGAAATAGAAGGGCCTTTCATAAGTCCTAAGCAAAAGTTAGACAAAGAAATCATTACATAGAGCTAAGATAAGCATACTAACCTAGAAATAAGCCTAGGATAACAATAAAATAGATAGGAAAAAATTCACTCTTCTTAAGGTTGGTTAGTAACAAGAGTTTAGTCTTCAAAAAACTTGATTAGAGTTAAGTTAGGGATTCGAAGGAGGATTAGGAGCAAGAGCTTTAAGGACCTCAAGAGTGTCTCATGCTTCATAGGTGTCAGCAAGGTTAAACACAAGAGTATCAATACTTTCACTTAGTCGGTCATCTACCTTGACCTTGTTTGCATTAGCTTCATTTGCAAGAGCTTCTTTCTTATGACCTCGTCTAGCAAAGTCCAAACAACTTGGATTGCAATTAAGATGGTAGATAAGAACCTCATCTCGAGCCAAGTTTATCCCATTAAGCATTTTTTGCAACATCAAGCTTTTGTACACTTAATTCTCTTGAATGTCCTTATAGACATTATCCTAAGCCTTTTGGTAAGTTAAGCCTTGCTCCTCTAAATCAACCATTTTAATCTTTATCTCTTCATATGAGCTCTATAAGTGGGGACCTCCTCACTATGTTTGCTCTTAAGGGTTTCCACCTTACTTTATGCCCCTTGAAGGTCGGATACCAACTAAGAGCATTTCTTTTATTCCTCCACCAAAGCTATTTCTTTCTCTTCTCTAGTTTGGCCTTGCCCCTCTACCTTTTCTTTCAAGCCTTTAATTTCTTCGTCCATCTTTGCTTTCTCTTCCTCCAACTTAGCTTCATCAATACCCCACTTTTCTCGAAGTTTCTTTTTCTTAGCTTCCACATCAACAACCTAGTTCATAGCCTGTTTAGTAATCTTAAGGAAAAAGAAGTTGTTAGCTCAAGGCAATTAAAAGAAGGATAAAAATAAAGCAAAGTAGAGAGCTTGTGGCCTTTTTCTCCTCCAACTACCATCATCAAACATTAGGAATTCCAAAAAATTAAACCAAGTTAGATAATGATTTACTAATTTCTCTTATAAGAGAGTAAAAGAAGCCTTACATCATAAATTTTGGGAGCAGCAAGATGTAGCAAGTTGTCAAATCTAAAGTTTTGACAAAGTTTGACAATATTTGTCAAAGGCTAGACGTATTGTAGGAGACAAATGCCTCTAATAAGCTCTAAAGCAACTCGACCATTCCCTAGGGGATGGTTGGTCGTAGTGACATTCCAACAAGGAAAAAACTGTAGAACCTTCATGTTTTCTTTTCTAGAGGGAGTAATAGAACTTGGTATTCCAAAAGGGACCTCTTTGCCCTTCTTTGAATCTTTAGAGCTACCCTTTAGTTTATCATTCTTGGGGGTTTTCCCTTTGTTCGAATCTCTCTCTAACAGGGGATAATCATAGGTATTATGTTGCTTTCTTGGCTTGGTAGCCTGCATAACCTTCCTCTTAGCAATCATTTTTACCTACTAATTATCTTTTATGGTCTTGGTAGATTCCTTTGTAATCTTAGTGGTGGTAGGTTTTGTAGGAGGTTTGGTAGGTGGCTTCACAGGACCTTGTTTGGTGGAGATCTTCTTAGTATATTCCTTTCTCTTCAACTATTAGCCTTTAGCTCAACAAACAAATCCTTGGAGTTATAGTACTTGAGCGACATGTCTGCAATGAATTGTTCAAAGATGGAAAAACAACAAAACATAAGGAAAATGACTTACTAATGTTATGCTAAGGACGAGCAAGGAAGACCACTTAGCTCCCTAAGTAAATGTGAAGGTCCTTCCTTTTACAAGCCCTTCTTAATGTAGCAAGATCACAAAGCCTTGTATCTTGATCAATGATAAGACCTTACCACTACCCATTATAAGTAGCACTAGCACCTTCGGCCACTCTTGCCTCATCTTTAGGGAAGATCGAAGCACCACATAAGTACTTAGAGATTATGGTGTCCATGTCCTAAAGAAACTAATTATGGTTATAGGCCTCCATAATCATATCATAAGCCTTCTTATCGTTGTGGAGTAGTCTTTGATGTTGGATTACCTAATTGGTTGGCTCTAAGTAGTAAGGAAGTCAAGGTTGGTTGTCAACCTAACTACTACCCATTTTTTCTTCCAATTATGAATGGAAGACTCTAGTCCTATGAAGAATTTTTCATAAGGTTAGGCACATATAAAACCAACCATCACCTCTCTTCAATGTAAAGAAGTACCAAAATAAAGTAATTATAGCCCTAACTTCTAAATCTTCATAGATACACTTAAAGGCCACTAATAATCTACAAGAATTTAGGGTAAGCATGGATAAATAGATACGATGGTATGTGAAACAAGATTTCTGGAAAAGAGAAAAGGGGAACCTTAAACCTACCTCGAAATACTTCTTGAAAAGAGTAAGTTCTTGGTCCTTAAGTGTGGTAATCTACTTATGTAGTTGAAGCATCTTTATTGTCCAATCTTGAGGGACAAAGCAAAAGTTGAGCCTCAAAGCATTAAACTCTTATTCAGTCAATGTGCTAGCCATACCATTAGGGCTCGTATTGTACTCAATACCAAAGTATAAGGCAATGGCTTGGGAGTTGCCCTTCGTATCTGGTGGATAATTGCTAAAAGGAAGCTTCCTAATCTTCCATGACCTACAAATGTAGATTCTAACCAATCCTGTTAACCTAGATAAGTCATACCTGATGCATAGAGGATAGGTCTTGACTCCATCGCTGTCCACACATCAAGTCGTTAGATTCATTGGTTGAATCTATATTTTTTTAAAAGAGTTCTAGTTTTAGATTGAGTGGGAGTTATGTATACCTTGATGGTGTAGTCAAAAGGAAAAGAGAGTAGTGAGAGAATGAGCAATATTTAGAACAAGTAAGAGGAAAAGTTGGAAACAAGAATAATGCTAAGAAATGAGGAAGTCCAGAGTAAAGAGGGAGAAGGAAAAAGAGGAAGAGGTGTGAAAATGAAAGAATAAGAATGATGGAAGAATTTACAGTGTTTTGGAATTTGTATAAGCTACAATTAGCAATTAATGCAAATAGTCCAATCGTACATACATGACTTAGATTTGACGACCTCTATTGAGTTGTATTTCTAAGAGGCGTGCATGGGTTCTAACATGGTTGTGTGAATCTTGATAATGGGATGTGAAATGTCACACTAACAAGTCTGTGACTTCTACAACAAGGCAAATAAAAAGTAGGTTATTTTTCAAAGAATACATTATAACCATTAAGAATGAAGTTGAAACAAGGAGCTTGGATTCAAAGAGTCAATACATTTTCTAAAATAGTCTTTTATAATGAAGAGTTTAGATCAAAAGTCATCGTTGGAGAAACATTAGTACTCCCCTTGATGCACCCATCTAGAGGAGTTATGGGACAAATGTTGATGGTTTTTCTTCCCAAAGGTCAGTACCGACCTAAACTAAGGGGCACCTGATCTATCTATTTATTCTCACCCTCCCTTTATAGTATTTCTAACCACACCCCCCACCCCAAAGGCCATTGATAAGTATGTGAAACCACACACTTGTTTGAAGAATTTTTCTAATAATTATATGTGATTTGATAGATTTTTGAGTAAAAGTGTATAAATTTTCATTAACATTACATATAATTACTCAACACAAGTGTAATTCACATTTTTGTGTTTTAATTCTTAGAAGTAGCATATATTTAATAAATTTAAACTCTTTGTGTTTGATCTTATAGGTCCTAGGGCTACCAAGTAATGGTAGCCCCAATTTAAGAAGTCAATAACGAAAAAAAAAAAGTAAAAGAAGGAAATTTAGAGTTAAAACAACCGGCATGATGGTAACCTCATCTATCATCAAGATAGTACCTTAAACAGAATCAAATCAAGTTGCAAAAGTAGAATGGTATACTGACATGACAGTACCCGACTATAGTCATGACAATATACTTGACTCTTGAAGCAAAAATGCGCCATTTCATTAAAAGGAAAGAAGAGAAGTACCTAACATGTGTTCACCATCATGACAGTACCCTTGCTTACTATTATGCCAATACCTACCTGTTATAATAACTTCTTTTTGCTCTTTTTCTATAGATTTTGTTTTACATTTTCTAAGGTTTAAGGTTCTAGTTTTCCACCTAAGCTATTTTAAGTTACGTTTAGCATGGTTTTATGATTTCTATGAAGTTTTCTTGTATTTTCATGATCATAGCATAAACTTTTAGTGGATTTTAGCTCTTTTCAAGGTTTTGGTTTATGGATTTCCATTATATCAATGGAGATTGGTGGGAAAATTTTGAGGAACTCTATTGTTGAGATTTAGGAGCTCAATTTTGTAATATTTCTTATACTTTTTCCATGTTTAATGCAATGTTTATTTTCATGTTCATGTGTATTATATGTTGAATGTTTATTCTTCATATATGTAATAAATAGAGCTTATTATGCTTATGGGTAGTGTATGAACATGATAAAGTAGTTCTAGTTATTGATGTTTTTGCATTGTATAGTGTAAATTTGGAATTTTACTTAGTTTTATGGTGTAATTAGATATAACTTGAGTATTAGGTTAATGTTGAGCTAAATAGCATTTCTTACACATTAGGCCTACCCCTTGTTATCCTAATAGTGTCTAGACACTGTAATAGGATTCAAAAACCTTAAATAGAACCTAAGATTTTTAATTTGAATGGGTAATTATTGAGAATTAGGACTTAAATCCTTATACTCATATAGAGCTAAAAATTAGTTAAAATGAGAAATTAATTCTAACATAGTTATTTATGTAGTAGTGGGACTGAAATAGCTAGCTGATAGTATAAATGAGATATTGATAGTATAATACTCTTATTGCATGATAGAATTTATGAAATAAGAGTTGGATAAATTTTGTGATTGTGAGTAAAATTCATATTTAGACTATCATAAATATTTTAATAACATGGCCACAACAATCTTAGATGATCGTTTACTCATTGTTCATACATTTTTTATAAAGAAATCTACATCTTAATACCAAACAATTGCTTAAATCCATGCATAATTCAATTGTAGTTTTTACTTCTATTTAGATAACTTGCATGTTCTTTTCTTTAAAATTGCTCAATCGATTGCTTAGATTAGAGTAGAAATAGTAGAATCCAATATTTAGTTATATTTCTAAACTTTATTCTTTTTTTCATCACAAAATACAACCTTAGTGCTCACCAAATATTATAAATTGATTAGTACGATTGCTGTTAACTCGCGATTTCCACAAATATTTTCAAAAGATTACAAGCAAGTTCAATTTATTATATATTATTTCCATAATTTTTAAAATGGAAAAATTTTATATTTATGCATAATATTGTGAAAGGTAATCACGATACCAACCACTCTTATTAAATCGACTAGCTTGAAAAAGCTAGCAAGCTAAATACATTCGAGTAGTATAGAATAACTCAACCAAATTAGGTCAAACCAGCCTTGATCATCTGGGAGAAACTACCTTCAGCTCAACCATGACTAAGTCAATCCCAAAGAATTCAAAGTTGGATACATGATGCGAATAGTTAAGCCTTTTGTAGAAATAACTACCCACCAACCACTGTTATGCCAACCACATTCCCTAATATCAAGAAGTGGTTATGATGAGTGTATATTTTTCACACTTTTTAATTATTAAATGATATAATACTTTCTTGATTTGTAGTGCTTTGGTTGATATATTATCATAAAATTGATAAATTGTGCATAAAAGCAGTCAATACAATAAAATATTGAAAATTAATTAAAAATTAGCATTAAATAGTTAATATTGTGCTTACATGAATTTATGCCGAACGGCTGCTGTTTGAATATTTTTATCTTAATACTTGTGATGGGAAAAATACGAGGAATCAAGGAATATGCACTTCATTTTAAGAATAAAAATATACAAGAGGCGGCATTTGGAATCAAGCTCGCGCGGACACGCCCTATTTAATTGGTCACATGAAGA
Source organism: Lumnitzera littorea (assembly GCA_024138015.1). NCBI lineage: Eukaryota > Viridiplantae > Streptophyta > Magnoliopsida > Myrtales > Combretaceae > Lumnitzera > Lumnitzera littorea. Next base: position 63,006,242 of record JAMXBB010000009.1, read on the forward strand.
CACAATGGCAGATTGAGTTTTTTTCCTCGAAGTGATTCACTTCCAGGAGGATTTTACGTGGCCAACATGACCAATATGTGGGACCCACATGATTTGTCCCATGTTGATCATTTTAGAAGCAAATGCATTTTGAAAAGTCCATGAATATGAGAACCTGGAGGCTTCATTCACGTTGGAGGAGTATACTGAACTCCATCTTCAATTTGTAGATGGCCATCATGGTCCACGGGACCCCATTCTCGTTGGCCTTTAGTTCACATGCTAGGAAGACGGTATACAAGCTTTTCCTTCCCAATTGTCAGGCAGACCCTACAGTAGATACAAGGTTAAGTTTTCATTTTCTTCTTTGGCCACCGAAAAGGTCCCTCTCCTCTTTTTTATTTTATTTTTCTTTTATTTGTTGCTGAGGTTATCTAATGTAGGATATTATGGAGCTCTCGGACTACATCAACTTGTAAGTTTGGTACATTTTATTGAGATTTTCTTGCATTAATATGGGTGCTTTTTAAAACTCTATTTATTGTTGGTGTTTATTATATTATTATGTTTCTTGAGATTTATATTGTGTATTTTTATTGTCATTTTTTTACTGCCATTTATGAGTATAACTAATATAATGAATAGTTAAATTAGTTCTTGTGAGTTTATGATAATGTGGAAGATGTAGTAAGTGAAACTCTATAGTTTTGATAGGGGTTTGGGTATTTAAGTAGGATTTTGATATTTGATATTTTATTTAAACTCTTTGAGATACTTGCTAATGAAATTTTCACTATGTTTTCCTTATGATTATGAGAGCTAAAGGAGATTAGGTCTTTCCCCTTAAATTTGCGTTACATTATGAAGTTTTAATGGATTATGATAGATTATGAAACCAAAAGGAGATTGACCTTGTAGTTTTTGGGACTAAAGCACTTGATTCGTGACAAGAATTAACTATTAAGCAGATCATATAGCAAAATGAGACTAAAAGGATATTTTTCGCTATATAATTGAGTGAAATGCCTTAACTGAGATCAAGCTCAAGTAAATTCCATCAAAACCCAATTAAAAACCATCTTCAATATTCTAATGGTATATCCTCACTACTACTTCGAAATATGTCATAAGCTTACGTCTTTATCATTTTTGTTAATTGTTACCTTTCACTCTCATTTTAATTCCGTTTAAAATTCTCAATTCTCTTTCAACTCCCTTAGATTAGAGTAGCAACTACAAATCTAGTAGTTAAGTAAATCCCTTTTCCTTAAGGAATTCAACTTAGTGAATACTTACGAATATTATTATAGTAGACGATCCAGTATAGTAATCGGTTAAGATGACACTGTTTTGAATTCTCCATTTATAAAATTTTGTGTTTATGTGTTGAATCCAAACAATTTTCAACACTTTTGCTAAGGACCAAATTGTGTTTTCAACTCTATAATTTTTATCAATGCATTGTATCGTCAAATCAAGTCTTAAATTCAAACTTGATGCACATGCAGATTTTGGAGGCAACGGTTACTAGACAATAGCATACCCTTAGCTATAAATAGAGCTTGAAAGTTTCAATTAGGTTCTTCGGGACACTTTATGCAACTTACTAACATTTCCCTTCTACTTTACTCTTTAATTTAACTTAAGTATCAAAGTAGCAACAGTCACCTTAGCATCCTATAGCCTAAACTTTTTTCCATTTTGCATATCAATCTCACATGAGGTCTCTTATAATTTCTCAAAACCAATTTCAAGCATCAACAAGCATTAGCCCCGTCTAAATCTAGAAAAGTAAAATCAAGGATTTATTAAATAAGTAAATTCTAAAAACTAATCTGTTAAAGAGAATAATTTGGTATATTCAACGTCTTTAAAGGGATCAGTTGTAAATCAGATAATTAAAAAATCAACTAATGTTAACATAAACTCTTTAACAAGTTTAGCTCTAAAGCAATTAAGTTTCAAGTAAAATTCCTTCTCACAAACTAAATAAATACATTTATTATTTATATCTCTAGATAAGAAATAAATTAAATTAATCCTTTTTTTGTTACTAAACCTTGATTAAATTAAAAAGAATATCATTGTCTTCTTTAATCTCAATTATCTAGTACACATTAATCAATTAGAAAAGGTCTTGTAACTTAATCCTAATTAACAGATATTCCAATGGAGTCAAAATATTTGTTTCTGTTATTAGGGAATCACATACTTCAACAGGTAAGATTTATTAATTGATATTAAAACAATCCAATTAACAATGAATTCTGTAATAAATTCATAAAACTAAAAATGACAATCTTCAAGAACAATAGCTTATCTTCTTGATCTCTCTCTCTTCCTCCCTATTCTTCCTCTTAGATGAGTGTCTAACTTCCTATTAGTGAGAATGTGTAAAATTAACTCAAATATGGAAGTTTTTAAATGTTATGGTGCAACCATGCCCTAGGAACATGGGTTTGTACAAGGGTGTATACTTCAAGAATGTTCTTTTTGCAATATTCTTTTAAGAAATTTAGGAAAATTTTTTATAAGAGGATCACGGCCAACGAACATAGGCATGCTCTTAAGCATGATCTTGTATAGACTCTGATATTGATTGGTTAATGACTAAAGAGTCTAGCTATGGGCCTCATTGACTTGACTAATTAAGCCTACTAAGTACCTCATTTGTATGGGATAACACCTATTAACTTAGGCAACAAGCTCAAGATTGTTAGGTGAAGGCTTGTTATAGGGATCAAGAGAAAAGTCCATGTGAAGACTAAAACTCACATAAAAGTGAAAGATTCAAATTGGGTAGAGTTTGTGGATAATTTGAAGGGTTGTTTTAATGCTTAATAGCCTAAGATTATTCAACCTGGAACTTACTAACAAAGTGAAATTGCTCCATTTCAATTGAAAAATATGAAAAGAAAGAATTCTCTAGCGAAAAATTGAAAAAACTAAGGAGCCAATCAGAGGATAAGTTGATGTAACATGTATCTAGTATGAGTTTTTGTTATTAAAATAAAAGTGAGGAAGATCTCTATCCTCCTGAGTCATAGTGGTGAAATGCTTATAACTTTTTCTTAATTTGTTGCTACTTCTTTTTATCTTTAGTTTAGTTTTTATTTAAATAATATAGCTTTGGATTATCTATAATGATTGTTGAAATTTAGCATGTTCTTATTGTTGATATCATAAGTTCTATAAGGGCATGACATGATGAAGGAAGAAAGGGTGATTTCGAAGGAAGTGGTGAAGCTCTTGAATCAAGGATGTTATATTTTAAGTTATGAGGTGAATTGATGATTTTGTTCTTAAGAAGGTCTTTAACTTTTATTATTTTGCTTGAGGACAAGAAAAAACTTAAGTATGGGGGAATTTGAAGACACTCATTTAGCATAGATATTCCAGGAAGGATTTGTATAGTTTTGATTCATTATTTGTGGTGTTATAGATAATTTGGAGCTTATTTGTTAGTTATTTTATTTGTAGGTCTTTAAAGAGCTTTTATTGAATTTTTGAAAAATTTGGCAAAGATTTAAAGCTTTGATGGAGGATGTATTGACCAAGCTATTCAAGCGAAGGAGTTTTAGATGACAAATTAATTCTAGAAGAGACCATACGTGAAGATCATGTCGCAATCCTCTCATTCAAGAATTTCATGAATTTAAAGAATTACAATTGTAAAGGAGAATCATGCCTAGAGATCATGACCATGATAATAGGCTACGATCATGTTATTGGTAAGAAAATATCTTATTTTTGGAAAGTTCCTTTATAGCCCTAGGTTAAAGTTCTATAAATGGGAGCTTAGATTTAGTTGTTACAAGGGAGCATCCTTAGAAGAATTGTGTAAGGTAAAGTCGTAGAAGGGATTTCTCTCTTTCTTCCCTTATTTTTCTTCTATGAATTATTTCATGTCTTGATTTAATTATTCTTAATAGTTCTTTATTGAACCCTATTATTCTATGTGACACTTGTTTTCTTATTCAATCAACGATATTACCTTTCAAATCTAATTACATTGTGCTTATTATCTTTAATTCAATATTGTCGACCGTCGAATTAATGTATAAGTCTGCTAGAGAATTTGCGAGATCTTAGACTAATGTAATTATAAGCAATTTAACAGACTGAAATGTTTAATTATTTGATTTCTCCAAATTAGAGAAACTTAATAGTAGAATTCAAGACCATAATGTGATTTTAAGATATTTTATTATAGAAACGATTCACATAGAGTATACCCAAATTTAGAAGTTAGCTAAGAGATACAAGTACAATTAATTCATATTAGGAAGTTCTATGGTCCAATGAGTGATTAAGAGTGAAAGTTGCATAGAATTAGGTAGTAGATAATAAATCTACTAAGGGTTATGCCTTTCTAATTTAATCTTCTTGCTTATTTTATTGTTCTTGTTTGATTATATTCATTTTTACTTGTTATTTACATCTTAATTAGGGTTTTATTTTATTTTATTCGTTTATTCTTAATTGCAAAGTTAGATAATTCTAAAATTAGGGAAGAGTACTAATAATCGAGGGTTTTCTCAATTTCATGGTTCCTTATTGGATCGAAACTCGAAGTTATAATTTGTTTTGTACTATAACTTGACTACTTGCACTTGTCTATGCTACCCTAATTACACATCATACGTGATAGGAATTAAACTATCGAACCATTAACCTAAGCTGAAGTATGAGGTCTTGAGAGACTAGTGAAGCGAATTCTACTGTTCCAACTAACTCTTACTAAGATCGAGCTGATCTACACTACCAACTAACTCCTTATGCTAAGCCAAGTAGCTTCTCATTTTTTAGTAGTCAAGTGTTAACCTAAAATATGCACCATTGATAGTTCGAATCCTCATACGTTTACTCAGCCATGATCGTGCTGACCTTTTTCTTGGCAGTATTGGTGCCTAGAACCCCAGCACACATCCACAGCTATGTCTCCTCAAAAGGACCTTAGGTTAGCTCAATGACCTCTATCTTGACCATACCAATTGTCTATTTTCACTAGAAGCATCTCCAGTGACCTATCGTTACATGTCCAACTCTACATGAAAGGATTCTATTGTACTAATAATTGATTTTTTTGAATTTGCATTCATACCCCCTTTATTATTCCTTGTACATTACTTCTTTTGGACAATACCTTTTTTGTCTTTTCCATTTTAGGTAGGATGCCCTAACATTTTGGTTGTAAATACCCTTGTAACATGTAGTCGTAAGGACCATCATACCTCAAATATTGAATATACTTCTCCTTTCATAAGCTAAGTGTGCTTACTTTTATCTCTTTACCCTTATCCTAATCCTTAAGCAAAACTAGGTGGTAAGTACCCTCATTAGACTAGCTCATGTATTATATCGAGTTAAGCTGTAAGTCTATGGAGTTTTCTTAGTGTGTCATATCCTCAAAATCATTCATGGTTTCATCGTTAGTTATGCATTTTCCTATCTTTGTTTTCAAGCTTTCTGCAAGCTTGAACCCACCTTGATACCATCACCCTTGTTAGCCCTCGGCATAGCGTATCATCTTAGTATCAAAGATGAGGTTTGTTTGGGTAAGTAGTGTTTAAGCTCTCTTAAGTAGTCGTATTTGTTATGTTAATGTGTTATAGTTGCATAGAAGTTAGCCATGAGTGTTTAAGTAAGTGGAAGGAGTAGTAGTTTGCTATGGCACATACTCAGTTTTGCCTTGTTTTAAACATACAAAAATAGACCAAGTTTTAGTTGGGTTCTTGTTCCTTGGAGTAACTATTATGATCGCAGATTAGTTGAACATTTGTGTGGAAGTACATATGTGTTGTTTAGCTAGGGGAACCGTATTTGTTGTTTCTTAAAATTTGAGTTTGTTATTGAGTTTTATCGAAGAGAATGATGGATCCAAGTATCAATGCTAGTATTGGAGATGACAATAGTGATGTTGTCCATTATGGACGGTAACCCTAGAATACCCCTAGAAGTATAGATGAATGAATTAATGAGATGGCTAATATTATAGCCGATTTGACTATAATTGTTCATGTATTAGCCTTTCAACCTATCGAAGCCATATGGAATACTCCCCAAGGTGCTCGACCTATAGGAGGATAGATCATAACTGGGCAAGATTGAGGAGGATGAGTACAAAGCAAGATTGACTTAAGTGATATGAATGGTGAAGGAAAAGAAGAGTATAACAAAGAAGAGGAGCAAGTTTAAGCAGCTCGTGTTGCCGACCATATGAAGCTTCAGATTCCAAGCTTCAATGATTCTAAGAATGTAGATGACTATTTGGATTGAGAAGAGAAGGTTGAATGTATTTCTTATTATTATCAGTATGAGGACCGTAAGAAGGTAAGGACTACTACTATAGAGTTCTTAGGTTATGATGTGCTTAAGAGCATAGTTATTATTAAGACTCACTGCAGCAAATTTAAACCAATGGGTCCTTCGAAATATAAAAGAAAATAGAGTGAGTAGGTGTATGAATTGACTAGAGTAGCTGACATAAAGCTACTTAAATGATATGACATACCAACAAACACAACATGACACTTTACTTGATATGACACAAAAGTTGATGTCAAGGTCCACCTGCCATTGTAACCTTGAGCTATTTGGCAAGATTAGATAAAGTGTATGAAAATAGACTTGGAGAGGGTTGTTTCGCAATAATAGTATATTGAATGTATATTTTGAGGTAAGTTGATTCCAGCTTACAAGGAGAAGGGACTATTTATAGTAAGTCTCTAGGGTAACAATATAAATAAAGAAATTACAAAAAGAGGGATTCTTAGTGTATACGAAAAAGGGTAAAAAGGATAAATAACAAGAAGGTAAAAATAGTACAATGTCAGATGAAATAGATAGGTGGCAGCGCAACATTGGTTTCGTACATAAATTCTCTTATCATAGTAAGTGAAAAGAGTTAAGATGTTGTAGTAATAAAGAGGTCAAGACTAGAAGCGATGCTATGAGAATTGGAAGGAAGTCGAGAGAGAAGTACTCGACTAAGTGAGGTCAGCTCACGTTACTCGGCAGGAATCCTTGGTGGCAGGAAAGTTTGATCACTCAACACGGAGTCCACAGTTAGAGAATAGTCGACATCGACACAAGAGAGGGAATAAAGTCGAGTGTAACCTTCTAGAGCTATCGGGGAGTTTAACCATCTTTCTTCTACATAGAGTTTCTCGTTACCGGTTGGTTGTTGAGAGAGAATTCTTTGAGTGAGGGATTAGAGGCCTCAAAGTTGTATGCGAGTAAGAAGACTGGTGGTCGACAACTCGTTAATTCCTCGAGGTTGTTAAAGATTTGCCCTCAAATCTTAGCCTTCTTCTTCATCAAGCATGTAAGGTGTTAGATCAACCACATTAAAAGTAATAGATATACTGTATTCATCGAGTAGCTCTAGCGCATAAGCATTGTCATTTATGTACTCAAGGATCATAAAAGGTCCATTTGATCTAGGGGAAAGCTTATTCGTTCTCTTCTTAGTGAAACACTCCTTGCTGAGGTAGACCTAAACAACATCTCCGAGGTTATACACCACTTGTCTCCTTCCTCGGCTTCCTTGTTCCTTCTATCAAGCTACAGTTTATGCCAATTATTCAGCAACCTTTTGATGTAACTTTTGGAATTCCTCGGCATGCTGCAAGCTGGAGTGACTTTCCTCTTATACGACCAAGCTGGCAGCTATATCTTAGGGCAAGTTCGACTTAAGTCCATAAACGACCTCAAAAGGTAACCTTGTTAAGCTGCGAACTGATCGATTGTAAGCGAACTCAATGACAGGTAAGCATAAGTCCTAATCGTGTAAGTTTTTCCCTACAGTTGCTAGCAGAAGGTTGCCGACCGTCCCATTTACTACCTCGAACACTCCATCTGTCTGAAGGTAGCAAGAAGTACTATACATAAACTTAGTGCCATGTTTCCTTTGTATGGTTTTCTAGAAAAAAACTCATGAACTTCGAAGCATAGTCAGATACAATACTTCTCGGTTATCCATGTAAACATACATTTTCCTGCAAAAAGAGGTAAGCAATAAATAAAGCATCATTAGTTCTACGGCAATGAATGAAAGTGGCTCATCTTGCTGAAATGGTCGACCACAACCATAATGGAGTAATGTCTCCTTAGCATTTAGGAAAAGCCAAGCATGAAATCCATACTTTGGTCGATCCATGGACACTCGGGTTTAGGCAGGGTTGTGTACTCTCTGTACGGCTCTCTCCTTCCTTTTGCATGTTTATACACCTCACACCTCTCAAGAACTCGTTACATATCCCTCATTATCCCAGGTTAATAGAAATGTTCTCTTAGTACTTTAGCCATCCTCTTTTCTCAAAAATGGCCTGCCAAGCCTCCAACATAAGCTTCACAAATAAGTAGTTCTCTAGCCAAACCACTCAGCGCACAAACTTGTTTGCCCTTCATCAGGAACCCCTAACTCAAGTAGAATCCATCCACAACACCTCCAACATTGCACTTAGCTACCAAAGGCCCAAAGTACTAGTCGTACTCATATTGATTAGGTAAGGTACCTAATCTAAGTACCTTAGCTTGTATAGTTGTAATAAGGCTATGACGACAAGAAAGAGCATCTGCTACAGTGTTGATACTCCCTTTCTTATACCAAATGACTTAGTAGAAAGACTCCAAGAATTCAACCCATTTAGCATGACTTCGAGAAAGTTTCTACTACCTACAAAGATGCTTAAGAGACTTATGATCTAAGTAAATGATGAATTATTTTAGCAATAGATAATGCTACCAGTTATGTAGTATTTAGATAAGGGCATAGAACTCTTTGTCGTAAGCTAAGTAGTTTAGGGTAACACCTTAGAGTTTCTCACTAAAATAGGCAATTGGTCAGTGCTCCTACATAAGGATGATACCAATACTGATGCCAATCGCGTCATACTTTACTTCAAAAACTTTCTTAAAATCCAGTAGGGTAAGTACTGGAGCAAACGTCAACTTAAACTTCACATCTTCAAAATTCCTCTAAACTTTCTCTGACCACCTAAACTCAATGTTCTTCCTAGTCAATTTAGTTAATGGTGCAGTTATGGAACTAAAGTTCTGAATAAATCTCCAATAGAACGAAGCTAAACCATGGAAGCTCCTGACTTTAGTAGCATTAGTCAGTGTAAGCCACTCAAGAATAGCTCTAACTTTCTCATCATCTACTCAGACTCCTTACTTTAAAACAACATATTCGAGGAACATAACCTCGCTTTGACAAAACTCACATTTCTTTAGGTTGCCAAATAATCTCTTGGTTTAAAGGATGTCAAACATCTATCTTAAATACTTAACATGAGTGATGAGGTTGATACTATAGACTACAATGTCATCAAAATAGACCACAACACATTTGCTGATCAATGTTCTAAGCATATAATTCATTAGCCACATAAATGTACTTAGTGCGTTAGTTAAGCTAAACGGCATTACCATCCATTTAAATAAACCATCCCTTGTCTTAAAGGCCATCTTCCATTCATCTCTAAGCCTCATTCATATTTGGTGGTAGCTACTCTTTAGATTAATCTTTGAAAAGATGTGGGCACCATGCAACTCATCGAGCATATCATCCAACCGTATGATCGAGTGTTGGTATTTAATAGTAATTTTGTTGATGGCATAGCTATCAATGCACATTCTCCACGACCTATCTTTTTTAGGTACTAAGATGGCTGGTATAACACATAGGCTCATACTCTCTCAAACGTATCTACAGCTTACCAACTCATCCACTTGTTTCTTCAGCTTAACTACCTACTCAAGTTTAAGTTTGTAAGTAGGTCGATTTGGTAAGGCAACTCTAGGCTAGAGGTCGATGTAGTGTTTAATGCCTCTTAAGGGAAGTAAACCTTTCAACATCTTGTTAGGAAATAGGTCGACATAGTCTTGAAGTAATTGCTGCACTTCAATAAGTAAGCTCTCAGCTTCTCTCACCTCCAAGAGTCTCCTGACTAAAAGCAACACATAGTCCCTAGTCTTAACTTCTCGAGCAAACTAAGCTTAGGAAATCACTAAGGACTTCCGCTGTAGTGACATAACAACCTTCTCTTGAGCTCCCTGCACTTCCTTAGGACTTGTGGGTATTGGTATAATTTTCTTTCCATCCTTTTGGAATATGTAGGTATTTTTATACCCATCACACAACACTCTCAAGTCAAACAACCATGGTTGGCCAAGTAATATGTGAGAAGTGTACATGGGAAGGACAACACACAATACCTCGTCCTTATACCTATCACCATGGTAATCGGTACTCTCACCTGCTCGACAACATATAAGCCTCCTTTCTCATTCCACCAGTAAATCTTATACGGCTTAGGGTATAGGAGGGTTGGCAATTTCATGGCCTAAACTACCCCTTGTGCTATGACATTAGTACAAATCCCTTCGTCAATGATCATGGCACATAGCTTGCCATTCACTTGGCAATTCGTATAGAAGAGGTTCTCCCTCTACTCATTCTCATCAGCTATAAAAGTACTAAGAGATCATCATACGACAAAACAGTACTCGGTACAACCTTTAAGAGGTGTCTCGGCATCGAGGTCTTCCTGAAACTCTTCCAACATCTGTTCAACTCCCATCTCTTCCTCTCCTTCACTCACACTCTTTACCTCAAACTAGAGCTTGTCTCCCTTTATAATCATGACTCGGTAGTTCAGACATTGACTAGCTACGTACCCATAACCAAGACATTTAAAACATTTGATTTCTTAGGTCTTTCTTCCTGAGCTCTAACCTTGGTCTCTTTGAACCTCAAGTTCCTTAACCTTGCCCTTACCTAGGCCTTCTTCTGGTTAGCTCGACACTAATCTTCGACGATCTACATGGGAACTGTTTAATGCACGACTATAGTCTGATAGGCTCAACATGCTACTCTTTTTCGGTAGCATAGGTTGATTACTCAACATTCGATTAACCTAGGTCCGCCTCTACCTTTCAACTCTCTATGCTACCTTGATGGCTTCATCTAGAGTCACAAGACTCTATAGCTTAACTATGTTATCAATATCGGTCCTTAAGCTAGAAATGAAACTTACGATAGTTCGTGTCTCGAGTTCATTAACATCACATTAGATCATGAGTAACTAAAACTCTCGGACATAATCATCTACTAACCAGTTACCATATCTCAAATCTTGTAGGCATCAAAAAGTATCTTGCTCATAGTGTTTGGGAATGAACCTACTTCTCAGAACTCTTTTAATCTCAATCTATGTTTAGATTTCACATTGAATCCTCAAGCAAACATTCTGTAGCTTCTTCTACCATATTGCTACATATCTAGAAAATTCCAACATGCCTACTCGAATACAGACAATGTCTTTATAATCATAAAAGTCAAATATCTTCTCGATCTTCTCCTCCCGGTCCAAGTAGTCGTCAGCACTATCAAACCCATTGAAACTCAAAATCTGTACTTTGAGGTGTTCCGCACCCTTAGGAGCCCTAAATTCACACTCATTAACTTCAACATACTATTCTTCCTCTTCATACTTCTCCATTTCATCCAATTCTAACCTCCTTCTCGCCATTCTTTCAACATAACATGGTAGTGCTTGGTTCATGGAATGGGCTTTAATGCAAGCGGTTCAGTCATCTATCTTCTCGACTCTATTAAGCAACTCTCTCTTGCAGCCTAGTCTCTAAGACTCTCTATACTGAAACAGCTAAATTAGCTATAATAGCAACAAGGTCTTGTATCTATTCATTAGTAGTACGTGGTGTTTGTTAGGTAACTCAACCATGACCATGAGCATCACTCTCAACATTGATAATCTCTCCTTAAACACTAGGATTTGACATTCTCAAATCGAAGTGTCAAAAAATACTCGTCACACCAAAAATTCTTACACACACAAATATCGTACGAATTATGAACTGTAAACTTACTCTATTCTTCTAAATGAAAACGGAGAATCACAAATAGCAAACTAATAGAGACTATCACCACATAACTCTCAATCACAACCTAATATGGATCGAAGAAACAACAATGGATGTCAAAAAGGTCAGAATGGGTCAAATGGGTTTGATGGACAAGAAGTGAGATGTTTGGTTTTGATGGTGAATGTGAATGGATATCACACACTAAGATACAAACACAATCAAGGGTTTGAGCTCAAAATAGGGTTCAATACAACTCTCGAACACTAAATGTTGCTTAGGATTCAAATGAAGGTTAGATGAAACTCACTAACCAGTTCAAATGAAGGGGTTTGCTACAATCTCAAGGTTAAGATCAATAAGAATATAGGAGAGATTAAAGAGCTTAATCTATACTTGATAATCTGACAAATGCTAGCTCAAGAGTAGCCTTACTCAAAAAGGAAAAGATTCCAATCGTAGGAATATACTTTTTTATCTGATTTCATATATTGACGTCTATGTATGTCTCTATGTTTACAGATGTTGCTATTTATAGCAAGTCCTAAACCCTAATGGTAAAACTATAAATAATGTACAAGGCCTTAAACCTTAAAGAATTGGGCTCATAAATGAAATAAAGGAAAACATACATAAGTATACAAAACTGTACGTTTAACATGAGAAGTTAACATGCAGTTACTTGGAATGTCCTAGAAGGAGTAGTATTCGAACCTTGATGGGGTCGGCAGTTGTATGTACGGGTTCGAGAAGGGATCCTCGAAGTCTTGCAATGTTTGGTTGAGATACCAAAAAGATCATCCCATAATTGTCGAGTACTAGAATTAGTCGACACTAGTCTCTCGGGACCGTGCTGAGTAGTTCTTTAGTCCCCAGTCCTCGGCGGTATGCTCTCTCGACATCTCGATAGACAACAGACTCGTTGTTGAGTGGCTCCTTTTCTTCCCTCCGATCTTTTGTCAATTGCTCGACTTCAGCGAAAGTTGTTCGACCTCAGGTTAGAACAAGTTAGCATCTTCTTCTAGAAGGTCAGTATCGGCTTCAAACAAGTCGGCCTCGGCTTAGACGTAGTCAAAAGTTGATTCCCATCACAACTTAAGCTTTGATATCGAAATTATATGATGTACTTAGGAGCGTAGTTATCACTAAGACTTACCATAGCAAATTTGAACCAATGGGTCATTCAAAATATCGAAGAAAATAGAGTAAGTTAGTCTATAAACCGACTAAAGTAGCTGGCGTAAAACTACTCAGAGGATATGACACACCAATGAACACATTAATGAACACAACATGACTTGATACTTCACTTAATGTGACGTACAAGTTGATGTCAAGGTCTACCCGCCACAAATCACAAGCTACTTGGCAAGATTAGATAAGAGTGTGTGAAAATAGACTTAGAGAGGGTTGTCTCACAAGAATAGTATATTCAATGTATATTTTAAGGTAAGTTGATTCTGACTTACAAGGAGAAGGGACTATTTATAGTAAGTCTTTAGGGCAACAATATAAATAAAGAAATTACAAAAAGGCATACAAAAAATGGAGTTCCTATTATATACGAAAAAGGGTAAAAAGGATAAACAACAAAAAGAGAAAAATAGTACAGTGTTAGATGAAATGGATAGGTGGCAATGTAACATTGGTTCCATACATAGATTGTCTTATCACAGCAGGTGAGAGAAATTAAGTTGTTGTGGCAACAAAGAGGTTAAGACTAGAAGTGATGCCATGAGAATTGGAAGGATGCCAAGAGAGAAGTACTTGACTAAGGTGAGGTCAGCTTACATTACTCAGCATGAAATCTTGGTGGCAGGAGATTCAGATCACTTGGCATAGAGTCTTCAATCAGAGAATAGTCGACATCGGCTCAAGAGAGGGAATAGAGTCAAATGCAACCTTCAAGAGCTATCAAGGACTTCAACCATCTTTCTTCTGCATAGAGTTTCTCATCATTAGTTGGTTGTTGAAAGAGAATTCCTTAAGTGTGGGATTGGAGGCCTTAGAGCCGTGTGAGAGTAAGAGGAACAGTGGTCGGTAGCTCATCAGGTTATGCTGCAATGTGGTGGAAGAACTTCCAAATTATGAGGAGGTGAGAAGGATATAGGGAAGTTAATACTTAGCCTGAGATGAAAAGGATACTTGGAAACAAATTCGTACTAGATACTTATTTGTAAGATACTTTTGCTTAACTTTAGGAACTGAGATAAGGAGGCCAAACCATTAATGAATATACTTAGGAGTTTCAAATACTCATGATTCAATGTGAAGTGGATGAACCATCAACCTAAACAATATCCAGATTTCTCATTAGATTGAGAGGTGACATCTAAGATATTGGAGAGCTTCAACAATTTACTACATTGGATGAGGCTATAAGAATAGCCTAGCGAATAGAAGGTAACAGAGGAATAGGATGAGCTAACCAGTCCAACCAGGCTAACTCGCTCAAGGAAGTTACCAAGCTCAACAAAGTGTTAAGCCAAGTAGATGAACAGATGTCAAAGCTAAACAAAAGGGCTAACCAATTGATGGTGATGTGTTACTAAGTACTTATGATAAAGGATAAGGATCTAGGAGGAAGACAAGCTTAATCAAGTGCTTTAAGTGCTAAGGGTTTGGGCATATGGCCGTCTAATGTCCAAACAAAAGAACTATGATCATCAAGAGAGATGTCCTAAAGATTGAAGTAGACAGAATGGATGAGAAGCCAGAGGAGGAAAAAGAAGTAGAGGAAGAGATTAAGGTTAATGCCAAACTAGTTGAAAAAGATGTGTTTGCTAAGGGTCTAAATAAGCTAACTTTGGTTGTTCGACGTGCTATGAGCTTAGAACCTTCTACTAAGGAGGAGCAGAGAGAGAATTTGTTCCACATCATATGTAAGGTGAAAGAGCAGGTACGTGTGCTTATAGTAAAGAATGGAAGCTACACTAATTTTGCATCTACCATCCTTGATAAAAAGCTTAAGTTGCCGACTAGCTCACACCCGAAGCTATATAAGTTACATTAGCTAATTGAGAAGGAAGCACTACATGTTACTCAACAAATATTACTATCGATCTCTATTAGAAATTATTGTAATGAAATTCTCTATAAGGTGTTACCCATGTATGGATCTCATATGTTGCTAAGCAGACCTTAGCCTTTTAATTGAAGGGTTATGCATAATGGATTCAAGAACACTTATATGTTTGAGAAGGATGGAAGGAAGATCACATTAAACCTTATGACGCTAAGTCAAGTTAGCAACCTGTAAGCTAAACTTGCTTGAAGACCCAAGAAGACTTTGATTATGAATAGAGTCAAGCTCCAATAAGCTATTAAGGCCAACATGTCGACTTTTTTGTTCTTGCCAAAGTTAAAGGAGCAAATTGAACTACCCTTAGAGGTCAAAGAGCTACCGGATGAGTATGCTAACCTGTTTCCTAAATAGTTACCTAAGAGATTACACCCTTTTAGAAGCATTAAACATTGCATCAACTTGATAACTAACACTGCCTTACTGAACAAACCAACTTATTGGATGAACCCTAAGTAAGCTGCTAAGCTCTAGAGACAAGTCAATGAACTATTGGAAAAAAGTTACGTGAGGGAAAGTCTTAACCCCTATATGGAGCTAGTGTTCCTTGTGTTGAAAAAAGATGGTACTTGGTGTACCTTGAGGTAGGTCCAAGCTTACATAAAGCTTGAAGAACAAAATGGGAACCGCATGAAAGATAGGAAAAATAAATAAGTAGACCCTTGAATAGCTCTAAGGATATGACGTACTAGAGAACTTTTAAGGACTCATGGCTCAACTCGATATAATGCACGAGCTAATTCAATGAGGGTACTCGCCACCTAGCCTTACATAAGGGTTAGGATAAGAGTAAAGTAAGCAAACAAGCCAAGAGCAATGCTCACAAAAGGAAGTATATTCAATATTTTGAAGTGTGAAAAGATGATGTAGCTATCTTTACAATGGGGTATTTATACTCGAAATATTAAGGCATCCTACCTAAAATGGAAAAGACTAAAAGGGTAATATCCAAAAGAAGTAATGTACAAGGAATGATAAATGATATAATTGAAAATATAACAAAAATGGGTATCTTGTACAGAAAATTCTACCATATGGTTACCTCTATGCAAGGGTGACTTTTCTGGCAGAAAAAGACAACCTGTACATTTAGGTTGGTGACTATTAAATCGAGGTATCGAGCAGAGGTGGTAGGTTAGCTATGCCAAGCCAACTAGACAACTCTCCTAAGGTGAATTCAACTCAGACTTATTTAGTATGGATCAAATTTAGGTCAGTTGGATGGGTGGTCGAATAGGTTGAGCTAATGTTTGAGTATAGCTTAGGTTAGTAACTGGAGACAATCAATGAGTATAAAAGGGTTCGACTCTGCTAGAGCATCACGTTAACAAAGTGCAGTAGCTTAGATTCCTTAGTAGTGGAACGTAAGGAAAGAATTCACCTGGTCATGCTTTCCACACCTTAAGTTCAAGTTTAGCTTAAGGGTCTAGTGGTTCGATTCCTATAATCCCCATTAGGCTGATTAGGTTTTGGGAACAATGGTCTTTGTCAAAGTTACTGTCGAGTTAGTAATGGCTAAGGTCGACAACATTAAACACATCTAACACTCTAAAGTCTTCTTGTAGCTCTAGTTGGCATGCATTGTCATTGATTTTCTAAAGTATCTTGAATGTTCATTAGCTTTGGCAAACAACTTGTTCTTCCTCCTATTAAGAAACCTTTCTTTACTCAAGTATAGCCATACTTGGTCTTTGAGTTGAAACTGCTTGGTCTTCCTACTTTTACCTCTCTCTTTTAGCTTTCTTGCAACTCTATCAATGTGTTAGGTGACTCATTGGTCGATCTACTGGATGGAGTGAGCTCTTGTCCCCACTTCTAGATCTTCTTGGTCATTGGATGGCATCAAGGTGTAGTCGAAGGGTAGTTTGGGTTTGAAACCATAGATGACCTCTATAAACCCCGCAACTCTAGCCTTCTAAGTATAGAATCAAACCCCTAAACTGTAGATGATTTCCTCAAGTCAATAGAGCTAGTGAGATTTAAAACCGATTAAAATCCTAATTCAAAACCTTAAGTGAATATGAAAAAAAAACCTTAAATTCTCAATTGAACCTCTAATCGTATATGAAGACCTTAAAACCTTAAGTATACGTAACTGCAAAAGTTAACCTCGAACCTCATCAAAACCCTAAGGTAACAACCGAAGATTTAATCGCATAGAAAACTTTTATACCCTAAATGTATATATGCATTAGAGATTACGCCTGAAAGTGATAAAACCTTAAAACTATAACTTTGAAGATATAAAAGTACTAATTCACTATAACTTACTATAAAACCCTAATTGATAATATAACCTCAATATCTTACCAAATCACTAGTAAAAGATTAAAGAAATCTTTCAATCATTCTAAAATACATATAAAACTAAAGTAATCCTTTAGGAACTAAGATATTGCATGATAGATCACATTCATCTTCTAAGTATATAACTAGATTAGTATTATATAAAGTTAATAGTTTAGTTTATGCTTATATTACATATAGTAGGTATTAATACCCTAAATGATACTTTCCATGATAATTACATTAAGTGGCGTACTAAATAATGTATATAGGATATAAATACTTAGAGAAAGTTTTCATTAACCATTCTTACTAATCTTTTCAATAAACTCCACATTTCCCTTCAATTTCTTAATTTTTCTCCTAAATTTTCCTTAATTACCCCATTATATATACACAAATTTCACTTAATTTCAAAGAGTTGACCAAGTCAAATGTTGACCAAAGTCAAAAGGTTGACTAAGTCAACATATTGAAAAGTTAACACATGTCATTGTCATCTAGAGTTTTCTTCTCTTTTCTTTTGATTTTTTTTTCCCTTTCTTTTCTCCCTTTTGCCATCCCTTCATCCTCCTTCTAAACCCCTCTTCTATCTTCTTCTAAACATAACAAAACACCCTCTTTTTTTTCCCTTTACCAATACCATAACTCCCCTTGCTTCCTTATTCCGATACTTTCTTAACTTTACTTTCACATTTCTAACTACCAAAACAAACCACCATCTCATATATACTTGTCTTCCTTTTCATATTATAAAGAAGAAAGAGGTATGTTTTTATATGAATTCTTATCTTAATTAATGATGAGTTGTATAAGTTAGGTTAGTGTAGAAACCTTATGTAATATGTGCCTTTGCGTTATTAAAGAAAGGAATCCTTATACTTATGCTTAAGAGTATATAAATACTTAGGTATACATGTAGAAATACCTATGTACATACAACAAGTAAATGCATATGAGGTGTTTGTGTAAAGGTTTGGTGAAATACTTAGCACAAGTGTATAAATCCTTAGCTAAATGGAAAGAAGAACACATATAATACTTATGCATGGGAATACAAGAATATACTTAAGGGATACATGTATGGGTGCTCTTTTACATATATACCCATCATGTATATAACCTAAAATGAGGTATATACTAGCTATACATACATATACCTTGCTAAATACATCCTTAAAATGTAAAAATATGAAATTTGTGAAGTTTTCTTAAGAGAGTACTCTAAACATACGAAAATACGTATAAAAATACATATGTCACCATATGTATATATGGGTATGTGTATTAGTATACGTATAAGTACACAAATGTACATACTAGTATGTTAGAAGTATAAGTATATACATAACATATGTGTAAAGTACATAAATATATAAGGATAAGTATACATATGCAATGGATGATATAAGTAAATAATGATGTAAGCAATGACCTAATTAAATGATTACATAAGCAATGACATAAGTCTCTAAAATAATAAACCATAAGATCATCTAAGTGTAAGAATTAATGGCTAATGAAATCATTAACTACTAAAATAGAACATAAAACTAGCCAATAGAAATAATTAAGCTTTAATAGTTAAAATTTCAACAAATTTTGTCTATATCGTAAAACATTGGTCTTAACGTCTAAAACGGACATCACTGTGTGAACGTATGTTTGAAAACAATGAAAAACAACTATAAGTTTGTAAATATCGGAAATAGAATGAAAAAGTTATATACGATTAGCAATTAGGTTTAATCAAATAAAAACTGCTAGTAATCTAAGTAGAATTAGGTAGATATGTATCTAGAACTGTTAGTTAATTCAATTACTTATTATCCCTATTATCTCGTAACGATCAGATGATCCCGACGAGGGCAAAGATTTTCCAATCAATTATTACGACTAGAGTGAGTCGTTATAGTCAAGTGAGTACTCCCGATGACTCTATACTTGTTTGTGCTTGTAGTTAGTGCATTTAAATCGAATATTAATAACTTGATGCAAGGGGTTTCGAGATATGCATGTGCTTAATATTGATTGATTACTGTAAGAAACATTGTTAAATACGATAATTGATGATGTAATTGTATGATTGATTATTACATGATTTAGATGGTTTGCCGATATTGATTGATCGCCTCATAATTTAACTTAATTATATTTGGCTTATCTTAAATTAAAAGGGTCATGCATTATCCATACATTACATTACTTATTCCTGCTATCACTTCATGCAAAGGTAAAGAGAGGCCTTACGAAGGTTGTTTATATATATTAAAGTGTTTCTATACGGTGTACTCATACAACATGACTTTACCTGAACCTATAGGCTTACTAAGCAATAGAGACACCGACCGTATGGCTGTAGGTCAAGTCTAGAGATCTCCACTATAGGGTGTGAGTGTGGATTGCGGGGGCCGCCTCACTACTAGGCCTGGGATTTTGTGTATGACTGAAATTTCATAAATGAAAATGTATTTTTATGAAATACAAAATTCAAAGTTATAGGTAAAAACCCAGGTACTAGAGCCCGGTCATGATTAGTACCGATGTATCTCTAACCCTTATCTCGGAGGGCATTAAAATCCGATATTATATGCAGTATCGGTCAACTGCATATATTGTTTAGCATACTACGTGTACATGCATTCATATGATTGTAATAATTTGTTTGATAACTTACTTGTTAGTATGGTCTAAGGGATAGCTCACTAAGCTCTTGTAGCTTATTCCCCAATAGCTTTTCTTTTGCAGGTTGGTAGATAATTGGGCATGGGTTAAGAGCCAAGCGATGAGTGCAAGCATTGAGACATTTTAGAGGTTGGAATTAGAGAGAAGTTGTTTAGTTCGTATGAAACTTTAAATGTAAATACCACTTATGTACTTAGATTTTTCAACCTTATTATGTTTGAACTTTTAAGTCTATATTACTTGATCTTATCGTTTAGTAGGAGATGCCGATTCTCTACGGTTCTAAGGAACTATGGGATATCGGATATCCATTGTTATTTATATTTATATGTTATAATAAATTAATTACTTAAAAATCAGTAATCTTAGTGATTTATCATTTAGAGTTTTGTAATCTCTGACTTGTAAGATGGTTTTCATATCATGGGTGCATACATGTTATGCAAATTTTAGATAATCCTACTAAGCCCCCTTTAGGGTCCTGACAACCTCAAATAAAGCATGCCCAGTGGTGGCATGTACTATCTTGTTGTAGGCAAATTTGACCACAGGTAAGCAGACATCCCAGTCAGTTAAGTTCTTCCCTATTGTAGCTAGAAACAATGATCTTAGGATGCGGTTGACCATCTCTATCTAATCATCGGTTTGGGGATGGCAAGAGGTATTAAACAATAGTTTGGTTCCCATCCAACGCTAGAGGGTTCTCTAGAAATGGCTTAGAAATTTTGGGTCTCTATTCAATACCATACTCCTTAGTACTCCTTGTAAGCAAACTACTTCCTGCAAAAACAAATAAGCAATAGTCGAAGCATAATTAATTTTGGTATAGGGCATGAAATGTGCCATTTTGCTAAAACTATCCATGACAACCATTATAGAATCTTTGCTTCAGTTAGTTGAGGGTGATCTGAGGAAAAAATCTACACTCAAGTCAACTTATGGTTTGGTTAGAATAAGCAAAGATATTGCCTTCCTTTGTTTAGCTTAGCTTTTTGCTTTCTTACAGGTGGTGTATCTCTCGATCATACGATGCCTGTTACATTTTATCCTAGGCCAAAAGAATCTATCATTTAATAGCTCATATGTTCTCTGTTCTCCAAAGTGTCCAAAGAGTCCTTTACTATAGGCTTCCCTCATTAGTAGCTCTCTAATTGAACAGGTTAGCACATATAATTTTCCACCTTAGAACAAATAACCATCCTCCACATGGTACTCATCTACTATTCTTCCTTCTCCACAGTGCTTATATATAGGGCTAAAATGAGAATCATTCTGATACTATTCCTTAATGCTTGCAAACCTTAACAATTTGGTCTACAATTCAGTGAAAAGACTGTGTCTCCTTGACAAAGCATCAACAACTACATTACTCTTGCCTTACTTGTAGTTAGTGACAAAATTAAATCCCTCCAAAAATTCAATCCATCAAGTTTAGCATTTGGAAAGCTTTAATTGGCTCCACAAATATCTCAAAAACTTATGATTTATGTATATGACGAATTCCTTTAGTAGAAGATAATGTTGCCATACGCAAAGAGCTTGGATCAAGGCTAAAAGTTCTTTATCATAAACATAATAGTTTAATTGCGCTCCTCCGAGCTTCTCACTATGATAAGCGACATGTCAACCTTCTTACATCAGCACAGCTCTAATGCCAACACCTAATGTGTTGCATTCAAGCTTAAACACTCAGTCAAAGTCAAGTAAAGCTAAAACTAAGGCAGAGGTCAATCTTGCTTTAACCTCGGTAAGACTCCTCTCCTCTTTCTCTTCTTACTTGAACTCCCCATTCTTCTTTATAAGCTCAATCAAAGGTGTCACTAGAGTACTGAACCTTGGGATAAAGCATCAGTAGAATGATGTTAATCAATGAAAACTCCTCACCTCGGTATACAAAGTTAGGGTTGGCCACTCAATAATGCCTCGTACCTCTCTTCATCAACTCTCATTCCCTTTTCACCAATAATGTAACCTAGGAAGATTACTCCTTCCTAATAGAAACAACATTTCTTCAAGTTTTTGAATAATCTCTCTACCTATAGGACATCAAAAACAGCTCTAAGATGTTCAGTATGCATTGTTAGGTCAATATTATAGACAAGTATGTCATCAAAATAGACGATGACAAACTTCCTGATCATATCCTTCAAAACATGATTCATTAGTCTTATAAAAGTACTTGTGGCATTTGACAATTCAAAAGGCATAACCATCTACTCGAATAGGCCATGTCAAGTCTTAAAAGCAATTTTCCATTCATCCATTTACCTCATTTAAATTTGGTGGTATCTTAACTTCAGGTCAATTTTACTAAATACTCTCATACTACTCAATTCATCCAACATATCGTCTGACCTCGAGATAAGGTATCTATGCTTCATCGTAATCTTATTAATAGCTCTACTATCCATACACATACACCAAGTGCTATCCTTCTTCAACATAAGCAATGCAAGCACAACACAGGGGCTAAGGCTTTCCCTCACATATCCTTTTGCCAATAGTTCATTGACTTGTCTCTGAAGTTCAGTAACTTGCTTAGGGTTCATTTGATAAGTTGGTTTGTTTTGGTAGGGTAGTGCCGAGGATCAAGTTAATACAATGTTCAATGGCTCTAAAAGGGGGGTAATCCTTAGACAACTATTTTAGTAACCGATCAGCATATTCATCTAGTAGCTTTGACCTCTAGGGTAAGCTTACCCTACTCCTTCAATTCAAGCAATCGCCTGATCAACAAAAAGGTTAACACATTAGCCTTAATAGCTTCTCGGAGTTCAGCTTTACTCAACACCAAAGCCTTCTTCAATCCTTAAGCCAATTTGGCTTGTAACTTACTTGCTTAATTCAGGGTCCTAAGTTTTAGGGTGACCTTTCCACCATCCTTTTTGAACACATAGCTATTCATGAATCCATCATAGATAACCCTTTAGTCAAAAAGCCAAGGTCAGCCTAGTAACATATGAGATGCACACATGAGCAAGACATTATAGAGAATTTCATCAGAGTAATTCCCAATGGAAATTAGTAGTAATACTTATCGTGTGACATGTAATGCTCCCTTCTCATTCAGCCATTGTAACTTATATGGCTTCAATGTGAAATGGTCGGCAACTTGAGTTTCTTGATCAAGTCAGCAAATGTTACATTGGTGCAACTTCCACTATTTACTATAAACGTATAGACCTATTCATTCACTTTGCAAGTGATGTAGAATAAGTTCTCTTCTATTCCTCCTTGGTAGAAGGCTCTAAACTCATTGCATGTCGGATAACTAAAGCAAACTTAACCTCATCATCCACTTCTTTTTCCTCCTTTGGTTCCTTACTTATGCTATCTACTTCAAGCTTTGAGACATCTCCCTTAATTATCACGGTCTTTTAATTCAAACATTAGGCAACCGTATGCTAAACCCTTGGCATTTAAAGCATTTGATCTAGCTCATCTTCCTCCCAAATCCTTACCCCTTTTGATGAGTTCTCGGCAACACTTCACCATTAACTGGTCAACCCTTCTGTTTAACTTTGACTTTTACCTTTCTAGTTGGCTTGAAACTCTATTGAGTTCGGTAACTTCCTTGAGCAGGTCAGCTTAACTGACCAGGTCAGCTTATTGGAGGTTAGGTCGGCCTATTCCTTCTCTATCTCTCCACTTACTAGGCTATTCTTATAGCCTCATCTAATGTAGTGAATTGCTGAAGTTCCACAATATCTTAGATGCCATTTCTTAATCTAGTAAGAAACTTAGATATTGTTCATGCTGATGGCTCTTCTACTTCACAGCTAATAATGAGTATTTGAAGCTCCTAAACATACTCATCAACAATTCAGCTTCCTTACCTCAGCTTTTGAAGCTAAGTAAAAGTGTCTTGCAAATAAGTATCTGGCACGAACTTGTTTCTGAGGATCCTCTTCATTTTAGGCTAAGTGTTAACTTCCTTAAATCCTTCATGTCTCCTCATGATTTGGAAGTTCTTCCATCACATCGCAGTATATCTTGAGAACTCTTTAGCAACAGTCTTTACCTTCTTATGGTCCTCATACTAGTAATAATAAAAAACTTTCTCTACCTTTTCCCCCCTATTCAAGTATTCATAAGCGCTTATGGATCATTGAAGCTTCACATGGTTGGTAACTTAAAGTGTTCAAGCTCACTCCTATTTTTCATTATACACTTCTTCTCCTTCATCATCCATATCTCCTAAGTCAATCTTTTGTCGTATTCATCCTCCTACTCCTCCACATTGAACTTGTCAAGTTGAGTTCTATTCTCTCATAAGTCAAGTAGCTTAGGAAGTATTTTGCACAACCTCAGTAAGTCGAAAGGCCAATGTATATACAAACCCTGTAAGATCAACTATAAGGTTATGTATTTCATCAATTCATTCATTTCCATAGAGGACAACACTACTATTATCATCTCTAATATCGGCATTAACACTGAAATCCTTCATCTTCTTCAATAGAACTTACTAATAATCTTTGATTCTAAGAAACAACTAATATAGTCCCTTCAAGCCAACAACACACATACACACTTCTTCTACACAAATAATCAACTAATTTGTGAACACAATAGTGAGTCTAGTTAACAATAAACCAAACTAAAACTTGCTCTATTTTCATATATTTGAAACAGGGCAAAATAGAGTATACAGCAATAATAGTCTACTACGCCTTCTACTTACTCAAATACTCACAGCTATTCCTCTACGCAACTCTAATATGCTACTACAACAAATACTACTTCACAAAAGTTCAAATATAACTTACCTAAACGAACCTTCGCTCCAATACCATGATACGAACCGCACCGAGACCTAACAAGGGTGATGGTATTGAAGTGGGTCCAACCTTGTAGAATGCTTGAAGAATGAAATGGGAATCACACAAAAGATAAGAAAAGTAAATAGGCAAACCCTCAAATAGCTCCAACTAGATATGACACATGAGCTGATCTAATGAGGGTACTTACTACTTAGCCTTGCTTAAAGGTTAGGATGAGAGTGAAGTAAGCAAACAAGTTACAGAAATAATCTTGAAAGGAAGTATATTCAATATTCTGAAGTATGAAAAGGTTATGTGACTATCTTTACAATAGGGTTATACCCAAAATATTAGGGAATCCTACCAAAAATGGAAAAGACTAAAAGGATAATATCTAAAAAAAGTAATGTATAAGGAACGATAAAGGGTATAATTGAAAATACACCAAAAATGAGTATCATGCATGGAGGATTCTATCGTGTAGTTGCTCGGACATGTGGCTCTCTATGGATAAGCGACTTTTTTGGTAGAAAAAGACAATTTGTAGGTTCAAGTTGATGATTGCCAAGCTGAGGTACCAAGTAGAGGTGGTAAGTTAGCTATGTTGAGTCGAGCAGACATCTCTTCTAAAGTGAATTCAACTCAGAAGTATTCAGTACAACTCAGATTCAAGTCGACTGGATGGGTGTTCAAATGGGCCAAGTTGATGTTTAAGTATAGCTTAGGTCAATAACAAGAGATAATTAATGACTATGAGATGGTTCAACTCGGCTAAGGCATCAAGTTAGCAGATTGCAACAAGTCAAATTCCTTATTTGTGGACTTAAGGAAAGAATTCACTTGGCCATGCTTTCTAGCCCTCAAGCTTAGGCTTGAGTTAAGGGTTTGGTAGTTTGATTTGTATCAATAGAGTTATGAATAAGATCACAATCAAGTCAAGGCATCATATCCCCAAGTTAGATGACATGCTAGATGAGCTGAATGGAGCTATGATCTTCAGTAAAATTGATTTGAAGTTTGGCTACCATTAGATTTAAATAAGGCTGAGAAACGAGTGGAAAATTGCATTCAAAAATCAGCATAGACTTTACAAGTAGATGGTTATGCTTTTTGGCCTATCAAATGCCCTAACTACCTTCATAAGATTGATAAACCATGTGCTTAAAAACCTAATCGAAAAGTGTGTCGTGGTTTATTTTGGTGATATCCTTATATATAGTGCTGACTTGTCAAGACATACTAAACATCTTTGTATTGTATTTTATGTACTCCAAGTCGAGAGGTTATTGGACAATTTGAAGAAGTGTTGTTTCTACTAGGAGAAAGTGGTATTTTTAGTATATGTAGTTAGTAGAGGAGGCTTGCGAGTCAATGATGAAAAGATTCAAGCTATTATTGAAATGCTAACTCCATTTACCTATGCTAAGGTAAGAAGTTTTCATGAACTAGCATCCTTTTACCAAAGATTCATTAGAAACTTCAACACCATTATTGTATCCCTTACTAAGCTAACAAAGAAGAATATCTTATGCATCTCCAAGGTTAAACCCATGGAGAAGCACCACAATGAAGTAAAGTAAAAGAAACAAAGAAAAACTAGCAAGATCTAAGCAGCTACCGAATGGATATAATGCACCACTCCATCCTCCTCGACTTACAATCCATTGGATGTAACTCATCGATCCGAACTAAAATATCACTCACCACTACTCCTTGCTAAAGGGAGTAGATAAGAGTTGAAGGATAATAGGAACACTATGGTTACTTAAAGAAAATGTAAATAATTTTTGCATTGATGATCAATCGTCTGTATACAAGTAAGTGGAGGTTTATATACCCATCCACTAGGGTTACTTTACAAGTATGAAAAGATAAAGGGGCATTCTTACAAGTAGGTTACATAAAATGTTCTAAAAGGGGTAAAAGAGATAAATAATATTCAATATGAAAAAGGAAGGACCATTATGGAATTTTGTGTTAGAAGACACATATTGCTTGGTGGCTAGAAATTAGAACCATAATATCAAGTAGGCAAAACAAAAAAGTGTTTGCAGTCAGGGGTTGACCTGATTTGGATTAGGTCAAGAACCAACTAGTCCTGCTACAAAGTAGTCAGCTTGAGTTAAGGTCAAACGCTTGTGGTCTACTCAAGATATCAGTTCAGATAGTCTTAGAGCTATCTTCTCGGATGTCCTATCATAGAACAGCTATTAAGCAAGAGTAGGTCCGGCATACATAAGGATCTGACAGTCAAGTCTATAGGAGATCAGTTCAAAATAAGAATCAAATATGGATTCGAGCTAATATTCTCTGCATAAGTCCTTGGAATCTTCTAACTCAACTACGTATGATCGATTTAGGGGGTTGATTCCTATCATCTGCTTAAGGGTCAGAAAGATTTGTTCTCAAATCTGGAGTGGTCTCTAGTTATCCTTCTTAAGCAGTTGTAGGGCCTTCCTCTGGTTGGTGCAAAATCAGGTCAAATACATTGAATGCAGAGGAAACATCATAGTCATCAGGAAACTCAATTTAGTAAGCATTGCGGTTGACTTCTCTTAAGACCTTAAACAGACCGTCATCTCAAGGGGATAGCTTATTCTATCAAAAGTATGGGAATCTCCCTCAGCTAAGGTAAATCCATACTAAGTCTCCTGGCCGGAAAGAAATAGTTTGGTGGCCTCAACTACCAATCTCTTGTTGTCTCTGATTGAACTTAGCAATTTTACTAGTTATAAACTAGTGTAGTTCTTGCAATTCTTAAGCTCAATCAACTCCGGATTGATTATCTTCAACAGCTGCAAGGATACTAATCATATCCTCAAGAATAATAGAATTAATGCCATAGACGACTTCGAATAGAGTTTTCCCAATGGTATTGTAGACAGTTTGGTTGTATGAAAATTCTACAATTGGTAGACACAAATGCCAATCCCTTAAGTTTTTTCCCACAATAGCTCTAAGTAAGTTGCTTAGCATCCTATTCACCACTTTAGTTTAGCCATCAGTCTGAGGATGGCTACTAGAGCTAAACACAAGTTTAGTTCCAAGTTTTCTACAAAGAGTCTTCCAAAAATAGCGTAAGAATTTTGTATCTTGATCTAAAACAATAGTCTCCGATATTCCATGTAGTCAAACAACTTCCTGCAAAAACAAATCAGTAATGCATAAAGCATCGTTAGTTTGATGGCATGGAATGAAGTGTGCCATTTTGCTGAAGCGATCTACCACCACAAATATAAAATCTTTTCCCTTAGATATTTGGGGCAACCTTAGGACAAAGTCCATGCTGAGGTTAGCCCAAGGTAACGTTAGCGTCGGTAAGGGCAAGTATTCTCCATGAGGCTCCCTCATCCCCTTAGCTCGCTTGCACACTTCACAACTACCAACTACCTTATAGACATCCTTGACTAAACCAAGCCAATAAAAGTTCTCCTTCATCAAATTGGTTGTTTTGGTATCTCGAAAATGACCAAATAACCCACCACTATGAGCTTCCCTAAATGATAGCTCACATGTAGAACGGTTTGGTATACATAGCCTTTAATCCTTGAACAAAATGCCTTCCTTAAAATATTATCCCTTAACAGCAATTCCACCTCTGCACTACTTTATTATAGGGCCGAAATGAGGATCATGAGGTACTGCTCAATAATGAGTGAGAATCCCAATAGTTTTGTCTGTAAAGTGGTTAGCAAGGTTTACCATCGCGATAGAGCGTTGGCGACCACATTTGTACTTCTCTTCTTGTGTCGAATGACGTATGAGAACCCTTCTATAAACTCTAACCATTTGGCTTGTCTTTTTGAGAGTTTATTCTGACTCTCAAGATACTTCAAAGACTCATGGTCTGTATAAATAACAAACTCTCGTAACAGTAAATAGTGTTGCCAAACAGTAAGGGCTCGGTAAAGAGAGTATAACTCCTTCTTATATACAGAATAGTTTAGGGCAAGACAACTAAGCTTCTCACTGTGGTAGGCGACGAGTTATCATTCCTGCATCAAGAGAACACCAATTCCAACTCCCGAAGCATCACATTCTAACTCAAAGGGCCTATCAAAGTTTGGTAGTGATAGAACAAGGGCAAAGGTAAGTTTCTCCTTGATCTCCCTAAAGCTCTATTTAACTCGGTCATTCTACTAAAATCCATCACCCTTCTTTGTCAACTCAATCAAAGGGGTAGTTATGGTGCTAAAGTTTTTAATGAATTGCCTATAAAAAGAAGCTAGGCAATGGAAACTTCAAACTTGACACTATAAACCCAAGAAAAATTGCTTCATCCTGGCAGAACATATACTTCTTCAAATTTTCAATAACTTCTCAATCCGTAAAATGTCAAATACTTTGTGAAGATGTTGAACATGGTTGTTTAGGTTGATACTATGTACTAACATGTCATTAAAGTACATGACCGCACATCTTCCGATTAGAGGGGACATCACATGGTTCATTAACCTCATGAATGTGCTTGGCACAATAATGAATGGCATAACCAACCATTCATAGAGTCCGTGCTTAGTCTTGAAGGTAGTCTTCCATTCATCACTCAATCTCATACGAATTTGGTGGTAACCACTTCGCAAATCAATTTTGCAAAAACATTTTAGTAGCATGGAGTTCATCTAGCATGTTGTCAAGCCTCGACATTAGATATCTATATTTTACAGTAATTCGATTGATCGTTCTACTATTGATGCACATACGTTATGAAGCATTCTTCTTTAGGACAAGTAAAGCTAGTACCATGCAAAGGCTCATGCTCTCCCTCACATATCCTCACTCCATGAGTTCATCCACTTGTCTTTTTAGCTCGGTAGCTTACTCAAGGTTTATTCTGTATGTAGGTTGGTTCAACAGGGCAACGCTTAGCTGTAGATCAATACAATGCTCTATGCCTCTGATTAGAGGCAGTCCTTTTCGACAATTCTTCAAGAAATAGATTAGAAAACTCATTTAGTAGGCTTTAGATCTCATCAAGAATATCCTCTAAATCTCTCATCTCCAACAATCTTCTAACCAAATAAGAACATAGACTCATCAGCCTTCTCAGCAGCTTGAAGCTCTCTTTGGCTCATTTCTAAGGTTTTCTTCTTATTGGCTTAGGGTGAGTTGATTATGGGTCTCATTCACTTAGGATGGGGTCATGGGCTATGATACAATCTTCTTCCTATCCTTAACAAAAGCAAATGTGTTCTTATACCCGTCATGAGTAATATGTTGGTCGAATAACTAAGGTTGTCTAAGTAGCAAATGTAAAGCTCCCATAGGGACGACATCACAAACTACTTCATCCCTATATACGTTCCTAATACTAAACAACTTAGTTACTTGCTCAGTTACATGCAAAGCACCCTTATCATAAAGCTAAGACATCTTGTAAGGTTGGGGATGCTTAAAGATCTGCAAACATAACCTCTACACAAAGGACTGTACAACTATGTTAGCATAACTTCCTCCATCAACTATAATGGTGCATAAGTGCCCCTTAATGGTATACTTTTTATGGAATAAATTTTCTCTCTAATCTTCTTCAAAGTTTGGTAAGGAACTCAGTACTTGTCTCAGGACTAAGGTCATCACTTCTCCTTGGTCAGCATAGACATAAGTCTCTTGTTCCTCTTTGGCTTTGGCTTTTCCAACATCCTTTTCCTCTTTAGGCTCGCTCTTGTCGGTGCCATCTACTACATCTCCCTAGAGCACCATGATACGTTAGTTCGAATACTCAGTAGTCATGTGTTTGAAGCCTAAGCATTTAAAGCACTTCACCTTGCTAGTCTTCCATCTGGAGGCCTATCATTTCTCATATGTTCTCAGGGTCAACCTAGCCTCAATTTGGCCTAGCTGACCTACTCGACCCTACTGGCTTACTCGACTATCATCAAGTCGATCATTCATGTCATTTCTCATATGTTCTTAGGAGAATGTTTGCTCAGGTTAGCTCAAAGCACTTTTCCTTTGCTTTTCAACCCTCTGTGCTATCTTAGTCACCTCTTCCAAGGTATAAAACTTCTATACCTCCACAATGTTGCAAATTTCATATATAAGTCCAAAAATAAACCTCAACAATGTACTAACCTCAACTTCATCCACGACGACCTAGATCATAAGCATCTGGAACTCCCTCACATAGTCATCAACTATTTAACCTCCTTAGTGAAGTTCTTATAGCTTTGCAAACGTATCCTATAAGTGATAAAGGCATATTTTATTCATGTTTTAATGTGAAAATTAGATATAATTATTATTTATTTTATAAAATCATTAAGAATTGGTACTTAAGTATTTTCATTTAGACATTTTAGGTATTAGAGGATTTAAAGTGGAAATACAATCAATTTGGAGGAGTTTTACGCAAACGAAGGAAGCCTGAATCGATCTACAGCACATTGGAATTGAAGATAGCCGACCTATACTTTACACCGGTGGCTTTGGATGTCTATGCCACCAGCCTTGGAAGATACACCACCGACCTTCATGAAGAAAGAATCTACTCGACAAACAACCCTAGTTTTCTCGATAAATAGATGTGTGTTTCATATTTTAGAAGGACTTTTTCATCTTCTTTAAAGTTAGAGAGTCTTAGAAGCAATTAGGTTTTATTTTAGAAGAGCTTTTCTTTAAAATTTCTTAAATCATTGAGAAGACTTCACTTTCGCTATAAAGATCATCCTTGGACTTGCAATTGAAGTTTATTCACCACAATAATAGAACTAGTGATCTCTATTCTATTTATGTTTATGCAATTCTATGATTTATCTGCTAATTATGAACTTCTTTGCGAATTCAATTATTATCTATGCTTTTATTTTAATTTCTATGGCTAGTTAAGTTTTATTTGTAGGAATTGATGAAACTCTAGATAATTAAGATGATAATTGTAATCCTGTTATAAGGTTAATAGATATATAGATGATTCATGATTGCAAATTCTATAATTTCGATTATAATTCTCTAATTGGTTATGATTGTTAGAAACACTATTGAATCGAGAGTTAATATAGGGTTTGTTAAAAATTCTTGATTAAATTAATTAGCTAATGTGGGAGCGGCATTAATTAGATTAATTAGAAATTATCTAAGGATTAATGCAATGTTTCAAGTTAATTATTCACTAACACATTAAGGATAATTGATTTAGGACATTAAAAGATCATAGCATCGGGAGATGTATTATTGTAATTTAGAGTCCACTGTTAATTAGAGATATCGGAGTTGACTAATTAATTAGAGGTTTAAATCCATAATTTTAAGGCATGATAATTTCACTTGAATGATTGTATAGCTATTAATCTATATAACATGATGACAATTTGATTTACATAACTAGGGTGGATTCTGTTTTTCCTACATTCTCAATTGATTGCTTAGTTTTAAATATTTTTTCATAATTTTCCTTTTAACAGTTTTAGGGTAATTAGAAATTAGTTAATTCACAATTCAATTTTGATTACCTAAATATTGATAAAAACTATCATAGGATTAGTACTTTCATAGTCCTTAAGGGATTGACAACCTTACTCACTCTTTATTACTTGATTCCGACCCAGTATACTTACTAGAGTATTCACAATTTATTTTTATATATATAGTATAAGCGGATCACTTTTTTGGTGCCATTGCCGATGATTGAAAATATTAAACCTTTTAGTTCTGTTGGTAATTTAGGCACACTTGACGACGTATGTTATTTTTTGTTCTCTTTGCAGGTGTTTTATGTACAAGAGTAAAAGTACTGAAATTCTATCCCTAGATTTTGAAATATAGCATACTTTGCATTAGTTGAGGTAAGAGAACAGAAGAAGAAGAGAAGAGATGGCAGGTAATGATGATAATAATCAGATTCTTAGAGTCCCACGAGCACTTCGGGACTATACAGTACCTGTTAGGACCCTAGAGCGGGCTTAGTAGGATCACCTAAAATTTTCCTATCATGTATGCACCCATGATATGAAAACTGCCTTATATGTCAGAGATTGCATGACTCTAAATGATACATCACTAAGATTACTGATTTTTAAGTAATTAATTTATTGCAACATATAAATATAAATAACTCTGGATGTACAATATCCCACAATTCTTCAGAACCGCAAAGAATCAGTTTCCCCTACCAAATAATAAGACAGGATATACTAACATTATAAAGAAAAATACAAGAAAAATTAAATTACAGTAAGTTCTAACATATAAAAATTTTCTAGAAAGGATGTTTATGTATCATCTAAAAAGTACTCAGCTACTTCAAATACTAGTATACATATCTTCATCTCATACTCGGCACTCAAGACTTATCCCAATCTCATCGTAAGTAAACCTATAAGAGAAACTAAGGAGAAATGAGCATATAACAGCTCAATGAGTTCGTCCCTCATCACTACCATTCAAGCAAGTTATCACACATGCAAGCAAGCTATCTACATACAAAATGAATACAAGCGTGATGAATGCAAGCAACACATCCATAGGAGTCCGAAACTATGAACAATGTAGAATTACGTCGTCTATACTTCGATTATCACTTATACTTACCCGCACAGGGCACCTCAACTTATCCACATGAGGCTGCTTAGGGGCATTACCCCTCTAGGCAACATTCGACTATTACCTTAGTTGAGAAAAGAGTTCTAATCCAAATAGGTGGATCCTAAACTAGGACTATTCACCATCTAAGGTCCCTTTGGCATAAACATGCAAGTTCTCTCGCAACCAAAATTATTTAAGGCCTTACAGGCACAATAAAGCGAGTCCTCTCGCTATCAATTGGAGATCCCATATTAGCTTTGCCTTAACGCTAAAATATTATTTATGGCTCTACGAGCCCTTTTAGAGATCATACAAAAATATATTTAAGAGTAGAAAAGCTTTTTCCAAAAACACTTTTTTTAAGATCTTTGCAAAGTTAACACTTTCCACTCGTACCTTTACAGGGTCATAGACATGCGATGAGTATAATTAGTTATTTTGGTCTGATACTTATATTTATCAATTTAAAAAGGCAATCATACAAATGATAGCAAACAAGCAAAGCAGTCATTTAGACATACAAGCAACAGTAAGTAGCAAAACCTCATACAAATAACATATACAATCAAGTAGCAGGTAATTAGAACTCCCTCACCTAGATTATTACTCATTCTCCAAGCCTTAGGGTTTTTAGAACTTGATGTTGAACGCCTAAAAAAACTGTAAAACTTATAAGTATTATGAGAAGTTAGACTCCTTAGTTAACTAAAAGTTTATTATAGTTTGTCTAGTTTCTCCAATATAACCCAAGTATAATGTATATAGGGTTTACCATACTCAATGGGATTAATAGAAACTATTTTCTTATATTTATAAGTTATGAGACCTCCTTTATGTATTTAGTAACTTTTCATTCTAATTCCGATATTTGAGAACTTATAGTCGTTTTTCATTGTTTTCCGATGCACGTTCATACGGTGATGTCTGTTTTGGACGCTAAGACCCATGTTTTATAATATGGGCTAAACTTATTGAAGTTTAACTATTCTTATTGCTTATGTTTATATCCTATTTTAGTACTTAATAATTTAATTAGCTATTAGATTCTTATACTTAGGAAATTTTACATTAGTATTACTAATTTATGTATGTAGTTAAGTTTAATTCAATTTAGAAAGTGTATTAGGGTTTAAAGGATCTTCAACTCCTAAGTACATTTATACATATATATGTTATATTCTTATGTCATCTTATAATTTATTATTTTACAAGCTTATGCTTATGTCATTGCTTAGGTCATCAATTGTTTGTGTCATCGCTTATGTCATCATTTTCTTATATCATGGCTTATGTAATAATTTGATGATGTCATAGCTTATGTAACCATTCATTACATATAAATATATATATATATATCCTTATGTATGTATATCCTTATGTACTCATACATACACTTGATACATATGTTATATACATACCTATACTTCTAACATACTAATATGTATACTTGTGTACTTATACGTATACTAATACACATATACATATACACATACGGTGACATACGTATTTTTATACGTATTTTTGTATGCCTAAAATTCCTCTTAAGAAAGCTTCTCAAATTTCATTTTTTTGTATTTTAATGATATATTTAACATGGTATATGTATGTATAGTCGGTATATGTCTTATTTTAGGTTATGTACATGTTTGATTCTTATGTACAAAGGTCCTTATATATGTATTTATCTAGTATACACTTATATACACATACTTAGATACATGTATACATGCTCTTCTTCCATTTACCAAGACTATCCTATACTTCTAAACATAAAAATTGAATCTTTAATCCTAAATCAACATATATGTACACAACACGTAAACTTCGTAAACTAACCTACCTATTCATCTAACTATTAGATAATATGGAGTAATACATGATAACATACCTTTGTTTTCTTCTTGATATATGGTTGCAAAGTTGGAAAATTAGGAAAAGTGAAAGGGAAGGGGAGGTTACGGTTATGGAGGAAGAAGAAAGGGACTTGATTTTGTGTTGTTTTGTGTTTTTGAAAGTGAAAGCAAGTGGGTCCTAAAGGATGAAGAAGTGGATAGCAAAGAAGTAGGGAAAAGGAAGAAAAATTTAAAGGAAAAGAAAAGAAATCATTAGAATGGAAGAGATATTTCTAAAATGAAAATGACATTTTGTTGACTTTTCCACATGTTGACTTGGTCAACTTTCCAAAAATAAATGCCATTTAGTGTACATAATGAAGTAATTAGGGAAAATTAAGAGAAAGATTTCGGAAATGAAAGGAAATAAGAAGTTTACTGAATTGATTAATAAAAATAGATAATGAGATCTTCCATTAGGTATTTATATCCTATATGCACCATTTGGTAAGCTACTTAGTATAATTAAGATGAAAAGTATCATTTAGGGTATTAATATTCACTACATGTAACCTAAGCATCAACTAAACCCTTAACTCTGTAATACTAACCTAATTATATACTTAGAAGATGAATGTGATCTATAATGCAATATCTTAGTTTCTAAAGGATTACTTTAGTATTATAAATGTTTGTAAATGATTGAAGGTTACTTTTAATCTTTTACTAATGATTTAGTATAATACTAAGGTTATATTATCAATTAGGGTTTTAGGGTAAATTATGGTGAATTAGTGCTTTTATATCCTTAAAGTTATAGTTTTAGGGTTTTTATTACTTCCGAGTACAATCTTTAATGTTTTTACACATTTAGGGTTTAATATATTCACACACAATTAAGTCTTCAATAGTTATCTTAGGGTTTTGATGAGGTTCGAGGTTAACTTTTGCAGTTACATATACTTGAGGTTTTAGGGTCTTCATATGTGATTAGAGGTTCAATTGATAATTTAAGGTTTTTCATATTCGCTTTAGGTTTTGAATTGAGATTTAATCGGTTTTAAATCTCACTAGCTCTATTAATTTCAGGAAATCATCTATAGTTTAGGGATTTGATTCTATACTTAAAAAGGTTAGATTTGCGAGGTTTACAATACCTACAGTTATGGGTTTTGCCGTAAGGAGGCCTACCATTCAAGCCAACAATTTTGAGCTGAAACCATCCCTCATACAAATGGTTCAGACAAATTAGTTTGGAGGATACCCAAATGAGAGTCCTGGCAAGCATATTGCAGGATTCTTGCAATATTACAATACAGTGAAGATGAACAACGTTACAGATGAGGTTATTAGATTATAGCTCTTTCCCTTTTCACTAAGGGATAAAGTCAAAGCTTGGTTCCATTCAATGCCACAAGAGTTTATTACCACCTAGGCTAACCTCTCATTAAAGTTTCTAAGGAGATTTTTCCTACTAGCCAGGACCACAAAACTGAGGAACGATATCACCAACTTTCCTAAGTTTAGTAGTGAGTCACTTTATAAGGCATGGGAGAGATTCAAGGAGTTTATCAAAAAATGCCCAGATCATGGCTTACCAGATAATCTCCTAATTGAGATTTTTTATCTTAGTCTGGATGAGACATTGAGGTCTTTAGTTGATGCTACAGCTGGAGGTGCTCTAATGGGTAAGACCTATGATGAAGCAAGTACACTGATAGAAGAGATGGCCTCTAGTACACATAACTGGCAGAACAAGAGAAGCAAGTCAAAGTGGCATCAATCAATGAAAATGACACTATGTCTCAATTAACAGCTTAGATTTCAACTCTCACTACCCAAGTAAGTAAACTCACCTCAACATAGTCTTTTCATGCTAATCCTATTTTTTTTTTTTTTTATGAGTTATGTTTAGGACCACATTTGACTCTTGAATGCCCATCTAGGAATCCCTTAGCTTTAACCAGTAGAGAGTAGGTGAACTTTGTTAACAATTTCTAATGGGGTAACTAAAGACCCTATTTAAACACATATAATCCAGGATGGTGTAATCATCCAAACTTCTTATGGAGGAATGAAAATAATGCATTTCAACCATCAATTAGATTCTAGAAGCAGGGTCCTACTCAGCATGCTCCACCTCAGCAGAATCAATCTAGAATAGAAGAGCTCATGTTGAGTTATATGCAAAAGACTGACACCATGTTACAAAATCAATAGGCGACTATTCAAAATTTAGAGAATCAAATTAGTTAGATTTCTCAACAGTTGAGCAATAGACCATCAAGATCTTTACCTAGCAATACTGAAGAGAATCCCAAAGGTGTCAACGTTATTATGTTGAGGAATGGAAAGGAAGTTAAAATAGTTAATAGACAAGTTGAAGAAAAGGAGGAGGATCCAAAGAAAGGAAAAGGGAAGCAGGTAAAAGAGGAACCAAAGTAAAAGTCACTAGAAGTGAAATCATATGTTCCTCCTGTCTCTTTCCGAGGAAGATTAAAGTAACAATAACTAAACAACCAATTTGCTAAATTCTTGGATGTTTTCAAGAAGCTATAGATCAACATTCCTTTTGTAGAAGCACTTCAGTAGATGCCTTCCTATGCCAGATTCGTAAAGGATTTGCTCACCAAAAAAAGAAATATTAATTGCAATGAACCAGTGATGCTTACAAGGGAGTGCTCTATGATCCTTCAAAAAAATTTATCCAGCCTGCCTAGGAAACAAAGAGATCAAGGGAGTTTTGTCATTCTTTGCACTATAAGAAATCTTCATTTTGATAAAGTTCTTACTGATTTAGGTGCAAGTATAAATTTAATGCCTTTGTCTATTTTTAAGAAACTAGGACATGGAGATTGCAAGGAGACTGATAAGTGTAAATCACTCTACACTCTTTAGGCACTTTTAGGTATAAATTGACCATAATTGTGTCTATTTCTCAGGTTCTTAGCAATTCATTATGTAATATATCAATTTCAGATAATTCAAAAGAAAAAGGGACAAAATTCGGCAAGAACAAGGAGATTTAAAGTTATCACGTTCGTGATAAAGGAATAATGCTAAAGAAAGACCAACTAAGACTCATCATAGGCGTGATAAAAAATAATTTAAGTGTTCAGTGCTCGTCACTCCCTCCATCATGGCCGTGATTAAGGGAGTGACCAAGGCAGAAGATGTTTTTCCACCTATTTATCACAACCGTGACTCCGCTTTGGAAGGATGATCATGCCCTTAATCACAAGCATGATAAGGTAGAATGTTTGTGATAAGAAGATCACTCCCTAAGTCACGGGCATGATGAGAGTGGATATGATGATTTTTTAAAATCGTTTCGCATGAATTGGTGCGTATAACAAGTCTAAATGCCAGGAGGTGTCTTGAAGTGGTGTATTTTGAGCCTTTTGATGAGAAGAATATAAATACGCCACAATTTTTAGAAAAAAGGAGGGGATTGGATCATACATCTTTGTACCCATTATATTTTCGATTAATTTCTTTTAGTACAATTTCCAAGTATTGTACCTTTTACCTTTCTTGGAATTACTCGAGAGAGACGACGGGAATTCGTTGTTCATGTATTTATCAAATTTCTACAAGGTACGAGCATCCTCCGTTTTACCGATATTTCAGCACAGCGGGTTATCGAACCAGGAATCCTAGCAGCTCTGCAATATTAATAAATAATAGGAGATTCAAAATGAAAGGCTATTTCTCACATCCCTATCCCATTATCGTAAAAAAATATCGTATGTATCGATATCGAAATATTTATGTCTAATCTCTAGTGGTGGTGGAACCAACCAAGATGTATGTCGTCCGACCCGACCTTAGACAACTATAAATAGCTTTAGCATCTCTTGATAAGGAAACGTCTTTATAGAGCTAAGGGGAGGAAGAGAGAACAACCTGACTTGAACTTCTCGAGTCTGCTTCCAAATTCGAAACAAGGTTGTATTCTTCTACTTGCTTTATGTTAATTTCTTTGTTATTTCTGCATTTTATTGATATGTTTTGTTTCGTCATTATGTGTGAGTAATACATTAGGACTTGCTACATCATTTATTATGATCAAGCGCATGAAATAGTAGTTTCTTGATAAATGTTAATTCTGATGAATTGCACTTAATAAATCTAATTATAGTGTAGTACATAACATTAACTTAGAACAGATTTCAATAGAATATATCAAGAGACAATTCTATTGAATGAATCTAGTTTATTGGAACAACTTACTCTTGATAATAGAGACATTATTAGGAAAGTTGCTACATTCTTAGGGGAATCGATATATTAACATGACATTAATGCGATCCAAGTTGGCTGTTAATTAGGAAGAGGTTCTAATAGACACAATTAGGATTAGAAGTAAGTAGTTCTAAAAAGAATGCTTACATACCGTAATTTCCCACAGATAATAAGTATTAGGACAAAAAGTATTTTAGTAGGACCATGCTAAGTAATGAAGCAAGTCTACTTGTTAAATGTGTTATTAGTAATTATTTTGTAACCATTATGTTAATGGCATTAGTTTGTGGATTAGTGTAGTTTAGTCAGCAATTTATAGTTTTAATAATTAATCACTTAATAAATTGGATTGCTAGATAATAGGAAGATTAATTAATATTAGTGTTTATAGCTGTTTCTAATAGAGATGACCCTATACTTATCCATACTATAAAACGATAGGTATACTTGCCTATTGAACTAAGTTAAGGATAGAATATAGGTTTATAAATTGTAAAACTCAGAAGCTTTGTTTAAAGGCAATCGATAACTCATGTCATCTTGCAACTTGGTGACAGAAGTATCAAAGACCCAAGGGGTATTGTAGAGAATGTCCTAGTAAAGGTCTACAAATTTATCTTCCCAATTGACTTTATAGTCCTAAAGATTGAAGAAGATAGAGAGGTACCCATGATCCTTAGCAGACCGTTTATTGCAATAGGTAAAGTGTTGATAAAAGTGGAACAAGGTAAGCTTACTTTAAGAGTTATAGATGATCAAGTAACTTTTAATGTTTATGAAGCCATAAAGCAATTTGATGATTTTAAATGTTGTTACACTATTGACATTATTGATGAGATATCTTATAAGTCCATAGAAGAGAAAGTAGTTTGGATACCATGGAATCAGTTCGTAGGGATCTGGATGATTGAAGTGATGACGATAAGCCTAAGGAAAAAGGTAGGGAACAAGTGTCAAAAATCAAAGCTCGATACTATGAAGAGCTAAGAGCTAGTGATGAGAAGCTAGTACCATCATTGATACAACCCATGGTGCTTGAACTTAAACCTTTACCTAGTCATTTAAAATATGCTTATCTTGGAACAAACGATACTTTGCCAATAATTATCTCCTCTTCTTTGACAGGTTATCAGAAGAAATAATTTCTAGGAGTTTTAAAAGAGTACAAAGAAGCCATCGGGTGGACCGTTGCTAATATAAAGGGGATCAGTCCCTTAATTTGCACTCACAAGATATTGTTGGAGGCTGAATGCAAACCCACAATACAACCATAGAGACGACTTAACTTAACTCTTAAGGAGGTGGTAAAGAAGGAGGTGCTCACATTGATGAATGCAAATATTATCTACTCTATCTCAAATAGTAAGTGGGTTAGTCCCGTTCAAGTAGTGCCAAAAAAAAGTGGTATGACTATGGTTAAAAATGAGACTAATGAGTTAATCCCTACTCACACTGTGACTGGATGGAGAGTTTA
Source organism: Lumnitzera littorea (assembly GCA_024138015.1). NCBI lineage: Eukaryota > Viridiplantae > Streptophyta > Magnoliopsida > Myrtales > Combretaceae > Lumnitzera > Lumnitzera littorea. Next base: position 63,047,003 of record JAMXBB010000009.1, read on the forward strand.
TATAGATTATGGAAAACTAAATGATGCCACCCATAAAGACCACTTCCCCCTCCCTTTCATAGATCAGATATTAGAAAAACTTTTAGGGCACGACTATTATTGCTTTTTAGATGGTTATTGGGGTTATAATCAAATTCATATAGCACCCGAGGACTAGAAGAAAAACACCTTTACATGTCCTTATGGTACTTTTGCCTTTAGGAGAATGCCCTTTGGTCTCTATAATGCAGCTGCTACTTTTTAGAGATGCATGATGTCTATATTTTCTTATATGTTAGAAGATTTCATTGAAATATTTATGGATGACTTCTCGGTCTTTGAGAAGTCATTTGACTCATGTTAGACTAATTTAGGTTATGTGCTTAAGAGGTATAAGGGGACTAATCTGCTTCTAAACTAACAAAAATGCCATTTATGGTAAGAGAGGAAATAGTCTTCGGTTACAAGGTGTCAAAAAAGGGGATTGAAGTTAATAGGGCAAAAGTGGAGATAATAGAGAAGTTGCCACCACCCACTTTAGTCAAGGGAGTCAGGAGCTTCCTAAGACATACTGACTTCTATAGGAGATTTATCAGGGACTTCTCTAAAATCTCTAGACCTCTTTGTAATTTACTTGAAAATGCCTTTGTTTTTTTATGATAGTTGTTTATAGGCATTTAATCTACTAAAGAAAAAGCTTATTTTGGCTCTAGTAATCATTGCGCCTAATTGGTAGCTTCCTTTTGAGTTGATTTGTGATGCCAACGACTATGCTATAGGAGCAGTACTTAAGCAGAGGAGAGGTAAGTTATTTCATGTTATATACTATGCTAGTAAAACCTTGAATGAGGTCTAAAGAAACTATGTCACAACATAAAAAGAGCTTTTAGTAGTTATATTTACAAATGACAAGTTTAGGCCTTATCTAATAGGTTATAAGATTATAGTATACACAAACCATGCTGCTTTAAAATATTTGTTTGCCAAAGCTGATACTAAATTTAAGTTAATTCATTGGATCTTACTACTACAAGAATTTGACCTTAAAATCAAATATAAAAAGGGAAATGAAAACGTAATTGTTGATCATTTATCTTGTTTAGAATCTGATTGTTTAGAGCCACCCATTAATGAAAAGTTCCTTGATTAACAGTTATACGTAGTAGAGATCTAAGGATTACCTTAGTATGCTGATATAGTTAATTACTTAGTTAGAAAAATCATACCATATGGTTTCTCATTTCAAAAGAAAAAGAAGTTTTTACATGATGTGAAATTTTATTTTTAGGATGAACTGTATTTGTTTAAATGTTGTGTTGACCAAGTAATTAAACGTTATGTACCTAAAACTGAACAGCTTATCATAATTCAACATTGTCATTCTAAAGAAGCAAGAGGCTACTTTGGTGTGGAAAGAATTACAGCTAAGACTTTATCTTGTGGATTTTACTAGCCCAATTTGTTTAGTGATTACAGGAACTATATTATGTCTTGTGTTCAATGCCAAAGGATCGAAAATATTTCTAGGAGACATGATTACCACAAAATAGCATTCTAGTAATTAAGCTTTTTGATATATTGGGAATAGACTTCATGGGTCATTTCCCCTTATCTTTTTCAAACAAATATATACTTCTGGCTATAGATTATGCGTCAAAATGGGTAGAAGCAATTGCTCTACAAACTAATGAGGCTAAGGTCATAATTAAATTTTTGAAAAAGAACATATTTTATAGGTTTGTGGTAACCAAAGCTATTATAAGTGACGTGGGATCATATTTTTGAAATAGGTAGTTTGAAAAATTGTTATCAAAATATAGAGTCACCCATAAAATTGCCACTTCGTATCATCCACAAACATGTAGACAAGTTGAAGTGTCCCATAAGGAAATAAAGCGTATCTTAGAGAAGACTGTCAATGCATCTAGGAAAAATTGGTCTTTAAATCTTGATGATGCATTGTGGGCTTATAGGACAGCTTTTAAAACCCCTAAGGAATGTCCCCATACAAAATTGTTTTTGGTAAATCATGTCACTTACCCATAGAGCTTGAGCACAAGGCCTACTAAGCCATAAAATACCTTAACTTTGATTTCCAAGCTACAGGTGAGAAGAGGTTGCTCCAATTAAACCAGCAGGATGAGATCAGAGAAGAAGCTTATACAAACACTATGATATATAAGGAGAGAGCTAAGCGATGGCATAATAAGAACATCCAACAGTGGGAGTTCTTGCTTGGTCAAAAATTGTTATTATACGATTCTTGAATGAAGTTGTTCCTAAGTAAGTTAAAATCTTGATGGTTTGGTCCATTTGAAATAGCTAATGTTTTTCCTTATGGTATAGTTGAGTTAAAGGCAGGAGACAATCACACTTTCAAGGTAAATGGTCAACTCTACAAACACTATTTTGAAGGGAAGAACATGGATAGTAATGACACAACTGTAGCGGGTGCAAAACCACAGTAAGATTGAAAAAGTCAAGCTAACGACTATAAAGTATCTCATGGGAGGCAACCCATGTTTGACAAAACTAATATTTTATTTTGTTATTTTTTATTTATTTTTATTTTTATTCTTATTCTTATTCTTATTTCTATTTATTCCTTTGAAAAAAATAATAAAAAAAAATTAGGCCAACCATTTACACTCAAGGTCGCCAGCCTAATAATATAAAAAATAAAATAAAATAAAAAGCACTAAATTTTGAATTAAAGTCGGCCTTCCCGTACATGGCGGCCATGTATGCCACTGACATATAAAGGGAAATGGCCAGCGTAAGTCTCCTAATATAAAGGATGGTCGTTCATTTTCTCTTTCTCTCCCTACTCACTTCCTCCCCGACTTCTCTCTCTCTCTCTCTAGATTTCCCTCAAACTCTTCCCTTGCCCTTACTCCATCATACACATACTCACACTCTTCATCTTCTACACCTACATTTACACTTTTTCACTTAAGATCTGTGCCCCCAGCTTCACCATGCTACCCAAGAAACTTCAACCGCAAAGAAAGAAACAAAAAACAACAGCCACTTCATCTTCCAGAAGTTCAAGTAGAGATCCACTTTCACATTAGGATAATGCAAAGGAAAGAAAGAAGAAGTTATAGAGGATGACCTTCATGAACTAACAATACTTAGATTGGACTCTTTTGTACGAATATGGGATGGATGATAGGATCTAGCAGATAATTCCAAATAAGACTTGGTTCTTGTTGTTTAAGTTAAAGGAACCTACTTTTAAAAATATTGCCATTGAGTTTTTATCTACTTTGCAGTTGGAGCGAGATGGGAGAATGTTCACAATCACCATTCAAGCTTGTGGAGAGGTTCATGTAATTGAATTAAATCAGATTGGTTATTTTTTAAGACCATATGATGAGGAAGAAGTGAATTTGCCCAACTCTTGTCTCGGTGAAATGACTACTGAGAGATTCTGGTACTAGCTGATTCACCTAAGGCGGGATGATTTTGTACCTTCAAAGTCGCTTCCCACTACTTTTTTAGTAGTAGAGTATAGGTTACTCCACCACATTCTCGCTTACACTATCAATTGTAAGAAAACTAGCTAAAATAAGGTAACCAGTTTTGATATGTTTTATCTGTACAACTTGATTTCTAGGTATCAAATTGATTTAGGAGTAGAAGTAGCAAATTTTATTTATAGACAAGTAAATGATACCTGGATTCAAGTTATATTTTATGGTGGTTATATTACTGCATTGTTGAAGGGCATAAGGATTTTTTAGCAACTGGAAGGGGACGAGGGTATTCCTTGTAAACCTGTTTCAACTCTACCCTCTAAGGTTTAAGGATGGTTAAGGTAAATAATAGGCTAAATCTAGTTGATGAAGAGGATGGTTTTTAAAATCCTCCTATTGTTAGAGCTTTTACTTCATAACATCCTCCTCCAACTAGTAGTTATAAGTAATTGAGTGCAAAAATTAGAGAAGTTTGGGATGAAATTCGAAAAGAAAGGAAGAAGAATAAGAAGTTTTAGACTACTACGTTTAATATGCTGAAGTCTGCTATCATGTGTTTTTAGCCAGCAGCTACATTACGAGACTTCTAATGAGGAGACTAACAGCACTTACAAAATGGATACAATGTACCACTTGATCCTACTTAGCCTACAATTCATTAGATGTAACTCATTAGTCCGAATTGAAAGCCCACTCACTACTACTCCTTACTAAAGGGAATCGATAAGAATTGAAGGATAATGAGAACACCAAGGTTACTCAAAGAAAATATGAATAATTTATGTATTGATGATCAATCATCTGCATACAAGTAAGTAAGGATTTACATACCCATCCACTAGGGTTACTTTACATTTATGAAAAGACAAAAGGGTATTCTTACAATTAGGTTACATAAAATATACTAAAAGGGGTAAAAGAGACAAATGATATTCAGTACGGAAAAGTAAGAATCATTCTGGAATATTGTATCAGAAAACATGTGTCATATGGTGGTTGGACATTAAAACTATGATACAAAGTAGGCAAAACAGGAAAGTGTATGTAGTAAGGGGCTTACCTGATATGGATCAAGTTAAGAATCAACCAATCTTGCTACAAAGTAGTCAACTTAAGTTGAGGTTGGACACTTGTAATCAGCTTGTGATATCAGTTTAGATAGTCTTGGAGCTACCTTCTTAGATGTCCTATCATAGAACAATTATTAGGCAAGAGCAAGTCCAACACACGTAAGGATCTAACAATCAGGTTACCAAGAGATCAGTTTAGAATGGGAATCCTTATCTCGAATATGGCTTTGAGTTAGTATTCTCTACGTAAGTCCTTGGAGTCTTCTAACTCAACTATGAGTAATCGGTTTAGGGGGTTGATTCCTACCAATATCGAGTTTTAGGGGGGCGAGAGAGAGGAGAGAAGTTTTGATGAAGTAAAGGAAAGATTGACTTCTACACCAGTATTAGCTTTGCTCGACTTCAAGAAATTTTTTTAGCTTAAATGTGAAGTGTTAAGCATTAATATAGGCATTATCTTAATGTAAGAAGGCTGGCCAATTGCTTACCATTGCAAGAAGTTAAGAGGACCTCAGTTGAACTAATCAATGTATGATAAAGAACTCTTAGCCCTTCTCCGAGCACTCTAAGTATGGCAACACTATCTATTGCCGAGAGAGTATGTTATTTATACAGATCATGAATCTTTGAGGTACCTCCGAAGTTAGACCAAGTTATCAAAGCAATAAGTGTAGTAGGTTGAATTCCCTAAAGGATTCAACTTTGTAATCTCGTATAAACAAGGCAAGAATAATGTAGTTGTCAATGCTTTATTGAGAAGACATGTTCTCTTACCAAGTTATAGACCATATTGTTAAGGTTTCCAAGCATCAAAGAACAGTATCCTTAGGGCCCCCTTTTTGGTCCTATATTTAGGTGATGTGTTAAAGGAAGGATAGTGGATGACTATCACATAGAAGATGGGTATCTATTTCAAGGAGGCAAGTTATGGTTGCTAACCTATTCTTTAAGAAAATTACTTAGTAAAGAAGCTCATTCTAGTAAACTTTTTGGACATTTTGGAGAGAAGAGGATGTATAAGTTGTTAAGTGGATGGTTTTTTTAGCCGAAGATGAGGCGAGATGTGCACTGAATTATTGAGAGCTATACTGCTTGCAAACGGGCCAAATGTTGAGCCGAATGAGGGAAAGCATACCTTTACCTGTCTCAACCCGACCTTCAATTGAGTTAATCATGGACTTTGTTCTTGGATTGCTAAGAATTGCCTGAAGCAAAGATTCTATGATGATTGTCATGGATAGATTTAGTAAGATAGCACATTTTGTACCCTGCTCTAAAACTAATGATACTTCGACTATTGCTTCTCTCTTTTTGTAAGAAATTGTTTGATTACATGGCATGGCAAGAAGTGTGGTCTTGGATAGAAATCTAAAATTTCTGAGCCATTTCTAGAGGACTCTATGGCATCGAATGGGGACTGAACTACTATTCAGTACTTCCTATCACCCTTAAACCAATGGCCAAATAGAGGTAGTCAATTATGCTTTTGGATCACTACTCCGAGTAGTAGTAAGGGAACTTGACTGATTGGGATGTCTATTTACCTGTGGTGAAATTCGCTTACAATTGTACTATACATGACACCACCAAACAAACACCTTTTGAAGTCGCCTATGGCTTTAATTTAGAGCTACCCCTTAACTATGCCCTTATACCCATATCCGAGCAAGAAGCCCTCGATGTAAGAGCCCTTCGACGTAAGAGCCTAAGTACAGTCTTTGTAGTAGACCTATGAGAAAGTTACCTAGTAAATTGACCAAGCTACCAAGAAAATGAGAAAAGGGAGTAAAGAAAGGAAGTTAGTACAGTTCCAGCCTAAAGATTTAATATGGCTACACTTGAGCAAGGAGAGATTCTTGAACAAAAGAAGGAATAAGTTGTTTGCCTAAGCCGAAGGTCCTTTAGAATACTCTAAAGGATCAAAGTCAATGTTTATTGACTGGAATTACTCGGGGACTATGGAATCTCTAATAACTTTAACATTGCCAACCTTAGCCCCTACTAACTTAAGAGAGAATTGAGTGAAGACCAGTCAACTTTGATGCCAAATCCAAATCTAGCCAATAGGGATGATAGGAACCAAACTACTAAACCATTAACCCGAACTTGAGTGTAAGGTCTTGAGGGACTAACGAAGCAGATTCTACTATTCCAGTCAACTCTTACTAAAGCCAAGCTATTCCTCATTATCGACCAACTCGATATATTAAGTTTAGTAACTTCTCATTTTTTCTATAGTCAAGTGTTGATGTGAAGTATGCACCATTGATAGTCCGACCCTCATACGTCTACTTGGTCATAACCGTATTGACCTTCATCTCGGCAATATTGGTACCAAGAACTCTAATACACATTCATAGCAATGTCTTCTCTAAAAGGCCCTAAGTTTACTTGGTACCCTTATTCGGCGACCTCCATCCTAATTGTACCATTTGTCTATTTCTATTAAAAGCGTCTCTAGTGACCTGTCGCCACATACCTTACCCTACGTGAAAGGATTCTACTATACTAATAGTTGATTTGTTTGAATTTTCATTTGTACTCCTCTATTATTAATTGTACATTACTTCTTTTAAGCAATACTCTTTTTGTCTTTTCCATTTTACATAGGATGCCCTAATATTTTGGGTATAAATACCCTTGTAACATGTAGCCGTAAGGATCATCATACCTCAAATATTGAATATACTTCTCTTTTCATGAGCTAAGTGTGCTTACTTTCATCTCCTTACTCTTATCCTAACCCTTAAGTAAGGTCAGGTGATAGGTGGCAAGTGCCCTCATTAGACCAGCTCGTGCATCATATCGAGTTAAGCCATGAGTTTGGAGAGTTTCCTTAGTGCATTATATCTTTAGAATTGCTTGTGGTTTTTATTATTTACTTTCATTATTATTCATGCTTTTTTCCATCTTTATTTTCAAGTTTTCTACAAGCTTAGACCCACTCTAATACCATTGCCCTTTTCAGCTCTTGCCATGGCATATCAATACGTGTCTACAATCAAGGCCATCATAAACCAAATTAGGTACTTATTTTTAGAACCACCATTTTAATATGCAATTACTCATTTCTTCTCCTATAAAATCCTTAATGTGCAATTTATTTTCTTTCTTTATAGAACTTCCCGCATTTCTCTCAATTTTCAAAAAACTCTTATGCACTTGACCTAAATGCCTTCTCAAACTCAAAGCTTATTCCTTATGATTTTCAATTTTCAACATCAAGTATGGCTCACACTAGAATCATTCATTCTTCTTGCTTAGAAACTACTCCCCCCCATGAGACAATGGAGTCAATTTCAACCAGTAGTGGCAATAAGGACTCGACTTCTTGCTGTAGAATTGTTATTGATGGGTACGATAAGTTTGCTCACTTTGAGGCTCTTCCCTAAGATGTATACCCTAATGATAGTGAGGGTGATAATTGGTTAGTTTATCCTTTTTAATAATATAGAATACAATATTAAGGAACCCAATGGGATTGAAAGTCATATTGATAAACAAATTATGTCAAGATATGGAGTTTTTCTTTTAAGGCTTAAAAACTTAGGAAACCAAGATGAGATGAGAGAGTTAGTTTCTCAATTGACGGGGAGTTTCATGTTTATCTTAAGTATTATGAGTTTGGTTTATAACTCCTTTTTTTTATTTATAGAAGGCTTTTTTCAACTATTTTCTTGGTCTACGGATAAATGTGAATCTACATATATTCATTGCAGTGTTTTATAGTAATTTTCTTTTATTTTGATGAGGATTTTAATGATATTGATACTTATATGACTAATTTATTAATTTTAGGACTTAGAAGAGTCATTAAAGTGAAAGGAATAAAAATCGCCTAAGTTTTGAGAAGAATTTCAATTATTTTGAAAAATCAATGAAAGATAGCAAGCTTTAGAATAAGATTTTGTTGAGAATACTAAATGGAGCTTTGAGTTCTCCAATTACCCTCACTAAGCTTCCATCTTGAGCCTATCAACTTGTAAATTCCACACATTGAGCTATTACAACTTGATATATTTGCGAGCAGCTCCTCGCTGAAGTAAACAATTAAGTTAGAAACTTACGAGAAGCATGATAACCATAATCAAAGAACTCCCATACATTTAGAAGCTTATAACATAATAAGAATATCAAAAATACAATCTAAATAGTGAAAATTTACTCTATATAAAACCCTAAAGTTGAATTCAGGGCAACTGCAGGCTTTTAGGAAAAGTTATCCAATTGTGCCCAAACTTTATAAGTAAGATAGGAAAGTCAGTTAAATTGACTAAATGAAGTTAGATTTTGAAAACAATTACCCAAAATCCCAATTTTGCCCCTAGAAGCATGATTACACAATATAGTCTAAAATTTCTTAGAACTCTTAAAATTGAGATCGGAATGCTACGAAAACTTAAAGATAAGTTAATTAAGCTATAAAATGAAATAATATAACATAATTTACCATGTGAGTATATACATATTTTTTTTAGTATACCTAGTATAAATAATAATTATATCTGTAAATTAACCTAAAAGTCTAAAAATATATAATACGTAATGTCACATGACTCCAACTTGCTAGTTTTCGAGTAATATATATCTTTTATAGAAAAATATATTTATAAGTTAGGTCGATAGGTATAAAATAATTTATAGTAATGTTACTTGTAACCACAAGAATGTAGATTTTAACAATAAAATACTGAGTATAATAATATTATTAAACACATGAGATAATACGTAAAAGTAATTGAATTAGTATAAACATAATTAGCCAGATATCCCTTTTACATAAAATTGATTAGAAGCATTCATAAGTATGAGCATGTCTAAATTATATCTAGACATAGATATATAATCACATAAATTAATTAAAAAATTTAATACTTGACACATACTCAAGAAATTATGATTTATAACAACATTCATGAAATTAAGTTAAACTCTCATAACTAGGAGAAAATTTAAACGAAATAATCGTATAGGTTTAATATTTCAATTTAAGCTTATTTATATAAAACTTTTTTAGAAATATTAAGCTTATCAAGTCTAATCACTATAATATTGAGTTTTGTAATTTTAGATATAACTTAACATAAATCTTTTAGAATCAATTATGTGGTCTTAATAATTAATATTGGTGAGTAAAATGTCATATAAGACATATATAAATAAGGTCCAAACAATTTATATAACTTAACTATATGTTATAAGTTACTAATATTTTTACTAATAGTTACATTAAAATTCACATGAAATAACGATACACAGGAAAAGAAATTTCCAATTATAAATAATGTTTACGATGAAAATATAGAATATTCTAGAAATTTAGATAGGTATTAAATAAAATATTGTAAATTCACTAAAATATCTTAAAGAAAAACAAAAAATATATTATATATATATATCACTGCCTTTAGTAAGGCGATGAAAATCATATATAAAATGGCTTCAAAAGCCATTATTACATCAAACGATGCAAATCAGGGAAAGGCGAAAGAGAAAGAGAGAAGGGAAGAGAGAAGGGAAGAGAGAAAGAGAGGAGAAGGAAAAAGAGAGAGAGAGAATGGAGAGAAAAAAAAAAAGAAAAAAGAAGAAGAAGATGAAGAAGGACAAAAAAAAAAGGGAAGAGAAGAAGAAAATGAAAAGAAGACTCAATTCTTTTAAGTAACCTTATTTTTATAATTATAAGTATCGTTTTTTTTAATTGATATTTAATAGTCATAGAAAAGAGATGTTTATTATTTCATTATTTTTCTAAATCGAGTATTTCATCTATATCATTTCGTCCTTTTTTAAATTATAAACTTAGAATATTGATAACTATAAAACTTGTATATCATTAACACTAATTTATAAAATAAGCGGATCTCTAGTAATAATTATTTACTAGAACTATTAAAAATTTAACTCTATATTGTTATAAATTTAACATCATTGCTTTCATAAAATTTGAGTATATATGATTAATTATACTTTGTTGCAAAATTATGTGAAAATATATTTTTCATTATAGAATACAATATCAATAAGATATTGTTGTTATACAACTTTATTTATATACTAGAATTAAAAATACTCTTTAAAGTCAATCTTTTAAACAAATACGTAATACGTATAGTTGAGTTCATGCAAACTCCATGTTACTGACTTTACTAAAACTGAATCATTTTAGATAATAAAATAAATGTTTTTCGTAATATCACGAAAAATATTGTCCTACTTATTGCTACCAACTACTTTAGGACCCTGTATAAATAGTTGTTCTCATGTACACATTTTTATGATGAAAAATAAAACCTCTTTTCATCTTTTTTACATAGTATCAAAGGATCCCTGTGGACTTAAATCACTTAAGAAAAAATGGGTGCTGCGCTACAAACCTAAACCCAATCTACAAACAATAAACTTAAATTCAAATATTTGTCAAAACTATTCCTTAGCTTAAAAGAGGCTTTATTTGAAGTTTAAAGGAGGAAACTCAAAGGAGGGTCGTGATGCCATCAACATCTCCTTATTTAAGTTCTTATAGTTCTGCTCTAGGTACAAAGCAGTAATAAGACACAAACAAGCTAGAGAAAAATTTTGGTACAATTACTACTGAAAGCCAAATCATATATGGGAAGCTTGTTGGAAGCACCATGGCAAACATGAGTACCTCAAGTTGAAGCAACCAAAGGCACATTATAAAGTTGCACAAATTGCAGAGACCAATGTTCAAGAAAGCTTGAACACTAGTATGACTCTAACACCTTGATCAAATTGCTATGATACGGCAAATATTCAATAATTCTTGTATCAATAGCAAGAAAGAGAAATTGAATGACACATCTCCATTTGTAGCTATTGCACTGGATAATAGATACGGGTGCTTCCGATCACATGTGTAATTCTTTGTTTTATTTTAGTACCTTCAATACTTTTGAGAATATGGTTTTAAGTTGCTAATGGAGAATTTGTATTAGCCAACATAAAATGATCTATTCAAAGAGGAATCTAAAACTAAATGAAACTCTATTAATACCTAAGTTGCAACTCAATTTGCATTCCATTAGTAGATTGATGAAGAATATGAATTGTGACATAATCTTCTCTTTCTCTCACCAATATGTCTTAGGACCGGCTTTTAGTTGAGGAATATAACTAATTCTCTAAAATAGAAAGTAAGTTTAAGTTTGGGTCTTTTCTTTCAAATAGCAATAATGCTGATGTTTATGCTTTGGCATCAGTGTCTTAGTCATCTTAGTTTCACATACATGAACTGTTTGTATCTAAGACTTTGTGAACAAAAATGTGTCATTCAGTTGTGAATATTGTGATGTTGAAAAGTACACCAAAAATACTTATCATGCTCAATTATATAATTAATCAAAGACATTTCATTTTATTTGTAGTGATATTTGGGAGCCATCTAGATTCTTATCTCTCTTTGATTGCATATGGTTTGTAACCTTTATTAATGATCATTCCCAAACTTGTTGGATCTTTGATAACTCTGATTCTAAACATATTTTATATGGTGATTTTATAGCATTTCCCTTACATTTTTTGTTTTCTTTAAAGAAATTGATACTTAATTGAGTAAAATGTTGATTTCAGGGTTTAAACGCGTTCTAGGCTCGAAAACGAAGAAAAGGAATCAAGTTTCACTCAATTCCGAGTTCAAACGAAGAAGTTATGAAGTTTTGAAGTTGTGTAGAAATTTTGCCTTAGTGCAGAAAGTTACACGACCTGGGGACATGGCCATGTCCCAGGTCGTGTCTAGTGATGAAAATAAAATCCGTGTAATACACATATATAAGGATATCTTAGGGTTCAAAAGAGAGAGAGACACTACAGAAACAGAGACACAAGAGACGAGAGGAGACTTGAGGAGAACATTAATCAAGAAGCGAGAACAACATCGATTTCAAGATTAGAGAGATTGTTCATCAAATCAAAAGGGGTTTTCATGCTTTATTTTACGTTTTTGATGAAACTCGTTTTTAGATTCGTTATGATAGCTTAGAATTCAAGTATTTAGGATTATAGAACCTAGGGTTTCATATAACCCTTGGATTGAATTATAATTTCAATAAAATTTCTATCTTTTCTTGATTCAATTATGTTGTTTAATTGTGGATTGATAATTCTAGAGTATTAATAAATGATATTATGCATGTTGATTGAGAAATTGCATGTGTAATTAGATCTTAGCATAATTGGAGAGAATTACATGTATACTTAGAGATAAGATACATGTTTCTTCCGGAAAGTTGATTGTTTGCATGGGAATTCATTATACATTAATGCAATTCTAAGTTATATTACTAAGTGAAGAGATTCCGGTAAATAATTTAGGATTAGGGTTAATATGCTTGAGAAAGATATTAGCTTTAATTGCGAATCCCTCCGGTTAAGAATTATAAAAACTGAATTGAATATATTTTAAAATGTTACATGTTAAACACTAGGGGAAATAATTCCTAAATACATCATTGCATACTTGAAGTCGTTAGTAGTTTATTGCTTTCTAATTTGTTTAATTAAGTCTCATAATTAGTTTAGTTGTTAATTTCAGTATTTTTAATTCATTTAATTTATCACAATTTTCCAGTTAGATAATAAAGCTAAAGTTAATATTAATACTCAAAATCTCTGAAGGATTGACTCGGACTCACATCCGCTATATTAAAATTGATAGGTGCGCTTGCCTCGTATCAAGTTTTTGGCGCCGTTGCCGGGGATTTTTGATATTAAGAATGCTAGTTTCTTTATTACTTTAACCATTTTTTCTTTATTTTCTTTTGTTTTCATTGTTTATTTTTATTATCTAGAGCTGCAATTGATTTTATATTTCTTGCCTTTGTAGTGCATGACCCGCAGCAATCCGGAAGATTTAGTAGAACTCGATCCTGAAATTGAGAGAACTGCCCTTCAAAATTTGAGATCACGACCTAGACAAGTTGTGGCGACCATAGATGACGAGTCAATTGTTGAAATTAAGGAAGAAGGTAAAGAGGCCAACACTCAATTCATCGAGCAAGAAGATCCACCACACATGGCTAACAATGGGAATGAAGCAAATCGGACCATGTCCGATTATTCAAGGCCTACACTTATTGGAGCTGACTCTAGTATTGCAAGGCTAACCGTCGCGACTAATAACTTCCAAATTGCACCTAACATCATACAAATGGTGCAACAATATGTTCAATTTGACGGTCTCCAAGATGAAGTTCCTAATGCCCATATCTCTAGTTTTCTAGAGATTTGTGATACATTTAAAATCAACGGAGCCACGGATGATGCCATTCGACTGCGGCTATTTCCTTTCTCCTTACGGGGAAGAGCAAAACAGTGGTTGAACTCCCTACCAAAAAATTCAATCACAACTTAGAATGAATTGGTAGAGAAATTTTTGGAGAAGTATTTCCCACCTACAAAGACCGCTAAACTTCGGAATGATATTTCTTGTTTTGCTCAATTGGAAGCAGAGACGCTATATGATACTTGGGAGCGGTTCAAGGACTTGCTCAGGAGGTGCCCACATCATGGCCTCCCACTATGGATGCAGATTCAAACCTTCTACAATGGTCTCAATTTATCCACTAGACAGATGATTGATGCATCCGCAGGAGGTACTTTGAACACAAAGACACCTGAGCAAGCCCAAAACCTAATTGAAGGAATAGTGATGAACAACTATCAGTGGGAAAGCACTAGAGCCAAGCAAAAGGCCATGGGAATTTATGATGTGGACTTGACCACTGCTCTGGCAGCCAAGGTGGACTTATTGAGTAAAAAGATTGATGCACTATCAATTGGCCCTCAACAAGTGCAATCGGATGTAAGTGATTTTGGTATGCAGGGGTATGGAGCACAAGAACAACTGGAACAGGTGGATTATCTAGGAAATCCACCTAAGTAACAAAATAACCCCTATAGCAACACTTACAATCTAGGATGGAGGAATCACCCAAATTTGTCATGGGGAAACCAAAACCAAGGCCAGCAGAAGACCAACTTTGGCCTACTTGGATTTCAAAGACCATTCCTACCTCCTCTCCCTCAAGAAAAGAAGCCCAGTGTGGAAGAACTTCTCACAAAATACATTCAAGACAATGAGGCTCGCTTATCCAACATTGAATCCTCACTGAGAAATCAAGAGGCTTCAAATCGCAACCTTGAGAACCAAATTGGTCAACTTGCGAAGCTAATCTCTAAAAGACCACAAGGAACACTCCCAGGGAATACCGAGGTCAATCCCAGGGAACATGTTAATGCTGTGATCTTGAGAAGTGATAGAAAACTGCAAGCGAAGAAGAAGGATGGTGAGGAAGTAGTTGAGAAAGAAGTGGAAGTCAACTGTAAGGAAGATGCAAAGCCACTGAAATCAAAAGAAAGTATGGAACCACTGAAAGTAGAGGAGTACAAGCCTCCCATCCCTTACCCGCAGCGCCTTAAGCAAAGTTACACTGATCCGAATAAGGAATTTGGTAAATTGCTTAATATTTTCAAACAATTGCATATTAACTTACCTCTTGTTGATGTTATCTTGCAGATGCCAAAGTATACGAAATTTCTAAAGAATCTTCTATTGAATAAGAGGAAGTTGGAGGAGCTTACAACTGTCACATTGAATGAGGAATGCTCGGCACTTCTCCAGAAAAAGCTGCTACAAAAATTAAACGATCTAGGGAGTTTCACTATTCCTTGTATGCTTGGCAATTTGTTAGTAGATAATGCTTTGGCAGACTTAGGAGCTAGTATAAATTTGATGCCGTATAAATTGTTCAAAAAGCTAGGGTTAGGAGAACCTAAACCAACGCGCATGAGTCTTCAATTAGCTGATAGGTCTATCACATACCCTAGAGGCATCATAGAGGATGTTTTAATGCAAGTAGACAAATTCATCTTTCCCGTGGATTTTGTTATACTTGATATAGATGAAGATATTGAGGTGCCAATCATTTTAGGTCGACCCTTCCTAGCCAGTGCTAGAGCTATTTTTTATGTTAGTAAGCATAAGTTGATATTACGGGTCGGAGATGATGAAATAGTTTTTAAAACTCCAGAGGCAATGAACAAATTTTTTAACTCAGAGGACATATGTTGCAATGTTAATGCCACTAATGCTATTATATCTACATGTGTGCAGGAAACGCTTGCTAAGGATTCGTCGAGCTATTGCTTGCAAAAGGGAGATGAAAATTTGGTGACCAACCCCAAGTGTACAGAAATGGTAGCTCAAATAAAAGTTCATGAATTTATTGTGGACAAGAAGGGGGTTGATCAACTCCATAAGTCAAAGGATCCTAGGTTAAAATCTTTCAAAGAGAAGCCACCATCTTTGGAACCAAAACTGTTAAGAAATCATTTGGAACATGCCTTTATGGTGAAAAGTTCAAAACTTCCAATGACAAACGCATCTAAGGTAAAAGCAGACAAGATGAAGAAGTTTAGGATACATGAATTTGATAAGTGGCATGATAAGGAGAGAAACTATGGAAGTTATGCACCAATGAAATGGAATTGGCATGGTCGATGGCCTAAGGGTAAGTTTACGCTCGTATAGAGGAGTCCTATCTCCACCTGGATGAAGAATCATGAGAAGAAGTATCCCGTCGAGCTATCGACATTAACTAAAGCGCTTCTTGGGAGGCAACCCATGTCTAACTCTACTTATACTTTAGTTCTTTAAGTTTTCTTCATTTTATTTTCCGTTCAATCTAACTTTGCTTTGCTTCTTTTCTTTTGCTTTCACTTTTTCGTCATAATTCTTTCTTCTCTTAGCTTTATTTTTTTCCTTTTCTCTTTAGTTTTATTATTTCTAAGTTCCTTTATCTTTAGATTTAATTCAAAAAAAAAAAATTATTATACGGGCAAGGGATACGGTCGTGTCCCAGCCCGTGTCCATCCAGACGTTCAACATTGTCCACCCACAGAAAGTTACACGGGCATAAGACACGGTCATGTCCCCACCCGTGTCTGCCCAGACTTTGATCCTACGCTATGGGCATAGAAAGTTACACGAGCAAGGGATACGGTTGTGTCCCTAGCCCGTGTGCGCCCAGAAATCTTCACCCGCGAACAGAATGTTACACGGGCGTGGGACACGGTTGTGTCTCAGCCCGTATGCATCCAGCCACCACCCGAGAACAGAAAGTTACACGGGCGTAGGACACGGTCATGTCCCAGCCCGTGTTCGTCCAGTATTCATACACGGGAAGCCTAAGTCACACGGGCAGGGGACACGGTCATGCCCCAGCCCGTGTGCGTCCAGGTAAGACACGACGGCACAGAATGTTACACGGGCGTGAGACACGGTCGTGTCCCAGCCCGTGTCGACCTAAATAACACGGTTTTCACATACGACCGGTTTATTTAAATTACACACCCTCTCACACTCTCACAATCACACATATCTCTCTTACATTTGCTCTCATTCTCCCTCTTCTCTCCATAATTCCTACATTCTGCACTTTGATCCAAGTAAGTTTTTCTCCTTAATTTTCCTTTCTCTTCCTTATGCTACAGCAATTGGGTTATGTGTTCTGCCTTTTATGCATATTGTTTTTGCCCTACTGATTTCTTTTGATTATTCATCCATGCTATGCATCATTGTTTTGAGTTTCTTGATCTCATATGTTATAATGCCACCTCATTTAGTTAGATTTCATTATGCTCTGTCAATTCCCAATTTTATTGGTTAATTTTCTTGTCATTCTCCATTCATGCTAGTTAGGGTTAGCAATGGGCGATCATTATTTTGGGTCATTTCGCGTCTCTTATATGTATAGACGCTTGTTTTTCCTCGTTAATTAGTGTGTAGTGGAATTCGCTAGAAGTGTTTGCCACTCATTTCTTTTCCACCACCTCGTTTTCTAGCTGCACTCCATATGTTTGATGAAATGCCCCAATGAGCATTCCTTTCACAATCTTACCCATTGTTATTCCTGTTTTTCTGTTTGCTTCAAACTATGTACGATATGGATGTCCGTGTTTGATTTGGATTGTTGCTCTTTTCAAGTATTCCAATGGCTAATCGATCTAAGCTTTCCATTCACCGGAAATCCAAATTTGCGGCATCCTCTTCGTCACAATCCGGTGCAATTGTTGAACCACTGGCGACCCTTCCCCCTATGGAGCACCCAATACTCCAATTTAAGGAGGACTACTAAGTACAACGCTACCAATTGCTTCAGTCTAAGCCCTTTAGCGAGACCCTTCGGTTGGATTGGGATGTTCTCACTCAACTAGAGCTCACAACCGAAATGAAGGAGCTCTTGAATGGTACTGTTTGGGAGCACCTATTATCCTTTGAAGCTCCAGTTTATAAAGAGCTGACCCTGGAATTTTTGTGCACTTATAAGCTGGATAAAGACAGTGCTACTCGCATGGGCCCAAACCGCAAATTACACTTCACCTTGAGTGGCCATCCATTCCATATGTCCATCACTCAACTGGGCCGATATCTTAGTTTATATGCAGACAGATATACACGGATGGAAGAATTCCAAAGTCTCTCATGTCATTTTCCTCGTGGCGTCACGGCAGGGTCATTTTAGAATGAGATCACGGTTAGCGATGCCTATGATCCCGCCAGGAGTAAGGCCTCTCAATTAGTCAGGCCTGAATACCGGGTTCTTCACTGGCTCTTCTCCCATACATTGACTGGTAGAGGCCTTAGCACCGGGGTGGTGTCTAACAAGGACTGCCTCTATCTCTACAGTGTCATCCATAAGCACCCCATCAATCTAGCCATTGAAATCGCCGAACTCTTCAACCACCAAGCCACCACCACTCGGAAGAAAGGGCATATTTGCTGTGGCCCTTATATTACATTACTGGTGTAGGCTATGAGAACTAAGGTTGTTACTTAGCCCTCGCTTACTTTCATTAGCCAAGTCACTCCTATGCGCCTCAATTCCTTCCGCCTCATGAACCTCCTACCATGAAGAAGTCAAGGTCGACGCTCTCGCAGCAGCACATCTCAGGGTTAAATGTCTTCAGCCAGCTTAGACGATAAATTTGATTTGTTGCTGTCTGAGGTTCGTTATGTACGAGAGAGTATGGATAAACTTCATCTACGACAGGACAGAATGGAAGAATTTCTTAAAATGAAAGCGTCGGCTACTAATCAAGAGGAGAGTGCGGAAAAGGATGAGGAGGATGAGAGTAGTGAGGAAGAGGCTGATGAGGAGGGTAAAAACGAGGAGGTTGGAGAAAGTGATGAGGAAGAGGATGATGAGGAGGGTGATGACGATGATGATGCTACTATGGCTGAGGCATCATTTGATGAGGAGGCTGAGGAGACGGATTCTAATCACTCTTCTTAGTTCCAAATTTTTTGTGTTTTCTTTTATTGATCAAGACTTGTGAACTTCGTTATATATAATGATGCTGCTTCTTCATTTTGCGCTTCTTCATTTTGCGCTTCTTTTTGATTGGTAGGGAAGTATTAGTTTCTTTTCATTACATATGTTTCCTTTTTCCTATGCTGTTTTTTTCTTGCTGCTATGATTTTTTGTGGTACATTGGGGACAATGTACATTTTTAAGTGTGGGGAAGGGATATATATGAATTTGTTACTATTTAGGAAACCATTTATTCATATTTGACCCAATTAATTTTTAAGTTAACTTGCAATAGGTGATTAATTGGTATTAAACCAAATCAACTATGTCATCTTGATTATTATTGATCTTATGATACTTTACTAGAATTGATTAGTCAAATTTTTGGAAGGCAATGTTACGAGTTATTTAGCTTAAGATTTTAAGACTTGAGATTGGAACAACATCACTAGTTGAGAGTTAGTCATGGTTATTTTTAAAATTTACTTTTATGTATACCTTTCTCTTAGAAATTTTTAAGAGTCCTATAATTTTTAACAAACAAACAAATAAAATTCTGCTTTTGAGAAACCCCTGAAAAATCATAATGATTGGAGGTCAAAAGTAATAACAAGTGTATGAATAGAAAAAATTGGTAAGGATTTGTCTTAGTTCGTCAGAAGAGCCAAATTGAGCCCTAATGCCAATTCTAATGAAAAAAATTGATATGGATCGGCCTTGGTCCATCAAAAGAGCAAGGTTCTTTCCCGCTATCAATATAAGGAATAAGTTAGTATGGATCGGTCTTGGTCCGTCAGAAGAGCGATATTCTTTCCCGCTACCAACACAATTGTGCTTAAATAAGGTAAATTCAAAAGACCTCTCAACAAAAGTATGAACTAGGAGGATGATCAGAGGAAGAGTGGATGTAAAATATATTTGTTTTAGATTATGTACTTGGTGAGATGGAAGAGAGAATTGTATACACTTTAGTCAAATGGATAAAATTTTTATGACTCTTTCTCGGTTGGCGAGATGTTAAATCTAATTTTTAAGTTTAAGAATCCTTAGTTAAATGGCTCAGTTAAACTTTGATTTTCATAAATTAACTAGTGAACTCTAGTATTAAGTATTGTTGGAGCATTCGAATATGGTCAGATGAAATTGGTTGACTTTATTATTGCAAGTTAGTTGAGAATGATTTTCTTACCTTTCTTCGGGTCAAGTGTATTCATTCACAGGTTTCCTAAACAGTGATAAATTTTGTTTACTGTTTCTTGTCCTGAAAGTTTTGTTTTGATTTATTTGCTTAAGGATAAGCAAATGCTCAAGTGTGGGGAAATTTGATAACTCTGATTCTAAACATATTTCATATGGTGATTTTATAGCATTTCCCTTACATTTTTGGTTTTTTTTAAAGAAATTGATACTTAATTGAGTAAAATGTTGATTTTAGGGTTTAAACGCGTTCTAGGCTCGAAAACGAAGAAAAGGAATCAAGTTTCACTCAATTCCAAGTTCAAACGAAGAAGTTATGAAGTTTTGAAGTTTTGAAGTTGTGCAGAAATTTTGCCTTAGTGCAAAAAGTTACACGACCTGGGGACATGGCCATGTCCCAGGCCGTGTCTGGTGACGAAAATAAAATCCGTGTAATACACATATATAAGGATATCTTAGGGTTCAAAAGAGAGAGACACTACAGAAACGGAGACACAAGAGACGAGAGAAGACTTAAGGAGAACATCAATCAAGAAGCGAGAACAACATCGATTTCAACATTAGAGAGATTGTTCATCAAATCAAGAGGGGTTTTCATGCTTTATTTTACGTTTTTGATGAAACTCGTTTTTAGATTCGTTATGATAACTTAGAATTCAAGTATTTAGGATTATAGAACCTAGGGTTTCATGTAACCCTTGGATTGAATTATAATTTCAATAAAGTTTCTATCTTTTCTTGATTCAATTATGTTGTTTAATTGTGAATTGATAATTCTAGAGTATCAATATATGATATTATGCATGTTGGTGGAGAAATTGCATGTGTAATTAGATCTTAGCATAATTGGAGAGAATTACATGTATACTTAGAGATAAGATACATGTTTCTTCCGGAAAGTTGGTTGTTTGCATTGGAATTCATTATACATTAATGCAATTCTAAGTTATATTACTAAGTGAAGAGATTCCGGTAAATAATTTAGGATTAGGGTTAATATGCTTGAGAAAGATATTAGCTTTAATTGTGAATCCTTCCGATCAAGAATTATAGAAACTGAATTGAATATATTTTAAAATGTTACATGTTAAACACTAAGGGAAATAATTCCTAAATACATCATTGCATACTTGAAGTCATTAGTAGTTTATTGCTTGTTTAATTAAGTCTCATAATTAGTTTAATTGTTAATTTTAGTATTTTTAATTCATTTAATTTATCACAATTTTCCGGTTAGATAATAAAGCTAAAGTTAATATTAGTACTCAAAATCTCTGAGAGATCGACTCGGACTCACATCCGCTATATTAAAATTGATAGATGCGCTTGCCTCGTATCAGTCTTTCTTCTAAATGATAAATTTGAAGTATATCTTGTATTCCAAAGTATTCACAAGTTTTTGTCAAATGTCTTCCAAACATAATACAAATACAAATACTTCATTAAGATATGGCAAGGAATATTTTTCTAAGGAGTTTATGAGTTATCTTCATGAACACGAAATTGTCTGTTAGAGTTGTTGTGCATATACTCCACAACAAAATAGATAATCTAAACGAGAAAATAGATATTTTCTTGAAATAGTTAGATCTATGATACTGTCAAATTTTATTCCTAATCATTATTAGGGAAGCAATTCTGATGGTAACATACCTCATAAGTAATATACCTCATAAATAGAATGCCATCTAAAATTCTTAAGTTTCAAACTTCTATAAGTGCTCTACATGAGTTCTTTCCTCATGCACACTTATTAAATTCTTTGCCACCTAAGGTGTTTGGCAGTACAATTTATATTTTATGTCATTCCTCCAATAAACACAAATTAGAAGGAAAGGCTCTTAAGTGTGTTTTTATTGGGTATGCTCCAATTTTTAAAGGGGTATAAGTGTTACTATCCACCATCAAAATAGGTCTTTGTCACACTTGATTTTTTTTTTAACATGATTCATATTACCATACAAGAAGTCAAAGGAGATTGAGAGCTAATACTAAATTATTAAATGACCCAATACCTATGTTAGAAACACCAGATAAGTCCAAAACACTTTCTTGAGTCATTACCCATAGCACCTAAAGCTTCCAATTCTATTCTAGAAATTTGTGTATACACATGAAAACCTAAGGTTCCTCAAAACTATCAATTATTTGATTCAAGAGTTTAATCTAGTTCAAAAAATGAGAAACAACAAGATAAAAGTGATATAAACGAAATTTCATGAAACACATGTGACGAATAACCAGTTCCTCTTGCAAATGATGCTCATGAACCTAATGTGTCTATAGCATTGAGCAAAGGGAAAAGAAATTGTGCAAGGTGTCTCATCTCTAATTATGTAATCTTCTCTTATTTGTCACTTGGGTGTAGAGCTTATATAGCTTGCACAAATGAAGAAGCTATACCTAGAAATGTACAATAAGCCTTATGTAATTAGAAGTGGAGAGCTGTTGTCCATAAGGAGCTAAAT
Organism: Lumnitzera littorea; assembly: GCA_024138015.1. Taxonomy (NCBI): domain Eukaryota; kingdom Viridiplantae; phylum Streptophyta; class Magnoliopsida; order Myrtales; family Combretaceae; genus Lumnitzera; species Lumnitzera littorea. Next base: position 63,069,526 of record JAMXBB010000009.1, read on the forward strand.
GTATGACATAAAAATAATGCTTGGAAAATTTGTGAATTATCAACTGGCAAGAAAGCAGTGAGAAGCAGATAGGTATTTAGGATGAAGTAACTTTGATGGAAGTGTACAAAGATATAAGGCTTGACTAGCTGTCAAGGTTACACTCAAACTTGTAGGCTTGATTATGAAGGGACATTTGCACCAATTGCAAAGTTAAACTCAATATGTGTCATATTATCATTGGTTGCTAATCTTGATTGGCTACTTAACCAATTAGATGTAAAAATGCGTTTATCAATGTATAATTGAATGAGATTTACATGAAGATGCTATTAGGGTTTGAGTCTGATAAAGATTAAGGGAAGGCATGTAGATTGAAGAAGTCCTTGTTTGGGTTAAAACAATCTTTTAAGGCTTGGTTCAAGAAGTTTTGTGAGACTTTGATACAATGTGGTTACCGATAGAGTCAAGCCAAACCTATATTGTTCATCAAAGATGAGAAGATTGATTTAAAGACAATTCTTATTGTATATATAGATGACATTATCATCACAGGTGATGATAGTCTTAAAGTCTCAAAAATGAAGAAGACTAAGGAAAAATTCAATTCAAAAGATTGGGAAGAGCTAAAGTATTTTCTTGGAATGGAAGTTGCACAAACAAGGAATGGCATATTTATTAACCAACTAAAATATATTTTTAATCTTTTGAAGGAGACATGGAAACTTGGTTGCCGACCTGTGAATTCCCCTTTTGCTCAATTGGAAAAATTGGATAGGAAATGATGATATGAAGGTTGATAGAGACTAGCATTAGAGTTTAGTAAGGAGATTGATTTATTTGTCTCTAACTCAACCATACTTGGCTTACACGATTTATATGGTAAGTTAAGCCATGCATGCACCCACAAAATACCATTTAGATGTTATTTATCATATCTTGAAATATCTAAAAGGAACACAAGGGAAATGTATCTCTATTAAAAAATCTAGTTGTCAAAATATTGAAGCTTATGCTGATGCATATTGGGGATGAGATAGAGTAGATTTTAGTCACTTTTCCTTGCCCCAATCTTTAACTTGGAAAAAAGAGTAATTCCACCCCTAAAACTATGGGTGGATTTATACTTATGGTTATTGTGCGAAAGTAGGGGGTAACCTAATAACTTGGAGGAGTAAGAAGCAAACCGTTGTTGCAAGTAGTAGTACAGAAACTGAATATAGAGCGATTGAACATGGACTATTTGAACTGATTTGGCTACAATTTCTGCCGGCTGATTTGAAAGTAAAGTGGGAATCTTCACTGATATTCTGCGATAACAAATCTGCTACAAGTGTTGTGAAAAATCATATTCAACACCATAGGATGAAATATGTTCATACTAATAGGAATTTCATTAAGACTGAGATTAAAGAAGGAAAGATCAAGCCTTAGTATATTCTTACCCTTACGACACCATGAAGCAGATGTGCTAACTAAGTCCTTGGCAAAGCAGCCTATTTTGGAGATTTTAAACAAGTTAAGAATGATGGATATCTATTCTTTTGCTTGATGGAGAGTATTAAAAATTAATAATCTGTGTTAGCTTTGTCTTGTTAATTTTTTTTCTTTGTTTTATGTTGTAAGTTGATAGAATTAAATGATATGAGGTAGGTGGGGTTACTGTAATTCTTATTGTTGCTGTCAATCATTGCAGGACTATCTATAAGTAGTCCTCATGTACACATTTTTGTGATGAAAAATAAGACTTCTTTTCATCTTTTCTGCACAATTTGAGATACAACTGCTTAGTTGTAGAATGATATTGACTTGTTCTCTTCTAGTGCAATTTGTTTTATGAAAATAGATATTAACTTTCTGTTCGGAACTTAACCATAAAGGATACCTTTCTGGAATATACATGCTTCAAAAGAAAAAAAGAATGCTGAATTCTTTCTATTAACACGCATCTCACATGCACCCAATTTCTTATGCAGGTGGAAAATGTGAGACTTCTGGATTCTTATGATGAGGCATTTTTGCATCTGGTCTTTGCAGGATCTGACATCATCTTGTGTCAATCTTTCCATGATCCTATCCTTCAAGTGCTGGTATGTTAATCACAATGATCTTTATACATGTGGGTTTGAATTTCGCATTTAACGTCGAGAAAGAAAATAATTGATGTTCATCTTTGATTTCGAGTTTAGCTGTCTGTGCTCAATACCTTTTTACAGATATGTTTGCATTTTGTATCTAATGTTGAGAAAGAAAATAATGAACTTTCATGTTTTGATTTCGGCTTCATTGATAGTTGCTAAATGTCACGATGGGTGGGCCTCTGATACATAATAGGTCTGTCCCTGCTCCTAGATTAATTGTTCTCTCCAATTTCTCATCCACAATTCACTATTGCTGATACCTTGCAAAACTTTTATTCATTTATTCTTGGAAATGGGATGAGCTTGTTCTTTGGTATGATCACTTTCTTGAACATGGTGCAACATGCAGTTGAAAGCCTTGAAATACGGAGCTGCTCTAGTTGCTATGGATTCTTAAAATGAAAGATTTAGGTAAAAACCTAGGAAGGAAGTTTTGGATGCGTTCTTTGATTTTATTTATGGAGTAAAATCAAGTTTTTGAAGTTGTGTAATTTTCCTGGATGATTACAGGCACTTTGGAGATCATGATGATGATGCATTGAGGTATGCCCGGTTCTTAACCTCAATTTTCAGGAATGTGACCCTCAGCCAGGCCACTGATGAAATGGTGAGGCTTACTCTTCTAATAGCTTAAACTTTTTTTCGTTTCTTCTGGTGTCACATCCTTTGCATGGGTATCTTTGCTTCTGTATTTAATTTTTCACATCATTGAATTTCTTCAGGGAAGGAGCCCCTCAAAATGGACACGGAAAATAATTGATGCTATGGAGCAGGACTTTTCCTGGGATGGAGAATGCTCTGATATACACATATGTGCTTTTACAGCCCTCAAGAATCTGTAATTTTTTTTTTCCCCTTAAAGCACTATCATGTATATAGATAGGCAAATCTGACCAAATTGAAGGTATAAATAGTGACGGAGGGGTAGGTGAGCTTTGAATAATAGCGACGAAGTTGTGCGTGCGTTCCCCATATTTTTGAACCGAGGGACTATGCCTAACTTAAATGTAATAAAACCTTACCCCGTATAAATAAGCATTCGAGTTATAGAGTTTCCATTTTCAATACGCTTCTATGTGTCGTTTGCTCTCACATATCATATCTTTATTGTCCCATGTGGAGCCTCATACAAAGTGTAGTGGAATAAAATCATAATCTCTTAGGTAAAAGCGCACTGAAAGTACTCAAACTTTCCAAGTTATGGCAATTAATTTTAGGGATTCTACGAGCAGTCAAATCCTGAACGTTATAACTACCAAATTGAGGTATAGTATGTATTATTGGACAAATTCACTAGTCCAGTATATTAGTCAAAGTTATTGAATAAAAACCTTAAGGTACCAAATTAAAACTATAAAATTTATATCATATATGTGATGGTATAAGAATTTATTTCATGGTATAATGTGTGTATATATATATATTTATATATAAATATATGAAATTCCAAAAATAATCCTATAATAAGTTGCCAAATCACAATATTGAACTTTCTTCTAATTTACAATATTTTTTTTGGCCAACACTTCTAATTTATAATATGAATAGCTAATTTTTTTTTTTCTGTCTTATTAAGTTTTTAAAATTATAAAAATTTGTATCTAATATTGCTTACTTGAGATGTGGTATAAAAGATTTGTGCTATTTAGTTTTCCTTGTATTATACTATGTAATTTTCCTTATAATTGTTACCTAAGTAGTTTCTTTTTAAATCATTCTATGTGCATATTTTATTAATTTACATACCATTTAAACTAATATATAAAATGGAAAGGCATATATCTTACACTAAAATTAAAATAATAATAATATATATGAATTAAAATTTAAAATTGAATTAAAATGTAATAAAAATCAACATGCACTACAAATTTAGTGGAAATAATGTCGAAAGTACTATCTAAACTTTATGTAAATATTCAATTTATTGTCGAAACTTTTTGGCTGCTAAATGCAGCATCCAATTTCCATGCATACCTATGCCCCTGTATGTTAGCATGCTTTTACCATACTGGCCTTGCAACGTATAGGGCTTTGACACATGGCTATCATATTTCAATATTATAATGATGAATACTTCGCATGCCAATGTAATTCGTAAGTGTTACTTAAGCATGTTTCAATATTATTCATGCCAAGCGACATACTAAGTGATGAACACTTGGCATACCATTTCGCTTTAAAAAGTATACATGGTATCTTATCAACATTAAAGAGTCGTCATATACGTAAAATAGGGGGGGGGGTGGAAAGAAATCTCCTCTTCTAACAAAATGAAAAATAACAATAGTTGTACCATATTCTTTAAGACCTATCAATGACCCCAACTCTAACCTTAATGCTTACATACCACTCCACACTCTCTTCCTCACTATCAATCTCTTATCTTGCTATTGTTGATACATTGGTGTAACAATTGTTGGGATTAGGTTTATGATTTTGACTATTTATCTTGTGGAAAAGATTTAGGTTTCATGATTTTGATATAGGGTGGTTTTATAGTTTGGATCGACGGTAGTGATGTGGCTTAAGTGGATTTTAGTGTTTTAATCAATGATAATAGCATGGATCTAGGGAAGGTCGCGAGTGGGCTTTCTTAGTTAGGATCAATGAGTAGGTAGAAGAAGAAGACGAACAATAGGTTTGGTGGAGTGAGAACATGAGTTTAGATTTTTGACATTGATGAGAACATTTTTGACATCATGGATAGTATCAAGGATGTAAAGAGAAAGCTAGTGAGAAAGAAGGGATGAGTACCTTTAGAGTAAGCAGAGTGAAAAACTACACTAGGAACTCAAAAGTGGGGGGGTTAGGGTGTGAATTGAGTTCAATACCCAAATTTTAATTTAATACTAATTTCTTGATTTAAGCAACTAAATAAATGTAATATTGAAACAATAAAGTAACAATGACTATAATCAAGAAGTGATAAAACAATTATAAGTGTGAAAAATAAAAAAGATAGGGGTAGAGAAAATCAAGCTCGGATTTAACGTAGAGTTTGGACCATTATCTACTCTCCACGGATACATAATGCCTCCAACTAAGGACTTCATACCACTTTATTATTTTTTCAATCGAAACTCGAAGAGTTACACATATACAAACTTGATTATTTAAGTTTTATACTTATAACTCACCCAATCTTAATTTTACAAAATTTCCAATCACAATAACTCTCAAAACAAACTCAATCTCAAGTATAATGCACTATTTTAAAGTTCTTGCAAGTATAAATCACTTTGCACTATATTAGGGTTTTACAATTGATTTAGCAAACTAAATACACAAGATAAAGGGCAAGTGAACAAAAGGAATAATTATAGATTTCTAGTTCTATTTCTTATCCTTTAACTACCCAATAATTTGTATTTATAGCCTTGCAAGAAAATCCAACCATTAATCCACTTCTCTCTTCACTTAATGCTTTATAACAGCTTTTTTCTATGTGGACCAGTTAGATGATTCAAGTGGAACTAACCAGACGGTCCATTCAAATAGGGTCACCATTCGAACGGTCTTCAGGTCACCAGTCGTATGGTCTAACATAGCTCATTGACCTACAACAACCAGTCGGATGGTTTAAGGACAAGTAACTGTACAATCCATCACCTAACACTAATCTGCAGAAACCAGTTGGACGGTCCAAGGACAACCAGCTGTACAATCCAGCACCTACTACTGATTTGCAGTAACCAATCGAACGGTTCATACCAGAACAGCTGAATAGCATACACTAAGATACAACAAACAGTTTTATTCCCTTCTACTTCTTTTAAGAATTTCAAACTCAAATTAATCAAGTTATATTACAAAGATATCATGTAAAACATAGTGTTATAAAGATAATTAAAGTCCTTTATCAAACTAACCATGTTTTTATAAGATTTACAAAGATGGTCATAATCAATGATTAATTTAACATAACTTGCATGGTTTTGTTCTCATCAAAATCACACATAAAAACCTATTGGTTCAACAATCTCACCCTTTTTGATGAGGACAAAACTTTGCAAAACAGACTCTCCCTAAATATGATACTCTTCCTCAATGAGACATTGGTTATAAAAGATTTCCTTTGAGAATGTTTATGGGAGAGTCAATATTAGAGTAAGTTAAAAGTATTTAATCTTCATTTTAGAGGATAGCTAATTCAACTTTGTCTTTTAATTTGACACTTATTAACCAATCAATCCCTTTGATTTTATGATCGCATAAAAAACAATTAAGCGAATTAAATTCTTGTCTCCCTTTGGCCTCATTAAAAAGATGAGATTCCCGGCGATAAAGAGGAAGAGAAAAGCAAGCAAGAAATCCAGCATAACCCTAACTTAAGTCTTAAGGTATGCTACCATCAAAAGAGCATAATTCAATAGCTAATATATCCAAGCAATATAATGCATAATCATTCTTAAGATAGTAGGCAATTTCTCATTGTAACAAGATATTCCATGCATCAAAGTTGCTAAAGTTCAAAAGAGATATCATAAACACATATAAGTAATCTAATAAAAGGCCAGTAGCTAAAATCTAGAGTCAGTACACAACCAAAGAGAAATAACTAAAGATAATCTTAAGGACTAATAGACAACATATACAAGCTATATAACAAAGCAAAGGTTAGCTGGAGTTTAAGTCCATATACAAATAGAAAACATATTAGTATGTCGATTTTGCAACAACCGTCTAGATGGTATAATTGAACTGTTTGCATGGTTGCATACAAATTGTATTGGCTACTTGAAATTTCCACTTAGCTCATGAACTCTTTACAACATTCGAACAAATCTTATCTCAATAGATTATATAAGCTCAAATGAAGCATGTTTGATAATTACAGCATTACATTTTAAACTAGATTAAAATAGGATGTTCTAAATGTTTAGCTTTAGCCTAGTTTTTGGAGGTTTAAGGGTGCCAAAAACACATCAATCCACAATGAAGTAAATCTAATCATTTAAACACAACTTATAAGTTAAAATAAGCATGTAAAAGCCTTTATTCAACTTGGAATTCATCAAATAAATATGAAATCAATTGTGCACAAAACATATTAAACGGTGAAATTTATGCACGAAGCCCAATGAGCATGTTCTTAAGACCTAATATTGTGTTATAAGCCATTTGATTTAAAGGGAAAGACATTTTATCCAAAAATTACTATTTGAGATCATCAAAATCAACTACTTTGAGCACAAATTGAGCTTAATGACAAATATGCACACCAAGTTAAGTTCATGATAAGTTAGTATTTTAAGCAAGTTTCAATAGTATTTATAGGCAAAAAGATAACATGATTAAGACATATAACATGCAAATGAATAAAATGATTATGTGACTTTCTAACCATCAATAAGAATCTAATTTGGGTTTAACGAAGTCAAAATCACACAAAAACAAAACTAGACCAATTTAATCATTCAACTACAATCTATGGACAAAATTAAACGTGTGGGAACTGGTTTTGAGTGCAAAAATTGAGGCATGGCAAAATTGTGCACATATGATCTTAAATATACATGAGTAACTTCAAATATGCACAAAATGTATGATATTTGCAATTATCCATTTCAAGCAAGATTTAAATGTGTATTATAACATGGTGAAAGTATAAGCATAATTTGGAAAGCCATTAATTGCAAAAGCATTAGATGAGTTTCCAAATGCTTATGAAAGCTTAAATGTAGTCAAGGAGATGTCAAATTTACATAGTTTCATAAATATATCAAATCAATCATTTAAGCATAGGATATTAGCATATTTAAACACGTGTAAACACATATTTCACATGAAGACCAAGCTATGGCAAAAATGTATACATCAAAGCCTAATAAGTATATAGAATTTCAAGTATACACAAAATATATTAATTATTTTATAGAGACTATTTGAATGAGTTTCTTAAATCAAATATCATATATGAGGCATTCCAAATTTTCTTTGAGCATTCTCCATTTGAGTTTCTTGAGTTGCTTGCACTTGAAGTTCTTACAAAAATGTATAATTGCTTCTTTGGTACTTATGCGAGTTTGGGTCCTTTGTGGTTAGTAGCAATGATATATCCTTATCCTTTTGGAACCTAAACCAACTTGCCTTTATGATTTAAATTGGTATTGCGACGTATTGCACACGTATGTGCAATATGACCAGATCTACCGCAATGGTTACAAGTTTTAGTTATTGCTTTTACAAAGTAAACTTTTATAAAACTTATAAATATATTCTCTACTATAGCTAATTTCGGTTTTGTTTGATCTTTTCCTTTGAGAGCCAAAGAGCTTATCTAAATTATTTTCTCCATTCACGAACTTGGCTATAGTTTGTTTTGGATCATCTAGGCTAGACTTTAAGATAACATTTTTAATTTGAAGCTCTCTTAGCCTATCTACTATAACATCTTTACTTTTCATGCTTTCAACTTTTGCTTCAAGAGAATTACACTTCTCTTTTAATTGATCATTTTCCTTAATTAAATCCTCATTCTTAAGATTCAATTCTTCATTATTTCTATTTAATTTATCAACTTCTAATCTTAAGTACTCATTGTCCTCCTCTAAACTTTCTTTGGCATCATTCACTTTATTGTATTCATTTCTAAACACATCAAATTTCCTTCTTATTTCAATCATCATTTGTTTCATCATCTTATTTTTCTTTTGAACCTTAATAAATTCATTAAGTAACTCATCATACATATTTTTGAGCTCATCAAATGAAGAGTCATTTGAAGTAGAGCATACTTCATTGTCTATTGTTATAAAGTACATTTCTCCCTTCAACTTGAATCACTGTTAGTCCAAGTTACTATCATAGCCTTTTTCCTTGCTCTTTTCTCGGCTTTCTTAAGATTCGGGCAATATTGTTGAATGTGATCGAGTTTTTTTTTTTTTTTTGCAATTATAGCACTTGATTATTTCCTTCTTCTCCTTTCTTGACCAAGATATGTTTTCATCACTATCTTTTGTTAATTTCCTATTGAACTTCATGAATTTTTTGAAATTTCTTGTGATCGTGGCTAGATTATTGTCGTCCTTACTTTCATCACTACTTGAACTCTCTTTAGTTGCCTTCAAAGCAATTGTTTTTTTTTTTTTTTCAGACTCTTCTCCTTTCCTCTTAATCATCTCATGAGTCTTAAGAGTTTCGAGAAGTTACTCCTTTGACATTGTGTTAAGATCATGAGCTTCTTCAATTTCTGTTCTCTTGGCTTCTCAATCTCTTGGCAAAAACCTAAGGATTTTGGAATTTATTTCAAGGTTAGTAAATATCTCTCCAAGAACACTAAAAGGATTAATGATATTGATAAATTTATTATGCATCTCATCAATAGTTTCATTTAGATCCATTCTAAAGTTTTTAAATTGTCCACATAATAAGCTTATCTTTGTATCCCTTACTCAACTAGTTTCTTCATATGTACTTTTTAATTCTTCTCAAATTTCTTTAGCACTCTTGTATGTACAAACTCTATTAAAGTTATTATCATTAATGGCATAATGCAAGATATTCATAACTATTTCAGTTAAGTCTAACAACTTCCAATCATTATCGATATAATTATTTTCTTCCTTACCTTCTATCTTGAATGGTCCTTTATCTACAACTTGCTACAACAATCTATTTTGTGCTTTTAAGAATATACTCATCCTACATTTCTAATAAGGATAATTGTTACAAGTTAAGAGTGGTGGTTTATTTATAACTTGCTCTTCTATAAAGCCTAGTGTATTAAATGCCATGATCTTTACTCTATTATGTGATTAAGCAAAAGATTTAGAGACTATTTTTGGTACCAAATGAGAAACTACACTAGGAACTCAAGAGTGGGGGGAGGGAGAGGGATGGGGTTAGGGGTGAATTCAATTCAATGTCCAAATTTTAATTTAATACCAATTTCTTGATTTAAGCAACTAAATGAATGCAATATTGAAATAATAAAGTGACAATGAGTATAATCAAGAAGTGATAAAATAATAATAAGTGCGGAAAATAAAAGAGATAAGGATAGAGAAAATCAAGCCTGTATTTGACATGGAGTTTGGACTGCTACATACTTATTATGGACACCTTGAGAGCTTCATCTATATCGAGGATAACAAAATCTATAGGGAAAATGAATTTATTAACTTATACTAGAACATCTTCTATAATGCCTCTATGATATGTGGTGGGCATATCAGCTAATTGAATGCATATGTGTTTTGGTTTAGGTTCTCTTAACCTTAAGTTTTTAAACAACTTAAATGGCATCAAGTTTACACTAGCTCCTAGATCTACCAAAGCATTATCTACATATAAGTTTCCAAGTACACAAGGAAGAGTAAAATTCCCTGGATTTTGTAATTTCTTTGGCAACTTCTTCTAAAGTAGTGAGGAGCATTTCTTGTTGAGTGTGACAGTTGAAAGATCCTCTAACTTCCTCTTGTTAGATAGAAGATCCTTGAGGAAGTTCATATACTTTCACATTTGAACATCAATAAGAGGTAAGTTCACATGAAGCTGTTTAAAAAGATTAAGGAACTTTTTGAATTGCTTAGTTAGATTAGGGCAGTCTTGCTTAAGGCGTTGTGGATGTAGGATAGGCAGCTCATAATCCTTCACTTTTGATGGCTCTATACTCTCTTTTGACCTTAGTGATTCTAAACTTTCCTTACCATTAGCCTCTACTTCGTTCTCAGTTGTTTCCTCACCGTTCCCCTTCTCAACTTGTATTTCTCATCCACTTCTCAAGGTCGCTGCATTAAAATGCTCTTTAGGGTTTGTTTCTTTGTTTCTAGGCAAAGACCCTTGTGGTTGTTCATTCAACATCCTTACAAGTTGTCCAATTTGATTTTCTAAGTTGTAGATAAAAGCTTCTTGATTCCTCAAAGAGGCCTCTATTTGTTGCATTCGAGCCTCATTAGATTGAATATATTTTTCCAAGAGGCTTTCCAAATTCTTCTCTAGGATAGGTAGGGGTGCTGCTAGTTGTTGAAATCTCGATGGAGGCAAATTTGATCTTTGTTGTGGTTGATTCCTTGCCTGCCACTATTGGCCTTAACCTTAATTCTGACCTCTTCATCAAAGATTAAGGTGCTCTCTCTACCCTGGGTTATAGGTGTTGCTATAAGGATCATTTTGGGGTCTTATAAGTTTCCCTAAAAAATCAAGTTGTTCTGTCTGCTCGCAGCCTACAATCCCTTCATGGCTAAAGTTGTTGGGGTTAAATTATGGTTGGTGTGAACTAAGTGAGAGTGATTGAATCTTCTTGCTCAACATCTCTACCTGATTGACTTGAGACTGTACAACATTAAGCTCAAATATGGCTGTAACTTTTTGCTTCCTCCTAGGGTTCTCCTATTGGTAATTATTCATAGCTATACCTTCTATCAAAGCTTGGACTTCCTTAGGCATCTTGGTGTTAAGTGTACCTCCAGCTGTTGCATCTATCATTTTCCTTATAGAAGGGTTAAGACCATTGTAGAAGGTTTGCATTTCCATCCAAAGAGGGAGGCTGTGATATGGACACTACCTTAACAAGTCCTCAAAGTGCTCCTATGTGTTGTATAAGGTCTCACCCTCTATCTAAGCAAAAAATGAGATATTGACTCTAAGCTTTGCAATTTTTGCAAGTAGAAAATACTTCTCCAAGAATTTTTCCATCAGTTCGTTCAAATTATGATTGAATTCCTTGCCAATGAATTCAACCACCACTTAGCTTGGCCACGTAAAGAAAATGGAAAGAGGTATAACCGAATAACATCATCAATTACCCCATTAATCTTGAAAGTATCACATATTTCTAAAAAGCTAAAAATATGCGCATTAGGATCTTCATCTTAGAGGTTGTCTAATTGTACAAACTGTTGCACCATCTGAAAAATGTTCAGCTTGATCTTAAAGTTATTAGCTACAACAATTAGTCGGTTGATGCAAGACTAGATACTAGTTAATGACAATCGAGAGTAATCTAATATGGTCTAATTCTAATCCCTATTATTGGCTATAATTTTGTCGAGTAAGCCTTCGTGATTAGATTCTTGTTCTATTACTTGATCCTTGACTTTGCCCTCTAACAACTCCACTTCATCTTTTTAATTTAATTGGAGATACTTGATTTACCGCCTCCATTGTTTCTTTGACAGATAATTGCCTCAAATTGCGTAAAGCCTTCCTCTCAAGCCAACTAACCTTAACCTTAGATTTCTATTATCTAATTGGTAAGGGTACCAAAAACTTGATGTGTTAGGTAAGTGCACCTATTAGTTTATAATATAGTGAATCAAGTATAAGTGTCGATCCCTCAAGGACTCTGACTACTGATAATCACTAGATTTCTATTATCTAATCGGTAAATTAAATTTCAAGAAACTTAAAAAAGTAAATCTAAATTATTGCTAAAACTAATTTAAAGATTAACTAGAATGCAATTTAAGAATTACCAAGAAAGCAATTCAATTAATTAAGATTCAATGTTGTAACTAGATCTTGCTTCACCTAGATCTAACGTGTGATTTTCTTAAAAACAATCTAATTTATTTTTTAATCTTTCTTGATTGGAAGAATTTTCTAGTAAAGTTAATTACTTTCTTAAGCCAACTAACTCTAACCCTAACCTTAGAATCACCTATTAGAGTCTCTTCTCAATAGCATCACCTAAGATTGCATTATTGAACAACAAATTATCTATGCACCAATTTAAAATTCTAGAAGAATCTTATAAATTATCTTTAATCTTGCAATAATTCTCATCAACTATGCTTAGATCTAATCTTAAAAGAAATCTCTCGATTCTCTTATAAGATATCAGACTCTATATTATTACCCATGGAAATAATAACCTAAATCATGAAGCAAACACAATTAAATCAAGAAAATAATATAGAACTAAATTAATCAAATACTAATCATGTCATATGAATAGATCTAAGTTCCATAGAACCTAGATACTAAGGTTCTGCTCACTATACGTCGCAAAATAGGAATCTAAAAAGAAAGTATAAAAAAGAATGGAAAGAAGCATCATGAAATCCAAACAAAATTAAATCTTCAAATATTCTCTTCTCCTCACTTTGTTGATTGTTTTTTGCTTCAAAAACTCCCTAAAAGTTGTGCCAAAAAGTTTTCTCTTAGATAAACCCTAACAAGGCCTTATATAGGAAGAGATAAAAGAAAAAACATCGGCTAGAAAAGACACAATTGAGGATACAACAGTATCTTTTGGTCATGTACTTGACTGTGCTTCACATTTGTCTTTAAAAAAAAAAAAAATGGAAATGACATGTCTAACTATATGGTCATGTCTTTTGGTCATATCTTAGGCTGTAACAGTAGAAAATCAACTCCAATTTTGCTTGGAAATGATACAGTCATGTTGTTCAGCTGTATCAATCTTCAAACCTTTATAACTTACTCATTTTAGTGTCGATTTGAGTAAAATTCATTTTTATCTTATCGTTTTCTTGCATAGATCGCTTTAAAACCTAGAAAGCAAAATTTGACTCAATTAAGTATCATTATCTAAAAATAAACTCAAATATCAAGAAAAATCACTCAATAGATATATGTGTGATTAAGAACTCATCAAGTATGGATCCAACTGCAATGACCTACTTGTCCTGATTTTTTAACAAATGTACTACATTCCCTTTTGTCCTTTGTTGTTTTTAGCTCTTTTTACTTGTCTTAGGAATCTTTATTCACATATTACCCTTTTCATAATTTTTCATGTTTCATTGTTAACCTAGGGATTTACTATAAATAGTCCCTTTATCTTGTAAGCCATACAATATCGTCATGATTATCATCATTAATGAATATTTTGCTTTCTCTGCATTCTTCCAAAAAAAAGCCCTAACACTCTAATTTAATCTTATTAGTAGCTTGAGGTTATTAGCTAGTAGACCTTAACCCTTTGTTTGTGCATAACATTAAGTAGAGGCCTAAGTTATGTAGTGCTCACTGGTAAGCTACATTCGATGGATAGCTTCACGAAGCCACTAGAAGTTCTGACCAACCCTTTTGTCTTTTTTCAATATTTTGAAGGACCCATTCTTGTTCTACGATAAGCCTTAGTGATAACTTGAGCTTCCAGGCACAAAACCAATGATATTACTAATGGAGAGTGATATGACTTATTTTTTGAAAGGACAGTAACATTACTACTAAGACACTTACTCTACTAACTTTCATTCACAAAACCATGGTCGAATCTCTCGTTAACTTTTTTGTACATCATGCCTCCTATTACTTTGAGTGAATTGTTAACCTTGAAATCCTAAGTCAATGATTTGTGTGTCAAACACCATTTTATTAAAAGCTTTTACCAGCCTCTAAGGCTTAATGTAACTCTTGACTTCTCACTTTGATACATAGTCCCATTCTAGTCACTCGCACATAAGTAAGGAGTAGTCACATTCTTAACTATATCAACCAAAGAAAAAAAAGAAAAATCCTAGAAACCTAACCTATCCTAAAAAACTGAAGGAACATACACCTATGAAATCCTCACTTGACTGAAAAATGCCTCTCCTTCTACAACTGTGTCGATCACATTCTTATCAAAATGTAGAGCATCAATTTTGACAACATCAAGCCACCATAAGGCAAGGCCTCTAGAAAGCCCTAAAGGTTCCACATAAACTGCATGGTGGAAATGAAAGCATCTTTCAAAAAGTCAACATAAGTGCTAGAGTTCTTAGTTTCCATCAAGAAGACAATATTAGGTAGATATCTTCTAATAGCGCTTTTTAAAGCTTCAATTATCAAGGATCAACCTAATCCTTGATAGTTCTAACATAAGAAATTCATGGCTCCTTGATGGTATTTTCTAGTAAGCTACAACATTGTTCATAAAAAATCTTAATCACTACAACAGTCAAATCAAAACACTTCTCAAAATTTATCTTTCTTCTCTTAGACTTTTTGGTTGGAATGTGGGTACTCAATCTTCTAGTTACTGCCCTCCTCTTTAAGCTTTTCATAAGAACCTTCTCCTTAATAACCCCCTTCAACCATTTTAACAACACTATTTTAACCTCTTCTGAATGAATCCCCCTTCTCTATCTCTTCTAAGGTTTAACTATCCTAAAGCCTTAGCTAAAGGTAAAGGTTTATGTGTAACTGTTGGATTCAAACTAAGAATTGGTTTAAGAGACTAATTATAGTAAGAGGAAGCCAAAATAGGAGCAAAGGCCAAGGTATCTACAAAAGAGGAGGGGATTGTATTTATTTTTGTTTTTGAGAAGAAAGAATACTACTTTATTTCATATGTCATTGAGTAATATGGTATATGTATATATACAAGTTTAGGAAAACTAAATAAAGGACATAAATAAATACATGGAATAACTCTTTGATACTTTCTATATTACAACTTATAACACTCATCCGTAAGCTAGAGCATAGATATCGATCATGTCTAGCTTGTTACAAAGATAATCAACTCAAGCCTCATTTAAAGCCTTTGTAAAGAGGTCTCCTGATTGTTCTCCAATCTTCATATACCCTGTAGAGATCAACCTTAGGTAAATTTTCTCATGAAAGAAATAGCAATCTATTTCAATGTATTTTGTTCATCCATGGAACAGTAAATTCAAAGCAATGTGAAATGTAACTTAGTTGTCACACCATAATTTTATAGGTAGTGACGTTTTCTAGCCTACCTCAATTAAAAGTTGATGCATCCACATTACTTTACATACTAACTATGCCATTGCTCTATATGATTTAACACTTGATTGCGATGCAATATTTTACTTATTACTTTTCCATGAGATGAAATTTCCTTCAATAAAAACACAATATCTAAAAGTAGATCTCTTATCTTCCTTAAATCGTATCCAGTTAGCATCTAAAAAACACTCAATGTTAGTATGACCATGATTCTTATACAAAATACCCTATCTAGGAGCTCCCTTTAAATCGCATAAGATTTGTTATATAGCTACCTAATGATCAACTATTGGGGAAGACATGTATTGACTTACAACACTAACGAAGTATTCAATATCTAGACGAGTTACTATAAGATAATTCAACTTCCTAACCAATCTCCAAAATCTCTTAGGATCCTCAAACAACACATCTTCTTTTGTTAGTCGTAAATTAGGATCCATTGGAGTATTACACAGTTTAGCCCCTAATTTTCCAGTCTTAGACAATAAGTCAAGCACATATTTCCTTTGAGAAAAGAAAATTCCTTTCTTACTTCTCCTTACCTTAATGCCCAAAAAGTATTTTAACATCCTTAAATCCTTTGTTTCAAATCATCTCTAAAGAAATGTAATACGCCAGGATTTTAAGCAAGTTTAAGAATCTTAGGATCCAAGTTTCTAAATTTAAGGTGTTAGACTAAGTTAACCATTTTATTTTAAACTTCATAGTAAAGTTAGAAAAGTTAGACAGAGTAATTTAAGTAGAGTTAATTTTTCAAAATAAGCTATATAAAAATATTAACTTGAGAAAAATGTCAATTTATCAATAAAGTTGATAATCGTAAAATTCGAGCTTTTAGATATAACATGATATTAGAGATAAATTAATTAACTTTTAAAAATAATAAATGAAGTTGAATTATATATAATATATATATTTACATGTGATATACATTATATGTATTAAATATATACATATAATAATAATAAATTATCAAAATTACGTAAAATAATGTAAAATAATAGAAAATTAATGAAAAATTGAATGGATGAGTCACTAAATGATGTGTTAACCTAGGATTATTTAGAAATGATGAGTTAACACTTGATTATTTACAGAATGACACACGATACCTATGGAAAAGGGAAAAATAACATATGTAATTTTACCTTTTTACATGCAAAAATCCTAAAGCCTATAAATAGGAGTCCAAACCTCATATACATTATTTTAACAACTTAAAAACACAAGAACATAATTTTAGAAAATCGGAAAAAATTAGGAAAAAATAAAATAAAAATAGAATAAGAAATAAGGTTGGAATGGGTCTAGGAAGGTTCATGTACCAAACCACAACCTGACTTGGAGTGACTTAGAGGTCTAACAAAGGGTGGCTGGAGGTAGTTGATTCAAGTGACTAATTTTCTGCCTGTAATTTATTTAATTTTGTAAAAAATATCAAATTTTGTCAATTAATTATGAAATTTGGTTTTTTGAGATTATTTTAGGATTAGATTAATGGAATAATTTTATTTTAATTAAATAATTAGTGGAAATATGGTTTCCTTAAGAAAATGCCTTATTTGGATGAAAATTAAACTAATTTTTATAAATATTAGATAATGTTGTTTCAAGGTCAATTTTTGTATATAATACACCTAATATATATATTTAATTTTGGTAAAAATAATTTTGGAAATTAAGTATGTTTACTATTTTTTGTAATTCTTTTGAATAAAACTGCCAATTTTACCGAGTTATTAAAATAATTAGTTTTTGATGAAATTAATGAATGAGCCCTACATGTTTAGACTTCTAGATGCTTATAATGATATTTGGAATATTCAATTTTTATCTCACACATAAATTTGTTTATTTTCCTTGATTTTCCATTCTGTTGAGCTAAAACCATTATTCTTGTAGAAATTGATAATAGTTAGTTTTGTGTAATTGATGATCGATAATTAAACTAAATATTTTTGTAAGTCTATAAGATTTTTCATGAGATTAATCAGGCTCGTATACTATTTATTACATACTTTCCTAATATAAGCTTATATATTGGCTTAATACGTAATATATTAATTAATACTAGTAAGATATTTGTCAAATTTACGTAAAATGAAAACATTGGGGTATATTAAGGGTTGTTGAACAAGTTTGGAAAGTATAATTTTTAGGGTTTTTAGTTCAGTACCAAAGCTTATTCAGGTCAATTACGGAGTTAGAATAACATACGGTTGAGCCGTAATGAGAAAAGGGTATTTTTGGACCTTGATAATAATGGTAGACTTGGTTCTTGAGATATCTCAATAGTACTTGAAATAATGATCATGACGATGTAAAGTTTGCTAAAATCGGATAAGGAATAAGTAAGATATAGTTACATAAGTGTTATAAGAGTTCAGGTTCAACCTATACTAGATTTAAAGATTGTGTTATATTATCATAAGTGTGATAAGTAAGGAAGGACCATGTTGTGAAGTTTTCAATAGATATTCTCGTGTGATGGTGCATTCTATGCTAAGCCAAGATGTGACAAGAAAGGATTTAAGGTTTGAAATATCAGTAGTATGATTGCCAGTAATAACAATATCATCCTCATATACTATTAACAAAATAATACTAACCTCAGACTGTCTATAAAAGACAAAATGATCAAATTTGCTTTTCTGCATCCCAAATCTCTCAACTACTTGACTAAACTTTCCAAACTAAGCATGAAGACTTTGTTTCAAGACATTCAAAGATTTACAAAGATGACAAACTCTTCCAGATTCCTCCCTGAGCAACAAATCTTAGAGGTTGCTCCATATAAACTTCTTCTTGAAGATTGTCATGCAGAAAGGCATTCTTAATATCTAGTTGATACAAAGTTCAATTATGAACAACTGCTATGGAAATAAGCAACCTGATAGATGTTAACTTAGCAATAGGAGAAAATGTGTTAGAATAATCTACTCCATAAGTTTAGGCTTACCCCTTAGCAACAAGATGGCCTTTTAACCAAATAATAGACCCATAAGGGTTTACCTTAATTGTAAAAACCCATTTGTGCCTAATAGCTTGATTCCTTGCAGATAAGTTTACCCAATCCCAAGTACCCTTTTCATCTAAAGCATTCATCTCTTTTATCATTGCATTATGCCATCTAGGATGGGCTAAAGCTTCATGAATAGTTTTAGGAAGAAAGATAAGGTTAAGAGATGCTATGAAAGAGCAAGAAGAGGCTGACAAGTGATCATAGGACATAAAGGAAGAAATAAGGCAAGTACATTGACGCTTACCTTTGTAAAGGGCAATGGGAAGATCATCATTTGAAACCAAATCTGATGATAAAGAAGCTGGCTTAGGACATGCATCAGGAGTTGGAGTAGAGGTGTGTTGTTGACGAGAATAAACCTAAAGGGCAGGTTTAGGTGTAGAAATAGAAGATTTAATTGTATAAATCAACAAGTTATCATCCCCCCCACCTCTCCTTCACTCCCCCCGACCTGTAAAAGTGGGAGATGGAGAGAAAGGTGTATCTTTAAGGAAAGTGACATCAATTGATACAAGATATCTATCAAGACTGGGGCAATAGCATCTATATCCCTTTTAAACATGAGAATGTCCAAGAAAAACACATTTCAATGATTTTGGATCAAGTTTTGTAATCTCAGGGTGAACATCCTGAACAAAGCAAGTATAACCAAATATTTTCAATTTAATAAGAAACAAAGGTCTATCTGGGAAAAGGTTATGATAAGGAGTCTCACTATTAAGAATAGATGAAGGAATATTATTAATGAGGAAGCAAGCAATGGAGCCCAAAGTGTTTAGGAACGTGCATTTGAAACAATAAAGCTATAGCAATCTCAAATAAATGTCTATTCTTTCTCTCAATGACCCCATTTTAAGATGGTGTATCTATACAAGAATTTTGGTGAATAATGTCATTTTTAACCATGTAAGATTGAAAAGATTCAGATAAGTATTCTTTAGCATTATCACTTCATAGAATTTGTACAGAGACATTAAATTGAATTTTGACCTCAACACCAAAGGCACAAAAATAAGAGAACAACTCAGAATGATTTTTCATTAGATATGGTCAAGTCATACGAGAGTAATCATCAACAAAAGTAACAAAATACTTGAATCTAGATTTAGACATAACTGAATAAGGACCCATACATTTGAATGAACTATCTCAAGAGGAGCATTTGCTTGTTTATTGACTCGAGGACTCAAACTAACACGATGATGTTTTATATACTGACAAGACTCGCAACTTAATGAATCTATGCTATGAAATTGAGGACACATTTTCTTTAACAAAGGAAGAGATGGATGACTCGGTTGACAAGGTGCTTCAAATGGGGAAACAACTCCAAAGCAAGCAACAAACTTTGGCACCTTAGTGTTAAAGATGTAGGGACCCCTAAATTCATGTCCTTTACTAATAATCTTCTTCGTTGTAGCTTATAAGATTCTTGAACCAACATTGGTTAAGAAAGAATGAGATACAACAATTAAGTATACGGGTAAGTTTGTTAACAAACATTAGATCAAAGGAAAAATCAGGTGAACTTAAAAAGGATGTTAAATGAAGTAGTGGAGTTAGGTTACTAGTGCTAGATCCAAGAACATGAGATTTTAATCCATCAACTAATGTAATAGGAGAAGAAGAGTGATTTGATTAATAAGAAGAAAATAAACTAGAATTACCTATTATATGATCTATAGCACTAGAATCAATGACCCATTTGGAAGATCAAGAAACTAGACACGTATTTAGTTTACTTGACTCAGCAATAGCAGATATTGGAGTAGATGAAAACTTTAGTGATTCTTGATACTTGGAGAATTTGGCATAGTCATCTACAAAAATCGTCATGGATTTTTCATATGCATCACTAGTCAAGGCAATATATGTTGACGATTTAGATAGGACTCCTTGATTTCTGGTTTGCAATTTTCAACAATCATGCTTTATATGTCCTAGATTATGATAATAATGGTACACAATTCCTCTAGAGTTCTATCCTCGAACGTCAACTCCTCTACCACCACTTCTATACTACTGTCTCCTAGATTCAAAGTCATCATACTGACTCACAAAAGCATTGCTAGGCTAAACAAATTGAGAATTCTCTGTACAATGTATTCTACTAAATGTCTCTTGAAGAGAAGATATTTCAAAACTAAAGAGAATGTGGGATTTAGCCATTTCAATTTAGACAGAAGACCTGCTAAGAAGCTCATAACAACCATTTGTTCTCTTTGAGCTTATTGAACTTTATTCAAGACTGGAAGGCAATAACATGTTGAGCTCTTCATAAGTTTTCTTAAAATCCATGAAGTAGATTGTAAGAGACCTATCTTATTTCTCTTAATGATTAAAAGCCTTACATACCTCATAAATGCGAGAAACATTTCCTTTCTTAGAGTATAGGAAATTTAGATACTCCATCAATTCCTTAACACATTCACAATGATTGATTAAACCAATTACCACAATGTTGATAGAAATTTGTATTTGCAAGAATAATTAGGCATCTTCCCTCAACCATGTCTGCCTTAAATCATCTTTAGGTGGACCTTTAGTCAAATGATCATCCTTATCAATACTTCACAAGTAGAGCCTAACAATTTTGCTTTAATCTGTTAAGCCCTATTTCGTTTTCCTTAATTTAATCCATATTAAGCTTAGCCTACCTAATATGGATTACTCGACATAAAATTAAGGAAACATTTTTCTAAAAAATGTTTCTAAAAAATTAGAGTCACCAACCAGTTTAACTGGTAAAAAAATGAAATTAAGGTTTCCAAGTGGAAAAACCCTAATTTAGCCACTAATCTACGTATTTTCTAAAAATAATAATTTTTAAAAAAATAATCAGAAAAATTGAGTTCACTGGCTAACCTATTAAGACTAAGTCACTTTATAAAAATAAAAAGAAAAGGTTAATGAGCTTTATTTTTATATTTTTCCTAAAAATACTAAAATATATACAAATATGTAAAATATAACTAAAAGTAATTTTTCATTATTTTTTATTACGAATTTTTCAAGAAAAAGGAAAAAAAAAGTTTTTTTTTTATTTTTTATACGATTGCCCTGAAGGTGCCTACGTATTTGTTAGTTAGGATCAAACCAATGTAATTTTTTTTTATAAAATATTTAGTGGGTAAATTTTTTTTTATTCTTTTGAAAATCGAGTCAAATTTACGTTAATTTAATCATTTGTTATTTTTAAAAAAAATCCTAGAAAATCTAATTTTCACGAATTTATTTAAAAAAAAAACTTAACTAACTAGACCTTTTTAAAATCTCGATTCAAATTTTTTTTATTTTTAATTTTTTTAAAAAAAATCACTACATATCAAAATCGATATTTTCTAAATCTTATACACAAGATATGCTATTCTTTTCTAAATCTTATATGTAAGATACGCTAAAATATGTATCTTCTCTAAAGATATGGATCTCGGAGAAAAGATACGTGATTCGAAAAATATGCAATTTTTAGCTAAAAAAGTGTAATTTAACAAAATTAAAAAAAAGTTCAAATTATCTAAAAATGTAGCAAATAATATGATGATTCAAAAATAACAAAAAAAATAACCTGCACTTAAAAAAAATAAATTAGTAAAAATAATTAATTTAACTAATAAAATAAAATAAACCAAAATAATAATAATAATAATAATTTTTTTACCTAAATGAGTTCAATCATGCATAACCAATGTGATTGTGTTGACCCTATTGTGATTGTGTGCATATAGCTATGGATCGTGTATAACATGTGTCGTACTCATGTACAATGGTGTGTGTAACAGCGTGTCGCAAGTCAATGTGAGGTAATGTACTGGCGTGTGCTACATTGTGCAAGTGCTATCGTATGTTGTATCGGGTGCGGTAGTATTGTTGGTGATTAGGTGAATGTGTACTGCTCAATGTGTAAAGTGGATGGTTGGTCAGTGTGTGCAGTAGTCGATGTAGTGATCAAGTAGTGGCATGTGTAATGAAATATGTTTTTGTATGCATAGCAGTGTATGGGTTAAGGGGCTGTAGTGTGTTGGTGTGTGGTTGTGTAGGTGTACAGTGTTAAGTGCTAATTGGTGCATCAGGGTGATGTGTAGGCGTGGTGTATGTTAGCATGTGTAGTGTCATACTGTATGTGTTGGCATGTGTTGTAGGGTTAGTGCAAGACTAAATGTGTATGTTGTGTTAAGTACTGATTGGCATGATTAGGTGACCCAGTAAGCGTGCAAGTGTGGGACAGTGGAGTATGCTATAGTGATTAGGTAAAGTGCGCTTATGTCTTCATATGTCAAGTGTCACTGTCAAGTGTCGTAGTGTGCCCATGTTTGTGTTTTCATGGACGAAGGAGTGTTGGGGTCAAGCGAATGAAGAGTATGTGTGGCTATGTGGTGTTCGGATTGTAAGTGATTATGTGTGATGGTGTTGTGATCAAGAAGTGTGCAGGATGAAGAATGTGTCAGGGATTAAAAAAATGTCCTCTAGTTTACCACCGAATTCCTATTTATAATACCTACTACCGAATCTTTTATATCTTCTAGTTATAGATTTGATCTCAATAAACCTTAGATACGAAATATGCAATAACAATTTTTTTAATATTCTACCTAGTTTCTAGAAACCCTATCTTAATTTGAGCTTTCTATCTTTCAGGCTTAAGCCAGTCTAATTGGATTTAACCCAAAAATCTACTTAATAAATTCTAAGTCTATTTTAGCCCAATAAAAATTAGATAAAAAAATCCACTTTATATCGGTCTGGACCAAAATATTTTAATGAAGCTTGATCCTTCAACAAATTAAAATTTTATTAAATTAGACACACACCATTATCCAATTCAACTCTAAACGACTCGACTCGACTTGACTTGACTTGTTATGACCGGACTCGATATAACTTGACTCAATATAGCTTGGCTCAATACGACTTAACTTGATACGACTTGGTACTTTATTTTTATATTTATTTTTTATCTATTTTTATTATTTTATTTTTTCATTATATATATATTTTATATTTTTAGTTCAATAAAACTACTAAAATAAAAATGGTAAAAATGAGGTATCTACAACTGCTACTCTTTGTAGTGAAGTTCGATTAAAACTTCACTATAAAAAAAAAAAAAGAGATACCCATTTTTTCCAAACCCTACTTTGAACTGATTAGCTAAACTATGCTTTATCTTTATGAAGGATATCGACTTAAAAGGTCAATGTAAAGAATATCAGCTTGTCTTGAAAAGGTGAGGGAAAGGAATGGGAAACCTATTTTAAAAGGTAAGGGTAAAGAAGTAGGAAGTCTGTCTTGAAAGGACTACACAAAGGAATAAGAGACCCATCTTAAAAGGACGTCGAAAAAAAAATTGGGTAAAGGAATAGAACTAAGGTTAGAGGGCCTATCTTGAAAGGATAGGGCAAAGGAATTGGGGTGCCTATCTTGGAAAGATAGGGCAAAAGATTTAAGGAGGCCTATTTTGAAAGGATGGGGCAAAAGATTTAAGGGGGCCTATCTTAGAAGGAAAGGGTAAAAGTTTAGGGTGCTTATCTTAGAAGGATATGGAAAAAACTATTAGGCATCAAATTTACTTATTTTGGTTTGGTGGATAATCTAAAGAGGGTATATCTCTTCGAGATTAAAAAAAAAAAACTTATTTTGGTTTGGTGGATGATCCAAAGAGGATAAATCTCTTCGAGATTTCAAAAAAAAACTTATTTAATTCTCCTAAATATCTCTTTCAATGACTTTTAGGATTATTTTACCTGGAAATGGAGAATTTCATAGATAGCAACCAATCGGCATACATCATGTTGCTCCTGATATTCACTCATTCAATCAGTTAAATATCACCAAGGTATTTCCTTTTTTTTTTCTTTCTTCTTTTTTTTTTTTAATAAGGTCTTCTTCATGATTGAAACCTTTTGCTTAATTGTACCATGCTCATGTCTCAATTATGCTTTTGTTGTCGTTAAGTCTCAATTTCTACCTTCTCTATGATTCTTAAAAAATAAATCTATTTTTGAAAAACTAGATTAAACCATTAAGAACATTCGATTTCTATTTATTTGGTGTCTCAAATCCATTGGTAAGTGTTTTGGTGTTTAGTATATGAGGCTAAGAAACATCGTATACAAGTGTTTATTGGTGAAGTGTTTGTCAGTTAATGACCATCCGAATTCAAGAACATTCATGGATATCAACTTTACTTGTGAACGATGAAAGATTAACGACAAACAATTCTCAAGAAAAATTGGAATCTTTATTGAACTTAATTTTCATAGATAATATAATTTAACTGCATCTGAATTCATAGGTCCCCTTAATTTTAGGCTATCCATTTCTATCAACACTAGTGCACCTCCCAATAAGACCCTTTTCACCACATAAAGGCCTTCATAATTTGGAGCAAACTTACCCTTAGGGTCTTTTGCATTTAGCAATACTTTCTTTAACACCAAGTCTCCTTCCTTGAAGTACCTTGGGTGTACTTTCTTATTAAATGCTTAGATCATCCTCTATTGGTAGCATTACCCATAACATAGTACAACAAGCCTCCTCTCATTTAGGAGGTTCAAATGCTCCATTCATTTCTACACCTACTCCACTTCATTGAGTTGAATTTCTACCAATACTTAGAATGAAGGTATTTTTACTTCTACCAATAGTACTGCTTCAGTTCCATATACTAATGAATAAGGTGTTGCACTTATAGAGGTTTTGATTGAGGTTCTATAAGCCATGACTCATGCTAATCTTTATAAGTGATTGCCATCTTCTTAATGATTCTCTTGATGTTCTTATTTGTAGCTTCAACTACCCCGTTCTTCTAAAGTTGATACGCACTTAAGTTTCTGTGATTAATCTTAAATTGGTTGTACACTTCAACCATTAGCTTGTTGTTCAAATTTGACTCGTTGTCTGTAATAATAGACTCAGGTGCACCGTATCTGGCAATACTATCACTTTTCAAAAATCTAACTATCACTCCTTTGGTCATTGTAGCATATGACGCTGCTTCCACCCACTTAATAAAATAATCGATCGAGACTAGAATGAATATGTGCTCATTTGAAGTTGTTGGTGAAATTGGTCCAATCATATCCATGCCCTACATTGAGAAAGGCTAAGGAGCCAACAATACATGTAATTCTTGGGGAGGAGTGTTGATTTTACTAGCATATACCTAACACAAGTGACAATACCTTACGTTCCTAATACAGTCCGATTCCATTATCATCTAAAAATATTCCATCCTCATGATTTTCCTAGCTAACATGTATCCATTCATGTGAGGACCACAAACTCTTTCGTGCACTTCTTTCATCAATTTCTCGAATTCTTCTTCATCTACACATCTTAGTAATGTTGTATTAGGTGATCTTTTGTATAACATAGCTCCACTTAGTAGGAAATGAATAGCCAATCTCTTTAAAGCTTTTCTATCAGCCTCATCAGGGAATTCACCCATTTGAAGTAACTTTTTGATATCATAATACCATGGCTTCTTTTGTTCCTCCTCAATTATCAAGCAAAAAGCTAACCTTTCCTCTACCTCAATTTTTAAAGGCTAGATTTCTATCCCATCTGTGACTTTCACCATTGATGCTAACATGGCTAGTACATTAGCAAATTGATTATGGGTTCTTGGAATATAAGTGAATGAAATTTTTTGGAATCTTTCAATCAACTTGCGTAAATGCTCATGATAAGGTATCAATTTCTCGTCTTTTGTCTTATATTCTCCTAGGATCTAGAGAATTATAAGGGAAGAATCTCCATACACTTCAAGCCTTTGTATTCCTATGTCTAGCACCATTTTGAGCCCCAAAATACAGGCTTCATGTTCTGCGATGTTGTTTGTATATGGAAATGCTAACTTTGCTACTACAAGGAAATGGTTACCCTCAAGTCATACTAATACTACTCCTATTCCACATCCAATTACATTGGTTGCTCTATCGAAATACATTCTCCATCCCAATTTCTCACTACTTAATTCATTTGCCACCATACATTTTCATTAGGAAATTGAGCTTTAGGACCATCATCTTCATCTTCTAATGGATATTTTTCCAATTGATCAACCACTGCTTGCCCTTTGACTGAACTCTAACTTACGTACTTGATATCAAACTTAGAGAGCTGCATCTGCCACTTTGATACTCTCTTGATCTATGTCGACTTTTCAGCTAAATACCTTAATGGGTCATGTTTTGTTAACAACTCTACTGAGTAATAAAGAGTGTATTACCTGAGCCTATTCATCACCCATACTAAGGTACAACACGTTCTTTCCACTTCTAAGTATTTTTGTTCGCCTTCTGTGAACTTCTTGCTTAAGTAATATATAGGATGCTCTTTTCTACCTGCTTCATCTTTCTGCCCCAACATATATACCATTGATTCATGAAGGATCATTAAGTAAAGAATCAATGGTTATCCTAGTATAGGAGGGACCAGTATTGGTGGATTCATGAGATACGCCTTGATTTCAGCAAACACTTGCTTACACTCTTCATCTTATTCTATTACTGCATTCTTCCTCAAAAGTTTGAATAATGGCTTACGTTTATTGGTTGGCTATGATATAAACTGAGCAATGTAATTCAACCTCTTCAATAATCCTTACATTTCTTTTACAGTCTTCGGTGCAAACATGTTTACGATTGCCTTACTTTATCTGGATCCACCTCAATTCCTTTTCTACTAACTACAAAACCCAACAATTTGCCCAAGGTTACTCCAAAGGTTCACTTTTCCAGATTCAGTTTCAGTTGAAGCTTTCTCAACCACTCGATAGTTTTCACAAAATATCAACATGATCCTCACCTTTCTTAGATTTGGCAATCATATTATCTACATAAACTTCGATTTCCTGATGCATCATATCATGAAACAAGGCAATCATAGCATATTGATAAGTTGCCTCAGTGTTCTTCTATCCGAAAGGCATCACACGATAACAAAACATTCCTCAAGTGGTAATGAAGGTGGTTTTGATTTTATTTTCTTCTACCATCTTGATCTAATTATATCCCAAGAAACCATCCATGAATGAGAAAAGATGATTTCTAGCTGTATTGTCTACCACTATATCAATGTGTGGTAAAGGGAAGTTATCCTTGGGTGTTGCTTAGTTTAAATCATAGAAGTCCATATATACCCTAACTTTCCCATTTTTCTTTAGTACTGGCACTATATTGGCTACCCATTTGAGGTAATCTGATACTTCTATGAACCTAACTTC
Organism: Lumnitzera littorea; assembly: GCA_024138015.1. Lineage (NCBI taxonomy): Eukaryota > Viridiplantae > Streptophyta > Magnoliopsida > Myrtales > Combretaceae > Lumnitzera > Lumnitzera littorea. Next base: position 63,097,553 of record JAMXBB010000009.1, read on the forward strand.
TAGTAATTTCTTTACTTCTTCTTTTATTTTAAGGAGTATATCTAGCCTACATTGCCTATGCTTTTGCCTTTTCAGTTTAATATCTTCTCTTTTTGGCAACTTGTGAACTATGATGGATAGATCCAAACCGAGCATGTCCTCATAGGACCAAGAGAATATGTTTAGGTATTTGATAATAATTGCAGCAACTCTTATTTTTGATCATTTGCTAAATTACCGCCAATTTTCAAGTTTCACGAATTCTCCTCTGTTCCTAAATTAATCACAACTATTGGTTCATCAATAATCACTCTACCCCGTTCAAATCGATGCCAACTCTCTTGTATTTCGCTTAGAGTCTCAATATTAACTCCGACGTCTAACCCAGTAGGGTTAAAGGTGATATTGGTACTTTTGTCGTTTATAAGCGCGAGATATCCATTATATGCATCATTTTTATCGGATTTGAAGAGTAAAGGAAAAAACAAGAGGATAATAAATAAATAATAAAGAAGAATTGATAGAAAGAAAGGAACTAATTTCATTGAATGAATCAAAATTTCCTAAAAGAAAAGGGCCTAACTAATTGGACTAATTGTTGAATCAAATGTTCCTAATTGATTTAATATTGCTTTTTTAAAGAGACCTATTAATAGGAATAGAAAACTAGTTGCATAACAAAACTAGGATGCCAATATCTTTCTTCTCATTTGGACTAATGTTGTATTGCTGAGCCAAAACCTTTGATAAACTGGCTATCTTGGGTTCTTGGACACATGCTAGCACTAGAAATATCCGACGGAATTGCCCTCAAGAATAGTAACCAACTGCTAATCAGCTATGAATTTGACCTTAAGATGTAGAATAGACGGAATTGCCCTTACTGAGTGAATCTACGGCCTCCTTAATAAAAGATTGAAAGTTCGAGGTTTATCGAAGACATAAAATGGGATAGTGAACATCTATAGATCGATCTCAACCTACAGCCCAATTTCTCTAAGTATCTCCCTCTTTGATCCATGAAAAGCCCTTACTAAAATCAAGCTAGGCTTTATCTCATCTGAATCTACTCAAAGCAAATTCAATGTTGGCAGTAGACACACATTCAGTGAAGACCCATTATCTATTAACACCCGAGCAATTACTTTCCCTACACATTTGACCACTATGAAAGGGGTTTTGAATGTAGGTCTCCTTTTCACCTAGTTCATTTGGTGAGAATGAAATTTGATCCATTGTAAATATTGAATTAGCTACCAATCCTAATCTCTCAATGGAAATCCCTTCAGGTACTTTGACTTTTTTTAGAATTTTGATTAAAGCTTCCTAGTGATTATCTGATGACAATAGTAAGCCCATTAGGGATATTTGGGCTAGTACCTTAGCTAGCTAATCCATAATCTTGTACTAACTAGCTTTCACTATCTTCTTAGCAACATTTTGATCTTTCTCATCCATATCTTCAAAGATCTTTCGAGAAGTCGCCTCCATAGTAGTCTTCCTCTTGGCCTCTTCTTCTGGTCATAGACTCATTCCGAGCAAGTAAGCCCACCAACCATAGTGATAAGGACCTGGCTATCTGATTCACCGTTTGGTAATCTAGACGGGCTACTTTGTAATTCTCTAGAGCCATCGAAACATTAAAATTTATTTTCTTAGGCTTACCCAATTCCTCAACCCTCTCAATCTTCTTGTGGTACTCAAAAACTAAAGGTTTAGGCCCACCTCCAATCATTTCAATCATCTTAGCTATCTTCTTAGCTTCTACAATAAGTTTGTCTTCTTCCTTAAATTCAAAACCCCATATAATGGGTGGTTCATCAACATATACAATGGGTGAACCGATGTAATCGACCAAATACTCAAATTTTCTTGATGGCTCTCCCAGAGTGTTGACCATCAAATCTTAGGCTTTATACCTCTCTTTAAGCTCCTTCTAAGTACATATCTTTCGTGGTTTTGGAACCATCATAGCCACAATGTTATCTTTCTTTATCTTCCCATCTCTCAACAATTGATATATTGCTAGTCTAGTATGGGTTCTTTCTCTAAGATTCATATTTTGCAAGTGTCTCGCCAGGCTTAGATTCCACTTTACTTCTTTAATAGTGATGGGGAGACCATTTAGATCAATTTCTAGTTTAATCACTTCAACAATGATCATGTTGATTGAGCATCCATGATTTGGTAGAGGGTTGTTACCTATGTTAGGAGTAGGAGTTTGAATGAAATCCAATTGCACCAACTTTGCATCAATAAGATCCTAGATCTTGTCTAAGTCTCCAGCACTAGTTCATAGAATTTCCCATTTGCCCCATCTATCTAGTCGAGCTATAAGTCAAGCAATTGTAGGCAAATTCAATGATAGGTAGGCATAAATCCCAATCATGAGAGTTCTTTCCAACAGTAGCACTTAGGAGGTTATCGACAGTTCTATTCACTACTTTAGTTTAGTCGTCTGTCTAGGGGTGACAAGAAGTACTAAACAAGAGCTTAGCGTCGAGCTTCCTCTAAAGGGTCTTCCAAAAGAAGCTCGTCAATTTCAAATCACGGTCGAATACAATACTCCTCTACACTCAATGTAGTTGCATAATCTCTTGTAGAAAGAGGTTAGTGACAAATAAAGAGTCATTAATTCGATGATAAGGAATGAAGTGGCCCATCTTACTGAATTGATCGACAACTACCATGATCGAGTCATATCTTCTCGGTATGTGGGGAAGGCTAAGCATGAAATCCATGCTTAGATCGGTCTACAACCACTCTATAATTAGTAGGGGTATATATTCTCCACATGGCTCTCTCCTCCCCTTCGCATATTTACACACCTTACACCTCTCAAGTATTCTGTACACATCCTTCATCATCCCAAGCTAGTAAAAATGCTCCTTTAATATCTCAATTGTCCTCTTTTCCTTAAAATGGCTGGCCAAACCCCCGACATAAACTTCTCGAACAAGTAGCTCCCTTATAAAACCACTCGGCACATAAATTTTCTTGCCCTTCATCAAGAACCCCTCACTCAAGTAAAACCCTTCTATAGCTACTCTAGTACTGCATCTGGCTACTAAGGGTCTAAAATGTAGGTCATGCTCTTATTGGTCAAGTAAAGTGCTAAATCCAAGAACCGTAGCATGCAATGTTATGATGGGGGTATGATGGCAAGAAAGTGCATTAGCTACTATATTGGTGCTTCCCTTCTTATATTTGATGGCGTAGCAAAAGGTCTCCAAGGACTCAACCTACTTAGCGTTACGCCGAGAAAGCTTCTACTACCTGCAAAGATGCTTGAGAGATTCATGATCCGAATAGATGATGAATTATCTCAGCAACAGATAATGTTACCAATTCTATAATAATCGGATAAAGGCATAAAACTTTATGTCGTAGGCTAAGTAATTAAGGGTAGTACCTTAGAGTTTTTCACTGAAGTAGGCAATGCATCGGTGCTCTTGCATAAGGACAACACCAATGTCGACACCTAACACATTACATTCAACCTCAAAAACTTTCTTGAAATCTAGTAGGGTAAGTATTGGAACAGACCTCAGCTTAGACTTCATGTCTTCAAAACTCCATCTAAACTCAACATTCTTCTTGGTCAATTCGATTAATGGTATAATTATGGAACTGAAATTCTAAATAAATCTCTGATAGAACAAAGCTAAACCATAGAAGCTCCTAACTTCGGCAGCACTAGTTGGCATAGGCTACTCATTAATAGCTCTAACTTTTTCCTCATTAGCTCAAACTCCCTTCCCTAAAACGACATATTTGAGGAATACAACCTCGCTGTAACAAAACGTACATTTCCTCAAGTTGCCGAATAATCTCTCAATGCGAAGTATGTTAAACACCAATCTTAAATGTTCGACATGAGTGATGAGGTCAGCATTGTAGACCAGAATATCATCAAAATAAACCACAACACATTTACCAATCAACGATTTGAGTGCATGATTCATCAGCTGCATAAATGTACTCAGTGCATCAGTTAAACCAAACAACATCACCAATCATTCGAACAGACCATCCCTTATCTTAAAGGCTGTCTCATTCATATCTAGTAGTAGCTACTCTTCAAGTCAATTTTAAAAAAGATGCAAGCACCATGTAACTTGTCAAGTGTATCATTAAGTTGCAAGATCGAATATCGATATTTGATAGTGATCTTATTGATAGCTCAGCTATCAATATACATTCGCTACGTTCCATCCTTTTTCGATACAAGCACAGTGGGTATGACACAAGGACTCATGCTCTCATAGACATATCCGTAATCTACCAACCCATCCACCTGTTTCTTTAGTTTAGCTGCCTGCTCTGGATTGACCCCATAAGCGGGTCGGTTTGGTAAGGCAACCCTTGGTTGGAGGTTGATGCAATCCTCAATATCTCTTAAGGGAGGTAAACCTTTCAGCATCTCAGCAAGGAATAGGTCGACGAAGTCTTAAAGTGGCCGTTGTACTTCGGTAGGTAAGTTATCGGCTTCTCTAGCCTCTAAGAATCTCTTGCCTAAAAGGAGTACATAATCCTCAGCCTTGACTTCTCATGCAAACTAAGCTCAGGAAATCACCAAGGACTTCTACTGTAGAGATCTAGCAACCTTTTCTTAGGCTTCTTAGGCTTCCTTCGGACTCATAGCTGTCAATATAATTTTCTTCCCATCCTTCTAGAACATGTAGGTGTTTCTATACCTATAGTGTAACACTCTCAAATCAAATAGCTACGATAGGCTAAGTAATATGTAAGAAGCATACATGGAAAGGACATCATACAACACCTCATCCTTGTACCTATCACCAATGGTAATCGACACTCTAACTTGGTCGACAACGTGTAGTCCTCCTTTCTCATTTAGCTAGTGAATACGGCTTTGGGTATGGAAGGGTTGGTAATTTCATAGCCTTAACTACCACTTGTGCGATGACGTTAGTATAACTCCTTCCATCAATGATAACGACGCATAGCTTGCCATTCACTCGGCAATTTGTATGGAAGAGATTATCTCTTTACTCATTCTCATTAGCTACAAAATCATTGAGAGATCATTGAACAACAAAGCAACACTCGACTTTGCCCTCAGGAGGTGTCTTGGCATTGGGGTCTTCCTAAAATTCTTTTAGCATCTGATCAGTTGCCACTTCTTCTTCTCCTTTACTCGTACTTTCTACTTCAAACTAGGGCTTGTCTCCATTTATGGTCATGACTCGGCAATTCGAACATTGACTAACTACGTATCTATAGCTAAGGCATTTAAAACATTTGATTTCTTAGGTTTTCCTTCCTGAACTTTGACCTTGGTCTCTTTAGATCTCAGGCTCCTCAGTCTTACTCTTACCTCGACCTTCTTCTAGTTGGCTCGATAGGCCACTGTTATTCAGTAGCATTGTTTGGCTACTCAACGTTCAATTAACCTAGTTCCACCGTTACCTTTCAACTCTCTGTACCATATGGATAATTTCATCTAAAGTTGTGAGGTTCAGCAATTCCAAAATGTTACTAATATCAACCCATAGTCCAAATATGAACCATGCTATAGTTCGTGTCTTAAGTCTGTCGACATCACATCGTATCATGAGCAACTGAAACTCTCGAACATAGTTGTCTACTGATTTGTTACCTTACCTTAAGTCTTGGAGTCATCGGAACATGTCTTGTTCGTAGTGTTTAAGAATAAACCTACTTCTTAGAACTTGCTTCATCTCATTCCATGTTTGAACTTTGCGTCAAGCCCTCAAGCAAACATTCTGTAGTTTCTTCCACTACATTGTTGCATATCTAGAAAATTCTAACATAGCCACTTGAATGTGGACGGCATCTTCATAATCATAGAAGTCAAATATCTTTTCGATCTTCTCTTCCCAATCCAAGTAGTTATCAGCACTACTAGATCAGTTAAAGCTCAGAATCTATACCATAAGATGTTTGGCACCTCTTGGTGTTTTAAACTCACGCTCATCAATCCCAACATAGTGGTCTTCTTCTTCTTTATACTCTTCCACTTTATCCAACTCCAACCTTCTTCTCGCAACTCTATTAGCATGTCGTGGTGGTGCTTGGTTCACTAGAAAGGCTTTCGGAGTTCGCTCATTCATTTGCCTTCTCAACCTATCTCTCATCTCTCAGCCCTACTCAACAACTCTCTCATACGGTCCAGTCTCTAAGACTCTGTTTACTGAGATAGATAGGTTAGCTACAGTGGTAGCAAGATCTTGTATTTGCTCATTAGTAGTAAGTAATATTTGTTAGGTAACCCGACCACAACTATGAGCATCACTCTTGGCATCATTTGTCTCTCCCTATATACTAGGATTCAACCTTAATATAAAGCTTCAGAAAATACACTTCACACAAATGCCTTCAACACACACATAAGTGTCTCGAATAGCAGACTGACTATTACTACACAGCTCTTAGACTCAACTTCAAGCTTTAATACCAAGATTATATGGTATGCCTAAGAGTTTAGTTATCACTAGGACTTACTGTAACAAATATGAACTAAATGTGTCCTTAATATCGAAGAAAATAGTAGGAATTGGTCTACGGACAAAGTAGAGTAGCTGACGTAAAGCTGCTCGAAGGATGTGACTCACCAACCAACACAACATGACTTGACACTTTATTTGATATGACGTACAAGTTAATGTCAAGGTCCACACACCATTAATCATGAGCTACTCGATAAGATTAGATAAGAGTGTATGAAAAATAGACTTGGAGAGGGTTGTCTCACAAGAATAGGAAATTCAATGTCTATCTATCAAGTTCTATCTTGGCTTATAAGGGAAAGAGACTATTTATAGTAAGTCCCTAGGGGAACACTACAAATAAAGAAATTATATAAAAAAAGGGGATTCCTAATACATATGAAAAAGGGAAAAAAGGACAAAAGACAAAAATGGAAAAGTAGTACAATGTCAAATGAGTTAGATAGGTGATAGTACAACATTGGTCCTGTACAAAGATTGTCTAAACACAATAGGCAAGAGGGATCAAGATGTTGCAACAATAAAGAAGCCAAGACGAGAAGAGGGTGATGAGAGAAATGGTAACAGGTTGAGAGAAAACAACTTAGCCAGTAAGTGAGTCTTTCATCACTCGATAAGAACCTCTCAATGGCAATTGGTCAGATTACTCAATATAAGGTCATTAGTAAGGGAATGGTCAGCATCATCACAGCTGAGAGTATAGATCAACATATAACAATGTGGGGAGCTCAAGGACTTCAGCCACCTTCCTTTGATGTAAAGTTTCTTGTCATCAATAGGTTATCGAGAGACGATTCTTCGAGTGAGGGATTAGAGGCCTTAGAGTCGTGCGAGATTAATGAGACTGATGGTCAGCAGTTCATCACCAGATGTTCACCCGTGCTCTCTTTTTCTTTCTTGTTTTCTTTTCTATTTGGTTGGATTTACCCCTAACTTTTGAATTTTGGCCAATTTTCATTCTCTATTTGATTAGGAAATCCTTTTAAAGACCAAAACAATTTCAACATCTTTTCTAACACTAAACTTAGCCACTTAGAAATTCAAAGAGCATGATAGATGAAAATCAATTTTCTAAAAAGTAAAAGCTTAACTCTAACTAATGGCATCATCTTATTCTCAACTTATGAATCTAAAGTTAAATACAAAGGGTAACAATCTAATTTAAAAATTTGGTCCATTAATTGTAGAGTAATGTAAAAAGTTCACTCCATTTAATCTTTGTTTATGAATATGATAGAAACAAAAATTCTTTGCTCCTTTTTTAGCATAACTAAAAAATTTCAAGAAAATAGGATAGACTCAGCCACCAAATAACTCAATACAAATGTAATCTCAATGTAGCACAAAAATTGCAAACACAGCTTCAATCAACTTCTTATATTCCCTACCCCCAACTTTAAGTTCCCTTATCATCTCAACTTATCATTAATTACAAATATAGGGTTAGAACAAGATTGCTTTAGGGATTAAGCTGAGCTACTTTGTCATGATTTCTTTTTGTTCTTCAAGTCCACTTATTGTTAACCTTGAGCTTATTTGAATATTTGTACATGAATAGAAACCATGTCAAAGTATCTTATTTGGCCATTTTCCCAAAACATAAAACAAAACTAGAAAATCTTGAAGGAAAGTACATGAAGATAAATAAAACTCTAGTGGGTTGCCTCCCACCAAGTGCTTAGATTTTAAGTCCTTAAACTAAACTATCTTGCTCCTTTCCTTGCTTAAGGCGGGTCAAGTCTCAAAGGTCCCTTATCATCAACCTCTTTTCGATTCTTTCTTGCTCTATGTTGCTTGTCTTGATTTTAATTAATCATCTCTTCATTTAGGGCATCAAGTGTTGTATTAGGCTTAGTGTCTTAAGGGGGGTTTCTATTCCACATCTTTTGAATATTCACGGTTTTCTCTTTACTTTCAACCTCAAGAGCACCTTACTATTCTTAATGTCGATGGTAGCTTTAGTAGTAGCCATGAATGGGCACTCGAGAATAATTAGTGTCCTTAAATCTTTATCCATGTCTATTACTATAAATTCTACAGGAAACGCCAACTTCTATATCTTTACTACTACATTTTCAATCATCCCTTAGTGTTTTCTCAAAGAATGGTCGTCAAATTGAATGGTTATCAGTCTTCTTTACTTCCTCCCCTAATACTGACTCTTCAACCACAAACGAGGAAATCATATTAACACTAACACCACTAAAGTCACAATATGCATTCCTAAAGAATCAATCACCCATGGTGCAAGTTAATACAAATTTTCCTGGATCATTTAATATAGGGGGAAGGGTGTTTCTTATTGCTTTAGTACATTTTTAAGCTATAACATGACCATTTCTTGTCCATCCATCCTTCTCTTCTTGCTTGAAACTTCTCTTAAGAACTTCTAGTAGTAAGGTGTTTGCTCTAATAGCTCAATCAATGGGATATTTACGTCCATTTTCCTGAACATCTTCATAAATTTCTTAAATGCCTCATCATCTTTGCTCATTCTTAGCCTTTGTGGAAAAGGCAACAATGGTACATATGACTAGACAATGGGCTCATCAATAATAGGGGTTAACTCCTACTATATTACTTCTTCCTTTTTACCTAATGTAGAAAGTGGAGTATTCTTACCAACCTTCTTGCCTAACCTAAGTTGTGCTTCATTTATATGCTCAGTAGGTGTAGAGGTACTCATAATGTTATTAAGCTTCTTCCCTAACCTCTCAAACCCTTCAATGGTCACTTGAGCAAGCCTCTCAACTGTAGTTTCCTAAGCTGGTTTGTCTTCCTAAATCTTCACCTCATTAGCCCTTAAGGAATTACCATCAACTCTTGTATCTCTTGATTGATACAAACACCACTTGTTCATCCTCTAAAGACTTAGTCATAGTCCCTTATTCTATTTTTGTTTTAGAAGCAACCTCATTCTCTTCTTCATCATGTATCCAACCCCCTTCTTGTACTATCTCTTCATAAGTCTTCATTATTGGTTCATCTTGTTGAGCCTTTTCTTCAAATGCCTGTAATGCAACTTTATCTATCATCATTTGGATTATAGGGTTTGGGCCTCCTGTAATTGAGGAAACTTCATCATCTTCGCTCTAAGAACTATTGAATCTATTACTTGACTTCTCTTTAGCTTCTAAAATAGTCAAGCGTTTATTTAGTTGTACTAATTGAGCCTTTAACCCTTAAATGATTAATTCTTACTTTCTAAACTTTTCATCTCGTTTATGCTCCATATCCTCAAATACTTTTTCCAGTTTTATTGCGATTCCAAAATCTGGGATTGTTGAAATAGTAAATGGGCTTGTAGCACATACCTACCTTGATTTCTTAATCTTATGTGTGGTCTATCTTGAACTGAACTAACTACTAAATCAGAAAAATTTAGGCTATTGTGTGATTTGTAAGCTAAATCATTAATCAACCTAAATGTCTTTATAGCCTCTAGATATAAGAAAGGCCTTCTAGTAGCTAATTTATCATCTTTTTATCATCGACCCTTAATTTATCTAGAAACATATTCAATTATGACTAAGTAGGCAACCGTGGTCCATGAACACGACATCTTCCCATTAAGTTTTTATATCTTATCTATGCACTAAATAAAGACTCACCTCCATGCTGCCTAAACAAAACAATCTGCTTTATTAGCTCAATAGGACAACAATCTGGAAAAGCCTATTGCTTACTATCACCCATGTTTCCCATAAGCTCACAATTTAATCTCAATGCTTGGAGGCTCTAATCAATGTAGCTCAAGTAGGTTTTCTACATAAGTACCTACAAAAGGAGAATAGAAAAGAGTATAATCCAAAACTCTATGCAAAACTTAAGGAAATAAAGAAATATTTACATGAAAGACAAAATCTTTTTGTTGTTTTTCAAGATGAATCCTAGTCTACAAACAGTCCTAAAAATTAAAAATAGCACCTATCCATTCCAAGGTGACAACACCAAAAACTTAGTATCACGTCACAACTTCCACAAGTCATGCTTTAATTGGAAAATATAGCTTCTTTTTAAAATAGTGGAATCAATATACAATTAATCGATTAAGCTTAAAAATTTTGATAAAAACCATGAAAACTTTGACAAGCGTACCGATCAATTAGTAGTATAAGGTGAGCTCCAAGGTTGTATTTCCTAAGGGAATGCAATGCTAGCTCTCAACCGTATTGATACTATTCATATCTAGGTCACCCGATGATGTCTTCATTCTTATTAAACCAAAACTGTAAGCTTAGTTGACTAATCGAAATGAAGATTCCAATATTTGAAATAGGTAGAAACTTAATTTTTAATAAAATGAACCTAGGAAACAATTGTAATTTGTTCAAACAAGGGATTCCATAGCCTCACAAGAGTAAGATTAAGAACTACTCATTTAACCATCAAGAGGTATGATATTTGAACTATTCCTACATTCATATGAAAATGGGTCATTAATTGATTTCAACAACAAAATCTTAACAAGATTATGAAATAATTAAACTAACCATAGTTAATTAGGCATGAGAATGAGTTGAATGTATGTAAAGGGACACAACCCAAATCTACACATATTCCTTAACAATCAAATACATGTCTAAGGACTAAAACCAACAACTCATGTGCACATAATCACAATGAACAACCCAAACACCAAATGATAATCCAATATTAACAAGGGATTCAAAATCTTCATTAATTACTATAAGAATACAAGATTATTCAACATCCCAAACAATAAGAAATTGGGAAGAGAGAGAATGATGGGAATCAAGCTACAGGACCCCTGACCTGCAATTGAGCCGAGGACTAGAGGGGCTGCTATGACAAACCCTCATGTTCGAACTAACCCCTGCCGAGGCCGAGTACTTACTTGTCGAGTCACCTCTAATGCCATGTCGTATGACCTCCCTTTATTCTGTGGCATGCCGAGTTGACGATTACTCTCTATTGTTAAGCTGCCCAATCACTCGGCATCATCCTTGCCGAGAGGCCGAGAGAGTCAATTCAGATTGATTAAGCCATCCCTACTTAGACAAGCCCATCTATCGGCACTTTTTTGTCCACATCTCCTAACGACCCCGCTAATGCCGCATCGCCACATGTACAGTATCATATGTAGAATCTGTAGCACCAATGATTATTTTCCTTGTATATTCATTTTTGCCCCTTTGGAACATGTACATTGCTCCTTTAGAAATACCCTTTTTGTCTTTTCCCTTTTAGGTAAGTTGCCCTAGTTTACGAGTATAAATACCTTTGTACTTGCAGTTGTAGGATGACCAAATTACCTTCAATACACTTGAGTACTTTCTTCCTTACGTAAACACTACTTGTTTACTCTCGACATCACTCTTATCCTTTCCCTTAAGCAAGATTAGGTGGTGAGTAACCTCATTAGACCAATTCATACATCATATTAAATTGTGTCATGAGTCCTTAGAAGTTCCTTTAGTGCATCATATCTTCTAAAACTATTTGTGGGTTTTTTCTTACTGCTCCATTCATCTTTGTCACTCTTTTTGTACCTTTCCCATTAGTCCCTTTTTCAACCTTTTTGTAAGCTTGGACCCATCTAGTAACTGACCTTATCTATTTTTGGTTACTATTCGCACCATCTTAGTATTAGAGTAGAGGTTTTATGTGAACTAAAATTAGTTCTTCTTGAATTTTTGTTGTGCTCTATTTTTCCTTTATGAAACAGAGTCAATTATTGAGTTCATTTGTTTGCTGTATCATTAGATGTTCACGTTTTGAAGTGTCTGTTTAAATTCTAAATCTATGAAAAAAAAAATGACAAACCTAAATATGAATGTTAGTACTAGTGATGATAGTAGAGTTGTCCACCATGGGCGTTAGTCTTAGGGAACTCCTAAAAGCACTAACGAGAGGCTTGATGAGGTAGCTAACCACTTGGTAGATTAGACCGAAGCTATTCATGCACTGTCTTACCGACCCACTAAGGCCGCACACAATACTCTAGAAGCTACTCAACCTGTTAGAGGTTAGAACCCAATTTGATCATTTCAAGGTGAAGGAGTTAGCGGACGAGTATGGTGAAGGATAGACATAGGAGAGCTTGATGAGGATGAAGAAGAGTATTTTGAAGAGGAGCGTGTACGAGTCCCTAGAGCATCCAACCATGTGAAACTTCAGATTCCATGTTTTAATAGATTTGGGAATACTGACGAGTATCTGGATTGGGAAGAGAATATGGAGCATATGTTTGAATATTACTAATATGAAGGTTACGAGAAAGTGAGAACTACTATAATACCTTAAATTTCAAGTCCATAAGATTACCCTATGATCTAAGCCCCTAAATTTAGGGTACCAATTTAAGATATCAGTTTAATTTCAAACTTCACAATAAGGTTAGAAAAGTTAGATGAAGTCATTCAAGTAAAGTCAATTTCTCAAAATAAGCTATATAAAAATATTAATTTAAGAAAACGTTAATTTATCGTTAAAGTCGATAAATATCGAAAATGTTCAATTTGAGCATTTAGATATAATAAGATATTAGAGATAAGTTATTTAACTTATAAAAATAATAAATGAAGTTGAATTATACATGTGTTAACATAGAACACGCGTTATTTGTATTAAATACACATATGTAATAAGAAATTATTATTTAAATAAGGTAAATTAACATAAAAATTTGGAAAATTAATAAAAAATGCAATGATGAGTCATCATACCTATGTGGCAGCTTAGAATTAATTTGAATGATGAGTCAAAAGCAAAGAAACGAGGAAATGAAACCTCATGCATTGAAAATCCAAATAAATAACGTGTGTAAGCCACATGTCCAATTTTTATAAATTCTTATCCAATTAGAAAATATAAATAGACCTTGTACAATTCAAAAATAACATTTTAGAACTCTAGAAAAAATAGAAAATCACTTAAATAAATTTCGAAACAAATTAGAAAATAATAAGAAAATTAGAGCAAAAATAGAGCACGAAATCTGATCAGGCCAGTTTAATAGGCTATTGGTGTCTAGTTGTGGTGGCCATTTAGGGTCAAGGGAAGCACTACTAGAGGAGGTGTTCCAACAAGGATAGGTAACTGGAGACGGCCGATTCAAGTGAACCAAATTTTCGATCGAAACTTTGTAATTTTTCTAAAAATAGTAAATAATATTATTTAATTATGAAACTTGGTTTTTTGGAGTTATTATATGTGTAGAATAATTTTAATAATTTTATTTTAGTGAAATAATTATTTGAAATATAGGGTCCTTAAGAAATGGCTCCATTTAGATGAAAATTGAATTAAATTTTAGAAATAATAAATAATATTCTTTCAAGTTGAAAATTTGTACATGACATACACAATATATGTATTTAATTTTAGTAACAAAAATTTTTGAAAATAATTATGTTTACTATTTATTGTAATTATTTTGGATAAAATAGGCAATTTCGCTATTTTAGTGAATTAATTAGTTTTTAAGAAAATCAGAGTATGAGCCCTATATATTATGATTTATGGATCTTCATAATGATGTTTGGGACACTTGAATTTTATCTTGTGATTAAATGCACTTGTTTACTTAATTTTCACTAATTTTGAGTTAAAATCGCTATTTTCATAAAAATTTATAATAGCTATTTTAGTATAATTCATGATCAATAATTAAACTACATATTTTTGTGAGTCTATAGGATTTTTCATGGAATGAATCAAGCTCGTATACTATTTATTATGTATTTTCATAATATAAACCTATATATTAACTTAATATATGATATAGTAATTAGTACTAATGTAATATTTATTAAATATGCAAAGGATTAGTATTTTGGAGTATATAATGAATGCTGACCAGCTTAGGGAATAAGAAATTTTATGACTTTTAATTTAGATTTAAGATTTAATTGAGTTAATTACAAAGTTATAATAATATATGGTCAAATCGGTAAGACGAAAGGGTATATTTGGATATTTGGAAATATTGTTTAGTTATGATTCTTAAGATATCTTAATAGTTCTTGGAATAATGATCGTAACAATATAAAGTTTACTAAAATCGGATAAGAAACAAATAAGATATAATCGAATTAAGCTTAGAAGCCTAATAGCGAAAATGCATAAGAACTAACTATTGACCCATTAGTTAACTTGGGGTCTGTATGTATTTTCCTAGGTATGATAGGTGAGGAATGACCACATCGTGAAACATAGGATCTTACGCTACTGTCAAGTTTAGGTAAGTGGATATTTCTATTTTTGTGCAAGTAGATCTATGTCTACTTGACTTAGAGTCAGTTGCGTTATGAATTGTAAGGACATATTAGATTGATTGGATACTTGATTCTATTGAATGTGTGTTGAAAAAGTGAAATGTTTCTCTGTGTATAATTGATTCATCAATATGTATTTCTATTTGGAAAACTTGGAAACTGAACTGTTCTTTAAGGTATTTGCCCAAGCGAGTCCTATGCGAAGAAATGTAATATAAAGTTGAGAAACAAAGCTGAAGTTGAGATAATTGAATTGTTTATAATGTGGAACTTGAGATTTGTGCCTAATACTAGGTTACTATGCTATTTACTGCATTCATGGCATAGCATGAAAGGACCTACGTATTGAGTTTTTGAAAAGCATGAAAACTGTTGAGTTGGCTTTGAGACATATAGAATGCATTGCTCAACTTATTCTAGCCACATTGAGTGACCGACTATGTATTGGATTTTCAAACCATAGAGGGTGGTTTTTGTTGGGGGCCCTACTCCTAGGCAACTCCTTGTTACCCTAGGTTCCTGGACATTGTATCTAGATGCCCGAGTTTATCGACTAATCAGATGAGGAATTGGAAAAGTATAAGTTATCGGTACCCATGCATTCCATGTGCATGAGCATAGCACAGATTTTCTACATAAACAATTTGTATTGATAATAAGAGTTACGAGATTGAATGTCTTATAGTACAGATCTATATGAATGTATGTATGTGCATTCTATGTTTTGGTTTATCCACTATCACTTAGCTCATAGAGAGCTAAGGGGATACTTGTGTATCCTTAGGTTATGAAGAGAACTGATGGGGTAGCATCAGTTGGGGGAAAAAGTCCTTTGAGAACGTATAAGACGGAGTCAGCCACTTTTAAAGAAGTTTTGTTGTATTTTGTTCTTAGTTCCATAAATGATCTATACATATAAAAAAAAAAGTACTATATTTTTTGTTTGGTTAAGTTTGTCAAATGTAATCTTTTGTATAAATAGGTGTTAAGCTAAACTCCGTTGTAATATTCTTTTGTTATAAATAGAACTTATGTTAAGTATAAATAGGTATTCTTATGTGATGGTACATCTTGTGATATTCCGGGATGTGACAACTGTTGTTGTTGAATTTTCCGGATATGTCGTCATGTGGTGGAAGAACTTTCAAGCCATGATAAGGAGAGGGATACCGAGAGATTAACACCTGGCTTGAGATGAAGAGGGTACATAGAAACAGATTTGTACTGGAAACGTATCTCCAAGATACTTTCACTCGGCTACAAGAGCTGAGACAAGTATGCCAAACTATTGATGAGTATGTTTAGGAATTCCAAATGCTTATGATACGATGCAAAGTGGAGGAACCACCAGCTTGAACAGTCTCAAGAATTGTTAGTGGATTAAGAGGGGACATCCGAGACATTATGGAGCTCCAACGATTTGACATGATGGATGAAGTTGTTAGGATTACCCAGTATGTAGAGAGCCAAAGAAGAAGCCGAACAACGACCTGAATGCCGACTAGCCGACGTAACCGGACTCTGCCGAGTGCTGAGCCGAGCAAAAGGGTTAATGTCAGAGCTGAGTAGAAAAGCCAACCTAAAGATATAGTGCCGACCCGAAAGTATGAGAAGGGGCAAGTGTAAACCCTACTTTTAGTAGACCTATGATTTGAGTAAGAGTACTTTCCAAACATTCCCAAAGATTAATGAAACTAAGAACTCAAGTTTATAATTAGAAATGAACTTATTTCTCTAATTCAAAAGCCAATTATCGATAAAACCCAAATTTGAGAAACTATGAACTCTAAAGTCACTTAAGACCCTAAACCTTAAAACAATTAGGGACTTTTAACCCTAAGTGATTAATCGATAATTTAATTTGAATAATTTCATTCAACTTTAGAAAATTTCACAATTTTATAAGAATTGAATCATAAATTACAAAACAACGCAAGAAGAAAATCCTAAGACAAATTCCTATAAGACAATGCCCTTATCTTTATGCCAAGCCTTACATACAGATAAGTAGACCAACTAATCATCTTAAATGACTTATCAATTGAAAGGTAGAATCATGTATCAGTTGATAACCTATCCAAATATAGTGATAAGACACATTCTTTATCACCTTTCCACTTATACTACATATGGACAAACTTTCACAAGATTTCATATGCTTAACTTTAATAAAGGAGACAAGACAAGTCTATGCCCAAAAAGGACATCCCATAGGTGGTTTGAACAAGAAGGAGAGGGGGGCCATGCTCTTGTCTTTCATCCGTTAATCACTTTCTCTTACACACCACTATTCACTCCTTAGTACTTACATCATCAATAGTTGCAATTGTTGACTTTTATATAAGCTACAAGACAACAATTTCAAGCTTCTTAAACACAGATTCACTCCCATTCCAACCGGCCACTCTTGCATCATTTTCTCTCACTTTCCATTTCATTTTCACTTCCTTTTTCTCTCATTTGAAACCAACCCAAAAAGTGGGAACACTTAAGCCTTACAAAATCAACTTTGCCACCACTTTCCAAGCTTCACTCATGGTACTTTCATTTTTTTTTTTCTTGTGTCTTTCTCTTCCAACATCTAAGCTCCTTTAGGACCCTTAGAACCTTCCACAAACCCCACTCCAAAGGATCAAACATCTCGGGTTTCTAAAAGGGTGCAAAAGAAGGAAGTAAGGTTAAGAGCTTAAGTGGAACCTTTGTGCACAACCACCATACTTTGCTATAAGGACGAGTAAGTGTTTCTTATGTTAGTAAGTTAGTGTTCATGCTAAGAGACTTTGATTTCTTGAAGATATGAGTATGATTATAAGTTGTTATAACATCAAAAACCATCCTAAGAAACAAACTCATGAAACCCTTGCATGAAGTTGAAATATGAGCTTATTGTCTGCTTATTTTAATTAATTGCTCCAAAGCTTGATTCTTTTAAAACCATACTCTGATACCAACTTAAAACTATCATGCCCATAATAGGAGAAGTCATAACAGTCTCATTATGTAAACTAACCTAAGATAGAAGCAAACATCACGATTGTTGTGGTAAATACAGTCTACACAAGGCATATGCGACTTAACTAGCTTGAAGCATCTGATCTAACTCCTATCAATAATCAAACCTATGATATAACTTTTCAAAAATACCTGTTTATGATGACCTATTGTCTGATAATACAATAATGCTTATATAAGCATTTCACATATAAAATTATAATTTATACTAAGAGTTTACAAAAGTCACAAGTGTTAAAGTCTATTTATAATAAGTTAGAAAACTAATAGGTATCCTAGGGAATTCTCAATTAGTTTCCTCGAAACTAGAAACAAAAGTCAAAAGCTTAGATTTAGTAGATTGTCATTTCTTCACTTTCTTAGTCAACCACGCACTACCCTAAGGGTGGTGATATTTGTACATCTTAAATTTTCACTTGTCACTTATAAAAGAGTCTATAGAGATATGAGCACAACTAGCTCAGTAAGTAAGATGAAGACAAAAAAAGTACTATACAATCACAAATAAGGTTATTAATTATAATAAAATGCAATGCAATCAATCACTTGAAACATTACATAATGTTATCCGATTCATTGTGAGGTTGGAGAAATTACATCCACTCTAACCCGATTAAGGAGTTTATCGTGGCTCAAAATCATACCAAACTTAGGCTTATGCAATGGAGAACACCCTCCTCTGATGACCACTTACTAACTATGGCCCGTACCCTTGCCGCAACCTCCTTACTTGTTACTTAGTTCGACAAAGGATGGGGAGAGGACCATTTTGGCTATCTTCATTAAAAGGAATCGGTATTTGGTCTAACACTCCTAATCGTTCCCCTAACGGTTGTTATGCATATCCAGTTACATTAATGACCAGATCACTATTAGTTCCATTTAGAGGTAGTTAGATAAGTTCATATAATATAAAACTATCAAATTATGCAAAACAGCATGCCAAGGAGTCTAATTCCTATCACAAACAAAATACCAATCACATAAATGGCATAAGCATAGACAGCTAATTTACAACCACAAGTAAGAGCACTCTTACGCTTCCAAATACTTTGATATATCTCAACAAGTGGTAAAGCTACGATCCTAATTTAACTATATTGACGCTATTGCAGAAGGCTTGTATTGTCGATGCTTTGCTCATTAGGAGACCCTATATATATACAAAACTCCTATTTAGTTTTCATAAGAGTTACGAAAATGTTAGGATTTTATCTCCTCTTTATATCATTATGAACTTATATATATAAATATATATGTTTAAAGTATATTATTATTCTTATATGATGGAATATAATTGTATTTAAATATATATATTTATTATAGTTCTATTATATAAGTTATATTAAGTTAGTGAGTATTAATAATATACATAGTTATATTATTACTTATAATATATCTTTTTAATCGTATCGAAATGTATTATTTTATCGGTTACGTTACGTTTTGATTTTAATAGGGTCATCGAATTACATAAAGTTTTATAATATTATATAAATATTCATTATTTTTCCTAAGATTATCCAATTTTAGTATAAGTGATGCCATTAGATTCGTATGAATTTGACGATAAGTACTACGAGTTCTATCTCAAAGGATAACTTCTAAAGGGTATTTCTATTTTCTAATATACCTATATGCCCTTATAACAATCATTATTATATTATGTCCATATTATATAAATAAGTTATATTTTATATGATTTCCTAAAATAACTTAGTAATATATGTAATATTTAAATGTAGTACACATATATTGTAGCTCGAGTCATGTAATTAGCGCAAAATACAATGTTATTCATCTAAACCAAATCTGATTGATAGGAATATGTACAGGTTCCATTCAAATATATCTCATAATCTAATTTAATATTGCTAAATAACATATCCCGATTAGTAACTTAAGTTATTTTAGAACTAAAATTCATAATAAATTGCTCAAGTCCCCAAATAATTTGACAAAAATTTCTTTAGACTCATAAAAATATAGGGAATTCAGTCAGCATGTGGTTTCACGTTATTAGGTTTATCGCCTATATGCACATAATTACGATTTTACCTTTAAATTATAATTAATTAAGAAAGTAATATTATTTTTATATAAAATTAACTCCCTTATATGCTGACATCATTATAAGCATCTAGAAATCGTGGGATATCAATTTTATGATTTAATTTTATAAAAATTTATTTATCTCATAATTTACCCTATTTTTAACCATTTTTAAGGTAAAAAATACAATAAATACTAAATATACATGAATTAAAAGTCAAGCTACATAGAAATTAACTAGGTATAGCACATATTCTATAGAAAATTTTTCAACTCAAAACAACATTATTTAAATATTTATTTTAGGTTTAAAGTTTCAAATGAATAGTAATTTTGTTAAGCAAATATATTAAATATCCATAATTTTACAAGAATAAAATTACAACATGAAATTATATCTAAAATATCTTAGAAATAAATCTTTCCATAATTTTCTAAATCATTTTAGTATTTTTAGAAATTAAGAGAAAAACAAGGCAAAATTTAAACATGCTTATCATTAGAGCTCCGATGGCCGACGGTTGGTAAGGGGTGACTAGAAGGGTGGCATGAGGGTTATACTGGTGGAGGCTAATGGGGTTCATTATTAGGTAGTCGTTAAGGCTAGGAACTAAGGTAAGTCAATAGGGTCCCCCAGTTTTCTACTTATTTTTATAAAATTCTCTAAATGTTTTCAAAGTTTTTATTCTATTGTCCTAGGTTCCAAATTGCTAAATGAAGAGTATTTGAAGTCTTTGGTAATTTATAAAAAGGTTTTCTACCAAAAGAATTTTTTTCTTTATTTATTTTTTTCTTTTTAGTTAGCATGATGTGTCTTTTTTTGGTTACTTTACTTTTTGATTCATCACTTTCCAGCCGAATTCATTGCCACGGAGGTTGTTCCAAAGTTTCCCAAGTTGTTTCTAGCAATTGGATGAATTTGGATTGGGTTTTAATTGATATTTCATTTAATAGTTAGTATTTTATATATATATATTATATTGATATTGTATATTTACTTATATACATATATATGTCTTATGTAATTGATACATGTAATGTGTATACATACTTACATAATTATGCTTCTATCACGTTTTTTTACTTTTAAGATATATTTTCTATTTATTTTTATAAGTTTATCACTTATTATATATATTTATATAATTTTAGGTTAATTTACAGGTATAATTATTATATATACTATGTGTATTTATAAAAATACATGTATAGTCATATATTATATTATGTCATATTATTTTCTTTTATAATTTAATTAACTTATCTTTAAGTCCTCATCACATTTTAAGCTTAATTTTAAGGATTCTAATAAGTTTTACACTATATTATATAATTATATTTCTAAGGCTAAAATTGGAATTTTGGATAATTATTTTTGCAATCTAACTTCATTGGGTCACTTCAACAAACTTTTTTAATCTAGTCATAAAGTTTAAGCTTAATCGAATAAATTTTTCCCTAAGGCCCTAAATCCGAATGTGATTACTCTAAATGCAATTTTAAAGGCTCATACATGCCTCTCTACTACCTACACATATTAGTTTCAATTAACTAACTAGCCTCTCATTTTTCCCTTCTCTCAAAAAAGAAACCACCAAACAATGTCCCTTCAACTATCCATCACATAACTTCTCTCAAACCCTTACCATCTTCTACTTTCAAACAACCAATCCTCTTCGTACCTAAAAAGAGTTCTTTAACCAAAGTTAAGCAAAAATCTCCATTAAACCCCAAGAAATTGCTCCAAAAACTCAAAAGGCAATGAAACCCTCTAAAGATCAAGGTTCATGTTCGAAGAAAGGGAAGAAAAAGATATCAATCAAAGCTAAAGCTAAAGCTAGTAGAGGTCCTTATAAGAAACAACATCAACAAGCTGATGATGGGACATCTACTGGAAAGAATAAAGAAAAGGTTTGTGATCCTACATTCTTTGACCTTGGTTTCTTTAAAAAGAATGGATTTTATTGGAATGAGTTCCTAGACAATCTAGGTTGTTAAGGGTTGATGAATATTCAAGAAATGGTTAATATAGATGTTTCAAGAGAATTTTATGATAATCTTATGATGGATTTAGAAACTGAGGTATTGACTACTTCAATTCTAGGTATTGAAGTAGAAATTTCTAGGAAAGACTTGGTTGATTGTTTAGTGTTAAAAGATTTGGCTTATGATGAGGAATTGATTAGGTTAACTAAAGAAAATGTGTTTAAAGAATGAATGAAATTACTGAGGATGATTATAGTAAGATAGCCTAGATTTTTTATTTTGAGCTCGTGGTAAAGATTATTCACAAAGCTTTGCTTAGTTACATTCTACCCTAAAAGGGTATTCTTATTAAGGTAATTGTTGAGGAGGCAATTATCATTCTAGCAATGATGAAAGGGAAGAGTCTAGATATGCCCACAAAAATTCTAAGGCATCTTAAGAAAAGCAAGAGTAACATGCCCTATGAGAATGCCATCATGAAACTGTTGAGGTTTAAGGGGATTATGTTACCCTAGGGTGAAAATGACATCAAATCTTTAAAGAAGATTAGAGAAAAGATTTTCCACTACATGGGAATAAGAGTTAAGGATTACATCTAACACTCCAATGATGATGCACACTATGTACACCCAAAGCACAAAAGAAAGTGATATGGTTGAGGGGGAGCACTCTACAAGAGTTCTACAAGAGTAGAACTTTCTATAAAAAGGTTCTCAAGGAAAGAAGCAAGATGAACTCCTCGCATGATTGATCGGTTCCCTTAATCAAACACAATCATCTTCTAATAAAGAACCACAAAAGATTGTAGAAAAGTAAGTATAGGAAATAGGTCAAGCTTTTGTAGATGAAATCTCCAAACAAGTAGTAGATTCATTGAAATAGCACATTGATTCTATACTAGATGGAAAATTCAAAGCTTTTCAGAGAGAGAATCAATTGTTGGTAGCTGAGAAATTATCTTATGGTAGTGTTAACTTAAAAGCAACGGTGCAATTAAAGTTGGACAGTGCTTTTGTTAGCATGAATGAAGGATTTGATAATATTATGTTATAGCTCAATAGAATTGATATGGAAGAATTTAATCAAGAGGTCTTAGAGATTAACAAACAGATGAAGCATGTTAAACAATCCCTTTGATGCATTTATGTGAGGCTTCTCAAGCTATTAGATGTTTGTACAATAGAACTTTATTTAAACAGGGAGTACATTCACTAAAATTCCAGCAAAATATCATATGTTCAAATGTTGGAAATCAAGTCATAAATACAAAGATATCCAAAATTCAAAGATACACTGAGCTATAAAGAATAGAACAACATATTCATTACATGATCAGAGCTAAACTTCAAAGAATTATAATTTTCTCTTCAATCTTTTTCAAATCATTGCTTTTGTATCTATGTTTGTTACTTTGGAAGAGATAGAAGTATACTGTAGCTTGTGTTTAGTCTATCATAGAGACTCATAAGATAGGGCAGTTTATTGTAAAGGTTATGGAGACTTGTTTGTGTACTCTCTTTTAAAGTTTGATTAAATTAATGTAATAGAACAACCAGTAAAGACAACTAAATCCCCAACAATGGAGCTAAAAGAGAGAACTAACGAACAAGGTGGAACCTCTATAAAATCCTACGTCTAATCTTTTTATCCTATCTCTTTTAATTATTGTTTTATTATTGCTTTATTTCGTTTGTCAAACTAGTTTTGCTATACACATCCTAAAGGGGGCTTTTTTATAAAGCTCTAAAATTTTATTTTCGAAAAATTTATAACAATCAATTCACCCCCCTCTTGATTATTAAACGAAACCAACAATTGCACTATTTTAAGATTATAATTTCATAAGGCTAATTCTTTTAACTTTTGTAGCCTAGTTACAAAGTTTCACTTACTTCAGTTGATATCGCCTAACGCCCTAATTTCTAAGGTTCGAAACCTTAGGATATTACAAAGTATTTTTAGCCCATTTAAAAAACAAGCTAAGTAAACAAGATCTATTTAACCTATGAGTGAAAGAGAGCCAATTTAAGTTAGCCCATTTAGCTCACTTTATGCCTTTGGCCTACAGGCCAGCTCATTTAACCTCTTAAAAAGTAGGTTAGGGTTGAGCATTTTTTACCCATTTAAAAAGCAAGTTAAATGAGCTTGACCCATTTAACTCATGGGTCAAAGTAGGCTAGACCGAGTTTACTCATTTAACCCATTGCATACCTCTACTAGAAATATACTTGTAATTACCCCTTTTTTTTCCTTTCCTTATTTAGACGTAACCTTAGTAATTAAGTTTATAAGGCTACTTTTGTAATGGGCAGATAATGAAGTGAATGAAATTTACAAGATATCTTCCTCCTTCTTTTCTAAGGTGTTCCTCTAAAGAAATCTTTAGCTCTTATTTAACTCCTTTAGCAAGAACTCGTAGCAAATGACCTTAGTAAGTGCCTTGTATGTCATATCAAGAGCTCATTAAGACATGTAGATTGATTGGTGTAACATATCTACTTGATTCTACTTGAGTTTTCTTTTTTCTTTTTTTTTTTTTGGCTAGTTTTTCTTTCATATGGGTTCCTACTTAGTGTATTCTCATATGTCTGACTCTAAAATGCATGAAAATGTGATTCTCACATATTACCTAAGTGTTGTTGTATGAATTTTGCTAGTAAAGTTCCTAAATTTAGGCCTAGATTGCAAGCCTCTTTGTAAAATAAAACACAGTTTAGACACTTCAATATTTAAGTCAACAATGTAGGACTAAAAAGCACAAAAGAAAGCAAGAAAGCTTAAGAGTGCACATCAGTAAGTGTCTTACTTATAGGGTTTAATCCCTATTTATAGTTTCAAAGAGAAAATTTGGATATATATATATATATATATATATATATATATATCTTACCCAATCAAGAAACTATATCCTTTTAATTAAATACTTCGCTACTCAAGCTCGGCTCGCTTTATGCTCGACTCTACTCAAGCTTAATTCATAAATGAGTTGAGCTTAAGCTTAGAGTAAAACTCGTTTATATAAATGAGTCAAGCTTGAGCTCAAGCTCATGCAACCTACAAGTGGGCTTATTTATATTGTTAACAAACCAACTCACAAACAAGCCCATGAATAGACTCATAAACAAGCTCACAAGATGATGCATTATATTGAAAAATGTATTACATGAAAAAATAACATAAGAATATAAGAATAAGAATAATATAATTAAAAATGATCAAGAAAAGGTATACTTTGGAAATTCTAAACTTATTTTGAGCTTTAATTCAATCTCAAGCTCAAGCTTAGGCTTATTTAGGCTTGTTTAGATAAATAAGCTTGAGTTTAGACTTGTCTAAGCAAATGAGCTTGAGCTCGTTTATCTAAACAAGCCATACTAAAGCTTCAAATTTCTTAACAAGCTTAAGCTCAAGCTTATAATTTTCAAGCTCAATAAAAACATAGGTTAGCTCAAGCTCAATAATTTTTAAATAAACCAAACCTAGACCTTTAAGGGCTCGCTCAACTAGGCTTATTTAAAGCTCTACATGGTACTTCGCCAATTCCCACTAAGCAATACTTCTATTGTATTCTCCTAATATCTAACCTCCGTGCTTCTTCAATAAACTGTTGTTAATTGAGGCCCCTGTAACATAAACGCCATGGATCACAACCTTAGTGAAGTCACTAAGGTCCCAACCTATAGTAGGTCAAGTGTACAATAGAACTCAACCATAAGTAAAGGTCCTTTAAGGCCAGGAACTGAACTTTGTAAGTCGATCATGGGCTAAGGTAAACCAGCCCAGTACCCATACAAGTTGGAATGGGCCTTGGGAGCCCATTCTCTAAAATTGCCTATCAACACTAACAACCTATATATGAAAAAGACAACTATTTATAAAAGTTGTTCATGCATGTGTATTTTTCTTCATACTTAAATTCTCGTTTTGATGCCTATGCCATGATAATTTTTCCTTTACTTTAACCATATTCATTTGCATGACACTTGTGGGTTCATGCATAATATCAATATAACTTGCATTTTAACTATGTCAACATCATTCCAAGTCCTCACTTATTGCCTACTCATATCCCTTCCTTTTTCACAAGTATACTCTCATTTGTCCCCATTATTTTCAATCTACCTATGAGGGTCAATATCGATACACACTCCCCATTCATCCTAAATCAAATCTCATCTCCTAGTAAATAATCCAAAGGATTATGATTTGTGAATTCTAAATATTTTGCATTAGTCATCTTTATTTTGTACCTTTTAATAATATTCCTTACTAGACACAAGCAGGTAGGTGTAGTGACCGGATTGGTTCTTAGTCCGAGGCTTGAAGATCTAAAACATGTATTTTTTTTTTTTATATGCTTTGTACACATTAATTAGCTAAATAAGCATGCAAAGACATGGTAAGCTATGGCTTAAGCCTCCATAAGCAACTACCCTTACCATAAGCATAGAAACATAAGCTATTATAGCTAACCTTGTTGCCTACAAAAGCATGATTTATGTCCTTCAGGGACCCACTAATTCCTTAGGACCTTCTTGTAGACCCATATATAGGACCAACTCATATGGAATTGGTACTAAACCCTTTACATCATAAAGATGGACCAAGACAAAGGCTTAAAGTTTGAGCTAGGTAAGGGTAAAATTAACAAGTGTTCCATATGCATCTTGCTAGTTCAATATTATTATAATGGATATGTGGATCAAATTCCACCTCAATCTCACATCAAATTATTCCTTAATGCAAATTTTGGAGTAAATGTCACATATGATATAGGAACTTTACTCATTTTTACAATTAACTATTTGAAATTTGAAAGTATTAATTTAATACTAAAACTTTTCTCATTTTTACAATTAACTACATGGACTTATACTCATTTTTTCAATTAACCTGCTAAACTTTGCCTATTTTTGCAATTCAGGTATTGTAGATAACCTTGAAAAGTTTACAAATAGTAAATTAATGCTTTTGAACTTTAGGTACAATCAGCAATTTCAGTTACCAAATGTGGCATTCTCCCCAAAGTTTGTTATGCAACAACAATGATAATTTAAATTAGTATTATTTTCGTAATAAGAATAGTTAAGTAGAACATTATAGTTGTTAGTCATAAAGTTATCAGGATATTGGCTAATCAATTGTTTTTTAGAAAGCTATTACTTTTGTTATCTATATTTTGTCCAATTATTAGAAAGTTATTAGGTTTAGCTAATTATATATAGAGGGTTACTCGAATACATTAGAATATTAGGCTAATTCCAACTATTAATTTAGGTTTAACTTCTTAGATTAGGATACAGACCCTATAGAGCCTGATCCATTTCTTAGGATAACTTAAAAAGATTTGGCTTGTGGACTCAGCTCTTAACCTATCTCAAATAGGTATGGATGCAACTGAATGGCCTACTGAACTTAAAAACCCTACACAATATTACTCTATAGAGTTTAGAGTCAAGTTTTGAAATATGATTCAAAACCCTATAGGGTTTAGTGTCAGGTTTTGAGATTACAAAAGAGCTAATAGGAAACTCGACCTAATAAAAAATAAACATATTAATAAAAATATTTGCTCTTAACTTATGCATCATGCATACCTTATACAAGTTCTATATTATACAACATATTTTATTCTTAATTTTTGTTATTGTTTAAATCAGTAAATGTAATCCTAATCCTATTTAACTTTTATCTACTTTATTAATATCTCCTGAATCTCATCGAACCTAAAGAAAACTCGCTCCTACAAGGTCTTCTAAATCCTATAAAAACCTACCCTTAACCCTGTAAAGGTAGGTTTTGGAAATAGGGGTTAAAAGTAAAATCCTATAGGGTTCTTATAGGATTTTAGGAAATGCTAGAACTTATAAGGACGAGTTCAAATTTCATAGAACCCACCCTGATCACATCCTTATAAATAGGCTTATGTACTTAATAAGGAAGGTTAGGCTTTTACCCTATGACAATCTCATTAGGTTAAACCTAAAATGAGTATGCTCATCTTATTTATTAATCACTAAGATGATTTAACAAATGTTATTAAACTTAAAAGTATATAGTTACCTAGTAATGCCTCCTTATTTGTGATATTTTGCATAAGGTTGTAAATCTCTACTTTCAAAAATCAAATAATGCTTTGATGAAAAACAAATCATACACCACTTAAGAATAGTGAGATTAATACTATAAAACTCTTTTATCTATTACTCTTGCATTCAAATTGTTGAGATTATATATTCATCCTCCTATTCACCCCTCTCCAACTCATCCCTCAACGTATCATCCCCTATACTCCTTTGGGGCCAAACAAAGTGCAAGACTCACATCGCATTCACATGAAAACTTCAACCAAATTCCTTTATCTACATTTTTTAAACAGGCTATTGTTGTTGATGAGGATTCATGGATTCATTGACGACATGTACATTGTCATGATTTTAAATCTTTCTTTCCCTCTCTAATTTTAAAATTTCTAAAACTACGTTTTTGACTCAAACAAATAATATCATCCTTTTGATTTCATGTATATTGTTTTACTTTTGATTTTAGTATTTGTTTCCTTTCACGAAAAGTCAAGTAGGTTTAATCCAAATTTTAGTGCAGTATTCGATCGATAAGCACCAATTAAATACAAATCTATATTCAACTAAGAACATCAACGACTTGGATTTAAATATGAGGATCTCAATAGTTTGCCATCAATGAAAGCACCAATTAACATGAGTACTGAAACAAATAAATAAATAAAAGGTAGTAAGAATTTTAAAAAGGATAATATTGAAATCAATACCTAAACTTTCACTATATTTTCAATTTTATGCATGAAGTCAGAATTTACTGAATGCTATATTTAATTGAATTTTTATTTATCAAATTTACTATCTTATTGTCCTCCGAAAGTAGTAAATTTAACAATTAAAAGTTTAATTAGGCATAGCATTTAGCAAATTTAAATTTCATATGTAAAATATGACAAAATTTTAATTAGGTAAGTGACATTTAACAAATTCAAATTTTATGTGTAAACTTGAAAAATTAAGTAAAGCTTATATATTAACTTTGACATTATCCTAGAAAAAAAAAAAAAAACAAAAAGAGATCCATAGTTAAGAGTTAAGAATATACTCCAAATTTTGAAAATTTGAAAGGGAATGGAAGATTTATAATCTTGAATTTATATTATATCCATCAACAGATACATGAGTCCTTATTTACGATAAGACCCTATTTAATTATTTATATATTAAGCTAAACCTACTCACGTCCCAACAATCAAGTAATTGACTAATATCCTAACTAACCTTTAAACAAACGACTCCTATTCGCCTACTTCTGTTACAAAAAGTAAAATCCTAACTTCATGTTGTGAATATAATTCTTTTCATCGAAGTAAATGTAGCTCTTTTTTGCTTATGATTGTATGTCGTGATCAAACAGTTGGATTTCCAAGAAAAGAAGCGTCCACATAAAGGATGAATCATTTGTTCTTTGATGGATAAAGAAACTATTCACCTTCCATTTTGAAGAGGTGGAAAAATTATTAGGATACACATCTAAATATAGTATAGAATAATGGCGTTTTCTTTTAGATGTTTATTTAGCAATTCTCATGTGAAGTGTCTGATAAAAGTATTTTTTTTTTACTAATTTTATGACTATAGTCTATAATCCAATTTGTGCATCATGAGTGCACATTTCTAGTAGAGATTAATCTGAGATGAAGAAACTCTCGCACCCTTTTTCAAAAGATAATCATAAAATACGTCTAATGAAAGCACAAAAATATTTTATAGAATACAAAAAGACAAGTTGGTAAGTTTTAGTTGGATTGCAGGAATTTTAAATATAGTTCTACATATTAACATAATCAGGATCCCGATATATCATTTTCAAATCAATGTATTGATTATTTCGTAAAAGGGAAAAAAAGAAAAAAAATTAAATTTTCAAGTGCCTTATTGGCACTCCAATGGATTTTATGGGGCGAAGTTTCTTTTGTTTCTTATGACGTATTCCTAGCATATGCTAATATAAATGGTACATCCTAGTGGACTATTGAAACCAAAGATAATAAATTGACATACGTAGCTACGGAATAAATGATCCGAGTCCGAACAACCTACTGCCAGCGTTATCTGTCTAGAAGGTCGACACCAAGGCAACACATGTGGATATGAAGCAATAAGCTAGCGATTATACTCTGGGTGCTGGACCTCCGAAGTAGTGCCCTCCAGTTATGTTACTTAACATTTACGTGCGTTTTCCTTGGCACAACATAGCTGTGTACATGGAAAAAAAAGTTATTACCACTAAATTATTATTGATACGAATAATAATAAAAAGGATAATTTTTTAATAATAAATTATTAATATGAATAATAATAAAAATGATAATTTTTTAATAAATTACAATTTAGATTTGCATACATTATATACATTAATATTTATTAATACATAATACCTATCATATATTATCCACCGAATTGTTTCCATATCCATAGTCCATCTTCCTCTCAGCGCCTCACGTGAGTGTTATTTTATGGAGGCCCCGCTAATCATGTTCAAGGCCCCAGGAATTATATATTATGTGGTCGGATGGAGAGAGAAGTTTCCACCTAGATTTGATTCATCCAATCCAAGCTATCGTAATATGCAAAAAAAAAAAAAACAGTTGATAGGACTTGGCGTGCGTTTTATACTCCTTGGCCATCAAATAGGTCTCTCCGAAGTGTCGCACTTACAAGCCCGGATCGGACCATTGCTTTTACGAGAAGAACAATAGGGAAAGACGAAAAGAACAGCCTCGAAGTAAAGTTCGAATTAGCCGTATGCATAAACTCGCCAATCATGTTAAAAAGATATGACGAGTAGCAGTACAAACAAATCCACTAATCTTTAAAATCCATGTTGATCGGATTGGCCCTTGGAGAATAATATCTCAACCAAACATTTAATAATTTCGGCTTTTCTTTTGGAAGTTGCAAGTCGCTTTATGGATATATATAATGTATATATATATATATGGTGGATTTAAGAACGTCAACGTCGGTGAAGTGGACACGTGAATCGTGATTTAGCAACCGATTGGTATTATAAAAATATCACTTCAACATTTCTTTCTGTTGTTATAATTACAATTTCGGTTAGATGTGCATTATTATTCTCTCATCATAACTCCATTTTATCCATCGGAGCAAAATGTTCAAGATCTAATAAACGGGAATTTATTGATTATCGTTCTTTTATTTAATTGTATGTGGGATCCACTTTTGTTATTTTCTTCTTATATTTTTGTTTTCCTTAACAGTTATACCATCCAAGATATGAAAATATTATAATTGGAAATAGATTCCCCCAATTTACCTTGTTAACATGGTGTCACATGTTATAAGGAGTAGATCATAATTTCTATCACTAAAATATTTGCCTCATAAGATACCAATGGAATTGATTCTTACCCTTTTATTAATTATTAGCAGGTAATGCACCCGTGATGTCTATATAATAAAAAAAAAATTACTTAATAATATATACTATAAAAAATAAAAAGGTATTAAACAAACCTAATGATAATATTCAAAGGTTGACTCTTATGCTAGATGAAGAATAAAAAGAGAAAAAATTTATTTAAAATTTTATAATTATCCATTGAATAAGGTATTATAGTATTTTGGCCCATAATTTCTTATTATATTGACAATAATAATACTAATTATAAGTTGATTGCTTCATTTAATGCTATAGGTGACAAAAGAAAATTTGCCTAAAAATATTAATTAAATTTGTGGGAAAATATAATTCTTATTTTCTAGGGGCAAATGATTAAATAATGCCAGTAAAAATATATTTTGGAAAATCCTGAGTCCAATATTTCCAATGTCAATATAGATATAGATAGACAAAATAGTAAATCAAATGCAAATAAAAGTGGTTATTATTTTAATCAATAATAATCATGAAACTGTAAACATAATAATGATTGTGATAAATGTAAACGATGTTATATACAAAGCAACCATTTTCAGTGTAAAGAGTGGGTTAAAATAATTAAGCTTTATAACCCTTGTTTAATAACATATTGCAAAATTGCAAATAATAAATAATAGCAAATATTGATATTATAAAAGGGCGATTTAAGAAAATCAAAAAAAGACACCAAAAGCCACTCTTTTTTGCTAGATTTCAGTTTTAATATAAAGTAGAAAGAGATGTTTAAGAAACTTCAAAAAAAAATATTAAAGCTAAATAGAAGTTTGAATGTTGTTTTGAGAGTGAAAAGAAAAACAAAAAGAAAAAAATTAGCTACAGTTTAGTTACAAAATAAAAAATCGTGAATATCATTAATAGTAAGAGAAAGGAACTAAATATATAGAGAAAATCAGGGATGTTATTTAGAGTAAGAAAGATAAATTAAAAGAAAAAGAGAAAGAGAAAACATAGGTGAATTACTAGATTAACCCTTCATTTTATTAAGTTAAATTTTAATATCATATATTTTAATAGTTATTTTCAATGTATTTTGGGGATATTTTAAGAAATTGAAAAAACAGCAAATAAGTCCCTTTTTTTGCTTTAATAATATAGATATAGATATAGATGATAGTTAACTTTATTTTCCTTGTTTTTTTTTTTTTTTTTATAGTGAATGAATAGCTGTAATGAAAATAACTTTCACTTTTCTAAGATAAAACATAAAATAAATAACAAATGCCACATAAGATTGTAAAATTGATAAATAAAAAAATTATAAATTTCATGAGTTAAAAATCTATATTATATTATTATTAAAGCAAAAGATGAGGAGATTTATTGTCTTTTTTATATTCCTTAAAATAACCCTAAAATATATTAGAAATAACTACTAAAACAAATGGTATTAAAATTTAAATTAATAATATCATAGATAAAGTTATGATATTCCTAAATCTTTCTTTTTCCCTTCCATTTACACATTATTTAAAGTTAAAATCTTTTTATTCCCATATTTTCTTTTCAACTACGTATTTCTTTTTATTTTTGTAAAAGTTACACCATTCTCTCCCTTATTTAGTCTCCTTCCTCTTTTTGGCCAAAAAGAAAAAAAGAAAGAAAGAAAGAAAGAAAAGATTCCTCTCATTGTATTGCATTTAATTGATTACCATAAAAAAAATAAGTCTTTACTTTTATAGACTATTTCTTTGTTTCATTTTTTATCTCTTCCCCGATCAATTACTTATGTAAAATTATTATAAGGTAATAATCTGTATAATCAAAGCAATATTAATATTTTTTTACCAAAATCTTAAGTGTACCAATTTCATCATTTTCTCTACCCAACATTTATAATTTATGAATATATTAGTTTATGGCCATGAGAGCCTCTCAATCACCATCTTAATATTCCTCGTATTTATACAAAATCTTTATAAAACAATAATTATATGTAAAGCTATTAATATTTCACACATTAATGTTAAATTTGCACATGCATAACGAGTGTAATATCTAATAGTATTACATAAAAAAAAAATCTTTTAGAATTTTTTTTTTATCATATTCCTTTATGCTTTCTCTATGCATACAACTATTTATATCATAATTAAAATTAAACAACTCAATTCTAATGCACACAATTCTTAACTATAGGTTGAGAAAGAGAAAATTAAAAGGAAAAAAAAAAGCGCTATGACAATATGTGCAATCAAATATTAGATCAAAATTATAAAGGGACATTAAATAATAGAAACTTAACAAACATTCTTCATAGTCAAATCTACTCTATCAATTACTTTTATAAGAGACCATAACCAAAGTAACCATTACTAAAATTAAAAAAAAAAAATCTTCTTGAACAAATACTTCAAAGAAAAAATATAAAGTAGATTTCTCTATAATATTATTAAATCATTTGAAAGTTAATAAATGTAAAAATTCAAGTAAACATAAAATAGCAAAAAAAAAAGAGAATTAGGCAAGAAAGAAAAAATATTTAAGCATAAGTAAAACTTTCAACAGGGAAAACAACCATAAAAGCAAAAGACTAAATTTTTGTAAAAATAGCTACAAATAATGTCAAAATCCTATATTAATATTTTTAATAGTTTCCATTACTCAATTTAAATTCATTTATAGTTTTACACCTACAATTAAAAATACTAATAATAAATAAAGAACAATTTGATTACCAATTATTTTTTATGGTGATCATTTGTGAATAAACTTCATGTTTTACTAAAATTTTGATAAGTAAATAAACTATCTGTAAATAATTACAATTAAACATATCACTAAATAAATAAGAAAAGCAATTTAATTATCATTGCTTTTTTCTGCTACTGAAATTTTAAAAACAAATAAACCATTTGTGAAAAAAGTATAATTGAACATATCACTAAATAAATAATAAAACATTTTTAGTATGTAAGGGATATAAATACTGCAAAAATTGGAAATTTGATGAAAAAACTATTAAGATTTACAATTATTAGAGCTATAATTGGTAGCTATCATTTGAAGGAAGATTTTCAATTTAGATACCATTTTTTGTTGAGGATTTATAGATTAGATACCATTTTTGGCATATAGAGTTTTTTACCATAATAACCCTAATACATTGATAATTTATTAATAACTATTTAATATGCAAGGATTTTTTGGTAAAACCTAAATAAACGAAATATTACAATACTAAAGACACCAAAGGAATGTCTTTAGCTTTAATAATATCCAAAATTTTAAAAGCAAATATATCATTTGTAAAATAAGCACAATTGACCATATTACTAAACAAATAATAAAACATTTTTAGTATGTAAGGGATATGGATATCACAATAATTGGAAATTTGGTAAAAGAATTATTAAGATTTATAGATATTGAGCCATAATTAAAAACTATCATTTGATGAAAGATTTTTAGTTTAAAAATGATTTTTTATAGAGGATTTGTAAGTTAGATAGCATTTTTAGCATATAGTCTTTGTACTATAATAACCCTAACACATCGATGATTTATTACTAACTATTTAGAATATAGGGGTTATTTAATAAAACCCAAATAAAACGAAATATTAAAACACTAGAGACACTCTAGCCCTTGTTATTGGATCATAATAATGATCAATAGTCATAGTTAATCCCTTCCTTTAATGGACCTTAAATAGGCTCTCTTCAAGGGTTTAGGCCCAATAAAGGCTTTATTTGATGTGTACGCCAAATTAGAAAAGGTTAATATTGAGTAAGTCAATCCAACGAGTTCTACTTAAAAACTATCATGTCAAATTTGCCTTAATCATTTTGAATATACATGAGCTTGACTCCCTAGCCCTTCTCACCTTAACCTAAATAGCCAAACCCAATTAAGTGATGGGCTTAAAAGCCTAATTTCATATTTAACCCAATATATCACCTTCTCACTAGACTAAGCAATAAGATAATCCTAACATAGACTTAAGTGCATTTAGAGTACATTAGACAACAACCTTCTAAAGGAAATAGTACATGGATAGCATCATTGATCCACCTTCCTGCGAGAATGAGTATAAGTAATCACAAAACTTGAGACCATTATTTATTCTACATTATTACTTTTAGGGCTACATATTGATGCTAGACAAAAATGGTATGAGAATAGTCATATATGAAATTGTTATTATGTATAACTTAAAGCATAAAGAAGATAGTTATGGATTAAGATAAAATTCATTTCTCTCATAATATATAGAATAGGCACCTCTAGCCACCTGGTTAGAATTATAGTGACTTTAGGATTCATGGCCATGATAGGATACTTCCTGAGTATTGAGTCTAGTAATTCTAATAGATAAAGAAAAAGAGTCCTGGCAATGATGCTTCATGCACTAGACTAAATAAAGTGTTGAAAGATGAAAGAGGTCAAATTATGCAATAATTTGTTCATTAATGGTTATTGATTTACAACCAATTTCTAATGTGTTGGTGGCTAATAATTGTTATTAGATGGTTGACTTAATCTATATTTGAGTTTACAAATATTATGTCACATGCTAATCCCATAAGCCTAATTTTTCACCTTTTGTACTTGTAAATAGAGGCTTCTTACATGTAAAGCCCATGCCTAAGGCTCAATCCACTCTTAGAAATGTTTTGAAAATGTCTAAATAAATTGAATCTTAGTATGTGGAGGTAATTAGATTAGGTTAGCTAAGATTATATACTACCCATTAGATTGGAACAATCCTGCTCCTTCATCAAAGGAGGCCTCTTATATAAGGGATTGTTCCCCTCATTTATAATCTATCCAAAAAGTTTTATATGAGTAATTGCAAGTCGATTGCTACGTTTACATCTTGGTGGGGCATTCTAATTCTCTATAATCCTGATAGTTTGTGTAAGAATAGAGAAATGCCTCGTAATATTTCTATAGATACGTGTATTTATATTTTATTCTTATAGAACATCTAACAAATCGTGTGTTAAGTTAGAATGCACTTAGGCATTCTTACATACTCTTACAGAGTTTCTCTCTCTAACTTTCTCTCTTTTGTATAAGAGTTCTCTAGTATTTGATAGGAAGCCAGACTTAGCCACTCTATAAAATGTACAGCAAGTCTAAGTGCCTTACATAGGAGTTAGTATACATGTAATGGCACACTTTTTATGGGATGAGAGATTCACTCAACTTACAATGTCATGTAGTGCTCGACCATCTTAATGACTTCTCTTTTTTATTTATATTCCGGATGGTAAACTAGCCTTCTCTTCATGTTTACCTAAGATTATTTCGAGACCAGCCTTTTCATTATGGAGTGCCCTTTAGCTATGTCAATGGCGCTCATATATATTTAAGAGGCTCAACTCTAAACTAGATTCAACTTACTATGGCCACATTATGAAAGTGACATCAACTCACAAACAAACCATCTATTGATGCCAATTACTTCATTATAAGTCTAAGTTACTTACCTTTAAACTTGTCAATCGTAACTACATCTAGAGCATTACATGCAATAGCACGATGTTACCAACAATTAATAAGTTTAAAATAGCCCCAAAATTGAAAAGATAGAATTAATATGTTGATAAATTGTAACGCCCTAAGCTCATAACACTATAGACCACTACATATCCCTAGTAGTCTACTAACACATCAGGCTAAACTTTTAAATAATATTTCCCTAATTAGCAAATAACTCCAACAGCACTCATAAGAGTCATTTAATCTCCAAAAATGACAATAAATACACCATGACTCTTCAACTTACAACAACTGAAATATTGCGATATTATCTTGTCTAGAGTCACCTGACAAGTAATTAAAATAAATAGCTTAAACAACTCTCCATAATCAACAAGTCTTGCCCACTATACATAAGAGTCTAAATTTCGTCATTAGGATAATAGTAAATGAATTCCCCGATGTCCTCATCTTAATAAAAGTAATACAAGTCTCCATCCTCATCATATTCTATTTGCTCATCTAAATCCCCTATACCTAAAAAAGGAGAAAGATGAGCCGAAGCCCAATACATGCAATGATGTGCCTAGGAAGACAACTACTAAGCCACCAATAGTTAACCATCTAACTAATTCTAATAATCCCATAATTCCAATGAAGAACTAAGGGTTTGGAGCAACTAAAAGGAAAATACAAAGATAGACAAAGCCAACTTGAACAAGGATATGACTCACTATAAGTTAGTAAAGTACTCGCCACAATCTATTAGATTGATAAGAGTATGGAAGTAGAGAGCTAAGACTTAATACAAGGATTAAGGTTCATAATAATGTCCAAAAGAAGCAATCTATTTAATTTAAAGAAAATAAGGGCAATTAAATAAATTAGACTAAAAATAACAAATGCGTATGGAATTAGGTAGAGTTGTTAGGACGGTAGTCATGATGATGTTTAAGTTAATTGAATTATTAGAGCCGTTAGGATGGTAGTCTTAACGGCATTCAAGCTGGTGGAATTGTTGGAGCTAGCTTGATGTTAGTCATGATAGTGTTCAAGCCGATATGGAGGCTTCTTTAGAGAGTTTGTCAAGCTTCTATTCTGGATACTAGCTTGATGGTGGCTTGCCTACCTTGATTCTTCTTGATGAGATAATTCCCAACTAATACTATAACACTCAATCTCTATGCTTAGCCAATCACAACACAGTAAAATAGAATAAACACAAACATTAGTATGTAAAATGGATGAATCAGTAATATCTAACTCCTCGACTTCAAGTTGGTTGCTACGAATCTAGTTGACAAAATTTCGGAGTGCTCTTGCCTTAACCTTTGTAATAGGTCCTTCTTCTTAATTCCCATCATGCAACCCACAAACACAAGTATACGATAGTTATATTACACATTCACACACAATAATGCAATTATAATAACATATAACACAACAACATATTAATATCTTTCAATTATCCTATAACACAATATGGTTAGGATTATTACCAACTAACCCTAACTTGGAGTATCTCACAATCCCTTATACGGATCCTAAGTCGGGAAACATGTACTACAGCCCCCATCTAAACAGGCACTGAGACATTAGTACTATGACCCTTAGATATTACCTAACCTAACAGGTATTGAGACACCAATACTACAACGCTTGGATACCTACCCTATATACCTCAAATCATTTCCAAGAAAGAGCCCACTAAGGATAACGTGTTCTAAAGATCATTGAGGTACCACCTCAGGGACATTAGTTCTATAATCCCTTAAGCCCAACCAAGCATAACCAACATGTCATTTTATGATTTGAATATTTATTAATCTATTATATACACTAACTTACACAAGCACATTCAGCAAGCGAAGGAAACATGTACCTAGGTTATTAGAGTATCTTGTAATATCTACGTTAATAGTTTTTTTTTTATATCAACACCTAAAGTACACACAGAATAACTTCTTTTAGATATAGTTTCCTTGTTCATCATATTTTAACTAGGTCCTCTTAGTTGTCTCTCTAGGTTCTTGAGTCTGAAGTTTAGCTTAACCTAAGGTTTTGAGTCCGTTTTAGGTTCTTGAACATATTTAGGATAAGTTAGGTTAAGGTCTAGAAAGATATGAAATAAGAAGTGACAAGAAAAGGAGAAGGTGCAAGATTATACTTGGGAAACATAGTCATGATCTTGAACCCTAATCCTTCTTTAATCTCGAGCCATCAATTCACACTAGTGATCTTTCTCTAATCTCAAGCCACAAGATCATGCCCAAGGATCACACTTGTGATCCTAACTGTGATCTTCTTTGATCTCAAATTCTTCAACACTTGCCCAAGGGTTTACGAATAAGATTATATCCATGATCTTTACTCGTGACCCTTCTTATTCGACTCTCTCTTCTCCTTTTGGACTCAACCTCTTTAAACCAATACAATTCAACTCTAACTCATCTAGCACTACAAATCCTTTTTAATATTGATCTCTCTTCCTGAATTAACAAAATAGAACACCAATCACCAATACAAAAACAAAACAACAACAACAAAATCATCATTATACGTAGGTTAAGGAGTCTTGCAACAACCATAGTTTACAACTACATGGTACTTGATCACAACACCTAAGGTTATACAGACAATAATTGTTAGCTAATCAATATAACACTCTTTCTTTTTCAAAGATCAATGATTCACTTATTAGATTAAGGTTTTATTCTTCACTTAACTTCCGCCTTCCAAAAACCAACACCAATCACTTCTACAACATTGAGACACCTTCTAAAATCAATTAATAGCATCAACCAATTATTCAAATTGAAAAATGACTTTAGTGAAACCTTACCTGAGTCTTGTTCCTGCAATTCACTAAGAGAGAGTTTTGTAAAAGCAATAGGGCAAAATAAGACCTTAGGCTTTTGAACAACCTTTTTATACTTACGAAAGAGACAAATTTACCCCTCTTAAATCAACCATATTACTTTTTTTACTGGTATATTAATTTTCTTTTTTTTTTATTTGTCCATTTCTTATTTTAATTTTCCATGGTTTCACATAAAAAGATATATTATACTAATAAATAAAAATAGGAATATTTACATGTCCACATAAGTGCACAATACCCATGTATAACTAATAGCTGCTATTAATAAGTAAAAGAAATGGAGTAAGTACTAATTTTGGGTAACTACATTAAAGAAAAGAATCTATGATACATAAAATGGAAAACTGCTTTTTTATTTTTTTAGCCAACTATATTACATATGACAACTTAGGGGTAGGTAGATCCGAACCTAATCCATCTTGTTAAAAAAAAACCAATGTTCAAAATTACAACGTGTTTCGCATAAAATGGTAATTTTATTCATGAAAGAAACTTTCATAACATAAAGTAGGAAATCAAGTCATTAAAAAAGAAACTAACAATAAAAAGACTATGAGATGAGACTCACCCATCATACCCTCAGTACTAGAAATAAGGTTTTAGAGCCTCCTTAACAAACACTCCAATAAGAATCCACTTACTGCCATAGGAGGGAAAAATTACTTTAGAACTACAGCATAACAAGTGATTATGTAAACCTTAAATGTTGTTTTTTCAGTTTATGATTGAAAATTAGGTTCTAAAAATCTCAAGTAATAAACTTGACTATAAACTTTAGGAAACCTATAATCAATATTTAACATGTAATACCTTAAAAATGTGACTTAATTGGAAAAATAATGTTTGAAAGATGAAACATTAAAGAAAGATAGTGACTTCAATTATGAGATGAAATAGCAATTTCACTGGGGGAAAAAAAACTTAGAACAAGAAAACCTCAATATTTTTAGTTCAATTTATGAATAAACTTAAAAGCTAAAAAATTTATAATAATACTAAAGTTCATATTAATCTCTAAAACCTTGGAAATTCAATTGAATTTAGAAATAGTAACGATTAAGTCATGAAATAACAAGCAAATTTAGAGAACTAAGTTATGTAATGAAATTGTAAAACTAAGAACAATAGAACTAAAACTCTAAAATATTGAAAATAATAAATTGCATGATTGAAATTTATTCAAATAAATCTAAGGCTATAATTCCTATACTATAGATAAGATGACTAGGTTGACAAATTTATGGTAAAAGCAATATGATTTTCATAAAGGAATTTGATTATATATCTAAAATCATAGGTGAAGAGTAGAATTAAGGTAATTTTGGTTAATTAAATTATAAAAGTACCTTATAGATCATAGCTTAAATTATAATTAAATGGCTTATTAAATTATATACAACAAAACAAATAAAAGGAGTTATAACCAATTAAATTTAGCCAATCGAGGTGGTAATTCAGTCAATTCAACAATTTATTAAACCAATCGACCAAGTTAAACTAGAGTACCAATGGTTGATATAGTAATGCAATCAATATAAGACAATTAAATAACTTAGATGGTACTATGGTTATCACATTCAATATCTTATGGGAATGTGTGTGATTCTTAAATGTTGTATGCATGGAGTAGTATAATCACTTGTTGGACTTTCTCCCTACCCCTTTTAAGGACTCATTTTCCTAAGTTAATAACTTATTAGACCAAAAAGATTGAAGAGAATAGAATTCAAGCCTTCTATGCCCTTGCTAGGCTATAAGGCATGCCACGAACAAACCATGCTAATCAGATTTCCAGTATGAGAAAACAATCGAAGATTTTGTAGAATTCTAATGTAGGATTAAGAATTTTTAAAAAAGAAAAAATTATACTAGTACAATCATTAACATAATCAAAACAATTCACTCTAAGCTTTATGGGATTAAAATAGAGGAAGAATTAGTTGAGTCAAGGAAATAGAATTAAGGGTTGACTCGAATAGCCTGAGGAAATTGACTACATAAGCCAAAGTGTGCTAAATGGTTATCTAACCATTTAAGCTCAACCAAAGAGCCATACACGTAAAATGTGGGAACTTTTGTATTTAAGCCCTAAGCGCACATACTATTAGGTAACAATAGGGCTATAAATGAGTCAAGTTATTCACCAGCTACTTAATCTTAGCTCACTTTAAGCCTACTAAACTCATACCTAATTCATAAATGAGCCAAGTTTGAGCTTCTATTTAGACTTACAAGTTAGCCCACGAGTAAGCTCATAAATAGGCTCATGAGTTGATATACTATATTGAAAATCATATAACATTCAAAAATGCAATATAACAATATAAGAATAAGACTAACATTATTATGAAAAATGATCAAAAGGTTTATTTTGAATTATTTTTGAGTTTTAATATAAACTTGAGCCCAAGATTAAGCTCATTACTCTAAACGAGCTTAAGTTTAGAAATGAGCTTAAGCTTGTTTATTTAAACGAGCTAAATGCAAGCTTTAGATTTCTTAATGAACTTAAGCTTATGCTTATAATTTTTTAGCTTAGCAAAATGTTGCCTTAACTTGAGCTTGATAATTTTTCAATGAGTTGAGCATGATCCTTAAAAATCTTAGCTTGTTTATAACCCTTAGGGGGCATGAGGATAAGGTTTAGTTTAGTTTAGATTTGCCTTTAAATCGAAACAAACTATAAAATGTGGTTTGTGTTCTTTTATTATTTTGAAGCCCATGATAGTTTTAATTCAAGAATTCTTTTTGTTATTTAAATTATGCTTGAATATAAAACTTCATTTTAGTTCATTTCAATTTATCAATCAAACTATAACAAATTATGTAAGAACATATAGGTTTGACTTCAATTCATTCCATAATAATACTCGTTGATGCAATATAAGAGGTTAATGAAGCGAATATATCTGCTACTAACGAATATCAAATGTGTCTTTGCAAGTAATTTTATTCTTAAAACTAGTATATGGTGTAAATTTTGAGTTAATCTATAACCTAAGAACTTGTTGTCAACCTTTCAACATAATCCAATAACTTGTTGTCAAAAGTTAAATACTTATATATTTAAACATGCATAAACCAAGAAATTTATTTTTAACTACCAATGAGAAAAGACGTTATTACAATAACAAGTAATGAATTGTTTTGTGTTTTTAACGTAGTTCTACTATTTTTTTTTTTTTAAGTTAAATTACTCCACCAACTAACCATAAATTTTCAATTTGAAAATTTTTCAAATCAAATTCAAGCAAACAAAGCATATTCTTAGTTTAGTGTGGTCTCTTTTTTTTTTTTTTCCTCTTCCTTACACTACCTACAATATATTTATTCTTTCCCTATTTCTTGAGTGAATAAGATAGTCCCTCTTAAATTTAAGAAAAAGGAAGTAAAAACTTAACTCCATAAACCTAATAAAAGTTAGAAATCTCGTGAGTCAGAAAAAAAAAAGATTTAATAGGTATTATGCACCACGTGTTATGTATACGTAGCATATAAATATTAATAAAATATTGACACAAATGTTAATAGTCGGAATATTTTTCAAATCTATTATCATGCTTGATTTGCACATAACATATATATTAACACCATATTTACACAACACATATGTATAACACATGGCATTTATTACCCATTAAATTATTTATAAAGTGAACAACTATGCAAGTAAACTAAGATAAGCATCTATAGGTGCCAAGAAGTTTTCCTTCACTAAATGCATATGTATCTTCATAAAAATGCACCCTTGTAGGCCTTTATGTGAGCATCTCTATTCAAATTCTTTTAGAACTCTAGTGATTTGATAATTTAAGATTGAATCTAAGTAAGTTTTAATCTCAAATTCAATTTATTTACACATAGAGAAATGTTGGTGATTTATCAAATAAAAAATTTTATGAAGTATATGCTTTCAAGTAATGGAAAACTAACACTTTGCATGTGATACTAATACCTCCTAGCTTATTAGTCCAACGTGAAATCATAAACTTAAAAATTGAACTATGTTGAACCCTTATCTTTACTTGATTTGTAATCAGCCCATTAAAGTAGGCGGTTATATACTATCTTGTAAGCTTTTAGAATTTTATCTCTAAACGCTTAATATAATAGTCAAGATTATTTTAGTCTAGTGCTATAGACACTTATATCTTAATGGGATAAACCAAATGCAATTCCTCATTTCCCTAAAGTTGTAATATATGAGTAGTAAGAAAAAGGAAAAACACTAATATTAATTTTTAATAGGAAAAACACTAATATGAGACAAATAGTATTACATCTCAAAAAAA
This sequence comes from Lumnitzera littorea, assembly GCA_024138015.1. Lineage (NCBI taxonomy): Eukaryota > Viridiplantae > Streptophyta > Magnoliopsida > Myrtales > Combretaceae > Lumnitzera > Lumnitzera littorea. The sequence goes on from JAMXBB010000009.1 coordinate 63,141,402, forward strand.
TATTTTGAAAATAAAAAAGAATGGCTAAAAAGAAAAAAAAAAACAAAACTTATATTTTATTTATTTTTTATCTTTGTATATTATTAACTTTTAAATTTTTTGGCATCTTCTTAATATTTATCTTTTAAATTAACTTTTAGCAAAATTATAAATACATTCACTAAACTATTCATCAAGTGTAAATAAATCCCATAAATTTTTAAAGTGTAAGACCATAAGTTTTTGAGAATGTGCATACATACCCTAAACCATTGCTAAATCTCGATGGATTTTGGAATTAATCAAGATTCAACCTAGCCAATGTGCTTTTTCCATGTCGAGACAAGTACCCTTTCAATTGCCCTTTTTGCGTTGATTACTAGAGATGGGGTTGTTAAGGAAGGATGAGAGTTTTTTTTTTTTTTTCCTTCAATAATAAATAGAGAGGTTTTTTTAAATTTAAATAAGATTTACTTTTTGAGATGGCTTACTACTAGTTCTTGTTTTCTAGCTTCCCTTTTCTTATTACTTCTACGCTCACTTAATTAGGCTTAGTACTAACCTAGCTAGTTGCATTGACTAGTAGGCTTAGCTTACCTAGTTGTTGAGTTTTGAGAGGAAGAAATTGAAAACCAAGACCTTCTTCTTTGGTTATAGTCTCCTAGTCCCATAAAGGGTCTAAAAGTCAAGTCTATAAGGTTTATAAGCACCCTATTCCTGACAATTGCCTCCTTGTTCTTCAATTCCCTCTAAAAATAAATAATAAATTAGTTTTCAAACCTTAATTCCTTAATCATTAGTTGATTGAAAGGTGCATATTAACTATACACCTTCCTTAATATGAAAGGCATATTGGTAAAGTGCACTTTCTTATTTACAATGAAGGTACACTTTTAATCGAGCTCCTATAAAAGAATCCATCAATAAGAGTACTTATCTTGGTCATTAATCATCAACATGAATTGATGAACATCTTTGACGGTTTAATCCTACATATATCCAAGAGCTTTTTCTCGTTTGACACATTCAAATATTTAGAGAAATGATATCATGATATCAAATTGCTACTTTAAAAGATCAATTAAAATTTAAAACAAAGAACACATTATTTCTCATTAAAAAAAGTAAGATCGATGTTCTATAATTTCTCTAGTCAGTCTCTATCTCTCACTAGCACATTTAAACTATCTGAAATTACTTATTTCTTTTCCCTATTTTTTTTTTTAAGCCGTCTCTTATTTATCATTCTAATCATTCCTTTAAAGCCATATCTATCACAGGCTTATACAATATGCACCAGGACATTGCAATTGAACCTCTCCATTTACAATAACCAATCAAGACAAGACATTTAGAGTAAGACAATTTTAACTTATTATATGGACACTTTTATTTACTTTAGAACGCACGAACCAATCAATTGTACTTACACATACTTGAGATACTCTTTGACTCAGACTTTTAACTTACCTATCGGACGGTTGGTATTTAAGTATTTACCTTTTTTTAGCCCTTCTTAGGAGTTTGGACTATTTTAAGAGCTAAAAGGGGAAAAGAAACATCTCTAAAGGAAAAAAAAAAAAAATTCCTTTTTGTATAATATTTTTTAATCTTTTATCGTATAAGATATTTACACCGATACATAAAAATTAAATTATATAAGCGCTCTTGTTTTCTGATGTATAATAGAATATATAATATGAAGTTCATATCTATTTTGCTTGCAGCAGCCTTTTATCTTCTCAGGAAACCAATTCATCGACAAAGTTGTCCCAAAACATGAATGGGATTTTGGTACCGAAAAAGAAGCAATGACTTTGGTAACATGAACATGTAATGCAATCATGTGCTCTGGGAAGAAAATTGTGAAAATATGTGGCTCTAAAGCTATGCTAGTATTGTTGTAAGACAAGTCCAGTGAAAATCTGTTGGTTTGTTTTCCACGTTGTATGAATTAAATATTCATACATTGTGAATTTATACCTACTTCCTACATACATATAAAGCATGTCGAGCAATAGCTTGCTGAATAAAACAATCAATCTACTAGTAAATAAAAAAAAATAAAAAAAACAAAGAAAAAAAGAAAACGAAAAAATTAAAGAGGAAAATTAGAAAGATCGAAATAAGTGGATTACTATAACTTGAACTATGGCCCCCATATTGAATTTGTAATTTTTCACTCTCTTCAACTAGCTAAATCACGCTTTATTCTACCAAAAGATTCAAAAAGGAAAAATCTATCTTCTTGGGATAGTAAGACAAAGTTCTTAACTGGGATTAAAAAAAAAAAAAAATCGAAGTTCTTAAGAATAAGTTTAATAGAGTGTGATTTGATGCTTAATTATCGTCATATCACAGTCTAACTTTAAGTAAGCCGATATATCAGCACCAATGAAGGACCCATTACCTCATTCTGAGAAGACAAGTACATATACCCACACAGATGAAGACACGGACACATTTTTTTTTTTTTTTTCAATCATATAAACAATGTATTTCATGAATTGTTTTATATGTGGTATTAGCGGATGTTGCATATATAAAAATTAGATATAGTGATATAATAAAATATTTGGTATAAAACAAAGTTAAATTATTTAATTAAATTACGTGAGAAGTCTATTTGGGGGAGAGATGGTTTTTTACTCAGACACTTGCATCCATATAAGTACATAAGACACTAAAAACAATTAAGAAAGTCTCATTAACTTTAATATCATAAATAATTACTACCATTTATTTAAACCGTTGATTTTATGTTATTATAGGTGGTCTTTCTACATTTATATATAAAATACTATATCATTTTGTAAGAGCTATAGCTCTTTAGTGATACCTAGTTTCATGCTAGTATATCAAGTCATGCAATCTCCTACCATTCTTTACCGATACTATATATGAAAAGATGTAGGTGATAAAAATTAAATTGTGAATAGTGGAAAAGTATTATTGATAAAGAGGTATGGAAACTCGGAATTATAAATTACCAGTAGACATGCATGTGCATCAGCGTTATGAGTACTCATAAAAAGGTAAATAATTAAATATTGTAACTGTGACTTCATATTTATTTTTCGAAGACATTAAAACGATCCACTTCTCTAATATTATAGATAACCAACACCATGCAATAAATACCCCTAAAGAATTGGGTTGAGATGTCATATTTTATAACATATAATTTTGAAAACTTTTACTCCATAGATATGTCCTTTTCTATTTTTTTTTTTTTCCAATAGTTACAACTTATACACAATTCAATATAAAACAACATAACTCCTGTCGTGAAATGATATATTTTTCATATTGTTGCAATTTTTGTATAATTTAATATAAAAGAACACAAACTCTTTGCATGAAATAATACTTCACTCCTATATTTGGAAGATAATAACTCTTTGCAACAAATATATAATTTCACTGAAATTATCCTATTGTAACATAATATATTATAAAAATATATATATTAATATGTTAATTGATAGAAGTTTTAAATAAATTTACTATTTATATCATTTAGTATGCATTAAACCAAAACCTTGTGTAGCATAGAGTTTTAACTAGTTGCCATAAAAAGTAAATTTTTCAATGTTATCCCATCATGAATTATTTTATGGTTAATAAAAGTAAACAAATAAATTCTCATTGTAATTTTAAAATAAAATAAAAATTATAATAACATGTAAGGCACTAAGAGTAGTTCTCAACATTTACCTACTTTTCTATTTTAATCGCAAATCATTTCTTCTTCTAATCGAGTTTTCAATATAAGGTTGTCAAAATTACGATTATATTGAAACATTGAATGTATAGAATGGATAAAAATGTATAGAAACGACAAAAATATATAAAATCATATAAAATTGATAAAACCGTAATTTTGTAAAATCGTATACCTAAATTTGTAATTTCACTAAATATCTACACCTTTTGCATTCATTTTAAGTAAAAAAAAAATCTTATAAAATTATAAACTCGTAGAATCATATAATTAATCTGCAATTTTAATAACTATACTTCAATGTTCTCAAAAACCTTATAAAAATAGGAATTCCATTAAATATGTTAAATTTTCTATTCATTTTAGACATGTGTTAGCTTCCAATTAGCTTTGGGCTAGTCCGCTAAGATGATTAGGATAAACACGATTTTTTTTCCAACCCTTTTCCTACTTTGAATTGTATTTTTTACTATTTTTATTTATGCCATATCATTGATTTTATTTAATTTATTTTTTGTTATATTATGCAAATAAATATATTTAATATCATAATTTTGTTAAATTAATTATTGTGGTCCGTTTTGAAGTTAATATATGTAATGCATAGATAGAAAACTTAATAAATTTAAGGAAAGTTTTAATTTTATAAGATTTTGAAAATGCTAGAACCTTAAATAGAAAGAAGGGAAAAAAAGTTTAAAGATTCAAATAGAAAAGTTAGTAAAGGATCAAAACTAAAAATTTACTTCTCCCTAGAAAGAATCGGTTTTTAATTAAGTTTTCTAACTTTGAATATACAATTTTATAGGAAGAAAATAATTAATAAAAAAAAAAAGAAAACAAATGGATGGAACGGAATGGTATGGTTTTCTTTCTTTTTTTTTCCCTTTTTCCATCCTAATATATCCTGATTGAATGCCATCATATGCTGGTGTTGGTTAGGTGAAGCAGACGATTTAAACCCTTTTGTTAATTTGATTCATGCATACCAGCTCGACATATACAATGGAATGAACCTCCATGCGGAAAGCAAGAAAAGTAAGAACCTTTCAATTAGGTGAATGTACCAAACAAAGAAAAAGAAAAAGAAAAAGAAAAAAAAAATCATAAGTACCAATCACGGACTCCTATCTACTACTTTATTATTACAATTCCGGGATTATACTGATACGTAGATTCTTCCTTTTTCATACACATCAGCCAAAACAACAATTATCCAATAGCTTTCGCATTCACGGGCTGCTAAAAAACAACACATATTTCATCATTTTCTATACACTTACACACACATTTCATCTATATAACATTCAAACTCTAACCCCCAAGATATAACAAAAACAAAGCACAAACCCCCACTTTGTACTACTCAGTTTTCTCACTTGGGGTGAGGCGGTGAGTTCGAAGGTAGGACTCAATGGCCTCCTGCTCCTCCGCCCCATCCGGGAAACATACCACATTGTTATACTTGTGTTTTAATTTAGTTATCTTATTGGGTCATCGAGGAAACCAAGTGGTTTTGAGTCAAACAGCGTCACCAGTTTTTGCCTGTGATGTTGCCAACAACCCTGAGTTGGGGAGTTTCGGGTTTTGCAATGTGTCGCTGAGTGTTGAAGAGAGGGTATATGATTTGGTTGGGAGGCTCACCTTGGAAGAGAAAATTGGGTTCTTAGTGAACAATGCTGGGAGTGTGAGTAGACTCGGAATACCAAAGTATGAATGGTGGTCGGAGGCATTGCATGGTGTGTCCTATGTTGGACCTGGTACACATTTCTCTAGTTTAGTACCTGGTGCGACTAGTTTCCCTCAAGTTATATTGACCGCTGCTTCTTTCAATGCCACATTGTTTCAAGCCATTGGAAAGGTATTCGCATACAAATATCCATCGCTCACAAGCATAACGCATTAGACTGCTTTTCACCATTCACTTGCTCTTCCCTATTAAATGTTCAATGTCAACTGTTGCATTAGACTGCTTTTTATAATTCACTTGTTCTTCTTTATTCCATGGAATGTGATCAACTCAGCTCATTGTCTTGTCGGTCCATGTATTGGATTTCTCGAACAATGTGCTATGCTCTAATAGGGTCAATAGAAATCCGGTCCATATTAGAATTATCTGCATGACTGGTTTACTCTTGCCGAAACCTTTTCTTTCCAATCCAACACCTCAAAATATTGCAAGAAAAGGCTCAAAAATTTAATTGGGCCCGAACAGCCAGTCACGTACAAAGAAAGTAAGTTCTGCAGCCCCCTCTTACTTTCAAAATATTTCGGATATCATTTTAGAATATTTAAAATTTCCTTTAAAAATTTTGTTAACTTGGCCGTATCTGTAAAATTAAACTTTGCAACTCGCTCTCTCCAATAAAATCCTGGATCTGCTACTGCAGACAGCTCACTGCCCATAACGTAACTAGAAAGAAGTACCTAGGAAGATACATTATTGACTTAAATTTTATTGAGTTTTATGGACAAATTGCTTGTGCTAAGTAAGTTTTATTTTTTGTGACATGTGACTCGGCCTTCTGGATAATCCATGCATACCGTCATTTCATTACTTCAGAAAATAAATTAACTTACTGTTTAAAGAGATAGGAAGACGGAGTAGGGGCAAAATCATGTTTAATGATTTTTTGCTTGAAGTCTTCCCTTTTTTTATCAGGATGGGCAACTTGTTAGTTGTACTCCACATAAAAGGCAGTAAGTGTACCAAAACACTGCATCGGCTGACTTTATGGCACCAACAAAGTCCTGTTTATGTAACCACCACTAGTTGTCCTAGTCCAAAACTTTAGCTGAGCTGGTTATGGCAGATATTGTAGGAAAGCAGCTAGAGCCAGTATTTTTTTATGAAGTCATTTGTACCCAATAGAAAGGGAGGCTTCTATATTCAACATGCCGTCTTCATAATTAACAATTACTTGTTGCAGATAAGTTGGTGACAGATATTACTTGTGGAAATGGAAATTACATCTAGGCCTATTTCACGGAATTCCTTAACTGTTACTAGCAAAAGCTTCGTAGGATTATATGAAGAGCAAAAAAAAAAAAAAAAAAGTAGAAAAGACATAATGGCAATTTCTTAGAATTTGACTTTCCTATTCCACTAATTATTCAAATTCCAAGGAATTAGGAGCCATTTCAGCTAATTTATGGGAAAAATTACAGCAAAAAACCTCGAAGAGAGACTGAAACTACTGCCCTTGTTTTCTAGAAATTAGCATTTGCACCACCTATATGTTGGTTTGTAACTATTGATGCAATATAGACTATCTTCTGGTTTTAATTGACCTTATAACTAAATTTGTATGCCATAGATTCAATCATTTTTTTTTTTTTTTGCCAATAAGTATGATTCAATCAATTTGATGTGAATTGATGGCTAGAATGTTATATCAGTCAAGAAAAAACCATTTTGGCCTTTATTAATGCAAAAGTCTCGTTCAGCACTTGACTTGAGAAAGAAAAATTCTGTAATGTCAACATTTTTCAAGAGTATGAGTGCTCTTCCTTTTTTTCAAATAATTCAGGGTTGCTATTGCTAGAAATTTAGCATTTCTTACAGGTGTTCTAATACACTTGCATCCTCACCATCCTCTCGTTAAAGATAATTTCAATTGGATTCCATGAATCTTGTTCCACGGCCTTAGTATCTTCATGAGAAATGATGGAACACATTAGCTTTTATATGCAGATTCAAGACAGTTTGGAGAAGGTGCCCTCCTGCAAGTTGCATTGATTTATGACTATAACGCTGTATCAAATTATTGAAGTTATGCAAAAACGTGATTATCAAGTTAAATTAAATTGGAAGTTATCCTTTCTGTGAGGGCTGATTGCCAAATTTTTTGAAAATTAAATTAATTTTCTCGATGCAAATTAATAAATTCTTCAGGTTCAGAGGTTAAGTGTTGCCTTATTACATTACATTACACTTTCCCTGTCAGGTGAAAATTTTACCATGAGGTCGGACACTAATTTCTAAGTTATGCAAGTAGATGGTATTACTTTTAGTTCAAGGTGATTTTCGGAATCATTACAAGAAAATGGACATAGCAACAAAAATCCCTGTTCTTCGCATATGCTTTGTGTTGTACAATTATCTAATGTAAAAGCTGACGATCATTTCAATTACCTTTTCAGGTGGTTTCTGCAGAAGCCAGAGCGATGCACAATGTAGGTCTAGCAGGATTGACATACTGGTCACCTAATGTTAACATATTCCGAGATCCCAGATGGGGAAGAGGCCAGGAAACTCCTGGAGAGGACCCCTTGCTTTCAAGTAAATATGCCACAGGTTATGTCAGAGGACTCCAGGAAAGCGATGATGGCAACCCAGACCGGCTCAAGGTCGCTGCCTGCTGCAAACATTATACGGCCTATGACCTGGATAATTGGAAAGGAGTTGACCGATACCACTTCAATGCCATGGTACTCATGCAAATAATGAAATTCCTAGGCATCAACTTCCTTTTTATTTTCCTAGAGAGCGTTCATAATTAAGTGTTTAATTTTCTCCATTATGTTGATTGGTGACGCTAGGTGACCCAACAAGATCTGGATGATACATTTCAACCACCATTCAAGAGTTGTGTCATTGATGGGAATGTAGCTAGCGTCATGTGCTCATATAATCAGGTTAATGGCAAGCCTACTTGTGCGGATCCAGACCTTCTTGCTGGTGTGATCCGTGGAGAGTGGAAATTGAATGGGTACAATTTGATCTTCCCTACAGCATCCATCTACATCAGACCTCAGTGGTTTCATTCTGATTAAGACATTTTTTGGCTGCAGCTACATTGTGTCAGACTGTGATTCTGTAGATGTGTTGTTTAACTCGCAGCATTATACAAAAACACCTGAAGAGGCTGCTGCTGTAGCCATTTTGGCAGGTAACTCCACTTGAACAATCTCATCAAAATTTCATATATCTAGCAAAAAGAAGAGGGGATTTATATTTCTTCTTTTGTTTTCTTGTATCTGCAAACGTTATTGAGCATGTTATATAATGATAGAGTTCCTATATTCCTAGTCGCAGGATTTAAATCTTACTTCCAACTTAATTATCAAGATAATAGTCATATCAAAGAATTTCTAAATATACAAATATTCATGTCATGACAGGTTTGGATCTTGATTGTGGATCTTTCCTAGGCCAGCATACAGAAGCTGCAGTCAAAGGTGGACTTCTAAATGAGAGTAGGATTAACAATGCAATTTCGAATAACTTCGCAACTTTGATGAGGCTTGGATTCTTTGATGGTGATCCCAGAAAACAGTTGTATGGAAAACTTGGTCCAAGTGATGTTTGTACTCTTGAGAACCAAGAACTAGCTCGTGAAGCTGCAAGGCAAGGGATTGTTTTGCTGAAGAACAGTGCTAATTCCTTGCCTCTGTCACCTACTTCTATCAAGTCCCTTGCAGTAATTGGACCAAATGGCAATGTCACGAAGACCATGATAGGGAACTATGAAGGTATTTGAAAAGAATTTATCAAGTCTAAGTTTTCCCTCTACAGTTAACAGAGAGCTTTTGGGTGCTTAAATTTTCTTGAATTTGAATGGGAGATATTTAGTATGCAAACTTTTGCTTTTTCAGGTACTCCATGCAAATATGTCACTCCTTTGCAAGGCTTAACTGCACATGTTCCAACGACATACCTACCTGGGTGTCCTAATGTCGCATGTGGTACAGCTCAAGTAGATGATGCTAAGAAACTTGCCTCTTCAGCAGATGCCGTTGTATTAATTGTAGGTTCTGATCAATCTATTGAGGCAGAGAGCCGCGACAGGGTTGACCTCCATCTTCCAGGACAGCAGTCAGTTTTAGTCTCCGAAGTGGCCAATGCATCAAGAGGACCTGTAATTCTTGTCATTATGTCTGGAGGGGGGATGGATATAACGTTTGCAAAAGAAGATGACAAGATAACAGGCATTATGTGGGTTGGCTATCCAGGTGAAGCTGGTGGAGCTGCCATTGCAGATGTGATCTTCGGGTTGTACAACCCCAGTAAGTCTCACTATCCCTAATTATCATAATATTAGTTTAATAATTATTATAATACTACACTGGATCTAACGTGTTTAAACTTGTAGATCAATTGATTGTCGTGCTAAATTTACTATGGTATCAGACCTTGCACACTTATTTCACCCTTATTAACTTAGGGGTTCCCTTTCTTTCTTTCTTCTTTCTTTTTTTTTTTTTTTTTTCTCTCTCCAGACGTAGTGGTCCACTTCAGGGCTTCAATCACAAGTAGGAAGCTCAAGCTTCTTTGATCAGTTAATTAATAATAGGGCTATATTTGTCAACTGGAGATGGTGGGCTCGTTATTTCGAGCTATACTAGCTGTTTGCCTTTATATGGTTTGCTAGACCTTCTTAAGAAACATCAAACTTGCTTTTTGAGAAAAATTTGTGAGGTCACATTTTCACGGACTAATGCCATTTCTCTTCAATATATTTTTCACAATGTGGAAATATAGTACGGTATGTCCTATTTTCAAAGAGTAGCATATTTAATATAGTGATAAACATTGATCAGGTGGAAGACTGCCCATGACATGGTACCCGCAATCATATGTTGACAATGTACCGATGACAAATATGAATATGCGACCAGATCCTTCAACAGGCTATCCAGGCAGGACCTACCGCTTTTACACTGGCGAAACTGTTTATTTATTTGGAGATGGAATGAGCTACACGGATTTCAGCCACCACTTAGTAAAAGCACCGGAGCTAGTATCTTTACCCTTAGAAGAAAGACATCCTTGTCTTTCATCAATATGCCAATCGTTGGATGCTGAGGAAAATACTTGCCAGAATTTAGCTTTTGATATTCATATGAAAGTTAAAAACATAGGGAAGATGGGCGGAAGCCATACAGTATTCTTGTTCAGTACTCCTCCATCAGTTCATAATGCACCAAAGAAACAATTGTTGACATTTGAGAAGGTTGTCCTGAGTGCTAATGCTGAAGCACAAGTAAGGTTTAAGGTTGACGTTTGTAAGGATCTGAGTGTCGTTGATGAGGTCGGAAGAAAGAAGATTGCATTGGGACAACATGTCCTTCATATAGGAAATTTAAAACATTCATTGAATGTGAGGATTTAAATTATAATCTTGAATCCCTTCTGTTATGTTTCGGGGATAGGAAGAATTTTCTCGATTGTTCTTTTGCTGAAATTGTTACAATCAACATGGGGTTGATGTTTCACTTCAATAGATAAAAGCACTTGCTCTTGGAATTTTCATTGGAATTGTATTAGCAAGGCAACCATCTAATTCAAAAGCATGAGTCTATAAATTTGGTGCATTGCTTGTGGGCTAAGACTTTAACTAAAATTCACTAAATGAGCATCTTAATCAGATAGGAATTACATAATGATGCAAAGGATGTTAAGCTACATCTAACCATTTTAAAAGTTTAAACTTATTGATTTTATGCTGGCTATACATACTATAGAATTTGTTGTTGGGTGATTTTGGGATAGGATCTAATTCCTACAAAAGTATAGAAAACTAAGTGGTACCAGGGCTAATCCGATGTAGTCATTTTGATATTTAAATTAGTAATTGTGTTGTGAAAGAGATAAGTACAAAGTTCAAGGTTGTAAGAGAGTTCTTACAATACCTCCTTTGTGTATTGATAGGCGAAGATTGAGTGTTTGAAATAGCAGTTAATAATCAATAGTAGGACACGTGAAGATTTCATAATCAGACACATACTGAAGATATAGAAACAATGAGCAGGTATATAATAAGATTATAAAGGATCATAATCATTCGCGCCACTTCTCTAAATTTAAACTAGATATGTTATCGGGTTAGGCCCCGAAGCCTATCAAGTAGATTAAGCTTAGTCAGCATCAACTAAGAATAGAGTTACTCGATCTATCGTTAGCCAAATAGCCAAATAATATTTAAGTGTAAAAACTGACCATCGACATTTGCCCCTCAACTTCCGTAGTCGAGAACTCGACTACGAGAGTACACAAAGTTTAATATTCAGGTTGGATGTATAGGACAAAATGATTAAAACCATAATGAGGTGTCCAAACACCGAATGTCACAAGAAGTTTTGATATTACTTCAAGATACGATGATATGCATGACAACTGTAGTGATATGCGTGACAACTGTTACCCTAGTTATCATGATGCTTCAAGGCTAATAACTGCTAGTGTCACGATAACCGTCAGATTTCTGACAACTTAACACGCGGCATCAATCCATACCCATTAAAAGTTAAGGTTACAATGAAAATCAGTTCATATATAAAGGATTTTTCCATACTAGAGAAGATTTCTTCGCTTTAGTTCTTATCCACTATCAAAATTCTCATTCACTTTTGAAGTCTCATCTTTGTCCTCCAACTTATCATATAATTTGTGATTATGTTGTATAACTTCAATCAGGTATGGTTCAAAGCATTATTCATCGACTTATACTCTTAGATTCTAAGGCAACTAAGATCGAGGCTACTTCCCCACCCCACCCACATACAAACACAAAAAAGGAACGATTCGGCATGTTCTTCAAGTAGCTTCACATCAATGTTCTTCTAACAAATAACTATCTGAATGACAAGGAAAGAAGATTTATGGCCAGGTACTTATATAATAATGTTGTTTATTACAATAATTCTCCTGAAAGAGTGGCAAGTGGTGTTGTTAAAACCATTATCTCAAAGTACAATAAGTACTAGCAAGATCTTCCTAAGACATGAAACCTATGTAAACTAAGGGAAGAAGAGAAGGTGTGTTTCCTAAGCAAGCATGAGTTTCATATATATTTGAAATATCTTAATTTTGGATTACGCTTCCTATTTTCAGCCTTCATTAAATAGTTCTTTAATTACTTTGGGGTTGCGCTAAATATGTTTTCATCGAATACCTATTGGCTTCTCATAGCATTTGAAATAATCTATGAGGAGGTCAAAGTAAAGGCTACACTTAGTTGTTTAGGTATTTCTTCACATTAAAGAGGCAACCTGATAGTTGGTATTTTGCAACCACTCAACATGGTCGCAAATTTATAGATAAGTTAGAGTCTAAAATCCACAAGTGGCATGACAAGTTTGTGTCCGTTGTATCATATGAAAATCTAGATTTTTGGACCCAGTAGACTAAACCCATCCATATAAAAGATAAGAATTGATGATAAATGATGCTATTGTTGCCAAAAAGATACAAGAAAGAAGGAAAAACAAAATGTCTTTTCTAGGATGCCAAGAAGATAATAAAGTGGTGTGAGAATGGGGATCTAATCTTCTCTGAAAAGGAAGGTAAGTGCTAGAATAGTTGTCGTACCAGGTAGAGCTACTACAGGAAAGCTGTTCCCATGCTTAGGGGAGAATAGTCGCTTATGAGCTTTGCTCAGCATAAATCTCGTAAGTTATTGGCATTCTCTTTTCTCCCATTTTTAATATTGTTGTCATCTATTACAGATATGGGTGCAGGCGATGTTAATCTTGCCAAGCTGTTGGCTCAAGCTAAAGATAAGACAATTAAGCTTAATAAATGTATAGCTACCAAAGCACCTATCGCTCAGCCAATCGCATCGAAGAAGGTCGCTTAGGAGAAGGCTATGATATAAGCTATTGCTTCAAAGAAAGTTACTCGTCTTACTAAGAAATGTCAAGCTAGCAAACAACTTAGTGCTATTGAGCCACACTTGAAGCAATACCCTTACTAAAACCACTCCAATTGTGGAAATGTCAAGAGAGTCACGCCAAGAAGTCAATGATAGTAGTGCTAAAGTCATCCCTTATGGAACAACTAAAGGCTCATTAGGCCAAATGAGCAATGATTTGGGTTCCATGAAAAGGAGTGGGAAAGAGCATACAGGTGAGCCTCCGTCTAAGAAATCTAAAACTTTAGACAAAAGGACAAAAGGTACTATGAGCAACAAAGCTCTCAGCATCCATAGTTTCGAGTTCGTCCTTAACCATGAGGTAGGTGAGTACTTTGTTCTATGTTGGAGCTAGAACATCTTGGATACTAACTCAAATACTAACTCGGCCTTAGGTGATAGGACAAAATCTCTAGCCGTAATGGAAGGAGTCACTATTCCTAAGGGTAAGGAGATCGCAAAAAGAGATATCAACAAAGTAGGCCACTGTAATAAAGGACACATTGCCACTCAATTATATGATGTAAGTATCGTACTATCTTTTCACTCATGGCACATGTTCCTTTGCTAACATAATCTCGTTCGCATGTAGATTAGTTGCCATGTTCTAACAACTTTAGATGAAACCGACAAAGAAATGAAGAAGGTAATATTTGCTATTGTCACTCTATCGAGAATCAAGCAACTTATTTTGTATCAACATTTTATAGAAAGTTAAGGAGGTATATAGCTCCTTAAGAGCTCAAGCAGTAGCGATTAGGAGTGTAAGGATTAAGGTCGAGATAGAGGCTAAGAAATTCTAAGAAGAGCTATTGATCAAGAAATTAGCACATTTGTTGGTGGCCGATGAAGTTTCAAGCCCCAAAGCTAAGAATGAGGAGCTATAGAAGGAGATCGAAGACTTGAAGGAGGAGCTCCGTAAGAAACGATAGGAGTGTTGGGGGTTAGGCTAAATAATTAGCTCAATTAGCGATAAGGAGAACAAGTTAAGGGCATAGATAAAAGAGTTAGAGACAAATGGCTCCAAACTACAATCTCACATAGCCGAGTTTGAGGAGGCAGCAAAGAGGAGGCCCTCAATTGAGGAGGTATTAGAAATTGTGACTCATAGTCGGCAATATGAGAAACTGCTTAGAAAAAAACTTCTATAGGGGGTCCAATAGGCAAGAGAGGAAATTTTGAAATTTCACCTTGACTATGACCTTTCATGTCTAGATTTCGCCAACGTCGACAATAATGATGTTAGCAGTGGTGACGAAGAAGTTAGTGAATAGGCAGAGACCAAGGTCCACAATTAAGATGATGATGATAATGAAGCCATTGTTAAAGCTCCCATTGAGAATGAAGACAGATTATCCAAGGAGAACCCCTATTTTCACAAATGAATATCTACCCGCTCTAAAACCCACAATGCCAAAAGAGAAACAAACTCCTAGAAGGTTCCATCATCTTCTAATCAAGACAATGCCTTTACTCAATCTAAAAACATGTCAAAGTCTTAAAATTGTCATGTGCATTATTGTTTCTTGGCACATTTTATTTCACGTGAGATTTTATTTCTCCGCATGTTTTGTTTCATGCATGATTTTATATCTCGGCACATTTTATTTCACATACGAATTAATGAATGTTATCATAGACAATATTCGTTAGTCACTTAAGACGTAAACTAGTTTCATTTTTGGGTCATTAGATTGCTTGTTGTCAAGCATAAGAGTTTGCTCTCTATTCTCTTGGCCTATTGAGAATTGCCGTTATTAGTCAATAATTATTTAAGTTTGTTAACCATTATAGGCCTGAACTTATTAAATGTTAATTCGTTCACTGTATAGTTAGAACTTTCTTAATTCGGTAATCACATGTAAGTTAAGAACGTACATGACAAAATGTAGTCATGCTAATAAAAGTTGGAATGAACATTTATGATCAAAACAAGTTGTAAGCCATTGCCTTACAAGATTCAAAAAGGGAAATAACGTTTGTTGAGTTTTCCCTTAATATATTTTAATAATAACAAAATGATGTATATGAACTTAACAAGGTTTTTAAGTATAAAAGATGTTCTAAAGAAAAGAAGTGTTTAGAAGAAAATAAGTCTAAGTGTATCAGAAAGTTTGATAGAATATGTGTCAGAATGTATATCAGTAAATGATTAGAATATCATAACTTGTGTTTAATATTGTGTTCAACTATTGTTTCTAAGTATTTTTCTAATTAACTTAAACGAATTAAGTTGGACAAATGTGTAAGAAGGCCTAGCTCTACTTTGTTGAGCATATTTAGGTAATGTGTTCAATTTTGTTCTACTAAAGTTGGATTTAGTCCATAGGGATTCTAAGTTGGGTTAATACCAAATATATAGATTGGTTGACTAAGGTTTAAGAAATACATTTAGGAAGAACATTTTCTAATAGTTTTGGTAAGATCCAAAAAAGGATTTTATGATTTAGAGTTATATATCAAAATCTCTATACAAGGCTTCTTTGGTCGAAGTTATGTTCGAAAATTTTAAATATAAGATTTTAGCAAGTTCTTAAGGTAAAGATATAGTATAGTTTATGGAAAATAGAATCAAGAATTCTAGGATATTTTGTTTAAGATAAGGTCAAATTTTTTGGATAATTCCAACCTGATCTTTTACAGAAATTTTATGACAAAATTCAAATAAAGATATTGAATAAGGGAGAAGATTTGTTCACGGCAGTTAGACAAATAGTGCTAGACTGTCTCTTGATTACTTGAAATGTGTTTTTGAATTTCCATAAAGTCAACAAAGGATTGGGACTTATCATAACGTGAAACAACTTTCAAATTACATAAGCTTGGCAAAAGAACAAATCAGGAACAGAAGGATTCAAGTTTTCAAAAATTCAAACTTTTGGTTCCTATTTTTATGGATATTTCTCCAACAACAAAACCAATTATGATTGAATAAAGATATCTTAGAGAAAAAATTGAAACTAGCCATTTCTAGCTATTACATGAGAGTTTATTTAATTTAAAGATGATGTTGTTCAAGAAACTGTACTGTACACTCAATATCATAACCGAATTTAAAAATTCTCTCGGGCAAATTGTCAGAAACTAAACGAAAATAGTTTTGTTATTTCATTATTATTGCATTTGTGCGAAAGTTATAAAGAGCTTTTGATAAGGATCAAATCGAGAAATTACAGTGGATCTAGAAATAAAGAGGAATGGGTATTCAAAGAAAATGGGTACGAAGAACATAAAAGTAAATGTAGATGGATATAACTCATCAAAATACAAACACAATCAGGGGTTTAAGCTTCAAATAGAGTTTGATACAACTTACGAATACTAAATGTTGCTTGGGGTTCCAAATGAAGGTTAGATATGACTTACTAATCGGTTCAAATGAAAAGGTTCCCCATAATCCTAAGAATAAGATTGATAAGGACATAGGAGAGATTAAAAAAAGTAATCAATACTCAATAATCTAGCAAACACAAGCTCTACTAGCTCAAGTACAGCTTTACTCGAAAGAGGAAAGTTTCACTTTCTGTATATATCTTTATATATCTATCTGTCTATATCTCTATGTCTGTCCCTTTATCTCTATATATAACAGTTACTATTTATAGCAAGTCCTAAACCCTAGTGATAAGACTGTAAATAATGTACAAGGCCTTAAACCCTAAAGAAAAGGGCCTATAAATAAAATAAAGGAAAACATACACAAGAATGTAAAACTGTACGTTTTACAAGACTTAGCTTGCAGTCATTTGGCATATCCTAGGAGGAGTAGTATCCGAACCGGACAGGGTCAACAGTTGGATGTACAGGTTCGAGAAGGGGTCCTCGACGTCTCACGTGGCTTAACCGAAACACCAAAGAGGTCAGCCTATAATGGCCAAGTGCTAAAATTAGTTGGCACTGGTCTCTCAGGGTCGTACTGAATGGTGCTTTGGTCTTGAGTCTTCGGTTGTGTGATCTCTTATCTTCTTGACAGACGATAGACTTGTTGCCGAATAGCTCCTTTTCTTCCCCTCAGCCTTCTATCATTTGCTTAACCTTAGCGAAATCTGTTCAACCTCGACCTTAAATTATTCAACCTCAGGTTAGAACAGGTCGACATCTTCTTCTAGAGGGTCATCGTCGGCTTCGGATAGGTCGGCCTTGGCTTAGACATTGTCAAAGGCTGATTCCCATCAGCTTTATTATTGTATTGTTTTACTTTCATTATAAACATTATTGACTTTATGTTTTGAGTATGAGAGGATTAGGGAGTTCTCTAAGTCTTGTATATAACTTAGGAAGAAGCTAGTGAGATAGGATAGAGAAGCGACTAGATATCCTTGTAATCTCTCATTAATATTTGTTTATTGAAAAGTTTGGACTAATGGAATGACATTAGTGAAAAGGACTGGGTCCCTAACAATGAAGCTAGAAGATAGCAGTAGGTAAAAGGCCGAAGCTCTATAAAAATGCTTACCTGATCTTCTTACTTCTTATCTTATTTACTCTCTAATCTTTATTATTATTTGCACCTTGAGTTAACAATCAATTTCCAACTACTTATCACACCACTTAAGATATTAAGAGGGATTTTGTTTTTAAATCAAAAGTTTTAGTTTTTGCAAAAGATATCAATTCAACCCCCCAAACACCACCGCCCACCCCCCCATTTTTAAATCAAAAGTTTTAGTTTTTGCAAAAAATATCAATTCAACCCCTTAACCACCACCGCCCCCTGCCTCCACACTTGATATCTCAATTAGTATCAAAGCCTTACTCTAATATCACAAAGAGTCAAGATCACTGGTAGAAAGTAGTAGTTCATTAACTGTTCAACCTAGCAAGGCTCTATTTTTTTATGGTACTAATTTTTTTTATTGGAAATTTAGGATGGAGACATACATCAAGACAACCAACCATCAGGCTTAGGGAATTATTTTAAATGGAGATGTTAAAGTTTCAGAAACACCTTTTACAATAGAAGAAATCACAAAAGTTGAATTGAACTCAAAGGCTAAGAATTTGCTTCTTTCTACTATTACACCTTCTGAATTCTATCTAATCTCTTCTTGGAAAAAAGATGAGTGTTATAGATCTTGTTAGGAAAATGCTAAGGATCTTTCTGAAGGCGTGGAATGCAAAGAAGACAACTATTAAGGAAGCATGTGATATGACAAAACTTAGTCTTTGTCAATTACGCGACAAGCTGATGGCTTATGAGTTGAATTCCTCAAGTCAGAAAGTATGTCAAATGATCTGAAGAGAAAGTTTGTGGCCTTCAAAGCTAAGGATGTTGAAGTAGATTCTAAAAGTGACAAATCTTATGAAGATGAGGAAGAAGATGTATCAATGCTAGCTAGGCACCTAAATCATCTATTGAAAAAGAAAGGTAAGAGAGTGTATAATTCAAAAAGGTTTTCTTCTAACAAAAACAAGAATGATGTAGGAAAAGGTTACAAAGAGAGGGAAGAAAGAGATTATATGTTATGAACGTAAAAAACCAGGACATATCAAGTATGAATATCCATTGCTGATCAGGAATATGGATAAATATAAGAAGAAGTGCAAATCGTTGATGGCCACATGGAGTGACTTAGATGAGTCAAAAACTAAAGCAAAAAGTACAGAAGATGAAACTTAGGAAGCAAACTTATGTTTAATGGCTCTTTTGGAGCTAAGCTCCGAATCTGAAAGTGAATCTAATCATAAAATTTTAGAAGATATATGTGCTAAGATAAATAAGTTATTAAAGGCTCTTACTAAAGCTAACAACAAGAACATAAGAATTAATAATGAGAATAAGATGTTAAAGGAAGAAAAAGCTGCTCTTATCCAAATGAATAAACTACTAGTAGATGAAAATGACATCTTAAAAAATAATGTGGAAGGGTTACACGTTGCTAGAGAAGCGGTAGTAAATGAGAATTTGATACTAAAAGAAGAAATAAAAGGCTTAAAATATTAAGTGAATGTCTTGTCAAATTCAATACAAAATACTTTCAAGAAATTTGATGAAAGTAATAAGAAACTCCAGCTACTCATTTTATGTCAACGTCTTGATCAATTTAAAATTGGATTGGGTTATGAAAATATTGAATCTTCACATTCAAAAAGGGAGATAGTGTTTGTAAGATCTAGAGACACAAGTAATAAAGAAATGATTGATAATAAGAAAGATGAAAAGACTATTGAGCACATTAGAAAGTCAAATAGAACCTCCTCTGATCAGAATAGGAAGTGTTCACAAGTAAATGGATACTTCAGAAACTCAATCAGAAAGTATGTAAAAAAAAATCGAACTCTAATCTTAAGAAATATGGTAAGCAATAGGTATAAAATTCAGAAACCCTATGCTTGTTTCCTTTATAACAAGCTAGGACATTGGTGTGCTTAGGAGTTTAGTTATCACTAGGACTTATTGTAGTAAATCTAACTAAAATGGGTCATCCAAAATATTGAAGAAAATTAGAGGGAAATGGTCCACAAACAAACAAGAGTAGCTGACGTGAAGCTATTCGCAGGATGTGACTCACTAATAAAAACAACACGACTTGACACCTCACTTGATATGATGTACAAGTTGATGTCAAGGTCCACCCACCACTAATCTTAAGCTACTCAACAAGATTAGATAAGAGTGTATGAAAGATGGACTTAGAGAGGATTGTCTCATAAGAATAGAATATTCAGTATTAAAATGTAAGTTATCTTCGGCTTACAAGAGAAAGGGAACGTTACAAATAAAGAAATTATGAGTAAGTATATACAAAAAGGGGATTTCTAGTACAAACGAAAAACAGTGAAAAGGACAAAAGACAAAACTAGAAAAGTGGTACAATGTTAGACAAGGTAAACATGTAGTAGTGCAACATTCGTCCCGTACAAATATCCTCTTAGCACAGCAAGTAAGAGGGATCAAGATGTTGTTGCAATAAAGGGGCCAAGACGAGAGAGATGGTAGTATGCTAAAAGAAAACTACTCGACCAATAAGTGAGTCTCTTATTACTTGGTAAGAACCTCTCGACAGCAGTTAGTCGGATTACTCAACAAAGGGTCCTCAACCAAGGAATGGTCGGCATCATCACTACCGAAAGCATAGATTATAGTATGACAATGCAGGGAGCTTAAAGAGTTTAGCCACCTTCCTTCAGTGTAAACTTTCTTGTCATCAGCAAGTTGCCAAGAGAGAATTCTTTGGGTGAAGGACTGTAGTCTTCAGAGCCGTGCACGAGTAATGGGACCGCTGGTCGGCAGTTCATCAGTTCCCTAGGGTCGCTGAAGATTTACCCTCAAATCTTGGTCTTCGTTATCATCAAGCATATAGGGAGTCAAATCAACGACATTGAAGGAGGTAAGTACATCAAAACCTTTGAGTAGCTTAATCTCATAGGCATTATCATTAATATACCTTAGGATCCTATAGGGTCTATCTATTCTAGGAGATAGTTTGTTAGTCCTTCTGCTAGGAGAGCATTCCTTGCTAAGATAAACCTAGATAAGGTCCCTAGGGGTATTAACAACTCACCTCCTTCTGTAGTTTCCCACTTCCTTCTATTAGGCTACAATTTTGGTCAATTGCTCAGCAATCTTCCAATGTAACTTTTGGAACTCCTCGACACATTGTAGGCCAGATTGAGTTTCCCCTTATGTAGTTGAGCTATTAATTAAATCCAAGAGTAGGTTCGGGTTAAGTCCATAAACAACCTCAAATGGTGATGTTCTGTTAAGTTATAAGTTGAGCAATTGTAGGCAAATTCAATTATGGGCAGGCATAAATCCCAGTCACAAGAGTTCTTTCCAACAGTGGTGCGTAGGAGATTACCAACGGTTCTATTAACTACTTCAATTAAGCCATCTATCTAGGGGTAGCAAAAGGTACTGAATAAGAGCTTAGTATCGAGTTTCCTCCATAGGGTCTTCAAGAGAAGCTCGTGAATTTTGAATCACGATCGGATACAATACTTCTCAACACTCCATGTAGTCACACAATTTCCTGTAAAAAGAGGTTAGTGATGAATAAAGCATCATTAGTTCTATGGCAAGGAATGAAGTAGCCCATCTTGTTGAACCAATCGACTACCACCATGATCGAATTTTATCTTCTCAGCATGTAGGGAAGGCCGAGCATGAAATCCATGCTTAGATCGGTCCACAGCTACTCGAGAATTGGTAAAAGTGTATATTTTCCATAGGGCTCTCTCCTCCCTTTTGCATACCTACACACCTTGTACCTCTCAAGTATTCGGTGCACAACCTTCATCATTCCGAGCTAATAAAAGTACTCCTTCAATATCTTAATCATCCTCTTTTCTCCAAAATGGCCAGCCAAACCCCCAACATGAGCTTCTCAAACCAGTAGCTCCCTTACAGAACCACTCAGTACGCAAATCTGTTTACCCTTCATTAAGAACCCCTCACTTAAGTAGAACCCTTCTACAGCTCCTCTAGCACTGCACCTGGTTACTAAGGGTCCAAAATGTAGGTCATGCTCATACTGATCAAGTAAAGTGCCAAATCTAAGCACCTTAGCTTATAACATTGTGATGAGGGTATGACGGCGAGAAAGTGCATCAGCTACTATGTTGGTGCTTCCCTTCTTATATCTAAGACATAACAAAAGGTTTCCAAGAATTTGACCCATTTGGCGTAATGCTGAGAAAGCTTCTATTGCCTACGAAGATGCTTAAGAGATTCATGATTTGAATAGATGATAAATTCTCTTGGCAATAGATAATGCTGCCAGTTCTGAAGTGTACGAACAAGGGCATAGAATTCCTTATTGTAAGCTGAGTAATTTAAGGCAGCACCTCAGAGTTTTTTGCTAAAGTAGGCAATGGGTTAACGCTCCTTCATAAGGACAACACTAATGCTGACAGTAGACCCATCACATTCAACCTCAAAAACCTTATCAAAATCCGATAAGGTGAGTACTAGAGCAAACATCAACTTAGACTTCACATCTTCAAAAATTCTCTAAGCCTTTTCTGTCCATTTAAACTTAATGTTCTTCTTGGTCAATTTAGTCAACGACGTAATTATGGAGCTGAACTTCCAGATAAATCTCCAATAGAATGAAGCTAAGCCATAGAAGCTCATGACTTTGGCAGCATTAATCAGCATAGGCCACTCATTAATAGCTCTGACTTTTTCCTCATTAACTTGAACTCCACTCCTCGAAACAACATATCCGAGGAATACAACCTTACTTTGACAGAACGCACATTTCTTCAAGTTGCCAAATAATTTCTCGATGTGGAGTATGTTAAACACCAATCTCAAATGTTCAACATGTACAAAGAGGTCGGCACTGTAGACCAAAATATCATCAAAATAAATTACAACACATTTGTTGATCAACGATCTTGGTGCATGATTCATCAGCCGCATAAATATACTCGGCGCATTAGTTAGTTCGAACGGCATCACCAACCATTTAAACAGACCATCCCTTGTCTTGAAGGCCATCATCCATTCATCCCTAGGTGTCATTCATATCTGGTGGTAACCACTCTTTAGGTCAATCTTAGAAAAGATGCAGGTGCCATGTAACTCATCAAGCATATCATCAAGCCGCAGGATTGAGTGCTGGTATTTGATAGTGATCTTATTGATAGCTCGGCTGTCAATGCACATTCGCCATGTTCCATCCTTTTTTTGCATGAGTACAATGGGTACAGCATAAGGACTCACGTTCTTACGGACATATCTACGATCTACCAACTCATCCACCTGCTTCTTCAATTCAACTACCTGCTTTGGATTGAGCCTATAAGCGGGTCGGCTTCGTAAGGTAGCCCCTGGTTGGAGGTCGATGCAACGCTTAATTCTCTCAAGGGCGGTAAACCTTTTGGCATCTTATTAAGGAAGAGGTTAGCAAATTCCTGAAGTAACTGTTGCACTTCACCAAGTAAATTCACGGCCTCTCTAACCTCTAAGAATCTCCTGACTAAAAGGAGCACATAGTCCTTGGCCTTGACCTCTCGTACAAATTGAGTTTGGGAAATCACCAAGGACTTCCACTGCAAAGATCTAGCAACCTTTTCCTAGGCTTCTTGCACTTCCATAGGACTCATAGGTATCAATATAATTTTCTTCCCGTCCTTATGAAACATGTAGGTATTTCCATACCCATTATGTAACACTCTCAAGTCAAATAGCCACGATCGATAGAGTAATATATGAGATGCACACATGGGAAAGACATCATACAGCACCTCGTCCCTGTACCTATCACCAATAGTAATTGGTACTCTGACTTGCTCGAAAACATGTAGTCCTCTTTTCTCGTTTAGCCAATAAATCTTGTACAACTTGGGGTATGGAAAGGTTGGCAATTTCATGGCCTTAACTACCCCTTGCACAATGATGTTGGTATAGCTCTCTCCATTAATGATCACGGCATATAGCTTGCGATTCACCCAACAATTCGTATAAAAGAGGTTCTTTCTTTGCTCATTCTCGTTAGCCATAAAAGTACTGAGAGATCATCAAATTACAAAGCAATACTTGGCTCCGCCCTTAGAAGGTATCTCGGCATCGAGATCTTCCTCAAATTCTTCTAGCATTTGATTAGCTGTCACTTCTTCCTCCCCTTTACTTACACTTTCTACTTCAAACTGAAGCTTGTCTCCCTTTATGGTCATGACTCGATAGTTTGGACATTGACTAGTCATGTGTCCATAGCCAAGGCATTTAAAACATTTGATTTCTCTGGTTTTTCTCCCTAAACTCTAACCATGGTCTCTTCTGATCTTAGGCTCCTCGATCTTGCTCTTACCTCGACCCTCATCTAGTCGGCTTAGCATGTGACCTCGAGTTACACCTTAGAACTATTTGAAACTTTACCATTCATTATTCGGCTCGGTAGGCCACTCCTATTCGATATCAGTGTTCGGTTACTAGGCATTTGGCCAACCTGGTTCCGCCATTGCCTTTCAACTCTCTAGGCCACATAGATCGTTTCATCCAGAGTTATGAGGCTTTACAACTCTACGGTATTACTAATCTCAACCCATAGTCCATAGATGAACCATGCTATAGTTTGGATCTCAAGCTCATCAACATTGCATCATATTATGAGCAACTAAAACTCTCTGACATAGTCATCTATGGATCTGTTACCTTGCCTCAAGTCTTGGAGTTGTTGGAAAGTGTCTTGTTCATAGTGTTCAGGAACAAACCTACTTCTTAGAACTCTCTTCATCTCATTCCATGTTTGGACCTTGCATCGAGTCCTCAGGCGAACATTCTGTAGCTTCTTCAACCCACATTGCCGCATATCTAGAAAATTCTAACTCGGCCACTCTAATGCAGACAACATCTTCATAATCATAGAAGTCGAATATCTTTTCGATCTTCTCTTCCCAATCCAGGTAGTCATCAGTACTACTAAACCCATTGAAGCTTAGAATCTGTACCTCAAGATGTTCGGCACCTCTTGGCACTTTAAACTCACGCTCATCAATCCCAACATACCGGTCTTCTTCTTCTTCATACTCTTCTACTTCGTCTAACTCTAACCTTCTCCTTGCGACTCTCTCAGCATGTCACGATGGTACTTGGTTCACTGGAAAGCCTTCTAGAGCTCATTCATTCATCTACCTCTTCGACCTATCTCTCATTTCTCAACCCTACTCAGCCACTCTCTCACGTGATCTAGTCTCTAAGACCCTATTTACTGAGATAACCATGTTGGCTACAATAGTAGCAAGATCTTATATTTGCTCATCAATAATACGTAATGTTTGTTGGGTAACTCGACCACGACCATAAACATCACTCTTGACATCGTTAATCTCTCCCTATACACTAAGGTTTGACATTCTCAACACAAAGCTTCAGTAAAGACACTTCACTCAGATGCTTTCAACACACATACAAATATATCGAATAGTAGACTAACTATGACTACACAGCTCTCGGTCTCAACCTCAAGCTTTGATACTAAGAAAATTATATGGTGTGCTGAGGAGCTTAGTTATCACTAGGACTTATCATGGCAAATCTAATTAAAATGGATCCTCCGAAATATCGAAGAAAATTAGAAGGAAATTGTCTACAAACGAACAAGAGTAGTTGACGTAGAGCTATTTGGAGGATGTGACTTACCAACGAACACAATACGACTTGACACCTCACTTAATATGATACACAAGTTGATGTCAAGGTCCATCTATCCGCCACTAATCCTGAGCCACTTGGCAAGATTAGATAAGAGTATATGAAAGATGGACTTAGAGAGGGTTGTCTCACAAGAATAGAATATTTAATATTAAAATGTAAGTTGTCTTTGGCTTACAAGAGAAAGGGACTATTTATAGTAAGTCCCTAAGGAAACATTACAAATAAAGAAATTACAAGAAAGTATATATAAAAAGAGGACTCTTATTACATATGAAAAAGGGTAAAAAGGACAAAAGACAAAAATGGAAAAGTGGTACAATGTCAGACGAGGTTGATAAGTGGCAATACAACATTGGTCCCATACAAATATTCTCTAAACACAATAAGCAAGAGAGATCAAGATGTTGTGGCAATATAGGGGCCGGGACTAGAGAGATGGTAGCATACCGAAAGAAAACTACTCAGCTAATAAGTGAGTCTCTCATTACTCGATAAGAACCTCTCAGTAGCAGTTGGTCAAATTACTCGGCATAAGGTCCTCGGCCAAGGAATGGTTGACATCATCACTACTGAGAATATAGATCATAGTATGACAATGCGGGGACCTTACGGAGTTTAGCTACCTTCCTTCGGTATAAACTTTCTCGTCATCAGCAAGTTACCAAGAGCGAATTCTTCAGGTGAAGGATTGCAGTCCTCAGAGCTGTATGCAAGTAATGGGACTGCTGGTCGGCAGTTCATCAGTCATATTGAAAAACATTGCTTCTATAGAAATTCCAAGCTTAGTAATCATCAAGTGAGAAAACAAAATGCAAGCTTGAATTTTAAAGTACCTAAGCTTTGTTAGGTTTGTAAATAGGGTTGATTTATTTGTGATGAATGTAGGAACACAAAGCTAAAATGAAGGGAATGGGTATCTCGATAGTAGTTATTTGAGGCACATGATAAGTGATGTTTTATTGTTCACAAACTTAGTCTAGAAAGAAGATGGTTACATTAAATTTGGAGATAATGGTAAAAGTAAGATAGTTGCAATAAGTACGGTTGGTTTTCTTCCTCATATAATCGAAAATGTATCTCTAATAAAAGGACTAAAACATAATTTGTTAAGTATAAGCCAACTATGTGACAAAGGATATAAGATAACTTTTGAACATGACAAATGCATAGGTTTTGATAAAAACAAATCTAAGATCTTTAAAGGATATAGGAAGAAAAACATTTATCTAATTAAGCTTGCAGAAATTAATTCGAAAAGTTGTTTCTTGTCTGTGCATGATAACATTTTTCTATGGCATAAGAAATTGGGACATGTGAACTTCTATCAAATGGAGAAATTATCAAAAATTAATTTGGTAAAAGGTTTACTAAAGTTAAGAGTTTAAAATGATATTCGTTGTGCTGCTTGTATAAAAAGTAAGATGAGTTCAGTTTCTCAAAAAGGTAAGAATGTCATCTCTACCAAAAGACCTTTAGAACTATTACACATGGATTTATTTGGTCCTACCAAAACATTAAGTATGGGTAGAAACAAGTATGGTTTAGTTTTTAATGATGATTTTTCTAGATTTTCCTAGATTCTATTTCTTCATCATAAAAGTGATATATTTAAAAATTTTGAAGCATTTGCTAAACAAGTACAAAATGAAAAAGGAGCATCTATAATCAATTTAAGGATAGATCATGGAAAAGAATTTGATAATATTGATTTCATAACTTTTTGTGAGAATAATGACATAACTCACAATTTCTCTACTCCATACACACTGCAATAAAATGGGGTAATGAAACAGAAAAACAAAACTATTCAAGAAATGATAAGGACTCTATTAAATGAAAGTAAAATAGCTAAGCATTTTTAGGCTAAAGTTGCATCTGCTACATGTTATATTATTAATCGTGTCTATATGAGATCGTTGATAAACAAGATTTCATATGAAATTTTTAAAGATAGAAAACCTACTATTTCATACTTTCATGTGTTTGATTATAAGTGTTTTGTGAAGAGAACAGGTAAAGTTTTAGGCAAGTTTAAGGAACGAGCAGATGAAACAATATTTCTAAGATACTCACTTAATTCTTAAGCTTTTGAAGTCTACAATAAAGCATCCAAAGTAGTTGAAGAATCCATCAATGCCAGATTTATTAAGGAGATAGGACAAGACGATTCTGATGATGAAACACCAATGATCACTAAGAAAGATCTAGTTCAATGAAGTGGTGAAGGGGTGTCAGAACCTAAGTTAGAACCTCTATCAAAAAGTGATTCTAAAAACTTATATACTCCTAGTAAGCTAGAAGCAAATTCTAATGGGTTAATAAGGATTAAATCAGATTCTACTAAATTAGAACCACAATCTCAAAGGTTGTTAGAAAGTAAGTCAGAAAGTTCTGAAGGTTTATATACACCTCCTTCTACCCTAAGATTTAAACCGCAACATCTTCCTGAACAAGTAATAGGCCATGTTTGGTCAAGTATTAGAACTAGATCTAGTCTTTAAAATATAGAGAATCATTTTGCATTGCTCTCTAAAATTGAACCTAATTCTATTGATGAAGCCTTAAGTGATATTAATTGGATTAATGCTATGCAAGATAAACTTAATCAATTCTAAAGGAATCGAGTGTGAAATCTAGTGCCTAGACCTTGTAATAAATCTATAATTGGTATTAAGTGGGTGTTTAAAAATAAATTAGATGAAAATGGAAAAATTATGAGAAATAAAGCTAAATTAGTAGCTAAAGGATATTGTCAAGAGGAAGGAATAAATTTTGATGAAATGTATGCACCGGTAGCAAGGTTAGAAGTTATCAAATTATTGCTTGCTTATGTTAGTTTTAAAAACTTCAAATTATTTCAAATGGACGTAAAAAGTATATTCTTAAATGGGTATATCAAAAAAGAAGCATACGTTGAGCAACCCCTAAGATTTGAAGATCCATTTAAGTCTGATTATGTTTTTAAGCTTAAGAAGGCTTTATATGGTTTGAAGCAAGCACTACGTACTTGGTATGAAAGGCTAAGTGAATTCTCGCTAAAGAATGATTTTCAAAGAGGTAAAGTAGATATAACCTTGTTCTTGAAATTCTATGATCATGATATATTAATTGTATAGATATATGTGGACCATATAGTGTTTAGTTTTACTATGGAAAGTTTTTGTACGAAAGTTGTAAAGAGCTTTTTAATTATATTGTTTCACTTTCATTGTAAACATTATTGACTTTATGTATTGAGTGTGAGAGGATTAGGAAGTTCTCTAAATCTTGTGTATAGTTTAGGAAGAAGCTAGTGAGTTAGAACAGAGAAGAGACTAGATATCTTTGTAATCTCTCATTGATATTTGTTTATTGAAAAGTTTAGACTAGTGGAATGGTACCGGTAAAGAGGACTGGGTTCCCAGTAGTGGAGCTGGAAGAGAGTGATAGGCAAAAGGCCAAAGCTCTATAAAAATGCTTGCCTAATCTTCTTACTTCCTATCTTACTTACTTTCTAATCTTTATTGTTATTATTTACGGCTTGAGTTAACAATCAATTTCCAACTACTTATTACACCACTCAAGATATTAAGAGGGATTTTGTTTTTAAATCAAAAGTTTTAGTTTTTGTAGAAGATATCAATTCACCTCCCTCTTGATATCCTACTAGGACCAACAATGTTAAAGGAACTAAGTGAAATAAAGTTTTGGATTCTTGGCATTCTATGCTCGAGGGATAATAGTGCCATCCAATCGTTTTAGTCAATAAGCCTCCTCGCCTATAATTTCCTGAATCCTAATGGGATCCTCTTAGTTCGCGTCGAGTTTCCTTAGTTTATCTCGAGTGCTAGTTGCCTCTAACTTTTTTGCAAACCATATCATAAGGCCAAAAGACCTTATGCTTCACCTTTTGATCATAATATTTGGTAGCTCCATGCTAATATGCAAGAATTCTTGCCTTTGCAATGTCTCTTATTTCCTCAATAATGTCCAACTTAGCCGTAAGACCAATTTAGTTAGACATTACATCAAAATTTTATGTGTGAAGATTAGGCAAGTCTAATCCAACCAGCAATACTACCTTTGTACCATATGCCAATCTGAAGGGTGTTTCTCTTATCGCAGTCTTATGGGTAGTTCGATATCCCCACAAAACATTCGATAATTTGTCAACCCATTTACCTTTAACTTAATCGACTTTCCTCTTCAAGCTCTATAAGATGATCTTATTAATGACTTCAACTTACCCATTTATTTAAGGATGTGCTACAAACATGTAATTCAGGCGAATGTTGTATTTCTCACAAAATTCCTAGAATTTATCATTATCAAATTGTAGTCTATTATTAGTAATTATCATGAATGGGACCCTAAATCTTGATATTATGAAGTTTAAAAAAAAAGCCCCTACCTTCTGTTCAATGATTCTTGTCAATGCTTGGGCTTTCGCCCACTTGGTAAAATAATCTACAGCAATAATGATGAATTGCCCTTAAGCTATGGACTTAGGAAACAGCTCGAGTATGTTTAACCCCCATTGGACAAAAGGCCATGGACCGATGAGGCTGCACAATTCAGTAGGAGGCATATAACTCAGTGCCTCATGTTTTTGTAATGTAGACACTACCAACAGATGTTCTTGCATCATCCTTCATTGTCGGCCAATAATAACCGAGTCGCAATATATGGACATAAAGTGTTTATCCCTTTACATAGTTACTGTAGATATTGTCGTGTAGCTCAGATAATACTTACTGTACATCTTTCAAAGAAAGGCATCAAAAGTAAGGTTGGGAAATTCCTTGTTTATATAATTGATCATCAATTAATGTGTAATTTACAGCTTGATAGATCATCCTTCGAGCCTCTTTTTTATCTTTAGGGAGAGTGCTATCTCTTAGATAATCTATGATTAGGTCCATACAACCCTCTCTTTTAAGTGGGGAGCTAGTTCATAGCTCTGTTGAGTAGTCTGTAAGCTCTTATCAGGGAGGAACTCAACAAGGAGCTTGTTGTTTAAGTTAGGGAGTGCCATGTTAACTAACTTTGATAACTTGTAGGCTGCAATGTTCTTACTCCTTGGTATTTTCTAAATAAAAAAAGATTGAAACTTCTCTATGAGCGTTTGTACTATCAGTAAGTACTTGCTCGTTACTTCCTCTTTTGCCCCATAACTCCCCTTGATTCGATTTACAACAAATTACAAGTTGGAAAAAACTTTGTTCTTCTCAATGCCTACTTCCTTTGCCAATCTGAAGTCTAACTATTAAGGCTTCATATTCAACTTCATTATTGTTGGCCAGAAATCCAAACTTCAAAGCATAATTGACCATGATATTGTAGGGTCCTTCCAAAACAAGATCCTCACGACTTCTTTCCTTAGTCAAAGAACCATTGACATATAAATTCCATATTGGCTTCTCAATTATCTCTATACTGTCCTCTTCACTTGTGAACTCAGCTAAAAAATCTATCAGCACCTAAGCTTTTAATGCCATTATAGGTTTGTATTATACTCCATAAGCACTCAACTCTAAGGAATACTCCATCATCCTCCTTAATGAATTTGACTATTGTAAAGCTTATTGTAATTGTTGATTAGTAAGGATAATAATTTGATAAACCTCGAAGTATGGTTTCAACTTCCTTATTAAGAGAACCACAGTTAATGCAAATTTCTTAATTTTTGTACATAGGTGTTCTGGTCCTTGTAAAATATGACTTATGTAATAAATCGACCGATGCTCCTTACCTTCGATTCATACCAAGATAGAGGAGAAGGCTTTGCTGCTAACTGACAAATATAAAAATAAGTTTTCTTTCGAAATGGGTATCAAGAGTATTGGTGGTAACGTAAGAAACTCTTTTAGTTTGTTAAATGCTCTTTCACATTTGTTTGTCTACCTAAAATCTTTTAGACTCTTCAAAATTTTGAAGAATTTTACACATTTATTTGCACTCCTCAACACAAACCTATTAAGGATAGCTATCCATCTAATCAACTCCTGAACTTTCTTAACTGTACAAGGAGACCTCATATTTCTAATTGCATCAGTTTCTTTTTATTCACTTCAATACCACATCAAGTGACCATATATCTTAAAAACTTTCCTAAAGTCAATCTAAAAATGCATTTCTGCGAATTTAGCTTCATGTTGTATCTTTTGAGAGTGCTAAATGTCTCTTCAAGATCAACAAGATGCCGGCCTTCTAATGTGTTTTTCACTATCATGTCATCAATATATACCTTAACGTTATGGTGAATTTGGGGCTTAAACATCTTGGTGACAAGGCGTTGGTAAGTTGTACTGACATTTTTCAAGCTAAAATGCATCACCATGGTGATGAATGATGTGTAGACCTCATCTTTCTCTTCCATTTTGATTTGATTATAGCGAAAAAACACATCCATGAGGGATAACAATACGTGTCCAGCAGTAGGGTCAACCAATTAGTCTATTCTCAATAAGGGGAAACAATTTTTAGGATAGGCATTGTTCAAATTGATGAAGTTTATGCACATATGCCATTTTCAGTTAGACTTCTTGACTAACACATAGTTTGCTAGCCAAGTCAAATAAGGCTCTTCTCTAATGAACCCTACCTTAAGTAGTTTTTCGACTTCTTCTTTTATGGTTGCCTGCCGTTCAAGAGCAAAATGCCTTTTTCTTTGCTGAATAACCTTCGTATTAGGGTCAATTTGAAGTTTGTAGGTGATAACATCTCTGATAATACTCGACATATCCGAAGAGGACCATGCAAAGATATTGGCATTATCTTACAAGAAATTAATCATGCTTTGATGAATGTCTACCAACAATGATTTCCTTATCTTAGTCGTCCTCTTTAGATCATTCCATCTCTTCCTTGGCATTCTCAACATTGATTGATTTTTGTTCTAGACAAGTTTCAATTTGAAAGATTTCCTCTCAATGCAGCACCCTTATATATAGGGATCTTGCTAATTGTTGGTCTCCTCTACACATACCAACTCCAACAAGAGTAAGGAATTTGGCTTTAAGATGCATAATAAAAGGAACCATGCTAAATAGATGCTGACATGGCCAACCCATAATCATATTGTATGGGGACCAACATTTGACTACAAGGAAATTTACCTTGTCTTCCATAGTATGTTTGTTGTCTCAATCTGGATAAGGATAGAAATCACTCCATTGACCCAAACGGGCTAATTATAGAAAGCATATAGATCATAATCATATGATCTCAATTGTACCTTGATTTTCAGCCTCATTTGATCAAAAACATGCTAAAAAATGATATCTACCGAACTTTTGGTGTCAACCAGAATCTTTTTTATCTCAAAGTTGGCAATTTTTGCACTAATTACTAGTGCATCATCGTAAGGTCTTTAAACAACTTCAAAATCCTCTTCTAAGAATGATATTAAATTGTCGACCTTGACCTTCTCACCCATTTAGTGCTCTGCTATTGCTTTCATCTCTTGTATCTTTCACAGCCTAAGAAGGCCATGTGACATTCTCCTACTCATTGCATCTCCTTTGAGTCGATCATTCTATGTTTTTGGCATTATGTGCAATAAACTTGCTTAGATACCCTCACTAGATCGCATCTTCAATCGCATTTTTGAGTTGGATATACTTATTAGTATTATGACCTATCACGATGAAAATCATAGTATTTATTTGAATTCCTTCTTAAGGGATTTCCTTTTATTCTCTCTAGCCATTGTAAAACACCTTTTTGGCCATACACTTCCATCAATATGTCCACAATTGGACGATTAAGTGGCATATGAACTAAATATGTCAAGATGTGTAGCCTCTTTTTCTCGGTGTTAAGATACTGATCATCGTCGGCTTTAAGTCAATCTTTTACACTCTTCTTCTTGTTTCCTTTACTATCTCCTCTATTTTGATCAGCCTCTCAATGAGCCTTAATGTTAGCTTCCTGTCAGATGTAAGACGTGGCTTTAGCTTTAGCTTTGGCTTTGGCTT
Source organism: Lumnitzera littorea (assembly GCA_024138015.1). Lineage (NCBI taxonomy): Eukaryota > Viridiplantae > Streptophyta > Magnoliopsida > Myrtales > Combretaceae > Lumnitzera > Lumnitzera littorea. The sequence goes on from JAMXBB010000009.1 coordinate 63,174,801, forward strand.
TAAACTTAGCAAAAGTTCTCAACTTATTTTTGGTAAGAGACTTGAAAAAGTCTCTATAGGGCTTGATACCATTGATAATTGCATCAAGAGCAATGCTCATATCCAATTTTGGAATCTAGACCATCTCAGCCATAAACCTAGCCAAATAGTCCCTAATAAACTCATTTGATCTTTGCTTTATTGTGTTAAGGATAAAAGAATCCTTAATGGGAAGCTTGCTTGCAAGGAAGTGCTGGAGAAACACTTCTATTATATCCTCAAAACATAACATCGTGTTCAGCTTTAGATATTTGAACCATATACTAGCCGCGTTCCTTAACATTGAAGGAGAGGCCTGATAAGCTACGACGTCACTCAAGCCATGTAACTTAGCCAAAGTGTGGTATTACTCGAGATGATCTTTAAGGTTTCTTGTTCCATCATAAGTTTCAAATTATGGTAGCTTGATGTGCTGTGGTATAACTTCGTCCAAAATCTCATTACTTACTCATTGTAGTTGGGGTGCTAACATGCGAGGGTCCGGCATGATGTACCTACTGTGGTTGTTTTCCCTTGTCATTTTTCTTAAGAGTAGGGGGTGAAAGTCTTAATGTAACTCTAGCCTACTTTCTCGGTAATTCAAGAGAGTAGATTGAATCTCTACTGTTATTGGCATTGCTATCACTATTTTCTTAGTTTTCATTTGGGTAGATATTTCTATGGAGAAGGTTAAGGATCTTGTCATGTTTTTGCTAAGTTCTTAGTTTTCCTTGACTAAGTAAGTCGAGGCAAAGTTGCTCCAACTTAACCAAACATTATTTGTCAGTATGCCTACTTCCCCTCACTTGGTGGTGGGGTAAAGAACTAGCACTTGCACTTTTAGCCATTCTCGTCTTTGCCATGTAGGTGTGTAAATGAAAAATAAATAGCACCAAATGTTATTGAGTGATTTTGGGATCATATCTGGTTCCTGCAAAAGCACAGAAAAATAAGTGGTACCGAGGCTAGTCCAGTGCAGCCACTTCAATGCCTAAGTCAGTAATTATGTTGTGAAAGAGATAAGTACAAAGTTTAAGGTTATGAGAGAGTTCTTACAATACCTCCTATGTGTATTTATAAGCAAAGGTCGGTTTCTGAAATGGTAGTTAATCATCAATAGTGGGACAAGTAGAGATTTCATAATCAGACACATGCCAAAGATATAGCTGTAATGGATAGTTATGTAATGAGATCATACCGGATTAGAACCGTTCATGCCACTTCCCTAAATTTAAACCAAATGTGTTATTGGGCCTAACTCCAAGTCCCATCAAGTGGATTAAGCTTAACTGACATCAATCGAGAATAAAGTTACTTAGCCTTTTGTTAATCGAATAGTTGAATGATGTTTAAGGGTGAAAATCTACCATCAACATAATTAAGTTACAGTATTCGATTAAGATAATGTAACAAAATGTGTAGCCAAAGAAAACTTGAGATATAGGTGGTTATAAGGCATTTTTCCATCATGATTGGAGATGTATAGATTATTGAGGAGGTTTCATGGATAGTGGAGGGTAACTTTTAGAGGTCAAGAATGACATTGTAATGGCTAATGAATTTTGATGATGAAATTTTATATGAAGGAAAGGATGAAATACCCCGTAAAAATATTTTATATTGAGGAGTATTCTTGTAAGTTCTACTTGACCTTTTAGTTTAATTAATATTGTTTCCCCTTTGATTTCACAGAATAGTATTGTAACCTTTCCAATCGATAGATATGCCTATTGACTAACAAGGGCATCTCTTGGTCCATTTCCCTATACATTCAATTAAAAGGGGGGAAATAAACCAAACATTATCTCATCTCTCTCTCACAGTTCCAATTATAAACATGTCTCTCTCTCTCTCTCACTTACTTTTTCCTCTATATTAGCGTAATTCCTTATTGATGATTAAATGCCCTAACTCTAGTTTTCTTCTTAGATTGTAGTGAATAAAACAATCTAACAACAATACAGTTAGTCTACAAAACGATTTTGTAGGGTAGTGACATGTATTTCTAGAGAATTGGTGAGTATCCTTATCTTAGTGCTTCTAAACATTTAACTTAGAGTGTGGCATGAATTTTGGGTGAATGATGCATGAATTGAACACTTTAGTAGTATGGCTCCATAATCTATTGATATAAGTTAATTGGATTCATGGTAGGGGATCTCTTTAGGGTTTACTATTAAGTGTGAATTGTAAAGCTAAAATGGAAACTAAAGTAGATAGGGAATAACTTAATGGATCTTATATTAATTCTTCTTTGTTACTTTATGACATAGATTTAGATGATTATAATTGATGTTTTTAGCATGGAACGATGAAAGAAGTGTGATATACAATGGTTAAGCATCTCATGTAGATCATAGGAGGTTGTAGTATTAGTTTATAAAATCAAAGAGATGAATGAATAGTAATACATGGTTGTAACTTTAGGGCCAAGCAATTGAAATGGGCTCATTTATATTTGTTGGCTTAGTTTATTCATTGTTTTTGGCCTAAGGTGTTATAAATGGATCAAAGTCGGCCCTTTGCTAGTAGGTAGATGATTTGAGTCTGGCTTCAATTTAAAAAAGAAGTTCAAGGAGAGTAGAGAATGTAATCAGGGTATGACTCCAAAGATGCTTTTAGGATGAGCTATAAGTAGTGGGTGGCTCAAATCATATACTCAAAAAGAAGGAAGATCTAAGCTCAATTGTAAGGTCTTGCAATGATGTTACGTATTTAAAAGGGGGCGATTGTGATATGCCATGGTTATGTATCTTAAATGAATTGTGAGAGATTGTGGTACTAGTTTATAAAACCATAGTAGTGAATACCTATTCAACACGTGGTTGTAACCTTTGGACTAAAAGGTTGAAATGGGCTCATTTGTATTTATTGGCTTAATTTATTGACTACCTAGCCTAGAGCGTTCAAGAAGTTTATGCTATGTGAATGTAGTTTTGGTAGCGAATGATTTTATATGTGGAATTTATGTACATTTTCCATTGATATAGTTTTTCTAATCAATCAATAGATGAAGATAGGATGAGTGCAACCAGCCATGCTTTATTTTACAATCAACTAGGAAGGTTTTTTAGTGAAGGAGGCACCTACATAAAGGGCTAATTGACTAACCTTATGAGTTGTTCAATTTTCGGCCCCAATTTAAAGCTAATCAATCGGCTATTCCCTTATTCCACTAATCCTTTGTCGATTATAAATACTTATGGTTAATCAGGTTAACCCTAAGCAACCCTTAAACAATTTATTAGATGTACAATCAGCTATAGACTTAGCAAAAACAAATTTTAGTAAAATTAAGTATTTCAATTTTATTCTTTTATTTGTTTAAAGAGCTTATTACTGCTTTAAGCATTTAGAAGTTTAACAACTACCATTTAGGTACGTAGTTACCATGCTTACTTATTTATGCATGTAAGATTAGAAGTTGAAATGAATATAAAATCATTAATACTATATAATTGAATGTTGTTTTTACTTGCTCCCACACTAAAAGGACTAACTACTAAGGTATCAAAAATGGAGGTTGCTCATTGGTAGCTATGTCATCTTGTTAGGGTAGTAAGCTAGGATGATGTAGTGGTAGTTTAAATCAAACAATGTTACATGTGGCTAGGTAGGTTGTGAATTTGCTAGCCATTGTAGTATGGTTTGGCCTTCTAGAAGGAAGCAATTGCCAATCTACACTAGTAAAATGGAACACCTTTTCTAAACAGTTTTACAAACTAGTTGTAATAATGGTTGATACCAATAGTAAAAACATATATAGTTCAAGGCTTACAATAAAAAGATTACATTATTTCCTATAGCTAATTAGGATAATGGTTATTTGTTTACTAATAATATGAATGCATGCGGTGACTACAATACTAAGCATCAACTTACCCCATTTGTTGGATATATTTTTTAGATATCATAAGTAATGGATCATGTGCAATTTTGATTATCAAATAAAAGAAAGAGATTGACATAGTTCAACATATAAGGTTTAACTTATAGGTTTGGAATCATGTGATTAAATTTTTTATTGAATTTAAAACCTTGAAGTAAATTTTGTACATGGAAAATAATGATGTAATAATAGATGATTGTATATGTAACACTCCAAAACCAAGGACACAACAACTCGCAATGATAAGCTAAGGCTCTAAATATTGTGCTAGAATCTCTATAATCATTTACATTAACTAGCCATAATAACAAAATAACCAAATCTCTATATTCATTAATAAGTCTAATCACAATTAATATTAATAAATGAAATAAAGTAAACTCATAAAATAACTTGAATATATCAAATCATAATTTACTGCACACCAAAAGAGTTCATCTATTAGATAAGACATAGGAAAACATATCTACAAATCCAACCAATATATTAAACCTAATAATGTGATATCAAATGCGAATGAAGAGTAAGCAAAACCCATAAACAACTCTAGGGGATATGACATACCAATGGAACTTTCAAGGACTCATGGCAAAATTCGATATAACATACAAATCGGTTTGGTGAGGTTACTTATACACCTAACCTTGCTCAAGGGTTAAGATAAGAGTGATACCAAGAGTAAACAAGCAATATTTACGTAAGGAAGAAAATACTCAAAGTATATTAATGATGATATGTCTATTACAGCTACAAGTACAAGGGTATTTATATATAATAATTTAGGGTGACATGCCCAAAAAAGAAAAGACAAAAAGGGTATTACCCTAAAGAGATAATGTACAAGAATACAAAAGGGTAAAAATGAATATTCCAAAAAAATAATGGTTAGTGGAGCAAATTCTACACTTAGTCCTGTACATATGATAATGATATATTGGTGAGGCCGTTGGAGGATGTAGACAAAAGTGTATAGACAGATTGCTTGTCCAAGCAAAGGTGGCTAAGGATCAGTCCAGAGTTTCTCTCAGCATACTATTTCTCGGTACACAATCTCCGAGAGATAAGCAATCATTTGGCTTGGCATAAAGAGTGACTTGGCAAAGAAGTACTTAGCCTTGGTAAGAGTCGGTTAGAGTAGAAGGATTCACCTTGCTAGGCCTTTTAATCCTCGGACTCTATTGTAAGTCAAAGGCCTAGTAGCTTGATTCCTATCATTCCCTCCGAGTCAATTTGGATTTGGGATTAAATCCAAATGGTCTTCGATTAGCTTTCCGTCAAGGTGATATAGACTAAGGTTGGCAACATTGAAGATGTCAGAAACCCTATAGTCCTTGGGCAACTCTAATCTATAGGCATTATCATTAATCTTCTAGAGGATTCTGAATGGTCCTTTAACTTTGGCAGATAATTTGTTCCTCCTCCTACTCAGAAACCCTTCCTTGTTATGGTATAGCTATACCAAGTTTTCTTGTTGGAATTATTAAGCCATCCTACCCTTGGTCTTCTCTCGCATTCTTTTAGCAGCTTAGTCGATGTGCCAAGTGACTTTATCATAGATGTACTGAATGGATTGTACTTTGGCCGAGGCATCAGGGCCTTTTTATGCAAGTACAGGTATAAGGGCATGATCAAAAGGCAACTCGAGATTGAAACCATAGACCACTTCGAAGGGAGTCTACTTGGTATTGTCATGTACTCTTCAGTTGTAAGCAAACTCGACCACTAGCAAGCAGACGTCCCAATCAACTAAGTTCTTGCCTACTATAGCTCGAAGCAATGATCTCAAAGTGTGATTAACCACCTCTGTTTGGCCGTCAATTTAAGGGTGATAGGAAGTACTGAATAGTAATTTGGTCCCCATCTGACACCACAATGTCATCTAAAAATAACTTAAGAACTTCGGGTCTCTATCAGAGACTATACTTCCTAATATGCTATGTATCTGCATAACCTCCTGCAAGAAAAGAGAAGCAATAACTAAAGCATCATTAGTTTTGGAGCAGGGTGTGAAGTGTGTCATTTTGCTGAACTAATCCATGATGACCATTATAAAATCTTTACCTTAGGTAGTTTGTGGTAGTCCGAAAACAAAGTTTACGCCCGATTTAGTCTATGGCTTCGTCGAGACAGGCAAAGACATTACTTTCCCTTGCTCAGCTCGACACTTAGTCTTTTTGCACACGGCATAGCTTTCGACAACTCGATGCACATCTCTCCTTATTTTCAGCCAAAAGAATTGACTATTCAATAGTTCATAGTTCCTTCTTTCTCCAAAATGTCCAAAGAGTCCTCTACTATAAGTTTCCCTGATTAATAACTCCCTTGAGGAATAAGTCAATATACATAATTTTCCACTTCGGAACAAGTAGCCATTCTCCATATGATACTTGTCTACTGTTCTTCCATCGATGCATCGCGCAATTATGGGTCTAAAGTGTGGATCCTTAAAATACTGCTTTTTGATACTCGCAAACCCAAACGGTCTAGTCTGCAATTCATTCAAAAGTGCATATCTCTTCGAAAGAGCATCTGCAACTATATTGCTGTTTCCTTACTTTTATTTTATCATAAAATTGAATCCTTCAAGGAATTTAACCCATCTCACCTGTCGCTTCGATAACTTAGTCCGACTTCGAGTATATGACAAATTCTCTCAACAATAAATAGAGCTGCCATACTTACAGTACTCGAATCAATGCCAAGAGTTCCTTGTCATACACGAAGTAATTTAACTGTGGTCCTCTGAGCTTTTGACTGTGGAAGGCAATTAGTCGGCCTTCCTACATTAAGACAACGCCTATTCTAATGCCTAATGCAGCACATTCCAACTCAAATATTTTCTTGAAGTTAAACTAACCCCAAGGCAGGTCAACCTTTCTTTTATCTCAGTAAAGCTCCTCTCCTCCTTTTCTCCCCATCGGAAGCCAGTGTTTTTCTTCATTAGCTTAGTGAGTGGTGCAGCGAGGGTATTGAAATTCCTAATGAATCGCTTATAAAATAAAGCCAGTTTATGGAAACTTCTTATGTTAGCACAACTAGTAGGAGTCAACCACTTAACAATTACTCGAATCTTCTCATCATCCACTCATAAGCCTTCTTCATTGACTACATAGCCCAAGAATACCGCTACCTCCTATCAAAAGCAACACTACTTGAGATTGCCAAATAACCCCTTAGCACGAAGGATATCTAGAATAGCATGGAGATGTTCATAGTGACTCGGTATGTTAATACTGTAGACCAGGATGTCGTTAAAGTACACCACGACATACTTCCCGATCAGATGTCTCAATACATGATTCATCAGTCTCATGAAAGTGCTCAGGGCATTTAACAAGCTAAAGGGCATGACCATCCATTCATATAATCCATGTCGAGTCTTAAAGGTCGTTTTCCACTAGTCTCTTGGCCTCATGCGAATTTAATAGTAGCCAAATTTAAGATTAATCTTGTTGAAAATCTTGGCCCCACTCAATTCATCCAACATATCTTCTAACCTTAGGATAGGATACCTGTACTTGATAGTAATCTTGTTTACGGCTCGGCTATCTACATACATCTGCCAAGTTCCATCCTTTTTTGGCACTAAAAGCGTCAGCACAGCATAAGGACTAAGACTTTCCTTAACATAACCTTTTTCTAGTTGTTCATTGACTTGTCATTAGAATTCAGAAGCTTGTTCAGGACTCATTTGGTAGGTAGGCTTATTCAGTAAGGCAGTGCCAGGTATTATGTCAATGCAATGTTCTATGCCTTGCAGCGGGGGTAACCCTTTCGGTAACTCTTTAGGGAACAAATTGACATACTCATCCAATAATGCTCTTACTTCCGGGGGTAGTTCACCCTATTCCCTCATCTCTAACAAGTGCCTAACTAACATTAAGGTTAGCCCATCAGCATTGATAGCTTCTTGGAGTTTGGCTTCACTCATCACCAAAGCCTTCTTCAATCTGTGAGCAAGTTTAGGATGTAGTTTATTAACTTTTCTTGGTGGCATTAGGTTTAGTGTAATCTTTTGGCCATCCTTTTCAAACATGTATGTGTTCTTATAGCTGTTATGGATAACTCTCCTATCAAACAGCTACGGTCTACCTAACAACACGTAGGAAGCACACATGAGCAGTACATCGTAAGGGATCTAGTCAAAGTAATTCCCTATTGATGCGTCTCCGACGTCGTACACACAGAGAAGCACTACAACAAACAAACCAAAAAGGAAATAGAAAAGAGACTAGCAAAGCCCAAGCAGCTACTGAATAGATATGACTCACCACTCGATCCTACTAAACCTACAATTTGCCGAATATGACACACCGGTCCAAACTGAAGGGTCATTCGCCACTACTCCTTGCTAAAGGAAATAGATAAGAGTTAAGAGATAACGAGAACACTAATGTTGCTCAAAGATGAATAACTTTGTATTAGAAGTTGAATGTGTGCGTACAAGGAAAGTGGGGGTTTATATACCCGTTCACTAGGGTTGCTTTACATGTATGAAAAGACAAAAAGGTATTTTACACTAGGTTACATAAGACATACTAAAAGGGTTAAAAAAGACAAAGAATATATAGTACGGAAAAGAAAGAATCATTCTAGAACATTATGTCAGAAGAGACTTGTTGCTTGGTAACTAGACATTTGGGATATGATACAATGTAGGTAGAAGTAGGAATGCATTACAGTTAAGGGCCGGCCTGATCTAGATCAAGTCGGGAGCCAATCAGCCTAACAAAAAGTTAGTTGTCTTAAAGTCAAACACCAATGGGTCAAGGCGGTAGCTTGGCTTGGTTAGTTATGGGCTGTCTTATAGATTATGACTTCACTAGGTTAGGCAGGAGCATGTTGGACACATGTAAGGATCTTAGAAATAGGTCGGTAAGAGGCCGAATCAAGATAGGAGTCCCCGTATCGGCTATGGCTTAAAGCTAATATTTTTCGTATAAGCCCTTAAAGTCCTTTAGCTCGACTTTTTATGATCAGTCCAGGGGGTTGATTCCTATCATTTGCCTAGAGGTCAGAAAGATTTGTCTTCAAATCTAAAGCAGTTTCTGCTTGTTCTTCTAAGGTACTCGTAGGATCTTCTTCTATTGGTTAATGGGGAATCAGATTGGACATATTGAAGGTAGAGGAGACACCATAGTCATTAGGCAACTTGATCTGATAGGCGTTGTGGTTGATTTTCTTCAGGACCTTGAATGGGCCATTAGCTCGAAGAGATAGTTTGCTTTGTCTTAAGTACAAGAATTGCTCTCGGTTGAGGTAAATCTATACTAAGTCTCCTAGCTTGAAAGAAATAGTTCAGCGGTCTTGACTGCCAATTTCTTGTTGTCTCTTATTGAACTTAGTGATCTTCCTCATGATAGACTGGTGTAGCTCATGCAATTCTTGGGCTCGATCCACTTCAGGTTGACTCTCTTTAGTAGCTACTGGGGTACCGATCATATCTAGGGGAATAGTAAGGTTAAGGCCATAAACTACCTCGAATGGGGTCTTCCTAATGGTATTATGGACAGTTCGATTGTATGCAAACTCTACAACCAGTAGGTACAGATCCAATCCCTCATATTCTTCCCTATAACAGCTCTAAGTCGGTTGCTTAATGTCCTATTCACCACTTCAGTTTAGCCATCAGTTTGAGGGTGGTTACTAGAGTTGTACACTAGTTTAGTCCTAAGTTTCATCTTAAGAGCCTTTTAGAAATAGCTCAAAAATTTTGTATCCCGATTTAAGATAATAGTCTTTGGTACTCCATGTAATCGAACAATCTCCTGTAAAAACAATCAACAATATATAAGGCATCGTTAGTTCGATGGCACGGAATGAAGTGCACCATCTTGCTGAAGCGGTCCACTATAACAAAGATAGAATCTTTTCCACTAGATGTCCGGGGTAACCTTAGGAAAAAGTCCATACTAAGGTCAGCCCAAGGTAAGGTAGGCGTTGGTAAAGGCATGTATTCTCCATGGGGTTCTCTCTTCCCCTTATTACGCTTACACACTTCACAATGACTAACTATCTTATGGACATCCTTGGCCAAACATGGCCAGTGATACGAGGCAAGCGCACCTATTAATTTTAATATAGCGAATATGAGTCCGAGTCGATCCCTCAGAGATTTTGAGTACTAATATTGACTTTAGCTTTATTATCTAACCGGAAAATTATGATGAGTTGAATGAATTAAAACTACTTATGAGACTTAATTATGCAAATTAGAAAGCAACAAACTACAAACGATTTCAAGTATGCAATAATGTATTTAGGAATTATTTCCCCTAGTGTTTAACATGTAACCTTTTTTAAAATGTATTCAATTCAGTTTCTATAATTCTTGACCGGAGGGATTCACAATTAAAGCTAATATCTTTCTCAAGCATATTAACCCTAATCCTAAATTATTTACCAGAATCTCTTCACTTAGTAATATAACTTAGAATTGCATTAATGTTTAATGAATTCCCACACAAACAATCAACTTTCCGGAAGAATTATATATCTTATCTCTAAGTATACATGTAATTCTCTCCAATTATGTTAAGATCTAATTACACATGCAATTTCTCAATCAACATGCATAATATCATATATTGACACTCTAGAATTATCAATCCATAACTAAACAACATAATTGAATCTAAAAAAGATAGAAACTTTCTTGAAATTATAATTCAATCCAAGAATCACATGAAACCCTAGGTTCCATAATCCTAAATACTTGAATTCTAAGCTATCATAATGAATCTAAAAACGAGATTCATCAAAAACATGAAATAAAGCATGAAAACCCCTCTTGATTTGATGAACAATCTCTAATCTTGAAATCGATGTTGTTCTTGCTTCTTGATTAATGTTCTCCTCAAGTCTCCTCTTGTCTCTTGTTTCTCTCCGTTTCTGTAATGTCTCTCTTTTAAACCCTAAGATCCCCTTATATATGTGTATTACACGGATTTTATTTTCGTCACCAGACACGGCTTAGGACACGGCCGTATCCCCAGGTCGTGTAACTTTCTGCACAAAGATAAAATTTCTGCACAACTTCAAAATTTCATAACTTCTTCGTTTGAACTCGGAATTGAGTGAAACTTGATTCGTTTTCTTCGTTTTCGAGCCTAGAACGTGTTTAAACCTTGAAATCAACATTTTACTCAATTAAGTATCATTTTCTTTAAAGAAAACAAAAAATGTACGAGAAATGCTATAAAATCACCATATAAAATATGTTTAAAATCAGAGTTATCAAATTTCCCCACACTTGAGCATTTGCTTGTCCTCAAGCAAATAAATCAAAACAAAACTTTTAGGATAAGAAACACTAAACAAAATTTATCACTATTTAGGAAACCGATGAACGAATATACTTGACCCGAAGAAAGGTAAGAAAATCATTCTCAACTAACTTGCAATAATAAAGTCAACCAATTTCATCTGACCATATTCAAATGCTCCAACAATACTTAATACTAGAGTTCACTAGTTAATTTATGAAAATCAAAGTTTAACCAAACCATTTAACCAAGGATTCTTAAACTAAAAATTAGATTTAACATCTCGCCAACTGAGAAAGAGTCATAAAAATTTTATCCATTTGACTAAAATGTATACAATTCTCTCTTCCATCTCACCAAGCACCATAATCTAAAACAAACACATTTTACATCCACTCTTCCTCTGATCATCCCCCTAGCTCATACTTTTGTTAAGAGGTCTTTTGAATTTTCTTTATTTAAGCACAATTGTGTTGGTAGCGGGAAAGAATCTCGCTCTTCTGACGGACCAAGACCGATCCATACCAACTTATTTCTTATATTGATAGCGGGAAAGAACCTTGCTCTTCTGACGGACTAAGGCCTATCCATATCAATTTTTTCATTTGAATTGGCATTGGGGCTCAATCTCGCTCTTCTGACGGACCAAGACGAATCCTTACCAATTTTTTCTATTCATACACTTATTATTACTTTTGACCTCCAACCATTATGATTTTTCAAGGGTTTCTCAAAAGAAGAATTTCATTTGTTTGTTTGCTAAAAATTATAGGACTCTTAAAAATTTCTAAGAAAAAGATATACATAAAAGTAAATTTTAAAAATAATCATGACTAACTCTCAACTAGTGATGTTGCTCCAATCTCAAGTCCTAAAATCCTGAGCTAAATAACTCGTAACATTGCCTTCCAAAAATTTGACTAATCAATTCTAGTAAAGTATTATAAGATCAATAATAATCAAGATGACATAGTTGATTTGGCTCAATACCAGTTAATCACCTATTGCAAGTTAACTTAAAAACAATTGGGTCAAATATGAATAATTGGTCTCCTAAACAGTAACAAATTCATATGTATCCCTTCCCCACACTTAAAAACGTACATTGTCCCCAATGTATCACTAAGAAAGCATAATAACAAGATATTAAACAAGAAAAAACATCATAGGGAAAAAGGAAATACATGTATTGAAAAAGAAACTAATACTTCCCTGTCTTGAAAAGAAGTGCAAAATGAAGAAGCATCATCATCGTCATCACTGGCCTCGACATCCTCTTCACTACCTCCAACCGCCTCTTCTTCACCACCCTCATCATCCTAAGAAGAGGGAAAATGCATGTACCAATTCACAAAAGACTTAAATGTTGGGTAGCTAAACATGCCTAAACAATGAGGACAATACAGCATAAACAAGAGAGGACAGAAGAAAAAAAAATTAAAAGAACTTACTTGGATCGGGAACATGAGGAGAAGATAGAGAGAAGATGAAATGTGAAATGAAGTTGTGTGGATGTTTGTAAGTGGTTGAGAGAGAGTGTGTGTGTTTGGAAAATATTGTACAGTGCATGTGCGAAATCGTATGGGGCTGGGTAGACACGGGCTGGGACACGACCGTGTAACAATCTGTGTCGTCGTGTCTTACCTGGACGCACACGGGCTGGGACACGACCGTGTCCCCTGCCCGTGTGACTTGCTCTGCTCATGTATGAAAACTAGACGGACACGGGTTGGGACACGACCGTGTCTCATGCCCGTGTAACATTCTATTCGCGGGTAGAAAATTCTGGGCGCACACGGGCTAGGGACACGACCGTGTCCCTTGCCCGTGTAACTTTCTGTGCCCATGGCAAGGATCAAAGTCTGGGTGGACACAGGTTGAGGACACGACTGTGTCCCATGCCCGTGTAACTTTCTGTGGGTGGACATTTTTGATCATCTGGATGGACATGGGCTAGGACACAACCGTGTCCCTCGCCCGTGTAACAAATTTTTTTTTTTTTTTTTTTGAATCAAGAAAAAGGAACTTAGAAATAATATAACTAAAGAGAAAATAAAAAAATTAAAATTAAGAAGGAAAAGACTATGACTAAAAAATTGAAAGAAAAATATATGAAGCAAAGCAAAGTTAGATAAAACGGAAAATAAAATGAAGAAAAATTAAAGAACTAAAACATAAGCAGAATTAGACATGGGTTGTCTCCCAAGAAGCGCTTTAGTTAACGTCGATAGCTCGACGGGATACGTATTCTCATGATTCTTCATTCAGTTGGAGATAGGACTCCTCCTATATCTCGCTTTCGAACCCTCCATACGAGCGTAAATTTACCTTTAGGCCATCGACCTTGCCAATTCCATTTCATTGGTGCATAACTTCCATAGTTTCTCTCCTTATCATGCCACTTATGAAATTCATGTAACCGAAACTTCTTCATCTTGTCCGCTTTTACCTTTGATGTGGTTGTCATTGGAAGTTTTGAACTTTTCACCACAAAGGCATGTTCCAAATGATTTCTTGATAGTTTTGGTTCCAAAATTGGTGGCTTCTCTTTGAAAGATCTTAACCTTGGATCTTTTGACTTATGGAGTTGATCAACCCCCTTCTTGTCCACAATAGATTCATGAACTTTTGTTTGAGATACCGTTTTTGTACAATTGGGGTTAGTCACCAAATTTTCATCTCCCTTTTGCAAGCAATAGCTCGAGGAATCTTTAGCAAGCGTTTCCTGCACACATGTAGATATAACAACATTAGTGGCATTAACATTGCGACATATGTCCTCTGGGTCAAGAAATTTTTTTGTTGCCTCTGGAGTTTTAAAAACTATTTCATCATCCCCGACCCGTAATATCAACTTATGCTCACTAACATCAAAAACAGCTCTAGCAGTGGCTAGGAAAGGTCGACCTAAAATGATTGGCACCTCAATATCTTCATCTATATCAAGTACAACAAAATCCATGGGAAAGATGAATTTGTCTACTTGCACTAAAACATCCTCTATGATGCCTCTAGGGTATGTGATAGACCTATCAGCTAATTGAAGACTCATGCGCGTTGGTTTAGGTTCTCTTAACCCTAGCTTTTTGAACAATTTATACGGCATCAAATTTATACTGGCTCCTAAGTCTGCCAAAGCATTATCTACTAACAAATTGCCAAGCATACAAGGAATAGTGAAACTCCCTGGATCGTTTGATTTTTGTGGCAGCTTTTTCTGGAGAAGTGTCGAGCATTCCTCATTCAATGTGACAGTTGTAAGCTCCTCCAACTTCCTCTTATTCAATAGAAGATTCTTTAGAAATTTCGCATACTTGGGCATCTGCAAGATAACATCAACAAGAGGTAAGTTAATGTGCAATTGTTTGAAAATATTAAGCAATTTACCAAATTCCTTATTCGGATCAGTGGAACTTTGCTTAAGGCGCTGCGGGTAAGGGATGGGAGGCTTGTACTCCTTCACTTTCGGTGGTTCCGTACTTTCTTTTGATTTTAGTAGCTCTTCATCTTCCTTACGGTTGACTTCCACTTCTTTCTCAACTACTTCCTCACCATCCTTCTTCTCCACTTGCAGTTTTCTATCACTTCTCAAGGTTACAGCATTAACATGTTCTCTAGGATTGACCTCGGTATTCCTTGGGAGTGTTCCCTGTGGTCTTTCAGAGATTAGCTTTGCAAGTTGACTAATTTGGTTCTCAAGGTTGCGATTTGAAGCCTCTTGATTCCTCAGCGAGGATTCAATGTTGGATAAGCGAGCCTCATTGCCTTGAATGTATTTTGTGAGAAGTTCTTCCATACTGGACTTCTTTTCTTGAGGGAGAGGAGGTGGGAATGGTCGTTGAAATCCAGGTGGGCCAAAGTTGGTCTTCTGTTGGCCTTGGTTTTGGTTTTGGTTTTGGTTTCCCTATGAGAAATTGGGGTGATTCCTCCATCCTGGATTGTAAGTGTTGCTATAGGGCTTATTTTGTTGCTTAGGTGGATTTCCTAGATAATCCGCCTGTTCCAGTTGTTCTTGTGTTCCATACCCCTGCATACCAAAATCACTTACATCCGATTGCACTTGTTGAGGGCCAACTGAGAGTGCATCAATCTTCTTACTCAATAGGTTCACCTTAGTTGCTAGAGCAGTGGTCAAGTCCACATTATAAATTCCCATGGCCTTTTGCTTGGCTCTAGTGCTTTCCCACTGATAGTTGTTCATCGTTATTCCCTCAATCAGGTTTTGGGCTTGCTCAGGTGTCTTTGTGTTCAAAGTACCTCCTGCGGATGCATCAATCATCTGTTTAGTGGATAGATTGAGACCATTGTAGAAGGTCTGAATCTGCATCCATAGTGGGAGGCCATGATGTGGGCACCTCCTGAGCAAGTCCTTGAACCGCTCCCAAGTGTCATAAAACGTCTCTGCTTCCAATTGAGCAAAACAAGAAATATCATTCCGAAGTTTTGCTGTCTTTGCTGATGGGAAATATTTCTCCAAAAATTTCTCTACCAATTCATTCCAGGTTGTGATTGAATTTCTTGGTAGGGAGTTCAACCATTGTTTTGCTCTTCCCCTCAAGGAGAAAGGGAATAGTCGCAGTCGAATGGCATCATCCGTGGCTCCGTTGATTTTGAACGTATCACAAAACTCTAGAAAACTAGAGATGTGGGCATTAGGATCTTCATCTTGGAGACCGTCAAACTGAACATATTGTTGCACCATTTGTATGATGTTAGGTGCAATTTGGAAATTATTAGCCGCGACGGTTAGCCTTGCAATACTAGAGTCAGCTCCAATAAGTGTAGGCCTTGAATAATCGGACATGGTTCGATTTACTTCATTCCCGTTGTTAGCCATGTATGGTGGATATTCTTGCTCGATGAATTGAGTGTTGGCCTCTTGACCTTCTTCCTTGATTTCAATGATTGACTCGTCGTCTATGGTCGCCACAATTTGTCTAGGTCGCGATCTCAAATTTTGAAGGGCAGTTCTCTCAATTTCAGGATCGAGTTCTACCAAATCTTCCGGATTACTGCGGGTCATGCACTACAAAGGCAAGAAATAAAAAATCAATTGCAGCTCTAGATAATAAAAATAAACAATGAAAATAAAAGAAAAGAAAAAAAATGGTTAAAGTAATAAAGCAACTAGCGTTCTTAATATCAAAAATCCCCGGCAACGGCGCCAAAAACTTGATACGAGGCAAGCGCACCTATCAATTTTAATATAACGGATATGAGTCCGAGTCGATCCCTCAGAGATTTTGAGTACTAATATTGACTTTAGCTTTATTATCTAACCGGAAAATTATGATGAGTTGAATGAATTAAAAATACTGAAATTAACAACTAAACTACTTATGAGACTTAATTATGCAAATTAGAAAGCAAAAAACTACAAACGATTTCAAGTATGCAATAATGTATTTAGGAATTATTTCCCCTAGTGTTTAACATGTAACCTTTTTAAAATGTATTCAATTCAGTTTCTATAATTCTTGACCGGAGGGATTCACAATTAAAGTTAATATCTTTCTCAAGCATATTAACCCTAATCCTAAATTATTTACCAGAATCTCTTCACTTAGTAATATAACTTAGAATTGTATTAATGTTTAATGAATTCCCACACAAACAATCAACTTTCCGGAAGAATCATATATCTTATCTCTAAGTATACATGTAATTTTCTCCAATTATGTTAAGATCTAATTACACATGCAATTTCTCAATCAACATGCATAATATCATATATTGACACTCTAGAATTATCAATCCATAACCAAACAACATAATTGAATCAAGAAAAGATAGAAACTTTCTTGAAATTATAATTCAATCCAAGAATCACATGAAACCCTAGGTTCCATAATCCTAAATACTTGAATTATAAGCTATCATAATGAATCTAAAAACGAGATTCATCAAAAACATGAAATAAAGCATGAAAACCCCTCTTGATTTGATGAACAATCTCTAATCTTGAAATCGATGTTGTTCTTGCTTCTTGATTGATGTTCTCCTCAAGTCTCCTCTTATCTCTTGTTTCTCTCCGTTTCTGTAATGTTTCTCTTTTAAACCCTAAGATCCCCTTATATATGTGTATTACACGGATTTTATTTTCGTCACCAGACACGACCTAGGATACGGCCGTGTCCCCAGGTCGTGTAACTTTCTGCACAAAGACAAAATTTCTGCACAACTTCAAAATTTCATAACTTCTTCGTTTGAACTCGAAATTGAGTGAAACTTGATTCGTTTTCTTCGTTTTCGAGCCTAGAACGTGTTTAAACCTTGAAATCAACATTTTACTCAATTAAGTATCATTTTCTTTAAAGAAAACCAAAAATGTACGGGAAATGCTATAAAATCACCATATAAAATATGTTTAAAATCAGAGTTATCAGCCAGTAAAAATTCTCTTTTAACAGGTTGGCTGTCTTGACTTCCCCAAAGTGGCCTAAAAGTCTATTGTACTAAGCTTCCTAGACTAACAGTTCACATGTGGAGTAGTTCGGAATACATAGCCTATGGTCTTTAAATAGATAGCCATCCTTAAGATAATATCTTCCCATAACTAGTCCTTCATGACACTGTTCAACAATGGTATCGAAGTGAGGGTCATTAGCATACTGCTCAGTGATGAGTGAGAATCCCAATAGTTTTGTTTGCAAAGTGGTTAGTAAGGTTTACCATCGCGACAGAGCGTTGGTGACCACATATGCGCTCCCCTTCTTATGCCGAATAATGAACGAGAAACCTTCCATGAATTCTAACCATTTAGCTTGTCTTTTTAAAAGCTTGTTTTGACTCCCAAGATGCTTCAATGATTCATGGTGGGTGTAAATAACAAACTCTCATGGTAGTAAGTAGTATTGCCAAACGGTAAGGGCTCGAAAAAGGGAGTACAACTCCTTTTCATACATAGAATAGTTAAGGGTTGGGCTACTCAGTTTCTTACTATGGTAAGTGACGGGCCGTCATTCTTGCATCAGGATAGCACCAGTTCTGATTCCTAATGCATCACATTATAATTCGAAGGTTTTGTCAAAATTTGGCAGCGATAAGACAGGTGCTAAGGTGAGTTCTTCCTTGATTTCTCTAAAGCTCTGTTCAGCTTGGTCGTTCCACTTGAATCCTTACTCCTTTGTCAACTCGGTCAATGGGGCGACTATTATACTGAATTCCTTAATAAATCACTTATAAAAAGAAGCTAGGCTATGGAAACTTCGAACTTTAGTGACATTCTTCAGCATCGACCATTCTAGAACAGCTCGGATCTTCTCCTCATCTACTCGAATTCCTTCTCCGAATACTATAAACCCTAGAAAAATCTCCTCACTTTGGCAGAACGTACACTTCTTCATTTTCCCATATAACTTTTCAACTTGCAAAATGTCAAATACTTTACGAAGATGTTGAACATGATCATTCAAGTTAGCACTGTATTCTAATATGTCATCAAAGTACATGAACACACATCTTCCAAGTAAAGGGCACATCACATGGTTCATTAACCTCATGAATGTGCTCGGTGCATTAGTAAGTCTGAATGACATAACCAACCATTCGTAGAGTCCGTGCCTAGTCTTAAAGGTAATCTTCTATTCATTGCCTGGCCTTATGCAAATTTGGTGGTAACCACTCCATAGATCTATCTTTGAAAATATCCTTACACTATGAAGCTCATCCAATATGTCATCAAGCCTCAGTATTGGGTATCTGTACTTAACAATAATTCAATTCATTACTTGGCTATCAATGCACATACGCCATGAACCATCCTTCTTTAGAACGAGCAAAGCTGGTACAATACAACGGCTCATGCTCTCCATCACATATCCTCGTTGAATGAGTTCATCCACTTACTTTTTTAGCTCGACAGCCTACTCAGGGTTCATCCCATATGCAAGTTGGTTAGGTAAGGCGGTACCTGGTTGTAAATCAATACAATGCTCTATGCCTTAAACTGGTGACAATCCTTTAAGCAGTTCTTTCGGAAATAGGTCAAAAAACTCATTTAGCAAGCGTTAGATTTCTTCTAGGACTTCCTGCAATTCTTTCATCTCCATCAATCGTCTAACCAATAAGAACATCGAATCATCAGTCTTCTCAACAGATTAGAGCTCCCTTCAGCTCATTACTAAGCTTTTTTCTTACTAACTCGGGTAAGTTGATTATATGTTTCATTTACTTGTAAGGGGGTCAAGGTTTGCAACACAATTTTCCTTCCATCCTCAACAAAGGTATAGGTATTCTTATATTCATTATGCATAATACGTTAATCGAACAACCAAGGTCGTTTAAGCAGCAAGTGTAAAGCTCCCATAGGGATGACATCGCACACTACTTCATTCCTATACATGTTCCCAACACTGAATGGTACGGTCACTTGTTCAGTTACATGCAAAGTACTCTTATCATGAAGCCAATGCAGCTTGTTAGGTTGGGGATGCTTTGAGGTCGACAGACCTAACCTCTGCACAAAGAAATGTGTAACGACATTAGTATAACTTCCTCCATCCATGATGATTGTGTACAATTGACCTTTGATGATACACTTAGTATGAAATAGATTCTCTCTTTAGTCCTCCTCAGAGTTTAGTAAGGAACTCAAGACTCACCTCAAGACTAGAGTCATCACTTCTCCCTGGTTGGCATAGACATAAGTCTCCTCTTCCTCTTCCATTTTAGGTTCTCTAAAATTCTTTTCTTCTTCGGGGTCGCTCTCATCGATACTATGCACTACATCTCCTTACAGTACCATGACACACCGATTTGGACATTCAGCAACCATGTGTTTGAAGTCTAAGCATTTAAAACACTTTACCTCGCTAGTCTTCCATCCAGATGGTTAGCCTTTCTCATAGGTTCTTGGGGTCGGCCTAACCTCGGGTCGGGTCGACTCGACTGTCCTACTCAACCCTACTAGTCGATTCAACATTCATTAGGTTAATCATTCCCTTCCTAGACTTGGTATAGCCTCCTCGAGTTGGCTTAAATAGGTCAGCGTGATACGGGAGCTCAAGAGAATGTTTGTCTAGGTTAGCTCGGAACATTTCTCCTATGCTTTTCAACCCTTTGTGTGATCTTGATCGCCTCTTCTAAGGCATAAAACCTTTATACTTCCACAATATTGCGAATCTCATACTTGAGCTTAGAAATGAACCTTAATACCGTATAGGCTTCTGGTTCTTCCACGTCAACTCGGATCATCAACATCTGGAACTCTCTAACATAGTTATCAACAGATCGGTTTCCTTAGCAAAGCTCTTGCAATTTTGTAAATGTATCTTACAAGTACAAATCTACCTCTTAATAACCTTTTCATCTCATCCTAGGTTCTAATACCTCGTCTTTCATCCCTTGTTCGAGCTGCATTCAGATTTTTCCACCACATTATTGCATACCCAATGCAACAAGTCGGACCTTGACAATATCCATATATCCATGACAATCAAACACCTTCTTGACCTTCTCTTCCCACTCTAAGCATTCATTAGCATATCCACTTCTACTAAAGGACAGGATTTGAACCTTGACATTATCTAGCCCTCAAGAAGCTTGGCATTCTTGTCCTTGTAATGGGTAATAGTCAGCTTCCTCTTCTTCCTCCTTAAATTCTTCAACATCCAGTTCCTCATCTTCTTCCTTAATCTCCTCTAACTCCAATCTTCGTCTAGTAGCTTAGCCTACTACTCCTCCAGCTCGCTATGGTCGAATTGGGCGGTTAGTTCGATTACCTTGGCCATGGTGTCTCTCAGGGGTGCCATCCTGTAGGTTATGTTGTTGTACACCTTAGGGTTGTTGCCTATTGACTTGCATTATAGTAACTAGACTCTAAATAAGGTTTATCAGTCTGTTAAGTTTGTCATCAATGGGCCTTGGGGTGTTACTACCATTATGACTATGACTAAGTTGAGCACTACTGCCCTAGTTGCCGATAACTCCTTGAACACTTAAATCTGGCATAATGTAATACCTTTTTGAACAGATTAACAAACTACTAACAACCTTAATACCCAATAGTTACTAAATAGAATAGAAATAAACTTGCTCTATTTCCATAATTAAAAACAAAGTAAGATAGAGTAACAATGAAACCACATTTATGAACACACAAGTACTTTACAATAGCTACGGAAGGAACACAACAGCCATAAATAGTAAGGTGAACAAAAACTTCACTACAACTTTTCGCACTCCTTCGCGGAACCATGCTCTAATACTAGTGAAGTTGATGTGTCTCCAGATTCGTACATACGAAGAAGCACCATAACAAACGAACCAAAAAGGAAACAGAAAAGAGACTAGCAAAGCCTAGGCAGTTATCGAATGGATATGACTCGCCACTCGATTCTACTCAGCCTACAATTCACTAAATATGACACACCGGTCCAAACTGAAGGGTCACTCGCCATTACTTCTTACTAAAGGGAATAGATAAGAGTTAAGAGATAACGAAAACACTATTGTTGCTTAAAGATGAATAACTCTATATTAGAACCCGAATGTGTATGTACAAGGAAATTAGGGGTTTATATACCTATTTACTAGAGTTACTTTATATGTATGAAAAGACAAAAAGGTATTCTATACTAGGTTACATAAGACATACTAAAAGGGGTAAAAGAGACAAAGAATATATAGTATGGAAAAGAAAGAATCATTTTAGAACATTATGTCAAAAGACACATGTCGCTTGGTTGCTGGACATCTAAGATATGATACAATGTAAGTAAAAGCAGGAATGCATTACAGTTAAGGGCCAACCTGATCTAGATTAAGTCGAGAGCCAATCACCCTAGCAAAAGGTCAGTTGTCTTGAAGTTAAACGCTAGTGGGTCAAGGCGGTAGATTGACTCAGCTAGTTTTAGGCTGTCTTTTGGATTAGGACTTCGCTGTTGTTGGGTAAGAGCATGTTAGACACACGCGAAGATCTGAAAGATAGGTCAGTAAGAGGTCAGATAGGGATAAGAGTCCCCATCTTGGCTATGGCTTAAAGCTAGTATTTTTCGTACGAGCCTTTGAAGTCCTTTAGCGTGACTTCTTATGATCGGTCCAGAGGGTTGATTCTTATCACCTATAGTGATCAGTAGTAGTATTTGCCGAGTAACATGTAGTGTCCCTTTCTCACTCAACTAATGCAACTTATATGGCTTTGGATGTGCATGTAATACCTTGGGTTTTTCTAGTTAGTTTAATAACATTAAGATCCGAGCCCCTAAATTTAGAGCGCTAGGCTATAATATCTGTTTTATTTTAAACTTCACAGTAAAGTTAGAAAAATTAGACAAAATAATTCAAGTAAAGTCAATTTCTCAAAATAAGCTATATAAAAATATTAATTTGAGAAAAACGTCAATTTATCACTAAAAGCCGATAATTATCAAAAACAAGAAATTCGAGATTTTAAATATAGTGAGATATTAGAGATAAGTTGATTAACTTACAAAACTAACAAATGAAGTTGAATTATACATAATATACATGTATTTACATGTGATATACATTATATGTATTAAATACATATATATAATAATAAATTATTATTAAAATAAGGGAAAATTAATAAAAAAAAATTGCATGGATGAGTCATCAAATGATGTGTCAAGCTGGTATTAATTAGAAATGGTGAGTCAACACTTGCTTGATAAGGAAATGACACGTATCCTCTAGGAAAATGGAAAATTAACATGTGTCGTACATATATTCAAATTTTATTTGATTATGAAAAGTTCAAAAAATATAAATAGGACCCAAACCCTCAAATTAAATATTTTAGAACTCTGAAAATGAAAGAAAACAATTTAGAAAAGTTAGAAAAAAATAAAATAAAAATAGACCAAAGTATAAGGTCGGAATCGGTCTAAGGTGATTCATGTACCAAACCACCACTTGAGTTAGAGGGGCTTGGAAGATCAATAGAGGGTAGCCAAAAGAGGCTTTCTGATAAGGTGCGGTGGCTAAGTGGTGGTCGGAGTCAATCGGTTTAAGTGAACCAAAATTCTGCCTGTAATTTGTTTAATTTGCTAAACTATTATCCATTAATTATGAAATTTGGTTTTCAGGGATTATTTTAAGTGTAGATTAATGTAATAATTTTATTTTAATTAAATAATTAGTGTAAATATAGGTTCCTTAAGAAAATGCTCTGTTTGGACAAAAATTGAATAAATTTTTATAAATATTAGATGATGTTGTTTCAAGCTCAATTTTTGTATGTAATACACCTAATATATATATTTAATTTTGGTAACAATAATTTTTGAAATTAAGCATGTCTACTATTTTTTATAATTATTTCGAATAAAACTGCCAATTTTACTAAATTATTGAAATAATTAGTTTTTGATGAAATTAATAAATGAGCCCTACATGATTTGATTTCTGGATGTTTATAATGGTATTTGGAATACTTAGTTTTTATCTCACACTTAAATTTGTTTATTTTTCCTAATTTTGTGTAATTCCAAGCTAAAACCCCTATTTTTGTAAAAATAAATAATAGCCAATTTAGTGTAATTGATGATCAATAATTAACCTACGTATTTTTGTAAGTCTATATAATTTTTTTGTGAAATTAATCGGGCTCGTATACCATTTATTTTGTATTTTCCTAATATAAGCCTATATATTAGCTTAATATGTAATATAGTAATTAGTATTAGTAAGATACTTATCAAATTACATAAAACAAACACTTTAGGGTATAATAAGTGTTACTGGACAAGTTTGGAAAGTACAATTTTTAAGGTTTTTAGTCCAGTACTAAAGCTTGCTCGAGTCGTTTATGGAGTTAGGATAGCAAATAGTCAAGTCGTAATACGAAGGGGTATTTTTAGGTTTTTGAAAATATTGATTAGTTTTGATTCTTAAGATATATCAATAGTACTTAAAATAACGATCGTGACGATATAAAATTTATTAAAATCGGATAATAAATGAGTAAGATATGGTCAGACGAAGTTTAAAAACGCGGAAATGAAAACTTATAATAGTTTGGGTTCAACTTATACTTGATTTGAAGATTATGTTATATTTTCATAAGTGTGATAAGTAAGGAAGGATCGTATTATGAAGTATAGGATATTGTGCTATTGTTAAGCCCAGGTAAGTGAATCCAACCTATGCTTAGAGTAAATATATTGCTACTCATAACATTGTGTGTTGTTTGATGCTATATTGGTGGAATATGGATATATCTTGGGTAAATTGATATGTTACTATAATGGGTACTGATGTGGTGATTTTGAATGACAATAATTGTATTTCGATTAAATTGTTATATGGCTATGTTGGGTGATGATTCGTGTTTATGATTGATCAAGCTAACTAGGGAAGTTAAGTGATCTAACCCAATCTTCTGGAAATTCACGTAAGTGAACCCTAAGTAAGATATTAGAATTTCGCTACGAAGAGTTCAAAAACTAAAATTAAATCATTAGGTTAAATAAAATTGGGAGATTGATTGTGCTGATTGATATTCTTAAGTTGCTATTGCATATCATGGCATGGCCTAAAATGGGACCTATGGGTCAAAAATTTCAAAATGAGGCTTCCAAAAGATTATGGAAAAAGCATGGCTTTATGAACTCAATTTTTGGAAGCATATAAATTGCATTGCTCGAACATTGTGACTATTTTGATAGTCAAATTTGGTAGACTATAATGTGTGGTCTAATTTGGTAGTGTTGTCACTTTGATTTGGTAAACTACAATGTGTAATCTAATTTCGTAAAGTTGGGGGTCCTACTCTTAGGTAACCCTTTGTTGCCCTTTTTAAAAATGGTAGACTACAATGTGTAGTCCAATTTGGTAGGGGTCCTACTCCCAGGCAGCTCTTTATTGCCCTAGGTACTTGGACGTTGTATTTAGAAGCCTGGCCATGTCAACAAATCAGAAGAAGTTTGGAAGGTATAGGATATCGATACCAATGCATGCCATGTCTATAAGCATAGCATGTTGCATTGTTGGCAATAAGGGCTCAGTTGGGCGAATGCATATGTGAAGTTGAACTTATGAGTTATGATTGAAATGTTTCAGTTGTAATATGCAGTATTGTCTATATTATGTTGTTTGTTATCTACTCTTACTTAGCTTCAGTAGCTGAAGGAATAAAATGTTTTATCCTCAAGTTAACTACATCATAAAGGGCCTAACACTTAGAAGGGGATATATATACTGAGAGCGTGAGTTGGAGTCAGCGACTTTTATATGGAGCTTATACTAAGTCAGAGATCATATTATTGTGAAGATGGGAAAGCAAAAAGTTGGTTTATATTTTGATGTAAATATTATATTGTATACATAAGTTATAATAGAATATCTAGCTGAACTCTGATATAGTAACTCCTTTATTATGTAAATAAAGTTGTCTTTTGATGAATGAGAAGGTTGAGTTAAGTTTTCAATAGGTATTCTTGTGTGATGATACATCCTGTGCTATGCTGGGATGTGATAGTGCAATAGCTGGTAACTTCAATTTTGAAATAAGATCGGCTAATGTCATATTGGTGCAACTTCCACTATCCATAATGAGGGCATACACCTGATCATTCACCTTGCAAGTGATATAAAACAAATTCTCTCTTTTCTCCTCCTCATGTAAGGGTTCCATGTTCAATGTGTGTCAGATGACCATGATCAATTGGTCCAAGTCCTTAGCAAACACGCCCTCCTCAATCAGCTCTTTCTCAGTAAGGATCTCCTCCTCCTCAAGTTCCTCATCTATACCTTATACCTCCAATTTGTGACATCTCCCTTGATTACCATAGTTCTTTGGTTCGAGTACTAGGTAGCCATATCACGACCCAACAGTATCATTGTCATGGTAAGTCGTCGTGTACCGTATAAAAGTCTACTATCAACCCCCTTGTTAATCGTAGGCCTTTCATACGACACACAAGGCTCCTTCCACTATACCTTACTACTAGGCCCATAGATAAGTAATATAGAATGATTTAACTAAAATTACTTTTATAGCATAATTTAACTAATCATGTGGACTCATGAGACCTACACCAAAAGAATATTACAAATAGATGCAATTCATAAAGGAACTGCATTAGAGATTTTAATCTGTGTTATGAACAAAAACATAAAAGTAACTAAATATCTATAAATCTATTACAAAATGTCCTCTTCGCTCTCTGATCACTCCAACCCGTCCCTATACGAAACTTAGTAAGGGCATGCATTGGTCCGAATTAGTGAAGAGATTTTCCTACAACAACAAAAATCTATAAAGGTGTAAGCTTAAACTTAGTGAGATAAATACCTTCGTCAATATCATATGGCAGAAATTTATTAGATGCACAATCATATGAATACATGAACAATCAGTATGCCGAACAATCAGTATGCCAAACAACGCATGCAATGACCTAGGAATTGCATACAACTTAGAATTACGCTCCCTGTAGTCGGGGTTTAGAGATAATTAATCGACCCAAACCAAAATCTAAGTTCTAGACCTTAAGTTTAATTCCATTTGCACTATTATGCTTAAGCCAAAACAAAACTATATATATATATATATATATATATATATATGTATATACTTCCTTTAACAAATCATATTTTTAAAATCCCAAGTCTAGCAATGTAATAGTCTCCGCAATCCACAAACACACGCCCTAAGCAAAAGCCACAAGACTCGGCCCCTTGCCAATGGTTGGCGTCTCTCAGCACCTTGTAAGCCCATCAACTTAGAATAGAGCCTCAATATATATGATGACATAGCTAGTGCCCAATCTTATAGGAGGCTCGTCCTCTTGTGAATCCCTTCCCATCTTCTGCGTGAAGCAGCAGTTGGTGTTATCTATATTCAATATAGGGAATGCATGATTCATTTTAATTTCTTAATCGTATAAGTAATTAACTCAATTTTCAAGGTGATCAAACAATTTCATTCCATACAATTGCACATATAAATTATCACAAACAAATCCCATTATTATATAATTAACAAGCCATTGCATTCATCCACAAATTCATACACATGTATTTCCCATGTCCCACAAGCATCCAAATTTATATATATAAGTTTAGGTGCATCTATTCTACAAGCAAAATCAAGTAAAGAGTCATCGGGGATTCACTCACTCCGCCATGCGGTCAGTCAAAGTAGTCCAGAGACAAGTCGTCCCCGTACACGGTATCCCCTGGTCATTGAAATAATATTTATAAGGGATTGAAATAAACTTAGGAAACTAAGTTAAATTTCTTTAAGTTATACTCTTGACTAGTTTTTGTAATTTTTCTCGGTTTTACTTAAAAGTTCAATCACGTATAACTTTTTCATTTTAAATCCAATTTTTATGATCTTATAGTCAATCTTCATCATTTCCGAGTGTACTTTAACATGGTGAGGTTAGATTTTTGAAATGAGGCACGAAAATCTGTCCATAGGCCAAAACAGTAACAATCCTCATGTTTTGGAGTGCTTTTGGGCCTTGTATGGTAAATGGGCTTTTTGATAACTTGAGAAATCCTTTGGGCTTGGTCTTAAGATTTTATCCTAAGCTCAAAATACTCCTTGAGATCAGATTTACAACTTTGATTTATACTCCTAAGGCTAACAACCACTTCGTGGGCTCTTTAGTGGGCTTAAGTTGTCAAATGGGCTTGTTTTTTGTTCAAACTAAAGTTAGTGACTTTGTTGAGCTTATGAAGTCTTAGGTGGATTTCTTGTGGGCTTCAAAACAACCTCTCTCAATATTTTAATGAAGGCCCAACTTAGAGTTCTAAGCTTGTTTTGAGAGTTTTAGATTCGGTTTTGAGTTTTAGACTTTGTATACTTGCTTTAGTTGATCTTTTCACTTTGTTCACTTACTTTTATCATATTTTTAAGTGTCTTTTACCCATGTTCCAGATCTGGTCATGATGATTCCAAGGGGTTCTGACTTGGTTTTTCAACTTGTTTAATCGTTTCCTTAAGTTTAGGTGTTAGATCATGCACTTATACTACTTGTATCCAAATCTTAACTTAACTTTTCTTCCCTAAAATGATTCTTTAATTCATGCTTCACACAAAGAAATAGAAGATCTTACACTTATTACAACTTCCATATCATAGCTCATGTCATACAAAGTTGATTTCTTCATAAAACTTCATGTGATGAACTTTTCCTTAACTTAAGTCTAGATTTGAGCATGTTTAACTTAATGGAAATAAAATCAACATCTAAAGGACTTTTGAATCCTCATGTCTAGCATGCCTATCTTCCATTCAAGTTCTTGTTTCAATATTTTCTCAACTTAAAATCTTTCATTCAAAGTGTTAAACAAGTGTCTTTACAAAACACCAACTTTACATGCTCATGTTTCAACTTCATGTAAGGGTTTTATGAGTTTGTTTCTTAGAATGGTCTTTGGTATTATAACAACTTAAAATCATACTCATGTCTTCAAGAAATCAAAGTCTCCTAACATGAACACTAACCCATTAATCATAAGAAACACTTACTCGTCCTTAAAGCAAAATACGGTGATTGTGCACAAAGGTTCCACTTAAGATCTTAACTTTGCTTCCTCCTTTTGCAACCTTTTGGAAACCCAAGTTGTTTGATCCTTTGGAGTGGGATTTATTGAAGGTTCTAATGGTTCTAAAAGAGCTTAGATGTTGAAAGAAAATGACACAAGAAAAGGAAAAGGGAAATGCTATGAGTGAAGTTTGGAAAATGGTGGCAAAGTTGATTTTGTGGGGTAAGGTTGTTTCTCCTTTTATGTTTGTTTCAAATGAGAGAAATAAGAAGTGAAAATGAAATTGAAAGTGAGAGGAATAAGGGAAAGAGTGGTCGGTTGGGAATGAGAGAAAATGAGTGTTTAAGATGTCTTGTCTCATTTAATGAAGTTAAGCATGTGAAATCTTGTGAAAAATTGTCCATATATAGTATAAGCGAAGGAGTGATAAGGAAAATGTCTTATCACTAGATTTTGATAAGTTATCAATTGATAAATGATTCCAACTCTCAATTAATAAGTTATCTAAGGTAATTGGTTGGTCTACTTATTTATGTGTAAGGCTTAGACATGAAGATAAGGGCATAGTCTTATAGGAAATTGTTTTAGGGTTTTTATCTTACATTATTTTGTAATTTATGATTTGATTTTTATGAAATTGTGAAATTTTCTAAAGTCGAATGAAATTATTCAAATTAAATTATCGATTATTTAAGGTTAAAATTTCTTTATTGTTTTAGGGTTTAGGGTTTTAAGTGACTTTAGAGCTCGCAGTTCTTCAAGCTCGGATTTTATTGATAATTGGTTTTTGAATTGGAAAAATTTAATTCATTTCTAAATGTAAACTTAAGTTTTTAGTTTAGTTGATCCTTGGGAACGTTTGGAAAGGAAAGTACTCTTAATCAAATCATAGGCTCACTAAAAGCAGGGTTTACAAGCCATATGTCCAAACCCTTAGCATTTAAAGCACTTCATCTGACTCATCTTCCTATTAGACCCATGCCCCTTCTAATAAGTTTGAGTCAATACTTTACAGTCAGGTCGCCCTTTCTGTTCAGCTTGGGCATAAACCTTTCTGTTTAGCTCAATACTCGACTAAGCTCGATGATTAGCTTATCCAGGTTGGCTAGTTGGCATCCTTGCCAGTATTTGGCTCCATTTCTATCTCTCTACTCGTTGGGCTATTTCGATGACTTCATCCATTATTATGAATTGTTGGAGTTCTACAATGTCTCGAATATCACCTCTTAATCCTGTGATGAACCTAGAGATTGTTCGCCCTAGGGGGCTCTTTTACTTTACATCAGATCAGGAGTATTTAGAATTCTTGAACATACTCATTAGCTATTCGGCCTCCTTATTTCAGCTCTTGAAGCCGAGTTAAAGTATCTTGCAGGTAAGTTTCTGACACAAATCTATTTCTCAATATTCTTTTTATTTCAAGCTAAGTATTAATTTCTTGATATCCCTCTCGCCTCTTCATAGCCTGGAAATTCTTCCATCATATGGCGGCATATCCGAAGAACTCGACAACAGCTATTCTCACTTTCTTGTAATCTTTGTACTAATAATAGTAAAAAAACACTCTCCACTTTCTCTTCCTACTCTAAATATTCATTAACATTCCAGATCCATTGAAGCTTAAAATCTAAAGATTCACATGGTCAGATACTCTAACAACTTGGACTTGCTCCTCTTCAAAATACTCTTCCTCATCCTCTTTATCCAATTCCCTTAGGTTTATCCTTTGCCTTACTTATTCGCCTACTCCTCCACCTCGAACTTATCGAGTTGAGCAACTTTTGGGGTGTTTTGTGTGGCCTCCGTGGGTCAACAGGTCAATGCATGAACAGCTCGAGTCAAATCTAC
Organism: Lumnitzera littorea; assembly: GCA_024138015.1. NCBI lineage: Eukaryota > Viridiplantae > Streptophyta > Magnoliopsida > Myrtales > Combretaceae > Lumnitzera > Lumnitzera littorea. Next base: position 63,205,287 of record JAMXBB010000009.1, read on the forward strand.
TAAGAGGTTAGCCATCTCATTAAGTCTCTCATCCGTACTTTTTGGGGTTCCTTGAGATTATCGGCCATGGTGGACAACTTTACTATTGTCATCTCCAGCACTAGCATTTACACTTAAATCCATCATTTCTCTAAACTAGTAACTAAACTATTAACAATTATAGTAGCTAAGATGAACACAATAACTTTCTCTATTTCACACACACAAAATAGAGTATAACAGAACTTCAAAAAAAAAAAAACCAACTATAGCTCACATGAAACCTCCGCTCTAATACCAAGATGATGAGGATCATGACCAAGAATAGATAAAGCTAGTCGCTGGATGGGTCCAAGCTTGCAGAAAGCTTGAAAGGGAGTGATGAGGAAATGTATGAAAAGACAAATGCGGATGAAGAGTAAGCAAAACCCACGAATAGCTTTAGAGAATATAACACACCAATGGAACTTCCAAGAACCCACGATACAATTTGATATGACGTATGAATTAGTCTAGTAAGGTTACTCGCCACCTAGTCTTGCCCAAGGGTTAGGATAAGAGTGATGCCGAGAGTAAACAAGTAGTATTTACGCAAAGAAGAAAATACTTAAAGTATATTAATGATGATCTGTTTGTTACAGCTATGAGTACAAATGTATTTATACATGATAATTTAGGGTGACATGGCCAAAAAGGAAAAGATAAAAGGGTATTACCCTAAAGAGATAGTATGCAAGAATACAAAAGAGTAAAAATGAATATTCTAAAAAGTAATGGTTAGTGGAGCAAATTTTACATGTAGTCCTGTACATATGATAATGATATATTGGTGAGGTTGTTGGAGGATGTAGACAAAAAGTGTATAAACAGGTTGCTTATCCGAGCAGGGGTGGCTAAGAATCAATCCGGAGTCTCTCTCGACATATTGTTTCATGGCATACAATCTCCAAAAGATAGGTAGTATAAAGAAGTACTTAACCTTGGTAAGAGTCAACTGGAGTAGAAGAATCCACCTTACGAGGCCTTCCAATCCTTAGGCTAGGTTGCGGGTCAAAGGCTTAGCAGCCTGATTCCTATCATAGTATGTAATACCTTACACATGCATATGCTATACCAAAAGTATTTAAAGTGGCATAAAAGTCAAACAATCGATTTATTTATCTTCTAAGTAAGTTCAACAATCATCATAGGAATACTCATGACTCTGCTCACATTGTAAGATAGTATTATATATATATACAGTATTCTTGGGAATTACCACCATTGGCTTCGAGATTCTTGGGTATGGAACTGTGATTGTAAGCCCTATCTAAATGATATTAGGAACTGTCATCTCTAGTCTCAATGTCCCTAAATCTACCCTAAATTCTTTCAATACATAACTCTACTAGGAATATCATCTCATATCAATCATCAAGGTTTTGTTGCCTCTAGCCCTTAGGCTTGTCAAGTAAGGGTAGGTGTAGTTGGTTCAATACAACTCATTCTCTCTTGTCGAACCAAATTTAATATAACGATTCAATTATTTTTTGAGATCACACTTAATTATACGGTTCGGTTTATAAATTTTTTTAACCTAACCAAAATCGGTTTGATCTATGGCTCGAACCATTTATGTTAAATTTTCACTAAATATTTTTATCTCCTATAACATATTTTCCTTTCTATTAAGCTTTTATATATTCTCAATTAATTTCTCATACATTTATTATGCAAAATGATGCTTAGTAAGAAATCGCACAAGATCATAATAAACCTAACTTGATTGGATGAGAATAAGAGACTTTGTTCCAATAAACAACAATGAGGGGGGAAAGAAGTAAAGCTGTCTGTCTAAAAATGATACGAAGAAGACAAAAGCAATGCACCAAAGACTAAAAAAAGACATGAGAGATATGTAAAAAGCAACAAAGTCAAACTCTTGATTTAAAAACATATAAAAAATAGATAATTTAAAAAAGGAAAATTTCTAAATATGAAATTTCAAATGGAATTCAGTTAACTTGAACTTAATAATTGACCTAAAAATAAGATATAAAGCAACCAAATATGAAAATTTTATGGAATCCATAACTATTAATGGAAAAAAAAAATAAAGTACAAAATAATTGCATGATTTTTTTTCTTATTTAACTAAATGGAACCAAACCTCGAACCAACTATATATAACCAAACTGAACCGTAAACCAAATGGTGTGCCAAAAAACTACTTTTTCAGTTCAATTTAGTTTATGGTTTGATTTGTGGTTCACGAATTTTTACCTAATCCTAGTGCAAAGTATAAGCAACACACAGATTATTTATGGCCTTGTGTTTAATCCATTTTGTTTTCTAACCCTACAACCATAAACAACACTCATGGTGTTACGTACTTAGTAAGGTAATCCCAATAGGTAATGTAATTGACTCACTTCTAAGACCTAGCATAAAACGTAAAAAAAAATTGTAACTAAAAATATAGCTAAAAGACGTAAAATAGACAAGCCTAAACTAGAATATATATACACATATTTAAGATTAATATGTATTTAAGGGAGTATTTGAAAACTATATCTAGAGAAAATTTTGGTTAAAAATAATTGATAAGTGAAAGTAGATTATTAAAGTTGAAAATTAATTATATTCATATTGACAATCATAATTTGATACATTAATAAGTCTATTATGACACGATACTATAGCTAAGAAAATTAATTCAAAATATGGAGAACAAGTAATAGAACCAACTATGGTGTTGGACTAAACTGGCTAGTTGGTCTTGAAAATTCTCTACTAAATCAAACTAAATTGAAAACAACTCATCATACTACCTTCTTTTGCAACTCACTTGAAAACTCTACATTGCCATCTCTTCCTGTACTACTCACCAACCATCAACTTTCCATAATTCAGCAACACAAACAACATCAAAGTATACACCAAAACAATAATTTCATCCACCACATCTTAGAAACATAGCAACTTATACCATTGCAACAAGATTTCAACTTTTAATGAAAGCAGGGAAAAAGGAGGAAATTTACTTGATTAATCATGTAGTACGCAATTAAACATTTAACTCATACTTGCTCTCAAGAACCCTTCGATGGAATAAGTTTTCTATTGATTTCCCTTCACTTGTGAAAAACTACTATTTGATGACTAAGTTGTTAGATAAGAATAAAAATTGCCAAAGACTAAGTTTTGCTTCGGTTTTCTAATATAGTCTTGTAAAACAACTTCAATTTTTGAGATATCTTGAGAAGAGGGGTGGAAACTACCAAGGAATTGAAAAGTTAACATGATGTGAAGAAAGGGAAAATAAATGAAGAGAAATATAATGCTTTTGTGAGAAAAGTGAGGGTTTAGAATATAAGAATTCACCAAAAATACCCTTATCACTGAAGATATTTACAAGTAAGCAGTTTCATTAAAAAAAAATTGTAACTTTTAAATAGATTTATATTCACTTTATATCAAATTTGTGTAATTTCTTCATTCTAATAAATTACAACTGATATATGTGTGCATACACATCATCAAGAAAATAATTTAGATGGAATAGTATAATAAGTGCAAATAGAATAAGTGTTAATAATACTGTTTTAATTAATGGAGTAGATTAATTAGGATTTGTTAATCAAACAAAATAATTAATAGAAATTATTTAATTATTTGACTACTATATATAATATTTTATTTATTTTTTCAAGGAATGGTTGTAGACTAGTTGTAGATTGGTTACATAGTTGGTTGTAATTAGGAACTAGTTATAGATTGGTTATATGTTGGTTGTAGGGTGGTTGTAGAATAAGTTGTGACTAAAAAGTTTTTTTTTCTTTTTCTTTTTTTTGAAGAGACAAAAATAGGGAAGAAGAATTATACTAACGTATTATAATTTTAGAGTTTTACTTAGGTTTAAAGTTTGCAAAAGTATCTTTAATGTAGAAATTAAATAAATGTGAATATATTATAATATGGAATTAAATAAAATATGAGTTTGGTGTATTTTAGTGCATGATATTGACATTCTGTGTTTTTAGGGGGTTATGAACCTTTAAATTTATAGTATTATAATATATGTATGTAGCATAATCTCATCTCTCAATTTTGGAGTATGATAATTTGATAAAGACAAATTAATCCCTAAATGGGAAAGTTTGCAATGGTATTAACACATCAGTGTTTAATAAATAATAGGTAAATATCAATAAAATTTTAATATGTAAAAATATAAACCACTATAATTGATATGTATATACATATTATTTGTATTTACCCATCACTCATTAAAATATATGGCATATTAAAACTAATGATCTTTTTCTTCCCTATATGGTTATGTTTATGGCTGATGATAGTATCTATTAAAAACATGGTAGTTTTTATGTATAAAAGACCTTTCTTTATGTAAAAAAAAAAAAAAAAAAAACTTTCAGTATCATGAATCTAGATTTTTAAAGACAACTTATATGTTGTGCTAGCGCATTGGTTTGTTTTTTTTATTTTTGAGGGGAAAAAAACATGGGGCCTATTATCTAGGGTGTGCTTTGCATGCTTTTTTATTTTTTATTTTAGTCAACTAAAAGAGAATTCATTTTATTCATTAACCATGGTCTAAAGAGGTACAAGAAGCAACAGAATAAGAACGAACTACATTATAACATGAGGAGAGCAAATGAGGGGTTAGACCACCACTCACAAGAACATACAGTCAACTACTAAATTAGCTTTCTAAAAATATGAACAAAAAGTATACTATGAAATAAGGAAGCAAAAGACCATATTTCTTTAATCACTAGATGCAAAGCCCAGCCCACTACCGCTAATTTGCCTTTCATAACTTCTATAACATTAGACACATCTACTTCTATGATGATATTGGCTCAACCTATGTCTTTTGCATAAATTAAGGCATCCTAACTAACATACTTTTGCAAACTCTCCACTCTTAACCATTATTATCTTTGAGAACCCTCCTATTATACGGCTTGAGGAGTCATAAGGTACACCTATAATAGCACCTAAGTTGTCACCTGTTGTAAATGACCCATTAACGTTTTCTTTCATAGTCCCATCATTTGGTCTAATCCAACATTCCCTTTAGATAGCCAATGAATTCCCTAACTCATTTATCTAAATCTCTTTCTTCCTAAAGTCTTCCTACTTTTTTGCCATCTAATGCATCCTTTTGACTACACCATCTGGATCTAAATTTTGCCTTCATAAATAGCTTCACCACGCTCCTTACGCACCAACCAAGCCATCCAAGTGATGAGCTTTTGTACATAAACCTAACCATTTGCAAAGTTTTTAACTTTCTCAACCTACAATAAAATCCAATCAAGAAAGCTTGCATCTTATGTTTCTACTAGATGAAACCTTTGGGTTTCAGACTAAACAACATGCATCCAAGGGCAACAATACAAAGCATGTTTTATTGTTTCATGATCATCACAAAAGGGGCACTTGCTCCCATCAATGACTTTCCTTTAAGCTAGATTTACAAACACAGGTAAGGCTTTTGAGTAGATCTACTACATAAAATGTCATATCTTAGGTTGAATATCCATGTTCCTTAAAGTTTTTCTATTCCTTTACAGAAATCATGGAAGAGATGGTTGAAGATTCTTGGGTGTTCAGAAGATCCTTATCTACGAGATATAAATAGACTGATTTTGCTATACAATCTCTAGATTTATTGAAAGGCCATAGAGCTTGTCTTTAGAGGCTTCTGTTGGTAAGACTACACTTTTTATTGCTTTTTTCTTGGGTTTTGAGAATAAATGTAAAAAATTAGTCAAATCCCTAATTTTTCCTTCAAACCTAATTAGATTATCTACTGTTACGCTTATCTTTGCTTCCATGTTTGCTTGCAAGGAGAAGTTGTGCATGATAGGTAATTATCTATCCTTCCCTATTTTAATAGATTTACTTTTGTTAATATACCAAAATCTTCACTCAAACAACACATTTTAACCTTCTAGTAAACTTAATCGGCCCTTAGATGCCTTTCCTCCTTTCCTTACATTCCTAAAATCTATACTAGGGAAGCAAATCCCCTTTAAAACTTTAACCTAAAAAGCCTCATGGTTTGATTGTAGTCTCCATGCCAACTTAGCCAATAAAGCTAAATTAAACATATGCAAATCCTTCCGACCTAATCCTCCTCTTTTCCTTAGGTAATGTTAACTTTGTCCAACCTATCCAATTCTTCCATTTACTGCCCCTAAAAAAAAATTAGCTTTTAAGGAGTTAATTTGGTTACACCATTTCAAGGGAATCTTAAAGCAGCCCATTAAATAGGTTGTTATAGCATATGCAACTGCTTTTATCAAGGTCTCTCTTTTAACTAAGCTTAAGAGATTCCATTTCCAACCATGTATCCTCAATTTTATTTTATCTCTAACAAACTTCAAAGCATTTATTTTTTATTTCCCCTAAATAGTAGGTCGTCCTAGATAGTTCCCTCAGTATTCTATCACATTAACATGTAAAAACTTAGCAACCTCCCTTTAGATCTTTGATGTAGTGTTCCTATTAAAAAATAAAGTAGATTTTTCAAAATTAACTTTTTATCTTAAGGCCTACAATATGTCTCCAAAGTATTCTTCAAAATACCTAAGCTTTCATCTCTTACGTCTTGAAAAAATAACAAATCCTCAGCAAATAAAAGATGTATGATCATAGGACAGCTCTTTGTCAGTTATATGCCTCTAATGGCTCCCTATGATGCTAAATCATTTAACTTCTTTGATGGAATACCAACAACTAAGATAAAAAGATAAGAGGATAATGGATCTCCTTAGTGTAAGCTCCTAGTTGGTGTTACTTCTCTTACTATTTTTCCATTCACTATAATGTTAAAATGCATAGAAGTAACAAAGAACATAATGTAATTCACCCATCTCTCATTAAGAGTAAGTTTCACTAAAGCACCCTTCAAGAAGTCCCATTCCACATAGCCATAAGCCTTATTCATTTCAACTTTAAGAGCATAACTAAAGGGTTTTCCTCTTTTTTTGATATTTAAGTAGTGGAAAACTTGACGTGCTACTGGTATATTATCCTGTATCAACCTTTCTGAGATAAAGACACTTTGATTTTCAAATACAAAATCCTTCAAGAAAGGTTTCAATGTATTAACTAAGATTTTTGAAATTATTTTGTATAAAAAATTACAATGACTAATAAGCCTAAACCAATTGACCAATTATGGAGTGGAAACTTTAGGAATAAGAACCAAATTTGAAGAATTTAAAGAGAGGGGGAAAGTACTTGAGTGGAAAAAATGGAGAATTATTTTGACAATTGTGCTTTCGATCACATTTCAATATAATTGATAAAAAATTCCTTAGAAACCATTGGGTCCTTGTGCCTTTCGAGCTCCCATCTAAAAAACATTATTCTTTATTCACCTTTATGTTCAAGATGTCATTGTCTTGAGAGAAAATTGGTTGGGTTCAATTAAGTACATGGTTAATATTACAATGAACTATGCTGTATAATAGATCCTTGAAGTAATCATAAAAAGCCTTAGAAACATAATTTTCTATCCAATAACCTTCAACAATTTTTATCTTCAAAAATGTATTCTACTCCTTTTGTTTAGAGTTATCTTATGAGAAAATGTTGTGTTACTATTGCTATAATTTAGCTAATTAATGAAAGATCTTTGGTGCCAATATACCTCTTCTTTTTCTATAATTCCTTTAGTTCCTTCAAGATGACATCCTCTCCATCAAATGAGTCCCCTTTTTCCATATTCTACAACTCACTAAGTCTTTTAGATAACTTAACAATTTGCACTTTGTTATTGGACATAGCTTTTGCACTCCATTTTAATAAATTAGCTTTACAACTTTCCAAATTACAAAGGGAAGAATCCATATCATTATAACCCTTGAAAACATCCCAACACTTTTCAATCATTTGTTGGCATCCCTCTACTTCATACCAAACATTTTTGAACTTAAGTCTCCTTAAAACTTAGTTTCATTCCTAAATAAATCCACCAGCAACATTGCATGGTTTGAACCAATTGTAGGTATATGGTGCACTTTGATTTTCGAAAATAATGAAATCCAATGATTATTGATAAAAACCTTGTCTATTCTTTCTTTTACAAGGACTCCCTCAAATGTTTTGTTTTACCATGTAAATTTTTGCCCCCACTAAACCTACATCAATAAGTTTACAATTTGATACAATAGGCCTAAAACCCATCATTTGTCTTGTACTTCTCATTCTTCCTCCACTCTTTTCATGGTCCTCCAAAATCTAATTAAAGTCCCCCAAACACATTTGATACACCGCTACATGATCAAAGATTTGTTCTAATTCATTCCATACCTTTACCTTATCATCATAAGAGGTAAGAGAGTATACCCATGAAACCAACCTAACATGGCCTTTAGATTTATTTCCTAAATTAGTAACAATGATGTTGCTATTTGCTTCTAAAATTCACTTCCATGTCATCTATCCAACATAACGCTAATCCACAAGCTAAACCATTAGGAGAGATACAGAAATAGCCCTTAAACTTGAGGTTTTTTTTTTATTTTATCCACATATTTATTTTTATTTTTTTGTTTCTATAAGAAAAATCATGCATGGATTATACTTATTCACATGTCCAAACAAATTATCAATTGTCAAGCATAGACCCAATCCTTAACAGTCTCAACGTAAGAACTTCATGGTTATCCCATGATTGATGAGGCTAGCTATCGTTACCTATAAGATTGTTAGTCACTTCCTACAAAGGGATTTTAATAAGTATACCCTTTTTAAACTCTTCTTCTAATTTTTTTTTTGCTAAACTCCCTCTTAACTTCCTCTTTTACAATTTTGGAACACTACATACTATCCCTTTACTACCCACGTTGAATCTACAATCACAAAAGGGATCAAAGTTCTTAAGTTCCACCCTCATTTCCTTAAGTAACATCTCCTCTTCCATTTTAGTACTTCTCTTAAGTGACATGTTCTTCAAGGCTTTCACCACTACTTTAGGAACAACAATATGGTAAAAGGAAAGGGGGTAGTATATGGTTGTTCAGGTTGTCCATTGTCCTCTATTAGCAATTTAGCTATATAAGGGATGAAGGGCTCTTGGAAGATAATTTTGTGGTTGCTTTAATGGGTGATTGACTAATACTTACATCTTAGTTATTGGTGTTTACTAGTTTATGTGCTGAAGGTCTATATTTAGAATTTGGTGGAGAAGGTTGAGGGGTAGTTGGTGAGGTGTTCGATGTAGGGTAGTTAGGAGGCTAGGAATTGAATTTGTAATAATGGGATTAGTTAAGGGCTTTCTTTTTGTAGGTGAAAGGATGATGGCTGTTTTTAGGTTAGAAGAAGAAGATTAGTTGTGTTGAACCAAATCTTCATCAATCTTTCATTCCTCAATTTTCCTCCAAGACTCCACATCACTCTTTTTCCTTAACAAAACCCTAAAAGCATCTCTAATATGGGTAGCCTTTAATTCATGACCAACATCTCTTTAGTAATGCTCTTGTCAACATGGAATCTTGAAACATGGCCAAGCTTACCATATTTAAAATAAAAACCATAGTCTTTCATATTTAAAAAATATCTTATTTCTTACATTAATAGAGCGATGTGTGCATATGTTTTTCTTTAGAGGTCTATTGTAATTAATTCTAACCTAAACCCTTAGAAAGTTGTGTATAAAACCCTCATTAGAAGTGATTGGTTCATAATCAATATATTTACAAAATGCAGAACTAATGATTCTAGCATTCAACAAATTCATTTGATCTAATTTTAAGTAATGAATTTGAATCTAGAACACACTGAGTCCAACTTGATTTTATTAATATTATAATTTGAGCACCACTTCTCCATAATAAAGAGATGCTGAATTGACCATAGACCTCCTTAAATGATATTTCTCCATATATCCAATGAACTAAAAGAGATTAAGTAGTGATTAGGACGTGTAGCATTAAAAATCACCTCCTCAAAATCTTCTTAAGCTTTCCTTAGAATACCCATAACCATTGTTTGATTTAAAGTTTTCTCAGAAAACACTTTCCCAATTGCTAATACATCTTTTGTACTTAAGTCACTTTCATTAATTTCTAGAATCAAGCTGTCCTTAGAGTCACTCCAATCATTCGGGAATGTGATTGTAGCTTTTCCATTATTGTGACAATCCATTAATTCTAGAATGAAGACAACATGAAACAAGAAAAGAAAATGATAAAAAAATATATTAGATTATGATTTTTTATTTTTATTAATGTAACAATGATGGGACTAAAAGAAAGAAGGAAAAAGTTTGAATGACAAAAGCTTGAAGAAACGTAGAAAGAAAATAAGGATGATGAGAATCAACAACTGATTAACATGTAGCAAATGGATGTGGACAAAGATTGAAGAAGATGCAACGTAGAAATGAAGAGAAGAAACATAGAGAAAGTATGGTCCATTTTTTACTTGATCAAATGCATCTCAATTAATTGATATAAATCAATACTAAATAGCATAGAAATGTAAACATAGATGATGAGTAGAGAATGAGTAATCTTGATGTAATGATGTAAAGTGGATGTAGTGAAGAGTGAGAATAATTTGTTACTCAATAGAAAAGTGTAATATATGAAAATAACAAAAGTGGGTCACTACATACCTAAGGAATCTTCTCAATAAATGAGAGGATTATCTCTTTCTATAAACAAGAGAGAGAGGTGTATTTTTATTCTTTGTGCTTTTTGTATGCTTGGGCTAGAAAAACCTATACCTAAACACTCCAGAAATTGATATGTGTACTTAGGAAGCCCAACACGGAAATGAAAAAAAAAAGCCCAATAACCATCTTGATAATACATACTACTAAGTTGGATGAATAGATGAATGGATAGTGTATAATTTTAGAGAACCACTATTTATAATTTTATATATTGAAACTTTATGATATTTAGATACAACTATTCTATCTATATTATATGCTATTAACTACCTAGTAACCACCTTAGCACCACTATTTAAGCTTTTTGAATGATGATAAATCTCAATCGCAATTTACACGTATCGGAAAAGGAAATTAATGTTGCATTTTTTAAAAATAATCTCAAAAATAAGGTATTTACAAAAATAATCTCAAAAATATCATAACTAAAATTAGCTTTTGAAAATGTAAATTTAAGATAAACTAAGATCGACTTTCCAAAAGCTAAATTCATGTATCTAAATAAAATATGTTTTTCAAATGTGAGTTTAGAAAAGTTTAATATAATGACGTAAAGATAAATAACAAATATCATGGTGTGGTATAGCGGATAGTACTTTAAACTTCTTCTACATTTTGGGTTTGACTCCTGTTGGGATCTTTTCCTTTCTTTTGTTTCAAAGCTTTTCTTATAGCCAGACAAGCAGAAACAAAAAACTCTCTTAGTAGGATTCGTGCATTATAATCGTTGGACGATAGCATGATATTGGCAATTGTTTGTCATCTAGTAATCAGTTTTTAAAAAACGGATTTCTTTATAAATAATGAAATCACATTTTAAAAGTTGATTTTATATTAGAATTTAAATATCTAGCTTTTTAAAACTGATTTCAATAAATTTTGAAATTGCATATCGAACAACTAATTTTGAATGTGATAATCCTATTTTTTAAATGCATTTAATTTTCTTTTCCCTCACATGTAAAGTTTTTCCTCTTTTTTTCTTTTTCTTTTTTCTTTTCTCGGCCACCATTATTTTATTTTTTACTTTTTTTTTATTTGTTTCAAATTTGACGATAAGATCCATATAATAAAATTCAGCGGCGTTGACTAGCAACCTGTTGGCTACTGCTTTGAGCTGACCACGGACTAAACATCCGGATAACAGAATAAGATAGAGCACAGATACAAACACTTGTTCATTACACGCTCCAAATCCCAATCCAATCCAATCCAAATCCAAAATGGAAGCCAACATTAGCATCACCAAATCCCTCCTAATCACTCCTACTGCTTCTTCCTCCCGAAACGCTAACTTCCTCTTCCACCTCCGTCGCCACCTCTCCAAATATCCGCTCCGTCACCAACTCACTCGCATTTCAAGCTCCTCTGCCGCCGCTACCAATACCAATGCGCTTCGTATTTCCATTTCCACTTTCTCTTTCCTCAGCTCTGTTACAGCTAAATCTCTCTCGCAGACCCTTCCGCAACGCCGTTTGCAGTGCCTCGGGAATGCTGCTGGTTCTCCCTTTGAGTCATCTGGTGGTGGCGGAGGATCCAGTGGTGAAAACGGTGATAGTGGAGGTGGAAGTGGTGGTGGTAGATCGGGTGGTAGTGGAGATGCTAAGGAGAAGCCAGCTTCGGCTGCCGGAGAGGGGTCCGCGGCGTCTGCTACGTCGGAGGTTATCGTTCTTGATGTTGGAGTAAGTTACGAGTTGATAAAAATGAGAATTTCATTTTTCATTTCTTCTTTTTGTGTGTGAGTGTGTATCTCTGTGATCGTTTATTACTTTTCGTTATGAGCTTTTGGTGCTGTCAGGTTATCGTTAACATGGATTATGCGGTTTTATGATTTGGTAGGGAATGAATTGTGGAGGATGCGCAGCGAGTGTGAAGAGAATCTTGGAGAGTCAGGTAATTTGTTCTCGGCTTAAAGAATTTGTTTAATTGAATGTTTCAGTGCATCAAAACTGCCTATGGTAAATAGGAAATATCGATGTATTTAATCGAGTGTTTCTCAGGTTTAGATAGAAAGACAGTGGCATTACGCCAGACACGATGATGCCATGACATGATAGAATATCATTCTTCATTGCGTTTAGGTGAATCATATGCTTAGAGAGAATCGTGAAATTTGATCAAAAAGAAATATTAGATAGTATTGGGAGATCTATTTAAGCTTACGTGATGATTTTGTGGTTGGTCCAGCAAGATTCACAAGAAGTCCGGTTCACTGTAGTACTACGTAGATAATCATTGTTCTCATATTGACAGAAGTTCATGCTTAGAAAGATGGTTTTATCATGACAGCAAAACAAAAGGTCTATTCATGTGCTAAAAGTTATGCTATATGTTATTATATTAGCTTTGGTATATGTGGAGTCCTCCTTTTTAATCTAATTGAGTAATAAGTGTTAAGATGAATCATGCCTCTGGCTTTTTGAGATATCATTCATCTCTCTACTTGGGGTCCTACTTCTCTCTTATTTCTTGTGTAATCAAATAATGGCTTCTTCTGATTATTATTATTATTATTATTTTTCTTTGGCTTGGGTGGTGGGTGAGGGGAGAGAAAAAAGGGGAGGAGGTTGTTGGGCGTTTTTTTGTAGGGG